>CM023533.1:11012183-11612183 GCA_013350335.1 Chimonanthus salicifolius
TGGAAGCTATTGGCAAAAAATCAATCTCTTCCAAGCCATAAACCAGAAGTTCTTTGCTTCTTAAAGCAGTAGATAATGCCGAAACATGTATTGAGCTATTATACTGTGTTTTTTACTTCTTTTTTGGTCTCATTATTATTTGATTATGTACCAAAGTTGATAGTGTAACTTTCTTCTTCATTATGAAGAATTCTTATCATTCTTGTGAATCTTGTTGGTTGCCTTATTCGCAAAATCAAGAGCTTGTTTTGACAAACAAATAAAGAATATTTTTTCTATTCTGTTTAGCCTGAAAGTCTGCAAAATATAATGGTAAAATGATTTTATGGGGGTACATTCAGATTCACGGGGTTGAAATGATCAACCATTATTACATGTTCTGTTCAAAGCATTGAAGTTATGGCTCGTGTGAAATTTGACTAAAGTTTCATGCAGATCGAGGCGATTGATCTTTCACCTCACAAATTGGCTTCAATTTTTAAGCTTGGTGCTATTTATTTAATCAACACAAACCCTTTCGACATTATTTATCCAATCAATGTGATTTTTTATAATCACATTCAAGCAAAAGCCTTTTCAATCAACCCAACTACAAAAACCCTACCGGGCCCCACAAAGGGGCTAAGCAAATAAGGGTGTGCAGGGTAAATGCCAAAGTTGGTCTCGACATTCTTTCAAGTCACCCATTCTGAGTGATCCATTCAAGTAGGCCATTTATTAGCTGTTTGTGTTTATGTGGACCGTGCCATAGCTACATCCATATTTGGTGTGAACACTTGATTGGTCAATTTGGGTTTGAGTTGAGCATTTGGCTAGGGGATCCTTGAGTTACATGTCTGGCTTGAGGACCTAGCTTTGATACCATTTGTTGGGACTGGGCTTCCAATCCAAAAGACTAGCTTGATAGGTGGAGTGACCTAGTCCTTAGATTTCCCCCCTCACAATCAATGTTGGACTCTTGTTTTCACCCCAACAGAGCAATGAACTCCACTCCAAATAATAATCAGGAGACTCGAGTTAAGTTCTAAGCTTGTTGTAAAGTTGGGCTAGACTTGGGCTTGCACATGGGCAAAGCCTGAAAGCCCAAAGCCTGAATCAATCCATACACTTATTGCCTAATTGTCTTCAATTGGCCAGGTTAGTTTGGGCCTTCCCACCAATGTTGGCTTGGCATTGGGTTCAGTAGGCTCAAGCCCCAATCAGCTCTTCTTGGATTGGGCTTGCCTTTCCCAAATCAGTGTGGGCTGAGGCTTGAAGCAAAATAAGCCTGGCCTTAGTGTGGCTTGTTTCCATGCCTAGTTCCATATGATAAATTGGTTTCTTTGGATTGAATGGATTTTCTGAATGAACTTTTTCTTTGATGATAAAATGAATCAATGGGTTCGCTATTGTTACCAAGTTTGTCTGTTTGAAGTCTATTAATATATGCAGTCAAGCATCACACCTGTAGAAGATGTGATTTGGAAATTCATGTTTCTATAATTTTCTTTTCTTTTTGGGTGATTAAACCTGCATTTTCATGTGCAGTTTGCAATTTCTTAAACTTTGTCACTCTCATTTGTTCTATAAGTGACGTGTGCAAATTGGGAAGTTTACATATGCCCCAAAGATTAGTAAGTTGAGACGTCTAGACACCTTGGTCTTAAAAAAGAATTGGGCAATAAGGGTAATTTGTTTCTCTTTCAAATTGCTCTTAAGACGTGGTAAAAGCTCGTTTTTCAGCTCTGTTGTTCCTGAAAATTTGCAAAGATTTATCAATCAAAGGAGTTTTTCAGCTGGTTTTCCAGCTATAAATTCTTGCCCTGTTTTCTATTTAGTGATTTTGCACATGAATCTTTAAACTTAAAAAATGAAGGTTGTCATTTTTAAAATGTGGTTTTAGAAATTTTATATACATGTAATTCTAGAATATAAAATAAACTTTTTTGTTTGTCATTAGGAGCCAAGTTGATGGAGATGATGTGATGAAATGAGGCACATTGAAAATGGGGGAAAATCTTTCTAAACTGATCCAGGTAATGAATTGTGAGGGAAGAAGGTTCTTGTGTTTTTTCTTGAGCCCTAAAGTTATTTTATCCAGTCTGCATGAGATAATGGCAAAGCTTGTTTCAGGGGGTTTTTCATGAAATCCTATTGATTCACAGGTCTCCCATTATCATTACCAATACATGGGATGATGACAATCAATTACTGTTTAGGGCTCATTGTTTAGTGATGACGAACACCACAAGCACCCCATCTCCCACGAGTAAGATGGTGTTGGGTAAAACTCCGAATGTATAAAGCCCCTTGTAAGACATGGAGCTGACTATAGACTCAAAGGAAAATCCCACGTCGGTCCGTGAAGTGGATGGTTTGGGTGTTTAATAGGAGGAGAAAAACCCTCCTCTCCAATGTGTGAGCCCAAAGCAAAACCCGTGAGGGCATGTGGGCCCAAGTGGACATATCACACTGGAAAGTTATAGTAGGTTTGTTAAAGTGGTATCAGAGAACGGTTCAACACTAGGACTATGTAGGCCCTCTACCTCTGTGATGTGACCGAGCCCGAGGACGGCTCTGGTTTTAAGGGGGTAGATTGTAATACCCCACCCACCTCAAAGAAAGTCGTGAGGTGGGTGGGTCGGGTGTTAATATGAGGGAAGCCCCCCTCTCCCATGTGTGAGCCTTTTGGGCTGTCTATGTGGGCCAGGGATCCAAAACAAAACCGTGAGGGCCTAGTGGGCCCAAAGCAGACAATATCACACTGAAAAGTTGGGGTAGGATTGTTACAACTTGAGACCTCGGATATCTGAATCAAAATATATACTAATTGAATTATCCTGTGTAAAATATATACATATAGTAAAGGGGTTAGGACCAGGGGTAAAAATCTCGGCCAATATGATAGGTATTGGCCGAGTTTATGGATATCGACCGATATGGCCGATATCTCGGGCAAGATAATTCGGCCAAATATCGGCCGATATTCACCGAATTCATTTAAAAAAAAAAAAAAAACAATATGGGACTATGGCATAGGCCGATATTTGCCCATATTGGCCAATATTTCAGATTTTCAAAAAAATTTAAAAAAATGGCTATTTTTTATTTTTTATTATTTTTATAAAAAAAAAAAGCACCAATATCCACTAATTTTTTTTTAGGAGAGAGATATCTGCTGATATATTGACCATGCCTTTTCTTCGTCCAAATTTCCATGTTGGGAATTGAAATAGGTTGGGCCAAATTTCCATTTCTACACACAGCAGAAGCAACAAACAAATTCATATCTAAGAATATGTCTTTTTGCACTTCAGGTGAAGTTCAATCTTTTTAGAGAGGGCCCCATATCCACAATGTTCCATGGACTGTAATAAGTTTTTTTAAGGAGGATTTTTTAGTGGTATCAGCTTTTCTTTTAATGATAAATATTTGGAGAGAGTAAGATACAGCACAAAAGAAATACAAAATAAAAAAAAATCAAGCAAATCATTTATTAATCAAATTGGACATAAGTGATTCATTTCAAGGGTCAAGGGGTGGACCATTAAATCTATTTTTGGGTGAAAATATTTGAATTTGAATGGATCATTTAGGTCTATTTGAGTGTGGATGAACCATTTGGAGATTCTTAAAATTTGAGTGGGTTATTCAATTGGTGAATTTGGTATTCTAGCCCTTTTTTTAGGGGTTTTTTTTTTTTTTTTGAATTTACGTGTGGAAAATCGCAAGAAACTCAGTTTAAAACTCCCACGAGTAATACCCACTGTCTTTAGAGCACGCCAGGTAAGGCCATTTGCGGAGGATGATTTGAGGTTTTGGTTTTGGAAGGGTGATTTGATAGGCCCATTTGGTAGGATCAATGAATTTTCCATTTCATTTGATCATTTAATGACCTATTTAGATTTAGATTTAGATGGACAATTTGATGAGCTCAATTCTATTTAAGTGGCCGATTTATTACATCCATGAGATGGATTTCACTTAGATCTTTAAAGGGGTCCATTGAAACTGAGTGACCTATTTATTGAATCCATTTCAGATTTGGAAGGAGAATTTAGTCAAATTATTTTATTTGAGTGTAGCATTTAGTGGTTCCACTTAGGCAGATCATAATATAAATTTAACTGGACCATAAATCCACGTATATGAATTATTTAGTGATCGATTTATATAAATAAACCTTCATTTCAATTTAATTTTATCATAATTGGAGTTAGGCAAATCATAAGAGATTAAGAGTACATATAGATAATGTGGGTGGGTCGCACCATTGCAAGCTGACAATTACAATAAATTAATCATTGAAAAACTCCAGTGATATTTTTTTTAATTGAAATTCGATATTAAAATCGTCTTTTAAATAGGTCTTGAGTCCTGTTATTTTTTTTAAGATCAAAGTGTTCACACGTCTCACTTTGCTGACTAATACAGAACAAAGAGGAGTTATCCTTTTTGTTTTGAAGAAAACTTGATATCAACACTTCATGTAAATATATGCGTGTTTTGACCATCAAGTCAATCCCTCGGTATTATTCTCTTTATTTTAAACTTTTAAAAATCGATCATTTACCCTCAACAAAATTTAAAATTCAAGACCATAAGACTTGAATTATGAATTGGTGATGAAACTTAATATATTTTATATTTATATAAGTCTCTATCCTATACACTTAATTAATATATAGCCCATCATCAATTTCGTAAAAAAATCTCATTAACGAGTCTTTCGTTGAAAAATCTCACCAACCTAACTCTTAATAATTCATTAATTTAATAATTTGTAATGGTTGTCAAAGTGCAAATGTGTTTACAATTATAGTTGTAGATCGACAAAATGACATTCTCGTTTCTCACTAATGACTTTAATGAGCCCCGGCCCCACCACCCACTTATTTTTTAAAAGGATGGGCCAATATTCAAAGTTCTAGATCCTTTATCACGTATAATATTTAGTAAAAAGTGGTAAATAGGACAAGTTAAGATTGCAATGTTTTTCTAATAAAGCTCTTTATTTATCAAATGAATAGTTGATTATATAAAATATGGTGTATCTAAAATTTTAATAACAAATAATTATTTTCATAATATATTCTTAGTTTTTTAAGTTTCAATGAATAAAAGTCATTAATTTTAAAAGTTTAAATTCACTTAAAATAAAGAGCTTTCGTAAAATTCAGAGTATATGAATTTTGATACCATTTTTTACGTCCAAAATTATACCCTTTTGACTTAAAATCAGTTCCAGAGTTCATAAAATTCAGACTAGATAAATTTTGATATCTTATTTGTAAAAATCGGTGGAGAAACGATCTCATTTGAAAATCTCACTTCACAGCCCACGTCATTTGAACGAAGGAATTTCCACTTTCCTTCGTTCGAAGGAAGTAGGTTGTGGAATGGGATTTTTGAATGCAGAAAAATGGACTGTGGAGTGGGACTTTCAAACGATATCGTTTCTTAACCGATTTCTACAAACAAGCTATAAAAAATCATCTACTCTGAATTTTATGAACTCCATACTGATTTTAAGTGAAAATGGTATAGAGGGAAGTTCCTTAATTTTTTGGATACGATTTTTTAAGTCTAAAATTATATCTTTTACATTTAAAGTCAGTTCCAGAATTCATAAAATTCAAATTAGATGAATTTTGATAGTTTGTTTGTAGAAATCGGTCGAGAAACGGCTTCGTTTAAAAATATCACTTCACCGTAATCGTTCGAACTAATTTTTTCATTCGGATCACATATTCTGAACGATTTTTTTGTTCGGTGGATGAGACGTTTTTAAGTGGAAGGGAAAAACAGGTGTGTAGAGAAAGATTTTTTGGTTGTCTCTATAGCTCCTCTAAATATGATGTATCTTAAAAATTTAAATTAAATGAGTTACTCGTACAAATAAAATTATAAAATCAAGCCTAAAGTTATATATACCAATTGAGTTTGATTCAAAGGCAGATGAAAGTTTTAAGATAAGAAAATGGCAAGATTTTTTTTTAATTTAATAATTATTTTATTTAATTTAAATGAACTATCTATGTACATTTAATGGATTAAATTCTTTTTTACACTTAAAATTAATAAATTATTTTTATTTAATAAAGTGATTTGAGTCCCAAACAACTGCTAACTATCTTGTAGTTGACTGACTTAGCCATGCCCACCTAATAAATTCAAGTAACATGACATCGTTTTCCACTTTTCCACAGTAAGCATAACATTATCACAGGTGGGACCCAGAACTAGAAAAAAGAAATGGGGCCCACGTGCAGAGGCGGCCAAGACCAATATCGTCAAAAGTGGGGATGATCCACATGCATTTTGCCTTTTTAAAAAGTATCTTCTATTTTTATTATTTTAATAATAAAGAATTTCTATTCAAAATAATATATAATTAATTAATTATTTTATTATTTTCCATTTTAAAAGTAAATGCCTCCAATAATAAAAAGTAGAGGAGACCAATGAGAAGTAGAGAACACGAGAATAAGAGTTTAGCCGAATTTAGATTCAGTGTTGGTGGTTACTAATTATATTATAAAATATTATTTTTAATAAATTATTATTCTTATATTTAATATAAAATATAAAAATGGATTACTGAACTTGAAAATTGAAGTTTATAAGTTAAAATAAAACATTACAAACTCAATCATTTATGTTTGTTGATTTATATGTAATTTCTAGTTTTAATAATTTTTTTGTATATAAATACGTTTAAAGAATATATTAATATGAATGAGGCATTTGAAATAACGAATGATTCAATGAGCCTACTTCATTGTAAGTTTTTATATGTGAAGCCTATTTTTTATTGATAAGATGACTTGATGGATAATTTAGTTGGTCTAAATATCTAGGATCAAATTAAAGTTTTTTTTTTTTTAAACAATTGAGAATAGATTATGAGTACACAAAAAGAGAAGATAGAGTGGTTGCCTAAGAAAAATCAACCAAATCCGTTAACCACTCGGGGCAACAAAGGTACCACGCAAAGCCCCATCGATGCCATTTTTAGCAAGAAAATCCGCTACCCCATTTGCAGACCTACTTATTTGAGTAAAGGATACTTCCAAACCAACCATTAACTCCTTAATCTCCCTCACTAAGGTAATTAATCTTCAAGGGGATCGCTGCAAATTAAAGTTCTTTAGTTCAACTCTTTCATAACTTACCTGATTTTCATGTCGTTTAGTGTACCCGTGGAATTAGTCTCACACTCTTATCTTCAATGTGGAGTGGAGATACCGACGTTATAAAAAAAAATTGAAAATTTGAATTTGAATACATATTTTATGATTATTTTAAAATTTTATTTTGAACCTTAATTATTCATTTTTTATGACTTCATATCTAAAAGTAAAAATACACTTTTAAAAACATATTTTTATATTTATATAGATATAATAAAAATGAAAAACAAAAGCACCAATTCATAGAATGGATTTACCAATTTGGAAATTTGACCATGGACTAATAGAATTAATATTTTAATCTTTACGAGATAAATTAATTCTCCCTCCGTCCCAAAATACTTATTCTATATGCATTTTTGAAATTATCCTAAATTACTTGTCCTATTTCTTTATTTTCACATTAAATCAAAACTTTAACAATTTTGAGGAGCTCAAAATCATCTTCTAAAATGATGAGAAGACGATATTCTTTTATAAATTTTGGTTTGCTCATATATAGTATTCTGTAATTCTTTTTTTAGATAATATGATTTTTTTAAAAAAAATCCCAGTATATAAGAAAAAAACAGATTAAAAATTAAAAGCCATTTTTATTATATCGTCCCGACTTAAATTAAAAATAAAGAAGTTAGGATACATCCAAATGTCTTGGGAATTTGGATCTTTGGAATTTCCGTTGGATTTCTCAAATTTCGAAAAACGTGCATGAGTGCATGGCATGCAATTATCGCTTTTATGTGTTTATTAAATCATAGTTAAATGTGAGCCGTTGACCTTACCACTTAGACAATAAATACTTCGAGTGCAGAGATAATTAGATGTCTATACTAATAAATTAAAGAGATAGCTGATTTTATTATATAAAAAAAAGAGGTTACATATATGAAAAGTAAATAATAAAAAAAAAAAATCCAAATAGATGTAGCTCAATTAGTTACCTCTTGTCTTAAGAAGCAGGAAATTGTAAGTCCGAACCCTCATGGCCTAACCTTAAATTACTCTAGGGATAGTGGACTTACCTATGGAGGTTTTACGTTGGGTACCCGGCGGTTTCCCACACATAAATTAAAAAAAAAAAGTAAATCAAAAGAAGTAGGAAAATCCCTAGATGAAAAAATACAATTTATAAAAGGCCACCCATCCTAACACGGGCATTTTTTGTTATGAGACACGGGATAATGTGAATTTCCCATTTTACCCTTCACTGGTACACAAGGTTAGGTTATGGGAGTTCGAATCTTTAACCTCTCACTTTTTGAAGCAGGAAAAAACTAGTTGAGCTACATCCAGATAGATAAAAGGTTATCTTTTTTATTGAGTTGTGAAGTAATGTGAACAGATATTAGTAATGCATATTGTTTCATAAAAAAACTTTTTTAATTGAATGTAGTGAATTTAGATATATGATAAAAAAAACCTCTCTAAATTATTAAAACATATTTTTTATTTTATTTTGGCAAATTTTATCTTATAATATACATCTTTCTATAGTATACACGCTTCGTTCCTTTGAGTGGATAATAAACATTCTAATTTTTTTTCATTTTTAAATCAAGATAAATATCATGGACACTGTCAAAATGGGTCAATAATAGCGTAGAGGCTAAAATTTGCCCATGTTAACATTAATCAGGGTGAAAATCCCGAGTTTGAGAGATATCGATATCCGACCATATTTTTCTCTTTACAACTGATTTTTTTTTTAAAAAAAATCAGAAAATTTGTAGGAAATTAAGAAAATTATGGGTTTCATGAATATATAAATTTTTCATTAAATATCGGTCATTTAGATGATCAAATATTGTTTTTAAATTAATAACACGAGAATTTCAAATATTTCTAAAAAAATGAAAAAAAAAAATAAAAAAATTATACTGAGAAAGATCTTTTAGACTTTCTTGAATTTAAAAAAATGAAAAGGCAGAATTAATTATTTCCATAAAAAAATGAGTTTCTATCGATTTTTAAAATGTACTATTGCTTTTCTATTGTTTAAAAAAAATTATCATTAATTTTTCATCAAAAAACGAAAAGTCACAATTAATTTTCTATAAAAAAAGAAAAATCACCATAAATTAAGTCACCATTAACTTTCATTTTGAAAAACGAAAAATTAGCATTAATAATTTTTCATCAAAAGCGAAAAAATAGCCTTAATTAAAAGTAGCATTATTTATTTTTCATTAAAAAAATGACAAACTAGCATTAATTATTTTTCATTAAAAAACGAAAATGTTCATTGATTAATGCATTATGCATGTTATATCGAAAATGTGCATATAATTTTTTGCATGTTTGTTGGAACTCAAAAATGTGGTTGACTCCAACGGTCAAACACATGCACAAAATTATTATTATTTTGAAAAAAACAAGAGAAAACGGTTTGAAAACATAATTGCATATTTATGGTATATTTTTTAAATTTTGAAAAAATTAAAATATTACCAATATAATCTATGTTTGTTTTAATTACTTCTGCCGATTTTTAAGCATATCGGCCGATATAATAGCCTAGATATCGGCCGATATTCTCGAGATTTATTGTGTACGGCCAATACTAATCGTATCGGTCAATATATATCAGGTTCAAAAATCCGAGATGTATGGGCTGATATTTTCACCTTTGACATTAATAGAGTAGTGTCACTTTAAAGTTCAAATTTTATTATAAAAAGTCTAAAAATATACACTATTTATAATTTTTTCCATCAAAATAAAAGAAAGAGGAGTGATGAATCAATTATTTGAAAATTCTAACTTTGTCACGGTGACAATTTTTTATAATATGGATATTCTAACTCTATATTAGAAGCAGTGGTTGAAATTTCAGTCTCGGCTGATATATTGGCTGTGAAATCTCTCTCTTATTTTTTATTTTATTAAAACCATTGATATCTGATGCAGCGGGGATCGGGTTAAAGGAATTTAGATGTGGCTAAATGGGTTAATGATAATTAAATGGCATTTGGTAATTAAGAAAGGTAAAAGATTGATGGGGTTAAGTCTTGTTTAACGATGGTGAAGTTGGGTTGGTCAAAGATGTGGACTGGTTGGTGTGACATTATTGAATGTGGAATAAAATAATATGGGAATAAAGATAGAAAGAAAAGAAAGGGGTATAGGTCTTTGTTGGTGAACAGAGAATTGGATCAACGATGAAAGGTTTGACTGTCTGGAAGCAGAAGCTTGTGGACGGCGAAGGTGAAGGTGAAGGTGAAGGTGAAGGTGAAGGAAAGGCTAAGAAGTAGCGGCGGAAGGGATGATTGATAGAATCGAATCAGACCCGTGTTGGGTCGTCTGGAAGCCAAACCTGAGTGGCACGACGAGCGGCAATAGTCCCGATGTCTTCTGGCTTGGGGAAAGGCTCAACCTCCTACTTGCAGGTAGGGGAGGAGATCAAAACTCCAGAATTGCTGACAAACGCCTGCAACAGCAGAAACCTTAGAGGAAGAAGAACACCGTCGATCTTTGTCGGACGGAAAGGAGAGAAGGAGTCAGAATCCACCAACGGGAGAAAGAGGAGGACGGGCACAACCGCAGAGGGGAAGGAGATAAAATCTCAAAGTAATTTCATTATCAATAATCTGTCTATTACAATGCTAGAGAGGGGTTTTTATAGAAACCCAAAACTAAAAATAACAATAAAAATAACAATAAAAATAAAAAATGAAAATAAAAGAAATAGTATCCTAAAAGAAATATAAATAGTATCCTAAAAGAAATAGAATTCTAAGCAAATCTAATCTTACAAATAAAGCAATGGAAATAAATAAAAATAGAAATTTCTCAGATTTCTTCGATTCTTGACCGGGTTTCTAATTCGGGAGAGATTCTGATTTTTGGGTTGATACCCGTGCTACATCAATATCGGTGATATATATCAGATATCGACTCATAATCGTATCGGCCGATATATATATATATTTTAAAATCGATATATAGGACGATATTAAAACCCCTTATTAGAAGTAAGACTAATCTCATGAGTAAATCTGTCGCTGTATGATACTAATTTAATGGATAGAGAATAATCTTATAAAGAATGGTGTGAAGAAATTTTGATGAACTTGTTGAGGTGAAATCAACCCTTTAAATTATTTAATCTAATCTAACACAAAAGTCCTGAGCCATCAAAATGCTTGACTAAAGGATATCCTCGACCAATGAGGGAATGGAAAGGGACATTGACGTCATCAATTGCGTAAGGGTGCAATCGTCACTAGAAATTTGTCCACAGTGAATGACTGACTTGCTTTCTTCGTAACTCTGATTCTTTCTTTTTGCTTCTTTTCAAAGGGTCCGGTCCGGTTTAAGTTTCAAAATAAAATTAGTTAATACCTCGTAAATGAACTTAAATCGGGATAATAGTATAGGATCTCTTTAAATTAAAGAAAATATCTATTTTCTTTTTATGATTAAAGGCATCAAACGTCTCACCTAAAGGAAATTTTATCTGACTAATCTTTTAGAATATGCGCAAATCTCTTTATACATATGTACCGAATTCAAACGATGAAGAATAACTCCGTAGGAAGTGGTTCTCATAGATTTATGTGAGAACCGAATTCAAGGCCTGAAAAAAAAACTTCTCAATGGTAAGAATAACTCTTCTAAGTTATTTAGAAAATACTCTATTCTCATCATGAATTATGATATGCCTCTTCCACAACTTAATTACTGCATGTCATCGACATCAGTTTGGACTAGGGGTGAAACTCGAGTCGGGTTTTGACTTGACCTGCATGACCCGAATTGATAAATCATGTAGGTCGGGTCATGTAAGTCGGGTTAGCAGGTCGAGTTGAGAAGACAGAAACCCATATAAAATTCGGGTCAGGTCGGGTTGAGAGATTTTCAAATTAATCTGATCCAGCCCGATCAAATCCAACCCGAGCCGACTAAAATTATGCTAAAATGAGTTCAAAATGCGAGTCGAGTCAAAATTCAGGTGGAATCCAGTTAGAATTTAGGTCAGATTGAGCTGAGTTTTAAGAAACCCCACTCAATTTCAGCCTTAGTTTGGACCATTCAAGTAGTGGGCCACAATTATTGAAATTGCCTTGCTAGAATACAATGGATAATAAATTTTAAGAATTTTAATTTAAATAATTTTACCATCATTTTGAAAATAAATACATAAAATAGAGGTTAATGATGTCTAAGACGGCAGGACTTGAGGACGACTCAATAAGCTGTAGAAGACGCATAGAGAAGAGAAGCTTTCAGGTTGGTTGTGCAATTGACGCCCCAACTCCCGCCAATATCTAACGATATAATGTGACGTCGTGTTTGTCTTACACTCTACCAGACTTTTAGGGATAAGATCTGATATACAAAATATTTGAAAGGTATTTTAAAATTTTATTTTAAAAAAAATAAATTAAATTTTAATTAGCATAATTTTCAAAAATTTAAAGATCAACAGTCAAAATGAAGACAAATTTAAATTAATTTTTAATTTAATAGTAAATTGAAGAGATGTTGTCTTTGTATAATTATTTTCTGACATGATTAAATTGAGACACAAATATTTGTTGCTCACACTTTTATTTTCGAAATAATGGTCTTACAAGTTAAAAGATATGCTTGTGCATGTGTATTATATAAAAATTAAATTTATTATATCTTTTAGTTATGGAATCTAAGGTAAATTAAGTTAATGAAATAAATTAACTTATTTTTATTAATTTTAGACTAAATGATCAAAAGTACCTTTGAAATTTGAAATTTTGTATTTAATATGGGTGAGTGGATCTGTGTATTGATAATTATCTGTGTTAATGACAAAAGAAATTATCAGTGTTGGACTCAATCATACCATGACCATGACAGTGTGAATGTATAATAGAGTGGCTTTATTTGGTTTAATTGGCTTTTCTCATACTCAATGGCCCTTCACTTTCCCACCACTTTCCTCATCTCTCTCATCGTGGGGACAAGAAAAAAACAAAGGAAAGGGAAATCCATCTACCAATCCGTTACGGCTTCAGTTTAATCTGATTCCGGAATTTCGAAGTATTTCTATGTCTGACATTTATGTGTTTAGAAAGAATGTATAGATCTCGTTTGGATTCATACTGGTTTCTCGCCTGTTTAGTGGAGTTTGGGCACTTCAGATATCTGTCTTTTGTTTGTAACCTTTTCAGTTTTTCTATTTTCTGTATTTGCACGTCTGGTTCCTTTTATATTTATTAATATATGAACTATTTAAAAAAAAAAATTGTGTCCGAATGAAAGAGTCTAATAAATTTTTTATAATTGAGTTGGTTTAACTTAAGAATATTAAATTCAAATTAGAATTTAGATTAATTTAGATTTAGTAAACAAAAGCTCATATCTAGCCTAAAACTCCAAAGTTGAACTATAATTCATAAAGTTTATTTTTAATTAATTTTATATAATATATATATATATATATATATATATATATATATATATATATATATATATATATATATATATATATATATATATATATATTTTAATTTATGTGTGGGAAATCATAGGATATCCAGTATAAATCCCCTACGGGTAAGTCCACTACCTATAAGGCACGCCAAGATTAGGCTATGGGGGCTCAAACCTGTAACCTCCCGCTTCCTGAGGCCGGAGGCAACCGGTTGAACTATATATAATTTATATTTTATTAGAATAATGAAGAAGTTTTCATTTTAAGTCTAAATAGGTATATATTTTGAGTTTGAAATTGATTTCAAATCTTGCTATTGCAGTCTAATGAACTCAAACATGACAAATTTGAGTTGATTCAAATCTAGATTTGAACTCACACCCTTCAATTACAATTCACTTGAGTGGAAGTGCTGCATTTTTCCTGTGATATTTAAGAATGCTAATACAATAATTTTCAAAATCTCATATTTTTGTACTATTATTTTCAAAAGGGGCTATTTTAACTCTGTAAAATAATACTGTATCTTCTTTAATCAATGAGAGACTCTGAATTTTATTATACAGATAAATACAAATAAAGTAGATAAATCAAATAAAAAGAAGAAAACCCTAAATTTAAAAAATATATCTTTAATAAATGTTAATTCAAAAAATAATCCAAATAATAAAATATATCTTAACAAGCTCTCTGACTCAAAAATAAAAAAATATTCTAATTTCTTACCATGTTTGTACTCATTTAAAATAAAAAGTCACTTGAGTTTAAGCCAGCATGGTTAATAGTACTAATTGAGAACCAGCAACCTTCCTCTGTTCCTCTCTGTCCCTCTCACCCTCGTTTCCAATTCCAGGCGAAATTTAGAAATGTAAATGATAAAAATATCAGTAATGTCTTAAAAATACAAATTATTTCAATCTGATTTCAAAGTGAAAAATTTAGGCCAAATTTGTTACTGATCTCTCGGACTCACCCTCTCCACATTAAATCTCTGCAATCACTGGAACCCAACTTTTCATGGTCTGCATGACAAATGGCTGCTGGCTTCACAGTCAAAGCAAGCAGTGTCTGCACTTCCATGTGAATTGGAGTAAAGATGTTCTCGTTTTATAATAATTTCCTGATCTCTCTCATGTGGGATGGCTCAAAAGTCTGAATTCTTTTATAATAGTACAAGAAAGCAAACTCTCTTTGGGTGTTCTTCAGGCTCTAGATAGATTGTGAGGGATTTTTATGAATTGGGTTCTCTTTATCTGAAAAAAGGAACCCGTCTTCCTTTTGTTCTGCTTTTCTTTGCTTTGTTGCACTCTGTTGAAGCCTTTCTTGGTTCTTCTTTGTCCTGTTTCAGATAAACATCCATCTTTCCCTCTGGGTTTCCGGTACTCTTTCTGAATTCGACTGAAGTTTCTTAAAACTGCTGATATTTGAAGTTCTCTTACTTCCTTTGCTTTCTTTTTCTTGATTTTCGTAATTTTGAGCTTCCGGGCTTCTCAGCTTTGTGTGAAGCAATGGATAACGGTGAAGTTTGTAGAATTGCAAGTTTGCATCAAAGCGGATCTTCAATTTGGAGGAATACGAATAAGGAAGATGTTTTCTCTCGATCGTCTCGGGACGAAGACGATGAAGAAGCTCTAAAATGGGCAGCCCTTGAGAAGCTTCCGACGTATGATCGAGTGAGGAAAGGAATACTTGGTGCAGCCACCGGAGAACTGAAGCAAGTCGATGTAAAGAAACTCGGGCTCGTCGAAAGAAAAAATTTGATGGAGAGATTGATCAGAGTCGCCGAAGAGGACAACGAGAAGTTCCTTCTGAAGCTCAAGAACAGAATTGATAAGTAAAAGCTCCTCCTCTTCATCTTTCTTTACTTGTTTTGTTATGGACAGATGATCACAGCTTCTGATGATGTATCATTGATGGGTCTTGTTTCTCTCCCTTGAATTTTTACAGTGTTGGAATCCAGGTTCCTACAATTGAAGTTCGATACGAGCATTTGAATGTTGAAGCAGAGGCATATGTTGGCAGCAGAGCATTACCTTCGGTGTCGAATTTTGTCTTTAATATATTAGAGGTAATTCACTGACATAAGGGTGTTCTCAAATATACTAGAAATCTCTTTGGATAATTTTCATTCAATTTTTTCACCCAAATCAATATTTATGATTGGGAATTATTTGAATGAAGAAAGATGAGCAAGTATATCAGTAATCTCTGATATTTCAAATTTCTGAGTCTGTTTATACATGATGTCTTCTACTCAGGCTAGTGATCCTCACATGGGCATTTTGTATAATAAGACACGGGTTTTACCGTGATGTCCAATTTGCGCTCTAGTACTGAAGAAAAAATAATGCCAAAATTCATGAACAGTGCAATCAGCTCGCCGAAATTGCAAGTCGGCTAGTCAAAATTCATGAACAGTGCAAATCGGCTCGCTGAAATTCACATGAACAGTAAAAATAAGCCTATCAAAATTTTACCCGTTCATGCGAAGGGTAAAATCGGGAATACACTAAAACTCGTGTCGCTAAACACAAAATACCCATGAGAGGATCGCTGGCCTTCTACTAAAGTCTTCAGACAACATGTAATTTGGCTAATGCAAACACACTTAAATCATGAAATGAGAACATTAGAAATTCAACTCTTGGAGTCTGTAATCTTCTTCATTTCATCCAACCAAATTGATAGAGGAATCTTCTTTTTGTTCCAAAGGGACTCTTGAGCACTCTCCACATTTTTCCAAGTCTGAAGAAACAGGTATCCATACTTCGTAATGTTAGTGGAATTATCAAGCCTTGCAGGTAATAGAAGAAGATTGGATTGATATTGATGTTATATACATTTTTTTTTAATTTCAATTTATTGATTCTAATGAAACAAAGATATGGATTTTCTATGAATCTTTCAGAATGGCATTGCTTTTAGGCCCTCCTAGTTCAGGGAAAACAACATTACTATTAGCGTTAGCAGGAAAGCTTGATAAAGAGTTAAAGGTAGATTTCTCTCTCTTCTCATCTTCCATTAGTTCTTATTGTAATTTTTTTCTTGAGATATATTTCCTCTGATGATGTGGGAATTTCTCTTTGAAAACATCAGACATGTGGAGGAGTAACATACAATGGCCATGGAATGGATGAATTTGTCCCTCAGAGGACCTCTGCTTATATCAGTCAGAATGACTTGCATATTGGTGAATTGACAGTGAGAGAAACCTTGGCATTTTCAGCACGATGTCAAGGAGTCGGACCTCGTTTTGGTAAGTGAAGCAAATAACTCCAGATGATAGACTGGAGTGAGGAAGTTGAATTGGTCGGTGTTTTATATTTTGTCTTTTGTAATGGTTTTTAGAGCTGTTGACGGAGCTGTCCAGAAGGGAGAAAGAAGCAAACATCAAACCAGATCCTGACATTGACATCTACATGAAGGTGAAGATCAAGGACCCTTCTCATTGATGTTAAATTTACACTAGTCAGGTGGATCCCACCAGCTTGGCATGTCTGGTGTGGTCGATCATCACTGAAATTCAACAATCATGACAAATGGATTCCACTTACATGCAAAGGCATTTTTAAGAACTGTGTTTAGACTGTAATAATTTGTGATTTGTGCCAGAACTTACTGTCTGAAACAGCTGGAAGCAAAATCTTAAATTTAAAATATGAATTCCACTCAAACTAACCCAAAAGAATCTAGAGATAAACTCCAACTCTAAATTTAGAATCAACAGTAGTCTCTAAAATAATATAGAGAATAATAAATTATGCATATCATTGGTGGATGAACCACCAAATGGGCCACTACCTGACTTTGAACCCCACCGCTTGGGCTTGGTTTTCCACGAGTCTGTGCTTGGACCTACTTTTAGGCTACACATGAGAAATCCCTGCATCAGATGGTGCATTACCGCCTCACATATCTATCAGGCAGAAAATAAGAATCAAAAGATCACAAATGCTGCAAAAGTTTACCATTTTGCTAAGATCATAAAAGTAATTTTGCCTTACTCTGTCTATGCACTATATTGGTTCCCAATAAGCATAATATGTTCTTTTCAAAGTGACTCTGTGTCTGAGATTGGGTCTAGACACAACCATGTTTTGGAATGAAGTGTTTTTTTTTTTTTTGGATAACGAGGGTATCCCTGAGGTATTGACCCAACAAGACGAATCCCCCGGGACCCACACCGCCATTGTCCACACAGCTACCCACCAGGAGTGTAGCCCAAGTGGTCCTTGGCGTGGGGTCTGCTTCCTCATGTCCTGGGAACCAGCACCGCCATTGCCCACATAGCAAATCCCAGGACATGAGGAATGAAGTGTTTTCATGTTGGACAAATTGTGACATACTTAAATCTGAACATTTTTAACAAATTTCTGTTCAGAAAGTGCCTTCATTTACTGTATGAATTTTCTTTTCATGTTCATTCACAGTAGTCAGGAGTATATCACAAGGAATAATAGACCTTTCTTTCTTTTGTACTCGTGCAGGCGGCATCACTGGAAGGGCAGAAGGAAAGTATGGTAACAGATTATATTCTGAAGGTCTGTGTTCCAAACCTCGGAAATGCACATATAAGTATGGTCAAGTTAAAAGTTCCAAATTAAATCTGCTTCCCTTCTTGGATTCTTATTTCTCATCAAATTACAGATTCTAGGACTGGAAATTTGTGCTGACACTTTGGTAGGGGATCAAATGCTGAGGGGCATCTCAGGAGGACAAAGGAAACGTGTTACAACCGGTAAAAAGATTCAAATTTGTAACTTGTGAAGTCTACCTTAACTCGACCAAGTGAATTTCATTCAGCTGAATCTTTAAGCAATTGCCTTTGCAAGCTCAATTTAACTGATTTTTTTTTTATTATTATTATCATGGTGTATCCCTATCCCCCATTAGTGGTGAGACTAATCCCCATGGATACACGGAAATTAAATCAAGCAATAAGGCCTCTCTAAGTTATTACACTTCTTGAATTGCACCACTTAATTATGTTCTCCATTTTCAATACTTTGTTATGTTTATATATGCTATAACATACCTGAAAGTCATTTACTTAAATGGTGAAATCAATATTTTGAATTTCCCAACCATTAACCACTTCTATGAGTTGATCAAGCCAAACCAAAGTTGGGTACTAGGTATCATGCTTATATGCGATAACATACCCGAATTTCATTTACGTAAATGGTTAAATCAATTTTTTGAATTTACCCAATCATTAACCATGTCAAGGAGTTGGATCAAGCTATGAGAAAACTACTAGGTGGTGGTGACTGAGAATGTAGCTTTCTTCTTGTAAATTGAACTTCCTATGGATTAATTTCTCAAAACTTTTTTTGATGTAGGTGAGATGCTCGTTGGACCAGCAAAGGTACTATTCATGGATGAGATATCCACTGGTCTGGACAGCTCAACAACTTTCCAGATCATCAATTCACTCAGACAATGCATTCATATTCTAAGAGGGACAGCAGTGATTGCTCTGCTTCAACCGGCACCCGAGACTTATGATCTCTTTGACGATGTCATTCTTCTCTCAGAAGGGCAGGTTGTATATCAGGGCCCTCGTGAACATGCAGTTGAGTTCTTTGAGTACATGGGCTTCAAGTGTCCTGAGAGGAAAGGCGTAGCAGACTTCTTGCAAGAAGTAAATTTCTCAAACTCATTCAATTAAGGGTTTATATGGTGTGCCCGAGCATAAGCTGTAACGACCCGATCCAATATTTCGGGGTCTTAGGGAGACCTGGAATCTCCGAGTCGGTTTTCGGAGTCTTAATGGCAGTGGGGAGTGTGTGGGCTCACTAGCGAGCCTTGGTTTGCCAAGTTTTGAGCTCGGGAGCTCAGGTGGCATTTTTGTAATTTTGAGTGAGTAAGTAATTTTCATGACAAAATGTTTGAAAATTCACAGAACCTTAGAATGATATTGTTAGATCCTCAAATTTTCACACATATCTCCTCAGATAGCTACACATGCAAAATTTGGGGTGTTACACAAGCAGTTTCTATAATGGGAGTATCTTGGGTTTTTTCTGGATCATTGGAAGGTTTTGTGGGGTCCTGGTCTCTTTCTCAATGTAACCGTAGGAGGAAATTAGCTTGGATCATGATTCTAGCTGTGGTGCTATGGCCTATCTGGAAGGAAAGGAATGCCTGGATCTTTGAGGGCAAGATTTTGGAAACTAAGGATATCATTCAGAAAGTGAAATGGAGACTGAGTCTAGCTTTGCTCAAACAAGGAGTTCAGTGAGTTTAAAGCATCAGACCTCATGCAGTGATGGAGGGTGGTATGTTGTCTAGACCTCGGAATTAAAAGAAACTTGTGGATTGGTCTCCTCTTCTAGTTAGAACTTTAAAGTTTATTGTGGATGGGGCTTCTAGGGGTAAACCGGGTGCAGCTGGGATTGGAGGTGTCCTTAGGGATCATTTGGTTTCCACGCATATGGTTTTTACAAAATCAATGGGGATAATGGAATCAAACGAGGCTGAACTTCTTAATATTAGGAGAGCCTTGACTTTAGGAGCTGGTTTTTTTTCTTTTTTTTTGGGGGGGGGGGGGGGGGGGTATTAGTGATTGAGAGTGACTTTTCCAATGCCATTAAATGGGCTGGGGGTTTGAAGCGTCCTCCTTGGAGGTTAATTACCTTGGTAAGGGAGATTAAGGAATTGATCTCAGGCATGGAGGTATCTTTTGCCCATATCAGTCGTTCAACTAATGGTGTGGCGGAGTTCTTCGCGAAGAACGGTGTTGATGGCTCCATTTGAGGGTCCTTCCATTTACCTGGACGATAGTTCATTTGTACCTGTGGTGGTCTCATTGTAGTCGTCGTGTTATGTTGTTTGTTGCCCTTCTTTTTTTTCTTTTCTTTGGGGTCTAGACCCTGTTTTTTCTTGTTTGTGTAATTGTTTTCTTTCAATATAAGTTTTCTCTATTACCGCTCAAAAAAAATTAAAAGTTTCTATATTTTACTGAAGGGGTCCAGCTATGTCTGCCACTTTTGTGTGGTGAAACTGGAAACCACATTAGGTGGGACAGTGTCTTTCTTGCTTTTCCATCCAAAATCGTCATGACCATTTCTCCAATAGTATTATTGACCTTGGATGGAAACCAAGTCAGCTGGTTATTTCTATTTTCCACAAAATTCTTAGTGCTAACCAACATTTTTTTTCCAGGTGGATTGGTAAAGAAAACTGTTACCTAAGAGATTTGGTTTTAAAATTCTGCACAACTCACACACATGCTGGAATCAGTAACCATGTTTCTGTTTGAAAGTTGAAATATTCAAATAGCTTGTGATTTCAGTACATGCAAATGAACCTTAAAGTGCCTGGTTTAATTTTGAACTACTAAACACATCAGTAAGTTCTTTTTACATATTAGGTAACTTCAAGGAAAGATCAAGAGCAATACTGGACAAATAAAGATGCTCCATATAGCTATGTTTCTGTTAGAGAATTTGCAGAAGCCTTCAAGTCATTTCATATTGGCCGTAAACTAGGTGATGAACTCAGCGTCCCATTCGACAAGAGTAAGAACCATCCTGCTGCTTTGATGACTTCCAGATATGGAATTAGCAAATTTGAATTACTGAAAGCATGCTTTGAAAGGGAACTACTACTGATGAAGCGAAATTCGTTTGTCTACATCTTCAAAATGATGCAAGTGAGTAAGAGTGTGCACCTTTCAGTACAAAAGGTTTTTTCAATTTGAAGGTTGACCTGATCCTTGTAAATAAAACTGAACATTGGTAATCAATTTATTTAAGTATAGAAATAATCAAGAAATTCATATATACTCTAAACTGTATCAAGCCAACCCACATGATAGGTTGCTTTTTTCAGTGACAGTGATGAGGCCTACAAAATTAAAATTTCAGTACCTGCTCCAATGTTGTGATAGTGAAATGTCATAAGCTGTCACTACGGCTTATTGCATCTTGGAGCATACAAACATCACTTGAAATTAATTAATTCAAAGATTCAAAGAACTATACATGAAGTGTTGGGATTTGGCTCGACTTGAAGTTTTGCTTGGAATAGAAGTTCCTATTTTCGGATTAGGAAATTTGCTAATCCTTCTCCCCTTCTCCTACTTCTTCTCTTTGCTATTTTCGTTGGGGAAAACCTCTATAAAATAGAGGGACTCGTTTGGGTTGGTGTGGGTGGCCCTCTTGGGCATCACTTTGGGTTTGTGTTTGTGAGAGAGGAGAGAGTTTTGAGAGAAAACTGGTGAGGAGAGATTTGGGAATAGTTTGTAATACCTTTGATAATAGTGGAATTTGTTGGTGTTTGTCCGTGGACGTAGGCTTCAGCCGAACCACGTTAAATCTTGTGTTTGTGTGATTTGATTGTGCGTTTGATTTTGTCACTTCCGCTGATTTCGTTTTTTAGATTTGGGGATTAAAAATCCCAACATGAAGGGGAAAAAATACATGAAAATGGAAAGAGAAGGAGCAAGAGCTGTTTCAATCAGTGAAGTAGCATTCATTGTCGTCATCATTCTTTCTAGTGTTTGCTTTCTGAGTTATACATTTCCACTCAACCTTTTGAAGTCATGCTGTAAACTACTCCACAGTCATCATGTCCTCTTAGTCTTTTATTGTCTTCCTTTCTAATACCTTCTACTTGTGACCCTCTAGATTTTTGTACAGGGGCTATTTGTGGATTTTATGCATGCGGCCAAACCAATTTACACAACAGTACCTGATATTTTCTTCTTTAGGAACTCTTTAGGTTTCCTTTGTTGCTCCTATTTGAACTTTCATTTTTCTTTTACTCCATATATCCATCTTAGCAGACTCTATGCCATCAGTAGTTCATCTGCTTCTTGTTTCTCCTCACCCAATATTCACCACAATTGTAACTTTATCTGCTTCTTGTTTCTCTTCGCGCAGATTCACCACCATAAAATATGGTAGGTATAAATGGAATCCATCTTGAAGGAAATACTATCCCACGAAAATAAGTTCTTCTCATGTTAAAATAATGTACAATTATAGATTTTTTTTATCTTCATGTTCATTTAATAGGGCTTTAATTTTTGTAAGATTCATTTAGCAAGGAGTATGTCTTACCTTGTATTTTCCTTGTAACTTCAGGTTACAATTACGGCATTCATCACCATGACAGTCTTCTTACGAACTGAGATGCACCACCGTTCATTAGAAGATGGAATAATCTACATGGGAGCTCTTTTCTTTGGTCTTCTCGCAATTATGTTCAATGGTTTCTCAGAGCTTGCCATGACCATTTTAAAGCTTCCAGTATTCTACAAACAAAGAGATTTTCTCTTTTATCCTTCATGGGCTTACTCGCTACCTACATGGGTTCTCAAGATCCCTATATCAGTTGTAGAAGTTACCATATGGGTTGCTGTTACTTATTATGGCATTGGCTTTGAATCAAGTGCCATAAGGTGAGAATGACCGATATTGATAGCATGTAACAACTTAGCTCTACTTCGTTGATTCTGTTAAATAACCATTCATTTTTCATGCTGTAGGATGTTCAGACAGTTTTTTCTTCTCCTATGGACGCAACAGATGTCCTCTGGGCTGTTCCGTTTCATTGCTGGGCTGGGAAGGGACATGATCATTGCAAATAAATTTGGAGGCTTTGCACTTCTTGCAATAATGATGCTTGGAGGTTTTATTGTGTCAAGAGGTAAGACAATGGTATATTAAGGTGCAAGTTTCAATTAAATTCAAAGTCTATGTTCTTGTGAACAACGAAAATACCATCTAACTATAAAACCATTAAACACATTGTATGACTATTCTTGGATAATAGCAACCAAGGGCCTATTAGAACAAACATGATGTTTCAATTTTTAATAGTCGATTTTCTTACTTGCTATGTCCTCAAATGTAAAGGACAAAAAACTGCAAGGTTGGCAGTGGATATTGCAAATTTGTAATGTACGGTACTACATTGCAAACTTAGCTTTGAGTTGATTTTTTAGGTAATTTATAATTGCCACATAGGATAAGAACTATGCTATATTTACTTTTACAACCTTTTAAGCCTCACCAAGATGAGATTTATTTGATACAGAGGATCTGAAGAAGTGGTGGATTTGGGGCTACTGGATCTCTCCTTTGATGTATGGGCAGAATGCAATTTCTGTGAATGAATTTCTTGGGAAAAGTTGGCAGCATGTAAAGTTCTTAACATCAAACTTAAGAAAGATCTTTAACAATTCAACTACGAATTCATTTGCAGATTTGATTTTGGCTTTCTGATACAGACTGTTGCTAATTCAATGGAAGTGTTGGGAATCCAAGTCTTGAAATCTCGTGGAGTTTTTACAAATGCATATTGGTATTGGATCGGTGTAGGGGCACTGATAGGATATACATTCCTATTCAATGGACTTTTCGCTATTTGTCTCACCTATCTTAACCGTGAGTATCTTGATACCTAGCATAAGATCGATCTTCACTACTCAGGCAATCTTGATCAATTGAACTACATATTCTAATTGTTATATTCAATGTTCATAGCAATTCAACGAGGCCGAACGATTTTAACTGAAGAGACCTTAAATGAGAAGCATGCTAATGGAACTGGAGAAATTGTTCTTGAGCAGTCATCAAGGAGAAAAAGCTCAGCCTTAACAGCCACATATGAGAGTAAGCACAATCAGTTAAATATTTTCTTATTTCAGTGTTAAAAGCATTGGAATAAGTCATTGAGTGAAAAAAAAAAAAGTAGAAATAATTCACGACAATTTACTTGGTGGAAACAGATGATGATGCTAATAAGAGCATGAGGAAAGGGATGGTTCTTCCATTTACACCTCTTTCAATGGTCTTTGATGATATCAAATATTCCATAGACATGCCACAGGTAACAACAAATTCCTTCTTGTGATTCACAGATCCAAGTACTGGGTTAGAGAGATTCCCGTAACTGTGACTTTTCATTAAATTGGGAATGTTGTTCTAAATTACAGGAAATGAAAGCTCAAGGCTTTCAAGAAAATCGATTGGTACTACTAAAGGGTATTAGTGGAGCTTTCAGGCCAGGAGTCCTAACGGCACTGATGGGTGTTAGTGGTGCTGGTAAAACCACTTTGATGGATGTTTTAGCTGGAAGGAAAACTGGAGGATATATAGAGGGAAGCATCAGCATATCTGGCTATCCCAAGAAGCAAGAGACATTTGCCAGAATATCTGGATACTGTGAACAATATGACATCCACTCTCCTCATGTCACAGTCTATGAGTCTCTTCTGTACTCTGCGTGGCTTCGCTTACCTGCTGAAGTAGATTTATCCACACGAGAGGTAGGTGGAGTTTCCCGCATCTTGTTTCATTCATAATATCAAAACCTATCGCTTTATTTGTTCGAGTGGTTGGGTATTATCATCTTGTGTGGGAGGTCTAGCCCTCAAACTCTTGGGGCGTCTAACCTGATCCATGGTGCTTGTGGGTGGTGTCATAGATCCAGGGTTTTACCTATGATCACCACAAAGTGGGGTCGGCGGGTTTCCACGTATTAAAAAAAAAAATCCCATCTAGTTTATATGGGACTTGCAGTACTTGGCCAGTTGCTCATTCAGCTCTGTCCTCTAGGGAAGGTAACATACTCAAGACTTGATATTCTATTATTCTAGATTGGGTTCAGAGTAAGCTACTGTCGACCAAGTTTGCAAAAATATTACTTTAAACGAAGAAAAGTGAAAATTTTTCCAAATAGCCATGTTCTGTACCCAGGAATCCCTAAATACTCCCCACTTACCAACAAAAAATAATGACAATGTATGATAAATAGAGCTTGGGTTAAACCTAAATATGCATTGTGGTTTATGCACTCTTGGACTTTGGTGACAAATGAATGACGAACTAATCACTGCAGATGTTCATTGAGGAGGTCATGGAGCTTGTAGAACTGACATCACAGAGGGAAGCACTAGTTGGGCTAGTGGGTGTAAATGGGCTATCAACTGAGCAACGAAAGAGGCTCACAATTGCGGTCGAGCTTGTTGCCAACCCCTCTATAATATTCATGGATGAGCCAACATCAGGACTAGATGCAAGAGCAGCGGCAATTGTGATGAGAACAGTGAGGAACACTGTGGACACCGGGAGAACAGTGGTGTGCACAATTCACCAGCCTAGCATTGACATATTTGACTCTTTCGATGAAGTGAGTGAAAATTGAAATGAAAGATCTTGTGATTTGTCTATCACCTTTTTTATGTTAATGCACCATCGTATGTTGATTATTCTAATACCTTGTTATAGCTTTTACTTCTGAAGCGAGGAGGAGAAGAAATATATGTAGGTCCACTAGGACGGCATTGTTGCCATTTAATCAAGTATTTTGAGGTGAGAGCTAATCAACAGTTAAAACTGCAAACAAATTCTTTTATATCCACAGGCTTCCAAGAGATAAAATGTGATCTACTTTTGTGAAGGATATTGATGGAGTCAGTAAGATAAAAGATGGTCAGAATCCTGCAACATGGATGTTGGAGGTAACTACAATGGCACAAGAAGAGAATCTGGGAGTCAACTTTGGTGACATATATAAGAAATCAGATCTTTTCCGGTGCGTTTACTAAAAACATGCTTTCATGGCACAATCACATATTGAATTGGGTAAATCTGTATGACAAGTTTTTATGGATATGTTGATTTGTTTCAGGAGAAACAAAACCTTGATTCAAGAAATGAGTTCACCTACCCCTGGCTCAAAAGATTTGTACTTTCCCACTCGTTATTCGCAGAACTTCATAACACAATGTGTGACTTGCTTTTGGAAGCAGAGGATATCATATTGGAGAAATCCTTCATATAGTGCTGTGCGATTTCTATCCACAACCTCCATTTCTCTAATGATTGGAACAATATTCTGGAATCTTGGCTCCAAAATGTATGCTCCATTTGCACCTCTATCTTAAGTGATTGTCATTAGTTATATAACTAGAGAATTTGAGTGGAAATGATGTAGATTGCATGTACTCATGATGGTACATTTTACAGAAGTAGGCGACAGGATTTGTTCAATGCAATGGGATCCATGTATGCTGCAGTCCTATTCATTGGGATACAAAATGCCCAATCCGTGCAGCCAGTCGTGGCTGTCGAGCGAACAGTTTTCTACAGAGAGAGGGCTGCTGGAATGTATTCTGCCTTACCATATGCATTTGCTCAGGTAAATGTCTTCAGCAACATCTGCTTAAATTCTCATCTTCGTATGAAATTCAAGATGCTCATTTCATTCCATTATCATTCAAAAAAAAAAAGATCTTCATGAACACAATGGTTTTAGTCATTGGAGATTGGTCAACGTGGTTAGGGAGGTGAGAGAATTGGCTATTGAATTGGGAGTATCCTTTGCAAAAATTGGTCGCTTAGCAAATGGCATAGTGGACTTCTTTGTCAAATTGGGAGTCGACAATCACTTTGCGGGCGTCTTCTTCTTTTGATTCTTTTTGTTGTATTTTTTCTTTTCCCCCCGTTCTCTTTTTTCTCTTGGTCTAATCCTTTTAGACCCTTTTCTTTGTTTCTTCTTCTTTTTCCTTTTGTTTTTCTTTGTTGTATTTTCTCCCCTTCCATTTTAATGAAATTTTCCAGTTATCGCTAAAAAAAAAAAAAAAATTGACAAATTTAAGACTTTAAGTCACAAAGTTCAAAAAATTTATGAGAAATGTGTTACAAGAGTATGGATTGTGGTATTTGGATGACCATTTCTGAACTAAAATGTTGCAAACTAGGGTTTCACCCCAAAAAGGGGTTCTTTTGAACACGCTTAAAGTCGTAATTTTTTGCAACATGCTTCCACGGCAGTATTAATGACTGTAAAATTAACATAGACAATATTGAAAAGACCAATCATGAGAATCACAATTTGCATGGAAATATTCTTAGATTTCCAAATGAAGCTGCTGAGAAGTTGAATGACTTTTGTGCTCCTTGGTGTTTTTCGTTTTCATTCTTTGATCTCTTTTTTAGTGCATATCTTGTTCATTTTATTTCATTTCTTTTCTTTTCAATAAAATTCAATTACCATCTAATAGAATAAAATGGAAATATGCATTTGGTTGCTTAAAATTCTCTACTTTTGCAATATTAGAATACTCGATTATAATAATTTGCTAATCTTGGAGGGGGAAATCTAGCACTATATGCCTGTTAGGACTGGACTTCCAGCTCAAAAAACTAGCCTGAAAGTGGTGTGACCTATTCCCTTATAAGTCTTTAGTTTTCCCCCCTTACAACCGATGTGAGTCTCGTTTGCACCCCAACAATCCCCCCCTCGAACGAGGCTATCCGGCGGATAGAACATCTCCAACCATCCCGTTCAGCTAGGGGATCCCTGAGCCCACATATTGTGGCTTGGGGACCTAGATCTAGTACCAC
The DNA here is from genome assembly GCA_013350335.1 of Chimonanthus salicifolius. Lineage (NCBI taxonomy): Eukaryota > Viridiplantae > Streptophyta > Magnoliopsida > Laurales > Calycanthaceae > Chimonanthus > Chimonanthus salicifolius. Next base: position 11,040,131 of record CM023533.1, read on the forward strand.
TGTTATGACTGGGCTTCCGGGCCAAAAAGACTAGCCTGATAGGTGGCGATGTGGGACTCGTTTGCACCCCAACACTGCCTTCTCCAAAATGCTGCCTAGATTGTTTTTGTGGCTCTGAATTTCTATTTGGTATAGAGAGCTACAAAGTTATAACTTGTGTCATTATATGATCAACTTTCCTTATTCATTTTCAGGTAGCCATTGAGTTTCCATATGTCTTTGTGCAATCTTTTATATATGGACTCGTCGTCTATGCAATGATTGCATTCAAATGGACAGCCGCCAAGTTCTTCTGGTACATCTTCTTCACCTACTTCACGTTTCTTTACTTCACATTCTATGGGATGATGGTAACTGGCATGAGTCCGAATCAAAACATTGCTGCAATTGTTTCCATGTCATTCTACGGACTATGGAATCTCTTTTCAGGGTTTCTAGTTCCCCTAGATGTAAGTTCTAATCCAATTTTCTTTTACATGTTTCATTCTTATGAACTCAGGATTAAAGCTCTGTTTTTTTTTTTTTTTTGAACCCAGAGAATCCCAATATGGTGGAGATGGTACTATTGGGTTTGTCCCACATCTTGGACCTTGTATGGACTGATCAGTTCACAGTTTGGAGACATGGAGGATACTATGTCGGACACCGGTGAAACAGTGGCCGAATTCGTGAGAGAATATTTTGGATACAAACATGACTTCTTGGGAGTGGTTTCTCTTGTAATCATAGGGTTCATATTGGTCTTTTCAGTTGTCTTTGCCTTCTCTATCAAGGTGTTAAACTTCCAGAGAAGATGAAACTATTATCCAGTTATTGAGATCTGTATTATCATTCTACAGAGTATTGAAGTATCTACAAGAACATATGTACTGAAGTCAAGTTGTTCCTGTTGAGAACTGTTCAATCATCACTGTAAATACATATTGTAATTCAATTAGAGGGTGTTGGAATTGGGGAATTTCAACTCAATAATTGATGCTACAACTGGGTTATTTTAGATTGAGACTTGTTTTAGATTAATGAAATGCATTCTAATTCAAAGGCAAAGATGAGCTGCTTTCCATCGTCTAATGATGAAATTTTCTTATTTTTAATAATTTTTTATTTTTTTACCATTTGTATTTTGTAGACTCCTTAATTTCAGCCAAACCCAATAAATACTTCAAGTTCCAGACAAGCCTAAACCTTGCTCTCACTAACCCACCTAGCCCCTGACCTACCCTCAGTTTCGAATTTGGGACTGGTTTTGCTTCCAATTCAAATACTTGGGTGATATTTTTTTTGGATTTACGTTTGGGAAACTTAGACACGTTCTACTAAAATCCTCATGGATGAGCCCACTATCCCTAGGACACATTAAGATTAGGCTACGGGAGTTCGAACCCGCAATATAAAACTCCCACAGGTGAGTCCACTACCCCTAGGATACAACAAGATTAGGTCATAGGAGCTCGAACTCGCAACCTCCCACTTCCTGAGGCGAGAGGCAACCAGTTGAGCTACACTCATGTGGGTTACTTGGGTGATATTTAGCTGCAAGAAAAAGTGAAAATGAAATAGAGTGGTCAAGTCCAAATACATCGGGTCTATTTTATTCCTTAAATCAAACATGAGCTTAGCTATGCAAAAGATGCGAAAGATAATCTGACATGGTTTGTAGATCCATGATACCTCAAACTCCGGCTGCGTTTGGATGGGATAATGGGGTAAAGTGGGGGTAAACTCCGTTACTCCTATTTGATAACTAAGGGAGAAGGGTAAAAAAATCAACTTTTAAAAACCTTTTTCAATAGTAGGGTTTTCATTATCTGAGGTAACCTTTGACCAAGAGTTATTCCGAGTAACTCCTCCAAAATTTACACCTATCCAAACGCAGCCCATGATCACGTCACATCACTAGTCACCCCTTCTTTTCCTTTTTCTTCTCGATGACGAAGGTGTTTAGTCTCTTAAAGAACTCCAATAATCTTCTGGACATTTGCAAGCATCTCTACTTACACTATGTGTAATTCTACAGAGAATGACCATTTGAAATGGAGTAGAAATCGAATTTAGAATTCTTACTTTCTAAGACCATCACTCTAATCCATTTCCATTGTAGCATGTATCATTTTATCATTTTTAGATGACAAATGAGCCCACCTTAAAAAGATGCTTCGACCGACCATGAACAAACCTCATCATAAGCCTATCAAAACTTGAGCACCTCCAATTTATGGGTCGATTGTGACTTGTTTAGGTCCAACTTGTGTAGGAATGGATTTCATTGTCCATGAAGCAGCTGGGCCACTCTAGTGCGGGCTCAACGCTATTTACTTGGGCACAATTTGTGAATGGATGCTCATGAAATAATTTTATTCTTTAATTATTAACTCTAATAAATAAATATTTAATAGTTGTCAAAATTTTAAAACTAAAATGTCATTATTAAGATGAGTGGAATGAAACTTCACCCAACTTTTATTGTTATGATATTATGTTAAAATGTACTTGAGTAAATGAGGCATTGGATGTTAGACCTTGTAAAATTTAATCAAACTCCATTACACAGTTGGCCTGAAGTGACTTATTTTAGACTCATTTTATTTTAATAAATAATCTGATTTGATACAATTCATTTAATGGATAATTGACCCAAATTAAACTCTTTTATTAATTGATAGACCTAAGTAATTGACTAATCACAAACACATATGCAACACATCTAATCATATGAGATTTGAACTTATTTTAAAAAATATTTTAATATATATTTCATTAAAAAAGTTTTCTTTAATTTAATAAATGATTGAATCTAATTTTCACCTTAACCAATTGAAGCCAAACCCAAACTCAACCCCAAATTCACCATTTCAAAGTTATTTTGTTCTCCTCTCTAAGTAAAGAAGGTGGGAGTAGCTCAACTGGTTACCTCCCGCCTCAGGAAGCGGGAGGTTGCAGGTTCGAGCCCCCATGGCCTAACCTTGGTGTGCCCTAGGGGTAGTGGGCTCACTCGTGGGGGTTTTACGCTGGGTATCCCGCGGTTTCCCACACGTAAATTCAAAAAAAAAAAAAGAAGGTGGGAGTGTGAATATTTATGTTATTAAAAAAATATAATAAAAAATCCAGTGTCGTTATCCGTTACTTTTTTTCTATGGTCGGAAGTACCCCTCCTGATTTTTGTGATGATGATCGACATTTCTCCCGAGCCATATCTTCCTTCTTCTTCTTCTTCGTGTTCTTGCTCGCTTGCTACACCATATCTTTCTTACTTCTTCTTCTTCGTATTCTTGCTTGCTTGTTTGCTACACCATATCTTTCTTACTTCTTCTTGCTGCTTGCTTGCTTCCATGCATGGCATCTCTTTCTCTTCCCAACACTCCAAATCTCCCTTTCTCCCCCTTCAGATCAACCAAAACCAACAAACCTTCTCCTTACCAAACAATCCATTTATCCCAATTCGATGAAATTCATGTAAAGCCCAAGGATCCGTCCACCTCCTACTTCCACCACATCTCTTTTCTCTGCAAGCAAGGCCGTCTTCAAGAAGCTGCATCCAATCTCAATAAAATGCAATCAGAAGACCATCATATTGGCCCAGAAATCTACGGCGAACTCCTTCAGGGATGTGTCTACGAGCGTGCGCTCTCCCCAGGTCTACAAATCCATGCCCAAATCCTTAAAAATGGTACCTTTTTCTCAAAAAATGAGTACGTAGAGACAAAACTATTGATTTTCTATGCGAAATGCGATCTTCTGTCCATCGCATATGATATGTTCCTCAGACTGCGCAGGCGGAATGTTTTCTCTTGGGCGGCAATGATTGGGTTATGGTGTAGAGAAGGCCACAATGAGAGAGCTCTATCCGGTTTCTGTGAAATGCAGGAAATGGGTTTTCTTCCTGACAATTTTGTCATTCCAAATGCTTTCAAAGCCTGTTCTTCCCTTCATTGGATTGGATTTGGGAAGGGGGTTCATGGGCTTGCTTTGAAGATTGGTCTGCGCCAATGTGTCTTTGTTGCTAGTAGTTTGGTTGATATGTATGGGAAATGTGGGTTTTTGGAGGATGCGCAGAAGGTTTTTGATGAAATGGCTGAGAGGAATGTGGTTGCTTGGAATTCAATGCTTGTTGGTTATGTCCATAACGGCATGAATGCAGAAGCAATAGAGGTGTTTTATTATATGAGAGATGAGGACATTGAACCAACTCGAGTCACTGTGGCGAGCTTCCTTTCTGCCTCCGCTAATTTAGAGGCTTTGGATGAGGGTAGGCAAGGACATGCTGTTGCAATTTTAAATGGTTTAGAATTAGATAACATCCTGGGTACTTCTCTTATAAATTTCTATTCGAAGGTTGGTTTGATTGAAGATGCAGAGCATGTTTTTAGTAGGATGGCAGAGAGGGATGTGGTTACATGGAATCTGATGATTTCTGGTTACATTCAAGATGGGCAGATTGAGAATGCCCTAGAGATGTGTCAACAAATGAGGTCGGATGATTTGAGTTACGATTCAGTGACACTGGCATCTGTGTTCTGTGCATCTGCTGATTTAGTAAATTTAGAGCTTGGTGAACAGGGTCATTGTTATTGTATTAGGAACAATCTTGAATCAGATGTGGTTGTTGCTAGCTGCATTATAGATATGTATGCAAAGTGCCAGAGGACTGATGACGCTAGAAAGGTCTTTAACATCACAACACAGAGAGATCTGATGATGTGGAACACAATGATCGCTGCATATGCCCAGTTTGGTCTGAGTGGTGAGGCAGTGAAATTGTTCTATCAAATGCAGTTAGAGGGTGTTCCCCCAAACGTGGTCTCATGGAATTCAGTGATAATGGGTTTTCTGAGAAACGGACAGATTGACGAGGCAGAGGATATATTCTCACAGATGCAATATACTGGCATGCAGCCTAATTTAGTCACTTGGACTACACTTATATCTGGTATGGCGCAAAATGGACATGGGTACAAGGCAATTCTGCTTTTCCAGCAAATGCAAGCTGCAGGGCTAAGACCAAATAGTGTATGCATTGTTGCTGTGCTATTGGCTTGCACTTGTTTGGTGTCTTTGCAGCATGGGAAAGCTGTTCATGGCTATACTGTAAGACATGGGCTTCATATGTCTCTTTCTGTTCTAACTTCTCTAGTAGACATGTATGCTAAATGTGGAAGTATAAACATAGCCGAAAAGATATTTAAAACATCCTTGACTAAGGATTTGCCATTGTATAATGCAATGATATCTGGATATGCTCTACATGGCAAAGCCACAGAAACTCTTGTACTCTTTAAACGCATCCAAGAGGAAGGTATTGAAGTGGATGAATTCACTCTCACTGGTGTTTTGTCAGCATGTAGCCATGTTGGCCTAGTGAATGAAGGTTTGAAGGTCTTAGCGGATATGGTTTCAGTATACCATGTAAAGCCAAGTATGGAGCACTACAGCTGCATTGTTAGTCTCCTTTCTTGTTGTGCTAATTTGGATGAAGCACTTAGTTTTATCTCTGCAATACCATTTGAGCCTGATGCCTATATGTTACAGTCCTTGCTTGCCGCATGTAAAGAGCATCATGAGGTTGAACTAGGGGAGCATCTATCCCAGAGTCTCTTCAAATTGGAGCCTCAAAATACAGGGAATTATGTGGCTCTCTCAAACATGTATGCGGCTGCTGGAAGGTGGGATGAGGCGTGTAGAGTAAGACACCTAATGAAAGAGAAGGGCCTTAGAAAGAATCCAGGATACAGTTGGATACAAATTGGAAGAGATCTCCATGCATTCCTTGCAGGAGATAGATCACATCCACAAGCTGACGAAATTTACGAGACACTGATGTGGTTAGAAAATGAGATGCGATTTGTGAGTCATACTTCAATGGAAACAGAAGAAATCCAAAACCATGTGAGGCAAGAAATCCCATGTCCTTAGCCTAAAACTCATTTCTTCCTGGCTATGTCCATTAAGAGGATCGGTCTAGGCTACTCAGAAGAAGGAAATAGCGAGAATGGGATTGTTGTGGGAGTTTCTTGTTGATCATCAGCATCGGCGTTCTAAACCGATTGAAGCATGTGATTCAAGGAGCAGTGCCTGAAGGTAATCCTTTTCCTTCTTCCTACCATATGGTCGTCCACAAATTTGTTGCTCCGGGATAAAAACCTAGAAGCTGTTCTTCTGACTGCAACAAGCTCCATATGAATTGCCATAGGCAAATTCAAGATAATCCCAGAAGAGTGTTACTTGCCAGAAGGATAATTGAAGCTTTCTTGGTTGGAATATCATTGCAAAGAGGAATAGAGATTAAACTAAGCTACCCTGTTGTTGTAAATTAAACCAAAATTTTGGTTTGGGTTTCCAATGCCCCTTGTATTTTACCTCATCATAAAGAAAGGAGATTGGAATAATACCAACTTTCTGAGCTCCATCCCAACAGGAGAGCATCAACTTGATTTGTATGTAAAATCTTTTAGAGTTGGAGAAGAAGCACTTACTACTTCATTTATATCCAGTAGCTTAACCTCACCCAACTTGACTGATCCAAATTTCATAGAAAATACACAAAAATGAAAATAAATTTCAAAAAGTGAAAAGGCTTTTTAATGTTATATGAAGCATTCACCTACGAGCATAGTAGGGGTTGGAGAGAGAGACAGTGTGTCCTCCAACACAGTGGTTCCTAAGACCAAGATATCAGTCTAATGGAATTTCATGCATATAGCCCAGTGGATTTCACTGGGATTCACACGGATTGGTGAATTTAAAAGATCTTAACTTGTATATGATACCTATAGAATTTCAACTTGATGAAACAAGTGAAGTTGTGCTTTTTTAAAGCCTTCAATTTCAACTTTAACAGACGGTGAAATTCATTGGATTTAGATTAATGAACTTTAAAAGTCTAATCTTAGTCAAATTGGATAAAAGAGCAATTCATAGAGGTAGATGAGATTGAGGAGGGTATTAAATCCATTAGGGCCACTGCGAGCCTCACATACCATTATTTGTATAAAGGTCTAATGAGGATTTATTGTAGAGGAAAATTGTGTGCAGCAGGCCCCTAAGCTTTGAGTTTGGGACACTGCACAAGTTAAAGAGCGCTCCAACCGCTCTCATGGATTTCCATCCACATAGTCTAATCGTATCTATGTACACATAAGGATTGGTGAGTTTGAAAGATTTTGACATATATATGATGTCTGTAAAATTTATCTTTGATCAAATGAGGAAAGTGATTCTTTTAAGAACTTTAAATCTTCAATTTTATCTAACAGTAGAAAGGCAATTCTAGTTTCTTCCTCTCCCTTTCTAACATGGAGTTTGCCTCTTATCCATTAGTCCATATAACTGATAACATAATGAGTTTTTAAGAAAAATTAATTTCCAATCAAGGGTCGAAAATTCGGCTCCAATGAATTTTCGGCCGAGATACCGTATACCGAGATCTCGGCCGAATTTTTTTCTCTCCTTTCAAAATTCTTTTTTTCGTAAATCTCAGTGACTTTTTTTAAAAAAAAAAATCATTTAAAAAAATAAAAAAGACTGTTTATATATATATATATATATATATATATATATATATATATATATATATATATATATATATATATATATATATATATATATATATATATATCGGCTATATTTCAAATGATATCGACCAGGCCTGCAACCGATATTTGTTTTTTTTAAAAAAAAAAAAAGAAATCGGCTGAGCGGTCGTCGAAAACCCAAGATATCTCGGCCGATACGCAGAGTATCGGATGAGATTTATACCCCTGTTTTCAATACATGCAATTTAGGAGATTCTTTCTTTGTGATTGCCCACAAGTGAAAAAGAAAGGTCGTTGGTTATTCCATTATCATGAAGTGAGTGGCCACTTGAAATATTTTCGGTCAAGACTAATCAGGTGTCAGGGCTTTGCTAGCTATGCCCATTTCAGGGGTCGAAAATTAGGCCGTACCGAGATTTCGGCCGAGCTCTCGGGCGAATATTATCTCTCTTCAAATTTTTTTTTTCGAAATCTTGGTGGCTTGCTTTTTTGAATAAATTTATTTTAAAAAAATAAAAAGGTCTGTTTTTAATAAAAAAATAAAAAATATAAATATCGGCCGATATTCATCCAATATGGGCAAATATCGGCCCCAGCCCACAACCGATATTTGTTTTTTTTTTAAAAAAAAAGAAGAAATCAGCCGATATTCGGCCGAATTTTTTCTCTCTGGCCAATACTTATCGTATCGGACGAGATTTAAACCCCTGGCCCATATACAATAGTAGAATAGAAGCTATGCTGCCCAAGCTCCCGTGGGCCAACTATGGACCCCAAGTTTTCTGTCCATCAGACATTGTGATTTCGGTTGGAGTCTGACCCCCATGTCAAAACCAATCTATCCAACCCGTTTTCAGGCACATTGGGTTGTGTTTGTTAGGACTTGGGCCACAGGTTGGGCGTAATTATATTTACCCTATTTAACATTAGCTTAAGCTATTTTAGGCTTTTACAATGATCCAAATAGCCATATATCAAAGTTCTCATCTATATCATCAACATATACAAAAACTGCATGTGGTCTTGAATTTTGGGCTTGGGCCCAAGATTATTTTTCGCCTAAAGGTGACCCGCTTGTAGATAAATGCTCATTGTTGCTATTATAGAGGTTGCAGATTTGAGTCATATGAATGTCAAATAGATAGTTGGTCTTTAAAAAAAACAGTTGCCTAATCCATTTGAGTGGAAAAACTAGATAAAACATATTAAATGACACTAATTTTTTAAACCTGCCTCAGGAAGCTGCAGTTCTGAGTTTGATTCACACTCCACTCTACTTTAAAGAGTTCCTCTCCACAAAGCTATCCGAAGTGTGTATATAGAGAGGTTTGCACATGCTCTGATGATTAGTCGGATGCTCTGAGATACCTGCACACCTTGATAATAAAAAAAAATGGCTCTAACAATGTGGATGTTAGCCTGTCTCAACCCAAACCTAAACAGCCTGAACCAACCAATATTTCTCTTCAATTGACATTTCAATTTCGGGTTGGGCCGTGAATCAGTATAGGTTCGACCCGCATTGCATGTCAGACCATGAAATCTCAACCTGAGTTTGGATTTTTAATAATTTTTTTGAACTATTTTTATGATTAATATCAAATTATCAACTACACATGCTATACATTTTAATAATAATTCCAGTTTGGTTAATAATCAATCTTTAAATCTCAAATTGCAACTCCAATAAACACATGGCCTAATTTATTTTTTTAAGAAGTATCGATTCCAGAAGCCTCCCTCCTAGAAAAATTATCTACAACAGTCCTGAGGTTATCAAGTCCTTAAGAAAGCCCAATGCTGATTGGCGTCTTTGTACCCACTACACTGTATATTGCCATTTATTTAGCCGCCTGCAATGCCATCCTAGTGTCTTCTGCTGCTTGTCTGATGAAAACCTTAGCCATTTTCTCCCTGACTTTTTCACTCTGAGTAGTAGGTTTTGCGCTACTGGCATTCTGGCAAGCTCTATCCCTCTCATCCCAAGTTGAATTGCCTGATCTGGGGTCATCTTTCTAGGCTCTGCTCATAGTTGTTTTGCTTGACTGGGCCTGTGTTGTGGACTTTAGTGGCCCATATTTTTTTGGTGATGTTTCTGGTATGGACAGGTTTTGTCCTATCGCTGTCTGACTCGAGTTTTGGGTCTTTTATTGTTTTCTCTGGGCCACTTGCCCCCTTCTTTTGAATGAATACTAATCTCTTATTCAAAAAAAAATGTTGGAAGATCTATTGACAATGCACAATTGACAAAAATGTGATCATCCTGACTTTTAAATAATGATCAATATTGAAAAATTGTTTTAAAATTTAATAATATTAGGTATAAGATTAATATATCTATTTTTCATATTGATAAATAAAAATTAACAAAAATTGGTAATATTGCATGCTAAAGGTGGAACGCACTTGTGATCTTTTCAAAACTTTTATTTCCATGGTACAATAATACCGGTAAAGGTACACGCTAATGCACATGTGCTGTCACTAGATCCACGAAGCAACAACTTAATAAAAAAATTAAAATATTGTAGGAGATTTTTTGAGACAAATAGTACAAATATTAATAGAACAAGAGTAGAGTACATGAGTGCAACTTTAGTGGAATGTTAAATAGGGAGAATGATTCGATAAAAATTGAAAATGACTTAATAATATAATACATTAAATTTAAATATTATACAATAAATTTAAATACCTAAGCCTTATGATTGAATCTCATGTGAGATTTGACATAAATATAACAAATATGACGAGAGTGGAGATGGGCAAAGTGTAAATAAGCTAGTGTATTGTTATTTGATAAAAGCGTCTTGCTTCGTTTGAAAATGTATTTTTATGTAATAAATATTAGACATGCAATGCTCTATGATTTTATTCACATACGTGTAGTTCAACTGATTGCCTCCTGCCTTAGAAAGTGGGAGGTTATGAGTTCGAATCCCATGGCCTAATCTTGGTGTGCCCTAGGGATAATGGGCTCACCCGTGGAGGTTTTACGCTGGATATCCCGATGTTTTATACGCGTAAATTAAAAAAAAAAAAAAGTACTGGACAATAAAAAAACTAATAATTGAGTGCTCATTCATGTTGGATGAGTGGGCCCAGGCCCATCTGATGTAGACTTACTGTAATGAAAAATTACTCTTCAGCTAATCTCATAATTATCATCTCTTCAAGGTTTTCTATACTATCTCTTTTGAGTAGATTTAAATTTTAATTGTCACTCAAACACAAACACATTAAAAGTTAGGTTTCAAAATCCTGCCCAACCAAAGCTGGTGGGCCCGTATCCTCCCTAATAACTCTTTTTTTTAATGTTTTTAATTTTTTTTTTTTTGAATGTTTTGTAAAATATCCTACTATTTAATAATTTAAACTTTAAAGGGCCTTTAAAATCATTTCTGAGGTAAAAACATAAATAAATACTTTGAAAAGGATGTGGGACATTCATGACTAATGAATACAGAATATAGAATATATGTACTTTGAATTAAAACTTTACTCATACCACAAAAATCTATGAATTTTTTTTTTAAATAAAAATATATCAAGTTATTCCTTATACATTTTATAAATTCAAAATTTACTTCCATTTTGAGATTTGGTCGAGATGAGTAACTCATTAAGCTTTTTTAATTTTTTAATTTTCAAAACTTAATAAAACCGAGTTGAATTAACTCATACTAACTCACTTGATTTTTTTAAGATTTTTTTTCAATTCAATTGTGCACCAAAAGCCCAACTACTCCAATTATAATGAAAGATTAGATTGTACATTTCTAACTATATTTACACTACTTAGTTCCAAAAGAAGTAAAAAAATCAGTAAATTGCATATTTGTTTTGAACATTTCTTTACTCAAAATTGCTCAGCCACTGGACCATTCCAAAACCCTTAATTGAAAAACATAAAATGTCATCATTTCCAAGCTACCCCAAACAATTACAGTTTTATTATTACCATGTAAAATATTTAAGAGGCATGGTGTAAAACCCATCTTGCTTGTAGCGTATGGGAAAAGTCCCACGTCGCCAAGAAGCAACAGGTGTTAAAGGGAATATAAGAGCCTTGACCTTAGGGGTAAGCTTAGGGGGAGTCAAATTAAAAATTTAAAGTGATTCTTCCAACGCTATAAAATGGACTAGGGGTACTAGCAGACATCCTTGGAGGTAAACTGCAACTGTTAGGGAGATTAAGGGGCTACTCTCGGGCATGGAGGTTTCCTTCAATTAGATTAGTCGTTCAGCGAATAGTGTAGCGGATTTTTTTGCTAAGAATGGTGTTGAAGGGCCGACTTCAGGTGTTTTTCTTTTATAGCATAGCTTCTATGGTTGTTAGGTTATGATTTTTTGGCATTTTGGTTTTCTTAGGCCTAATCCTCGTAGGCCTTTTGTGCCTTGTAACTTTACCTTGTTCTTTTCCTTCTTTTTAATGAAATTTCTTCTTTACCACTAAAAAAAAAAAAAGGGGAATATAAGAGGGGGCAGCCCTCATCTCATCACGAGGCCTTTTAGGCTCGGCCCAAAGCCAAAGTAAAACTAGGTGGGTTCAAGTGGGGCCCAAAGTAGATAATATCGTGATGGGGTCAAGTCGGATAGTCACAAATGATATTAGAGCACGATTCAACACTTGGACTGTGAGGGCTTTCTTCATGAATGAGTTTGGATTTTAAAGTTGTCATCTTTGCTAAGTAATTTTTTTTTTTTTTAACTATTCGACTATTGTTATGATTAATATCAAATTATCAACTAAACATGCTATACAGTTTAAATTTTTAATAGCAATTAATAATCAATCTTAAAATCTCAAATTGCAGCTCCAATAAACACATGGCCTAATTTTTATTTTTCTTTTTATGAAGTACCAATGTTGGGGGGTCCATGTGATATATGGACTAGTTATGGATCATGATCACACCACTAAAACTTTGGGAGAAAATGGACAGTGCACAATTGATCAAATTGTGATCAACCTGAGTTTTAAATATTGAAAATGGTTTAAAATTTACTAATATTAGGTATAAAATTAATATATCTAGTTTTCATATTGGCAAAAATTGGTAACATTGCATTGCTAAAGGTGGAACGCACTTATGATCTTTTCAAAACTTTTATTTCCGGTAAAGGTACACTGATGCACTGGTGTGATCAATGGATCTACGAAGCAATAACAAAGTAAATAAAATAAAATCTTGGAGGAAAATCTTTCGAGATGATTAGTTCAAAAATTGATAGAGGGAGGATGAGTCGACAATAATTGAAAATGAAAGCTTAAATACTTAGGTTTTATGATTGAATCTCATGGGAAATTCGACGTAGTTGTTACTAATATGATGAGAGTGTTGGGTTCGTATTTGGCTGCTATCAGGCGATATTCGATATATATTGGTGATATCGATTGTTTTAATTAAAAAAAATTAATAAGAGAGAAATTTCGTAGTCGATACCGAATTTTAAACCCCTGAAATAGACCACTAAAAACATGGACAAAAGAAATAAAGAATAATATAATAGGATCAAATGGAAGAGGAAATAGTTGTTGGATAACAGGCCCAGGCCCAGCCCATCTAATTTCATTAAGCTTCAGCTCCTCATTATTATCATCTCTTCAAAGTTTTCTATACTATTTGTTTTTTAGTATATTAAAATTTTAATTGACAATTAAACACACATATTAAAAAATAGGTTTCAGTCCCTCCCAACCAAAGCTGGTGGGCCTGTAATATCTATGCATAATATGCATGGTTAAATTATCATACTATTAGATAATTTAAAGGGCCTTTAAAATCATGTCTGTGGTAAAAATATAAATAAATAGCTTGAAAAGGATGTGGGACATTCATGAGTAATGAGTATAGAATATAGATTTAAGTCCACCTCCAGCAAAGTGCCCCTACCCACTACCCAATTTTAAATGTCGAAAACTCCAGGGCTGCGTTTGAATTAGGGGTAAATTGTACAGGGGTTATTCCTGAGTAGGGGTCACCCTTGAATAAGGGTCACTCTTGAGCAAGGATTGTTCTTATCTTATTTGGTAATTACAGTGGTTAAGTAAGAAGTTATCATAAGGATAAAAATCTTGTTTGGTAATTATAAACAGGGGTAACTTGATATATTTATAATTTTATGAGAATTAATAATTTTTATTAAATTCATATAATATAAAAAATAAAATTTTATGAAACATAATTATTGAATAATTTTTACTCCATACATGCAAAGAGGGGGTAAAAAGGAATAAAAAGGGGAAAGGATTTCCTGAAAACTCCTATGGTCTAAGGGGTTTTCAAAAAGGGAGAGGGAGGGGTAAAAATTTGAATTTTTAACCTCACCCCATCCAAATGTAGCAACCTTTGTTTCATGGGAAATGGAGGGCAACAGGTTGGTAACCAAAGAGTAAGGATAAAAAGTTTAGATTTTATCCCTTCAATTTCACATTTGAAAGATATTTATAATTGATTACACACCCCATTATCCACCCCTACAATATTTACTCCTCATCTAAACACAGCCCTAGTGCGACTATTCAGATCTCATTCTGCTATTTAATATATATATATATATATATATATATATATATATATATATAGATATATATATATATATTAATGAATATGTAGAAAATGATATAATAATTGGTAGATAAAATTTAAGCTTTATCTTGTCATATTATTCTCATGATTTCAGACCTTGAAAATTTGATTACTATGATCGGTTGATTTTTCGTATCCCAAAGTCATAATAATTGAATTGAAGAGTTTTACTTGATTATTATCATCCATGAATTTTTCTATCTATTCCACCTAATCATGTTAGCTTCACCTCATGATAAACATTTAGTCTTTACAATTTCCATGTACTATTAAATTTTAAAAAAGATCAATGGTCTCAAACCCTTAAGTCTTAACCATTCATTTAATCATAATAAGCTCACATTTTACATATCCATTCTTCATTGAAAATTTTACCAATGAATGACAAGTATACAAGACCTATGGTCAGATCTCCTCCACACGATTATTTATTTTAAATTATATGGTCTAATATAAGGGATAAATAAATATGGGATGTATTAAGAGTATATATACATACATCAAAAATAACTTTTTTTTTATTGAGAAGTATTAGAATCGATATTTGATAATTAAATTGTTTGAAGAAATGAACAAAAAAGTAGAACAGAGTTCACCTTAGTTAGAGATATTAAGGAGTTGATTCGTGGCCGTAAGGTTTCCTTTATACACATCAATCAGATTGCAAATGGAGTGGCGGACTTCTTTGCTAAGAACGGCGTGATTGGTTTTATCCTTAAATCGTTCTGGTTATCTGGAGTTTAGGTTTTTGAGACACTGTTTTTTTTCTTTCTGTGTAGTTTATTTTTTGTTTTGTTTGTTTTTCTTTTGGGCCTAATCATTTTAGGCCTTTTTTCTTTTTATCTCTTTCTTGTATCTTTTTGGTTTCTTTTAATATTATTTGATTTTATCGCTTAAAAAAAAAGAAGAATACTTTCAAAATTAAACAGTCGGGTCACTAAGATAAGAAAAATGAAGGGGAAGCTCTTTTATCTTTTATTTTTTTATTAAAAATTATTTTTCTCTCATTTTTCTATTTTTTTTAATTTTTATATAAATCTGGGTCAGATAAAGTTGGATAAAATAAAAACTGAGTGGAGCTTAATCGAGTTAGTAATTAAATTTTTTTTGAGCCAGTTTGAAATTGAATTAAAAAAAAAAAAAAATCTGTTGTTACTATAGCCAAAATCCAATTCAAACTCAACCATTGCAACCCCTAGGTCTGTCAAGGGGGTAAAAAATAGTAGTTTCAAATATCAATAATCAAAACTTGTAAAAATAATTATGTTTCCCATTAACAATGCAGTAATTAGTTCATAACTACATATTATTGCAATATTATTGAAATATTTTTAGCAACAAAATTCTAATTATAGTTGAACCGGCTCAACAGTATTGTTCAATGATAATTTTTCACAATTCTATAAACAGTCTAAAAGGGATAATGACCAGTATTAGTTTGCATCATATTATTTCACACATCCTATTAAATGATATAATTAAAGGTATACTTGAATATGTTACTGACAAAAAATTATTTGATTGTATCGGCACACATAAGGCGATATTTCCAATACATCTTGGTCCAAAATATCAACTGATATCTAGAATATCAGCCGATTTTTTTTAAAAAATAAAAAACAATGCTGAGTCCCACCAAAATATCAGTTGATATTTGGCCGACATTGTATATATTTTGAATAAGTTCGGCCAATATCTCGCCCCTGAAGTTTTTTGAACTCCTGATAAAAACTAAAAAATTTAAAATTAAATTTAAATTAATTAATTTTTTTAAAATAAAAATATAATTTTATTGATTCAATTAAAATTGTTTTTTACATCACATATTTAAAAAAAAAAAAATTCTAATTAACTCATCATCACTGACCGGAAGGGGCCAATAAAGTAATTGATTGCATCTGAAATTACATGCTTACTTAAAATATCATTATCTTTTTTTTTTCGAATTTACGTATGGAAAATTGTGGGATATCTAGCGTAAAACCCCCACGCGTGGACTTCTACCCCTAAGGCACACTAAGGTTAGACCATAGGGCTCGAACCCGTGACCTCCCGTAGTGATTATCTTCTAATTATGTACAGTTACTTTACTATTATCTTGATTTAATTTACTGAAAAGTAGGCATGCATGATGTCTTCTTGGCTACCCACGTGAGTGACTGTACCTTCTTTCACTCGCATGTTTCAGTGTTTCACTTCTCACTTTGGGCTGTTTCCATTTTTTTTTAAATGGTTTATATATAAAAATAATAAAAAAAGACAAATTTACAAATACAAAAAAAAAAAAAAAGATAAAGCAGAAATTACGCGTTCCTCTTCTCTATTAGGATTTCAGAATTATTTAATTTGAATCCATTCTAAATTAATATCATCATTAAATTAAAATTCATACAAAATTAATCTCATTTTTAATAATTTTTAGGCTCTAGAAAATGATGATTTTAATTTTAATATCATTATAAAGATACTTTCTAAATATACTCATCTTCATGTATTTTTTTTTTTAAGTCCAAAGTGTTTAGGTGTCTCACTCATAGAAGACATTACTCGATTAATCTTTAAGACATATGTAATCATCTTAATTTCGCACACATTGGGTTTGCAATTATGGAGAATAGTCTACTGGAATTAAGTGTAAATCAAACTGAAGACCCCTTTTCTTAAGATGGATGTCTTCACCTTCAAACCAACCTCTCAACATCTACTCATCTCATCTTCGTATATTACTATTGATTCCAATACACTAAACCAATCTCAGAGAGTTGAAATTGTTGGGACTAACTGTAAAAGAGTACCACATTTGAAGTTTAAAGAAAAATTTAAGAATTTATAGAAAAATTGAGTCACTCCAAAAAAGATTAAGTCCCTTTCTAACCACATAAAAATCAAGAAGTAGGAAAGATAATCAATCCATGGAGAGGAGAAGACAAGAGAATATAACAATAGTGAAATGAAAGTTATACCTGTTTCTAATAAACAACCCTCTTCTTCTTGTCTTTTCCCATTTTTGTAGGCAACCAGAGAGAGAGAGAGAGACGGGGTGAAGTGTGAAGGGGTGAAGTGTGAAGATGTGAAGGCCCATTAAGAAGCCCAGCAGCAGCTTTTCCTCTCACGATATAAAATGAAACCACTCTCCATTGATGGGTCAGATGCAATTGGCAGAGAAGGCCACTTTCGGTGACAAAAAAGGTCTCCTGTGGGACACGGGGCTAATCATTGCACTGATTAGTATTCAAATGGAATACTCCACACAGATTTCTCCACTTTTTTTTATGGTGAGGGATTATTTTTTAAATATTAAATATTTGTATGTAAGATATTTTATTTTAAACTTATACATAGGAAACTACAGAAAACTCAATTTAAAAAACTCTTAAAGGTGAGCTACACTTATATATATATATATATATATATATAAAAGATATTTGACTGATGACACATACAGAGTTTAGAGCACACCAAAGGAAGTTATGGAATTTGAAATGGAAGATTAACGGTTGCGTTACACCCATATATATATATATATATATATATATATATATATATATATATATATATATATATATATATATATATTGTATAAAAGTTGACACTGATTTGATTATATTAATTTTTTAATTTTAGATTTTAGATTTTGATTATTATAAACTATCTATTTTTCATGAACATTTCACAAAGTAATGATAATTAAATTAATTTTAGATTTTAGATTTTGATTATTATAAACTATCTATTTTTCATGAACATTTCACAAAGTAATGATAATTAAATTAATTTTTAATTTATATTTATTTATTTTTGTCTAATTTGGCCCAATATGATTCAGATTTTTTTAACTAATGACTTGGCCCAACTTGACCTAAAATTAAAGAATAGAAAAATGAGAGAAAATTAGTTTTTAATAGAAAATAAAAGATAAGAAGACTTTCCTTTCATATGATCATATTGGGATATAAAAAATTAAGGCAATCAGTGAAAATAAATAAATTATTTATTTTAATTAAATTTGGGTCAAGTTTGGATTTGATACCTCTCTACCCAAGTCAACTTGAGATTATTTTGAGTCGAGCCAATTTAAATTTTTTTAAGAAATGCAGGGCATGTCACATGTCAAAAAAATAAATAATCTTTATCGACGTGGACTAAGTTATATTATACTAAAATATTCTCAGCAGTAAAATGTCAATCATGCATTAAATCTCACTTGTACTCTTTCTTTTGTGGGTGACATGATTTGAGAAGGATATAAATATTCTTTCATAAATCAAAGTAAAATCCAAAGATGTTTAGACACTCTCTTTGTTGCTTATATAAAAAATGGTAAAGTAGGAAAGAATAGGTCTTAAAAATAGATATAAAGTTGTATAAAGTTGTGGGTTCGAATCCTATGATCTAATTTTAGTACGTTTTAAGAATAGTGAGTTTTATTGGTAAAACTGTAATTGAATTTCGTTGATCCAAAAAAAAAAAAGTAGGAAAAGATTAGAGCTTAATGGGCCTCCTTTATAATTATGGGGGAGCAAGAGCATTTCGTGGGGTTAACTAATTTATAGAGTTGGTTAGTTAGAAAGTTTTATGCTTAAATATAAAATTTATCAAAAAATAAAGATGGATTGAACACTAACCAAATATCCTAGACGCGGACCAAATTTCATCCCAAAACACAAATTAAAACCACATGAGAACAGGACTTTTGTGATCAAAATCGTTAAAACATCATTAAGAAGATAAAATGCCTACTGATTTCAACCACTAAAATCAAGTGGCTTTCATTTAAATTTTTAGATAAAATTAGTCTACATGTAGATAATTTAATGAACAGTCAATCCAATCATTTGAATTTTCATATATCTCCAAAATAATAAGGAAAAAAGATCAAGTGTGACATCCAATCTTATAGACAATAGGGCTAACTTTAATCAGGCCGGGCTTAGGAGTTGGGGTTGACACATATACAAGCCCAGCCCTACCCGAATAATAATCAAGCTTTATTTTTTATCAAACTCAATCCAATTATGACTTAATTTTCAGAGGGACTACTTTTATTTTTTGAATTTACGAGTGGAAAACTACGGGATACTCAGTGTAAAATTCTTACGGGTGAGCCCACCACCTTTAGGGTTCACCAAGGTTAGGCCATGAGAACTCGAACCCACTACCTGAAGCGGGACGCAATCACTTGAGCTACACCTTTAGTTTAAGTTTTCAGCTGATACAAAGATTTTAAGATTATTAGATTAAATTATGATAAATATAACTTAGGTCGATCCTACTTGGATCAAATTAAGTAGCTTAAAAAAGAAAAACAAGTATCTGAAGAAATTTATTTAAAATTCTAATTCAACCTAACTCTATCTACCCATTGTAAAGTGCCAGCAAAGGCTTTAACCTAACATTATTGAGTCAATCCTGAATTAATAGCACGTGGTCTTTTACGAATCCATAAATTATGTTTATTAAAATAAAGATTGTAAATGTATTAATTATGAAAAATGAGATTTATTTAAACACTTTTGTCAATTTAAATAAATGAATTATCAAAGTAAAATAGAGTTATAATTGAACTATTTTTTTAGTTAATATAAATTAAATGGCAATATATCTTAATAAACTATATATATATATATATATATATATATATATATAAAATTTTCACATCAAATGATTACTAATTTAGCTTTATAATATAATTGAATTTTATTTTATTGCCAGTACCTTAAAATTTAAATCAAAATTATAGAAACGTTCGAGTCAGCTGTGCCAAATTAATGCCTAGGTACAAGATATCACTTGGGCACACTTCGAGATTTAAATAACTGAAATCTTCATTTTCTCGTTTATACTTATATTCAACTTTTTTATATCTATTTATTTTATCATGATAATCAGTATTATCAAAGTCGGGCCGAACCGCGGTCGAATCGGCGATTGACCGGGACCGCCGAGTTCCGGTCTGGCATGAAAACCGATTGTAGAGTCAGGCCACAAGTTGCGAACCATGGTTTACCAAATTTGATTTTCTTTTAAAAAAATTGCCTTTAAAATATTAAAAGATAAATATACTTGAAATATAAAAGTGTCTTACCATTTCTATCCCACATCCTTCATCGTTTCGATATATCACTTATAGTTTGAATGTTATTTGTAAATTGTAATATATATATATATATATATATATATATATATATATATATATATATACACACACACTTAACCAGCTTTGACCGCGGTTGAACCCAAAAATTCCTCGGAAGACAGTTCGTTAGGGGGGTCAGTTCTGATAACATTGATCATAACTAAACTTTTTATGATAAATAAAAGTATTTACCTATCTAATGATTTTTTTTTTTAAATGTCATATACTAACGCAACTCAAATGTTTTTCAATTTGAACAGTTTAATAATTTCATAATAATTTATTTTACTTGTTCATTTATTAATAAATAAAATAAACATTCTAAATTTTTAAATCAACTCCTTCATAGACTTATCTGCTATATAAAATTTGCTTATGTGCAAATCTCCTTTTGCAGTTAAACATCAATGCGCCTAGGCCTTTTAGGGTACTTGAATCTTTTTCAAGATATGTGTAAATCTCCCTATCCACACCATGAAATGAAATCTCAGCTGATACGATTAGTACCGGTTGTACTTTGATGATATCAGTCGATATTATTAAATATCGTTGTTTTTTTTAAAAAAAAAATTGATTTATTCGTGGGTCTGATCGATTTCGGTCACATATCGGGCAATATTTTCTATTTATTTTTTTTAAAAAATAAGTATTTCTTTTAGTTTTTTTTAATTCAGAAAAAAAAAATTTCTAATATTTTGAAAAAAAAAATGAGAGAGAATCATATGGCCGAGATTATTACCCATGATCCACACACACTGAGTAAGACTATTATAAGAAGTGATCAATTAAGTGGGATTTGAACCCAAACCTCTCACATTTCAAACGGGTTTTTGACCGTCAACAAAATCCTCACGAGTTTTGTACCCATAATATTATTCTCAACTCAAATGTAAGATAAAATTAGGGTCGGCCCTGAGATCCCCTAAAATCTCAGGGCTCTTAGGCAGAGTGAGATTTCAGGGACCCTGGATAAAATACACATAATATTTAAATAAAACAAATATAATCCATCAAATTACGAGAACAGTCAAGCACTAGTGAGAGTGGGGTATATATATATCGGATTTTAAGAGCCGTTTAATATCTGCCGTACAACATATTTTTCGACCGATATGGCGTATATATATCGGTCCGATATTGACCGATATAATTTATATCGGTATTTAAAAAATAAAAAATAAAAACGGTGATGGGTCCGAGTCAAAATATCAGCCCAATATCGGTCCAAATATTGGCCGATATCAGTCGATATTTACATTTTCAATTAAAAAAAACAGTTTTTTTTTTTAATTCAAAAAAATAAAATAATAAAATAATACAAATATTTAAAAAAAATAAAATTGAAGAGAGAATCATATGGGCCGGAGCATTTTTTCACTCCGGAGCAGGGGTCAAAATATCGGCCGATACTGTGCGTATCGGCCGATATAATTCGGATTTTTGACCACCGAATTATATCGGCCGATACGTATAGTATCGGCCGTACAAAAAAAAATTCGGCCGATATGACCGAATTTTTGACCGATATATCGGTCATGATATCGGCCGAATTTTAAAAATTCGGTTTTTCTTTTTTTTTTAAAAAAAAAGCCCCTTTTTTTAAAAAAACAGCGGACAAGAATGAAAAGAAAAAAAAGAAAATATGGAGGAAAGATTGAAGAAAAAAAATGGCACACCTTTTACTGCATCTTTTCTCTTCTTTCTCTTCTTCGTTGATGGGAAAAATACAGAGAGTGGGAAAGAGTGGCTGCTGCTGCTAGGGTTTAATAGAGAGAGTGAAAGAGAAGAAGCGTATTTTTAAAACACGCCCATTAGGGTTTTTAAGTGAAAACCCATTCACGAAGTAACAACCGGTGAGTATCAAAGTTATTTTTCAAATTGTTTACTTTATAATATTTTCTTTTAAAATTTTAAAGTTATTTTTTAAATACTGTGTATTTCTAAAATTTCTCAAATTTAATATCTAGACTAATTACGATAATATGATAAAAATACTTTAAGACTTAAAGATCTTTTGACACTCTTAAATATTTAAAATATAGTATTTTACAAATAAGGGTATCCCTAGGGTGTACCGAAAACATATTTAGGAGTGTTAAAAGACCTTAAAGTCTTAAAGTATATTTATCACGTTATCGTAATTAGTCCGAATATTCAATTTGAGAAATTTTGAAAATACACGGTGCTTAAAAATAATGTGCATAGTGTATTAAATAATAAAATATCATTTAAAACTTTAAAGTTATTTTTTAAGCACTGTGTATTTCCAAAATTTCTTAAATTGAATATCCGGACTAATTACGATAGCCTGATAAAAATCCTTTAAGACTTTAAGGTCTTTTGACTTTCGTAAATATATTTTCGGCACACCCTAAGGATACCCTTATTTGTAAAATACTGTATTTTCGGTACACCCTAGGGATACCCTAACTTAAAATAACACTCATTAACTAAGAAAATAAATTATTAAATTATTTCTACAAATTTTCCTCATTTATATCATTTTCCTTGTAATTTTCACAATTTTATTACTAATTATATAATTTTCCATTATCGTAACTTCAAAAATATATTACAAGATGTAAATATCCGATATTTTATGAAAAAATTACATATTCAATAAGCCCATAATTATCTGCATTTACTGTAATTTTTTTGAATTTTTTTTAAAAAAAAAAAAAAAAAAAAAAACGGGCAGGAGAGAGAAAAAATTCGGCCGATATATCGGCCGAACCGATATATCGGCCGATATGAAAAATCGGCCGGGATCTCAGCCCGGCCGATTTTTCTACCCCTGCTCCGGAGTGAGACCTCTCCAAATCCAAACGCGAAACTGTGAAAGTGCTGACCCCACACAATGGACTTGATGAAGTCGTAGTGAGCAGGACCCATTGTCTATGTAGGGCCCAGCGGGCCAAGACAAGGCTATGGCCCCCAATAGGATCCCAAGGTGGGTCCGAGAACCAACAATGAGAAGTAGGGCCTAGAGAAGGAGAAGGCTGAACAGTCAGCGATGACATAAATGGCCCAGTCCAGGCTGTCGATGTCAGAAAAGAAGGAGGACTGGGCGGGGCAAAGCTGTCCGGCACCACCATCCACCATTCACTCACGAGCCAAGCCCCGCCCCACCACGGCCTACGTGGCACATTTTACGAAGCAGGACAAAGAACCCCTGCCCTATGGAAGGACAGTGGGAACAAAAACCAAAGGCCACATTCCCAAATTGCCCCCGACCACTTCCCAATACACCAGTGGACAGTAGAAATCAGCCACGTGTTTGATACTTTGATTACAAGAGAGAAACAAAAGAGCAGCATCTCCGATCCATAAATTAAAAAACCCAGTGAGTAAACAATTCAACTCCACTGTGAAACAGCGGCGTCACTTTATTTGAATTATAATTCAATCCAACGGTATTAATTTTAATTTTATATTTAAATAAAAATAATAAATTATAAGTAAATTGTCAACCACAATATCGTAGAATAAATGAGTTAATAATATTTGATAAAATATTTTTATATCTCAAAAGGTTCATATCCTTCAATAGGTAATAAATTAGAGTGCATGACGAATTCAAAATAGAATAAATCTGTTGTAACAGGAGGTGTTCCACAGATCGAACTCATAGTCAAGAAACCCATCTCATTAGAGTGGAGTTTCGAATTCGATTTATTTTCAATTCTAATACACTTTTGATAGATTTGACTGGTGTATGTTGAGAGGTTTAAATATGCTCATAAGGTTATTCTCACTTCTAATATGAAGTAATGATAACTATATTATAAAAAAAAAAAAATTTGAATAGATTTAGACCAATTGGAGTGCAAATTCTTTAAGAAAATTATACAATTATTATAAGCTACACCTTATTTGCATGGATAGAGGTGTTTTTAAATAAGAAAAATCTAAAAGAAGTTACTCTTCAATCATTATAATTGTACGAGGTGAATTAACAAGCATATAACATTTAGAATTTCAAATATTTAAGACTACAAAGATTGTAATAGTCAAATAAAGTTTAAATTTTATTTACCTATTGTACTTACAATCAGGGGTCTAAATATCGACCGATACGTATCGTATCAACCGATAAGATATGTATCGGCCGATATTCATAATATCGGCCATATCATATCGGCCGATATCGAATTTTGCACCCCTGCTTACAATTTTGATATACTCTAATTAAAATTTTATAATTCAAATAAAATTTTGATAAACCACCTTTTTTATGATTTTTTTTCTTGAAAATAGAGTGATTAATGACATTATTGCTATTAACGACAATGAAAAGCTTGAAGCAAAAGTTGGTTGTTAACCTAAGACCTAACGAAACTTTAGGACATGTGCAAACCTTTCTATCGAGAGTGGATATTGTGCTGAAACTTGAAAGTGACTTGAACCCAACTCCTCTAGCATTTTAAGTGAGTTCTTGACCGTCAAATCAACCCTCCCACCAAACACCGTATCTTACACCAAAATTGCAAAGGCTCGGAAAAATAAAGTACATCAAATCATTTTTTTTTCTAATTTTAAAATTAAATAGTAAAATAAACATATTACGAAATTACATATATCATCAAAATTATTCAAAATGAGGTCCAATGAAACATTTTACTCATTGCTAACGGTTTTATGCTGAGTACCTTACAGTTTTCTACACGTAAATTAAAAAAAAAAAAGAAGATAACAAATGAATATAAACTAATTTAAAATTAAACTTTAAACATGTATCATTTTTATTAAGTTCAGATTCAACCAATTACTCAATTTTAAACGGCAATGCTAAGATAAAGTATAATACCATAATACATTACTATATTTAAAAATAAATGATTGAAAAACCCAAAATCTAAATAATAACAAATGGAAAAATAACATTTTTAGTAGAAGAATAGAAAAATAAAGAAAATATTTTAAAAAAAAAATTAGATATCTTAGAAATCAATTGATGTTTTGATTGACACATTAAACCGTTGATCGATCAGTTCATTAAATTTCACATTTAGGCTGGCTGTACAAACCCACTAATCTTAATTAGCCAAAACAAGGAATGAGTTTCTGGAGACTGCACTGCCACGTGTCCTCTTCAGAAGGGCAGATGAAGGTAGCTTCACGTGACTTTTTCCAATCCAACTTTCAGGTTTCAAGAGCCTATAAAGTAATGCCCAGTTCATCACAACCGTCCAATGGAATTCACTGGAATCATGGCCACACAATGTTTGGTGGAAAAGGTCAAAATAAGAGCCAAAATGAAGAAGAAAAAGCCAAAGAGAGCACTGTATGGAAATTCTCGCTTTCTCTCTCGTCTTCTCTTCTCAGTCTCAACTCTGAACTCTGAAAAATCTGAAAATTTCTTCTCTTTTGGCTGTGCTGCTGATTCTTCTTCACATGAAAATAAAATTAAACAACTAAAAAAAAACCAACAAATGGACCTCTCTCCACTCAGATAATGGACGACGACAGTCCACAAAACAATGCAACACCAATAATAAAAATCAAAAAAAAAAAAACCCAAAAAATTAAATGAAAATCATCTTCCCATTTTCAATTTCCTCCCCACAACCCGTCTTCAACTTCTCGTTTTTTTTTTTCTTCGGTTTATTTTCCTGTTTCATTGTTTAAGGGGTGGTGGCAGAGGGAGGGGTCCGGGATTCCGTCGGGGGAGTATGGCCGTCGGATCCTTTGGATGGGTCGTCGGACGACTGGCGCAGGCCATCGTCTGTCTCCCCGCGCGTTATGTCCTCCATCATCCGGACTACTTCTTGTATGGAGGGACGCTGGTCGGGGACGGTGGATACACAGGCCATGGCAATCTGGAGAAGCTGGACCATCTCCTCCTCTATGTTTTGGTACCTCATCAGCTCTACGTCAAAAACCTCAGCCGTCCATTCCTCCCGGACGACCGACTGGACCCACCTCGGTAGGTCTATGCCTTCCTCTCCTAGAGACGCTTGGTTGGGGGCCTTGCCCGTCAGCAGCTCCAGAAGCAGGACTCCAAAACTGTACACGTCGGATTTGAAGGTTACCCTTCTCGTTTCCACCACCTCTGGTGCCCGGTATCCGGCAACCCTGTTGGGTGGCGCTGATGCTCCGAACAGCGGGTTGAGGCCGAAGTCGGAGACGCAAGCCTCCAGATCTGGCCGGAGAAGGACGTTGGAGGACTTGATGTTGCCGTGCACAATCTTTCCCGCCACGTGTAGGTGGGCCAGGCCCCTTCCCGTGCTCAACGCGATCCGCATCCGGCCATCCCAGTCCAGCGGCGTACGACCCGATCCTCTGCTCCCTGCACAATTGCCACCGGCATATCCAGTTAGCCGGTCCCTCTCATTTTATGGATATTGGATACTACTACTTCATGATTTAATGTAGTTGATTACCAATTCAAAGTCTCTTTATTAGTGATCTAATAATAAATATTAATCTAAATTAATGGCTTAAATGATTTTAAAAATGATAACCCAGATGAAGTAAAAAAAAATTATCTACACGAATGTAACTCAACTTTTGCCTCCCGCCTTAAAAAACAAGAGGTTGTGGATTAGAGTTTCTCGTGGCCTAAACCTTGGTGTGCCTTAGGATAGTGAGTTCACCCGTGCAAGTTTTGCACTGGGTATTCTATAGTCTCCCACACACATTGATTAAAAAAAAAGTAACAAAAAAGTTATTGTCTAATATCCACAAATGATAATAGAAACACTGAAAAATCAATATATGAATACACCAAATAACATTGTTTCAATCAATTTCAAGCTTTTCAAAACACTAAAATTATTTTTATTTCAAAATTACTACTATTGTAATAGTTAGTAAAGGTTTTTTAATGAGCTCATCAGAATAAGCAAATGTAATAGACTGTAACATAACTAGATTGTTATCATTACTTGAGTTAAGATGTAACTTGTAGCCTACGTTATGGCTGGACTCCTGCAGTAAAAAGTCACGTAAGAGCGCCGTAATGAACGTATTAGTCCCATGTTTACGTTAAAAAGGTCAAACTTCAGCAGAAATCTGTGCAAAGCACCGAAAGGCATGACAATTGACAGATAGGAGGAGGGCAAATTCGTCAACCTAGAAGAGAAAGAAAACGAGAACGGAACGGGAAGATCGAAGTTTTAAAACAGACGACGTTAATGACTAAAACGCCCTTTATCATAATAACCTTCTTGGGCTTCTCAAATCCATCGCAATCATTCTCAGCCTCTCACATAATACCTCAATCGTCAAACGTCAGAAAATCAAAATGTTGAGGACATTATGGTCATTAAAGACAAACAAATTTAAAATGGCAGAATCAAGTTCGACTCAGTCTTCAATTAAATGACCAGGATGCCCTTCTTCCCTACGCCAGTGTCCTTTTCAACAAGGTTTAACTGTTTAAGAGACATAACTCATGGATTCTTTAAAAGTTTATATATAATACATATGATATGCAAAAATTCTAATTCTATTAGTTTAAGCTAACTGAATTTAATTTTATACTAAATATTGGCGTAAGATTTTTCCCCAAAAATTTACTAATATATACAAAATAACATGAAAGAGATCTAAAAACTAATAATAAAAATTATCTAAAGGTCTTTTATTATTAAATAATGAGGTATACATAATAAGGACAACTATTATATTCAATTTAAATTTTCAAATATCCAAACCAACTATTATTGTTGGGACCAAAAGCCTTTTGACCAATATTCTCCAAACCAATATTGTCAAAAAGCCCATCAATAAGCTAACACAAATCCAAAATATATAATCATAGGCTCAAGGTCTCAACCACCCAAGGAAAAAAAAATCTAAAAGCAAAAATTATACGTTTCAAACAATAATTTAAATCATGTCCTCTAATAATATGACTAATTAATCAATAATTAATACTCTCTCTTCCAATTTAGTTGTCTCACAACCAATTTGGAAGAATTACGGGATATTTGAGAGAAATTGATAAGTCTTTTGAGAGTCTTTTTTAAAAAATTTAAAATTTTAAAATGAGACAACTAAAATTAAAAAGAAGAAGTAATAAATTATCAAAAGAAAGATAGTAACATACTAATAAAAACAAAATGTAAAATATCAAATTACACAATACAAATAATATAAAAAACTAATCATAATATTTTCATAAAAATATCTTACTTTGACTTATTATAATTATAAAAAATAGAATAGACCAATAACATTATAAATTCAAATATTTTCATAAAAATATCTTACTTTTACTCGTAGTTTCCTAATATATAAATTCTACTTATCTACTTTTCGTGACGAACTGACGACGAGATGAGTTGGGAAGGAGGAAACAGAGGCTGACGCCATGCAAAATTGTGCCGCTGGAATGTCGGTGGAATTTCTCGATTATGCGCGCGCGAAAGCAAAGAAGACGGCACTATTTAAATGACTAAAATGCGCTCCACCAATCATTAAACTATTGTTGTTTAGGTTTCTAAATTAAGCCAGCTTGTTTTGCGCTGGGTGCCAATGACCTGGCTTTCTAAATGACGAAAATGCCCCTCAATAATTAAAAAAAAAATAGAAAATGAAAAAAAATGGATATCTTCGTCCAACCTTTTCCTACCTGCCCTACTACTTTTGATTTTCAGAGGGTAGGGTAGGTACCACTGTCCGCCGGACGTGCGCTCAATTACTGCCCAAAGCAGTCCTTGATTAACCTTTTTCTTTTCAAATGACTAAACTACCCTCAATTATAAAAAAATATAAAATAAAATAATAAATGAAACCAGTAAAAATGTTTTCTCGGTTTTTTTGGAATTACCGAAAAAGACAGGTTCACAAAAAAACTCCAAATACGGCTTTTGACCGGTATGGGTAAAAAAGGAAAAAGGAGGAGAGAGAGACAGAGAAGGATAGAATTTCCATGACTACTCTCTCCACACCAGCTCTCTACTTAGAGGTCGTTTGGCTTGCAGAATTGGGTGGAAATTTACCGCATTTTGTTAGGAAAATCGGGAAAGAAAAGCTGGTTGGGTTGGACTTTGGATAGATTTAATGTCAAAAAAAGGGGAAAATGGAGTTTTAATGACTGCAACAGCTAACATATCGAGTGCTAGAAATTCGACGGTAATTATCCACATTTTCAACATAATTAAAAGAAAAAAAAGGTAGTAGTATATCTTTAGATGGATAGCTTCAATTTCAAATCACGAATAAATTCAATAAAGAGAGAAAACCCAGACAAGAGAAACACAGAACAGGAATGGAAAATTGAAAATTAATATCAACAACCAGCAGCAATAAATAGAAAAAGGGGCAGAAAAAAAGGGGAAAAAGTTGGATTTTCCATAATTGCAGTATCTCAAGCTCTACAGACTGTTTACACGTTGAGTAATGCGGTGGAATTGATCTCACTTTCCTCAGTAAATCAAAGTTTCAGTCCCTAACCAGAGAAAGATAAATCCAGGAAAAGACAATAGAATAATAAAAGGGGAAGGAAAAAACAAGGAAAGAATCATGTACGACTGCAGCATCTCGATCTATGAAGATCATTTGGCTGTGAGAAATCAATCACATTTTCGTCAAAACTAGAAAAATTAACGTTGGATGTATAGATTTCAAATCCCAAACCAGAGAAAGATAAAGCAAGGAAAAATTAACAATGAAGAAGAGCAGACAAGCTTCCAGCAGCCATAAGGAAAAATGGGTAAATGGGAGAAAGAGAGAAAAGCTTGGAATTTGAACCTAAGCTTGGAAATCTACCGCATTTTCATAAAAGAACGAATAAAAAGGGTTGGTAATTGGTATAGCTTCAATCTAAAAAAATTGGTATCTCGGATAGCCATATTCAATCCCAAACCAGAGAAAATTAAAACAGAGAATGAAGAAGAAACCCAGAAAAGGGAAAGTAAAATCATACCGTGAAGAAGAGCAGACAAGCTTCCAGCAGCCATGAAATCAGAAACAAGCAGCTTCTCATCCTTGGAGAAGTAAAACGCCCTCAAAGGAACCACATTCTCGTGCTTCACCTTCCCCAATACCTCAATCTGCATTTCGAATTCCCTCTTAGCGACGGCGACATCCTTCAATCTCTTCACCACTACAGTAGTTCCTTCCTCAAGAACTGCCTTATACGAAGTCCCTACACTCCCTTTTCCCAAAACCTCAGCAGAAGCTCTCAACAAATCCTCCAAATCAAAGTTATAAATCCCTCCCTCGAAAAACACCAGCTTGTTATTCCTCTCCCCTTCACCAGCTCCAGTAACATCATCCTTTGACGACGACGTCCCCGTCTCTGCCACTGCTCCCGCCACCGATCTTGTCGCCGGAGTTTTCGGCACTTTTGCAGCCTCCTGCCGCCGCCGCCGCCTCATGCAGAGCAGGAAAACCAGACCCAGAAGAAGTAAAAGCACAATAAACCCACCCACGACCGCAATCGCAACAATGGCAGCTGTTGAGAGTTTTTTATGCCTCTTCTTTGATGGACTTGGCTGGATAACGGACGACGGAGATGGGGCGGGAGAGGGGAAGAATGGATTGCAGGGAGGGAGCGGGCCGCCACATAGGTCGACGTTTCCGGCGAACGACGATGCCCCAAACCGGACGAGGGTCTCCGGGACCGAGCCGTTGAGGCGATTGTAGGAGACGTTGAAATCACTCATGTTGGGGAGATTGAGATTGGGGAGAATTCCATCAAATGTGTTGTTTTGCAGGTAGAGGCGCGTCACGTGGGTCAGATTGTTGACGGAAAACGGGATCTTTCCAGTAAAATTGTTGAAAGAGAGGTCCAAGCGAGTCAGCCGAGTCAGACTCGACAGACTCGGGGGGAACTCTCCCGTAAAGAGGTTGTTCTGCAAATAGAGGCTGCGAAGAAGTTTCAGCTCGGAGAAGTCGGACGGGATGGGGCCGGAGAGGCGGTTGGATCGGAGACTGAGGACCCGGAGCTGGGTTAGCCGACCGAGAGTCCCCTCCGGGATCTGACCCACGAGACCGACGCCCGGGAGGCGGAGGGAGTAGACCGCAGATTGATTTCCGTCGCACGCGACCCCGACCCAGTTGCAGGCCGAGTCGGACGAGTTCCATTGGAGCCGATTCTCATGTAGTATTCTGGAGAGGAAGGCAAGGAGGGCTTGCTTGTCCTGAATCGGCTCGCAATCGACTCGGTTCGAGAAAGAAAGAGAAAGAAAGAAGAGAAGAAGGAGAGAAGAAGACGGCAAGCGAAATGCCATCGAAAGCGGTTTTGGGAACAGGGAGGCGGTTCTATAGGTTGAATGGGGAGGTGGGCAGTCTTCTTGTTGCCATCCTGCAGAGCAACTTTGGAAGAGATTCCATGAAAGAGACAGAGAGAAGAAAAGAAGAAGAAGCAGAGGAGGAAGAAGAAGAAGCAGAGGAGGAAGACCAAGTAAGAGAAAGTAAGAAAGAAAAGAAAGCAGGATTTGT
Source organism: Chimonanthus salicifolius (assembly GCA_013350335.1). Taxonomy (NCBI): domain Eukaryota; kingdom Viridiplantae; phylum Streptophyta; class Magnoliopsida; order Laurales; family Calycanthaceae; genus Chimonanthus; species Chimonanthus salicifolius. Next base: position 11,071,783 of record CM023533.1, read on the forward strand.
GAGTCTTGCAATAGGACGAGGACACTCAGTCATGAGAGCAGGGCATCACAAGGAGAAAAAAGTCCAAACTCCAATTCAGCTATTTAGTAGGGTTGATAAACCCTTTATTAACATAAATCCTATTCAAATTAAATTAAATAATATTTTATTAAATTAAATAAATTTATTAATACACAAATTTAAAATAAATATTTCACCAAATATATAAAGACATCAAGGTTGCGTTTAGACGAAGGCATAAATTTACACTTGGAGGTTACCATCTATCTTTATGAATATACTTTGTTATAAAATATTTTACATGGACTTTCATTACCCCGTAAAACAAATGTAGCCCTAATTTAAACTAAATAATCTATATGTATTATGTTTTAACAAGTATTACTTTCATTTGACTATATTAAAGAAATAAATATATTTAAATTTTTTTATAATTTATATATTTACAGTCTATACTTATATAAAAATATAATTAAATTGAGTCATAAAACTCATAACATTCAGCAATATCAAGCTCTAAATCATTAACTCTACTTTTCTTTCATGCGCTTATATAAGCAGATGTAGGAGACGGCAGTAGTTATTTTAAAACATTTTCTAAAAATATTTTCAAGTGTGCGTATTTAAGGAGAGAAGACTATTCATTAAATTCTTAATTGAGTCACATTCTGAAATAGAATGTACACAAATATTGAAGATAAGGGGTGGATAAATTTTGAATCTTGTCTAAACATTTTAGTTTTATAATTATAGATCTTTAAATTTTGATTGTAATAAGTTATTTATTTTTTAATTAATCTCATAAAATTATAATAATAAAATAGAAGAGGTTTTTTAAAATTACTTGAATATTAAAGTATAATAAATGTGTAATTTTTCTTTTGAAAATAGATATTCCAGAGTTGTCTTTTCAATAAAATTGTGGTCAATACCATCAAATCGATGGATTAAAAACAAAAAATACTGAGAGCTCTAACAATGCTACTCTTTTAAGTTTTAAATTGAGCCACATACTTTTTAGTGAAATTTGTTGAAAATATTAAAGACAAGTACCCATTTAATCATTTTAGTCTTATAATTTAAATTTTAAATATTTAATTACGATAATATAGTTCTTTACTCATTCACAAAGTTACCATTTGGATTGAAAAGTTTCTATTGTGGAATGTGGATCTAAAGAGAAAGACAATGTGAATCACATGAGCATTTAAATTTACCAATTGGATTCTGTTGTGGCGCCTATTAATCTACCATGAATAGCATATGAATAAGACACTAAATTTAGATCGTCTAATACATTTATAGAAAAAATCAATCAAGCTTTTTTTAATTTAGGTGCTGGAAACCGCAGATACCCAAGGCAAGACCTCCATTGATGATACCCTTTACCCTAAGGGCTCACCAGGTTAGTTTATGGGAGTTTGAACTCATCACGTCGCACTTCCTAAGACGAGATGCAACTAACTGAACTACACCTGCGCGGGTAAAAGAAAAATTAAAGGCACCATGTCTTCACAAATTTTAGAAATAGTCTAAGTCTAGATTATTAAAATTTTATAAATATTTTGATTATATATCATAGCGACATTTGAGGCCTAATCTTATGCACATGCACCAAAGGATTTTGATTTAAAACTACACCTTTGGTCATCAATAAAATTGGCTTTTTTCAGAAATTGGATATAGTGCTAGATAAAAAATTTAGTCGGGTTGGATTTGATCTTAGAAAATTATGGCCCATTTTCCCATCCATTCAACTTAGACCTTCTTTTATTTATTTTTTAATTTAAAATTTTGAATATAACTATTGACCATTCACAAACTGTTTAACATGGAAGACATTTTATTTATAATAATTGTAAGTAGTCTTTGCATTGTTCAACGGTTGCTAAAGGCCCAGATTGTACGTGATTGGGCCTTGCTTGAGAATAAGAGTGGAGGCCCTAAAATCTCTGATAACAAATCCTTGAGCTTTAAACCAATATCATGGATAAATGAAGTAAGCCCAATTGTCAAAATTTAGGGCCCACAGTCTTACGAATGTCAAGATGGCCTTGGTATTTATATTTTGGCTAGGCTTCCTTATGAAGCCTAATTACTTAACCCCAAATTCATGTGCATGGTCCAAATGTCTAATTATAGTTAAGGTCATAGCCAAGGTTAATGCCCCCACCTTGTAAATGGCTCCACTTCAAGATTATTATCATGACCCACTATATGGCATGTTGATAAAAGTATCAAATAAATCAAAAAAAAAAAAAAAAACGTTCGACCAAAATTATGGCCCAAAATCCATTTAGCTCAAAGGAAAATATAGTTATAGGTCTTTAGGCCCAAGGCCCATGAACTCGAGAAATTATCAAGTGGAAATGGCATGACCACAATAAGCTCAATTCTTCCATCCGCTGATAAAATGATTACGTTGTAGGGCACCTAACCATGACAAGACTAGGTCTTACATATCCACTAACTATTGATATATTTTAAAGTTTTAAAATATAATCTTTTTCAATGAATGATAGATATGAAGAGCGTGACTTTATTATAGTCAGGTCTCCTACACTCTAATCATTTTTCGAATTCAACATGTAAAGCTAAGTTTCAAACGTATTGTCTATGTCTATATCCCTTCAAATAGAAAATTATGTCACATGAGACTAGAAGAACAAATTGTCCCTTGCTCAAGACAAAGTCTTAGACAATACCATCATCAAAGAAGTATAGCACTATAGCCATTGTTAAAGAAGTTTTCTCATTTCCCTTTGTTTAATGGCACCTCATATTCCAAAAGTCATTTTGCTTATTTTAAAGTGATTTGTGCTCTTTTATTAAGAAGTGAAAAGCTTCTCATGAAAGAGTTCCCATTGTCTCTCTGCAGTTTTGCTTTCAAAAGGTTTATCAAACTTCCTCCTTCCATCTATTTCCTCCTAACAATTTTATGTTATTCCATGATCTCAAGAGGTGAGCTTAGAAAATAGTAAAAAAGTTCAATGACTAAATGGCTCTTACATGGATTTGGTCAAAATATGCTCAAAAAGAATTCTCCCTCGTGTAGAAAAGTTCGTATCAGGCACTAGAGCTTCAACTTTCAACCAATTTGCTAAGTTGTTTTGTGTGAGGAGGACCCATATATCTTTGTTGTTGAAGAGAAAATTTTAATCTTGAGAGTTAAAGAAGCAAAAATTGCTAATAAAATCAAAGTCTAATGAGTTCCACGTCGGTTAATTTAAGAAACCAATGACTCCAGATAACAGTTAGGGCATCCTCCTTTTAACAACCAATTTTTGAGAGTGAGTTTTAGTTCAAAAACGGTTAAAATGTCATGGTTTTCTAACATTGTATTAGAACAAGTTCACCATACCCAGTGCACATCAGGACGGATTTTAAGTTTCCACATGTAGCCATAGGATCCAGCTACATGTGAGAGTGGATGAGAATTGACAAAAAGTCTCACATCGGTTAATTTAATAAATCAATGACTTTATATAATACTTGGGACACCCTCCTCTCAACAACTAGCTTTTGAGAGTGAGTTCTATTTAAAGAATATTATCATGTCATGATTTTCTAACAATGGAGGAGAATGGGAGGTTAGGGTAATAGTCGAAGTAGAGAAGATCAACAAACTAAAAAACAATAGTGGAAATCTTTCACAGAATATGATACAAATCAATGGATTGACTATCTCATGGAAGGAATCTTCACCATCTTTCTCTTACCCACATTACATGCAAGATCAAGATGTAATAAACTACAAGTTCTGCAGATCATTTCAATCTTGGCAATGAAATTAGATTTTGTACAAAAACTATGGCAAATTATTGAGTAGATTCAATTAAGAGAAGCCTTGGTAGATAATGATTCTATTTTGTCTTCAAGTAAGCTTTATCTTAATTAAAATGACTCAAACTTAAAGGTTTAAAGTTGACCTATATAATTATTTTTAACGATTCCAAATCATTTTTGAAGAATCAAAGTAGGTCAAGCCAACTACAACTAAGCTATATACCTATATTTTTATCTTTTTTTTTTTTTTTAACTTGGATATCCACACTCTACATTAGAGGTGAGACTAATCTCACGGACATATGTAAATCTCCAATCCACAGACATTGCTTTAGTCGATTGAGAGTAACCTATAGAGAATAGCCTGGAGGGATTGAGCATGAATCCAACTCAAAACATCGATTCATGAGACGAGTGTCTTGACCATCAAGCCAATCCTTCGAGGTTATATTTTTAACTTAATTAATTAGATTTTTTTGTCCCTAAGAAAAAAATACAAAAGAGAATCTTTAAAAAAATATGTTCAATTAGACCATCTCATTCAATTTGATTTACATTACCTAATTTAAACTTATTTTCCATATCAACTAAGTCAATCCTGAAATCCTATTCGGCCCTCTTCCATTTTTAAATGCTATTTTTAATATAGAGCTATTCATATGAGCTTTACTAAATTTATGTGAAAAGAAATTTCCTATCCTGCATAATATATACAAATATGAGTCACTTCTTTCAAAGTCAAAAAGTTAGAGCAATGTCAAAATCTTGTCTCATTCATGATTTTTAATTTAATTCTCACTCTGCTCTAAAAGATAACGGGTGATAAATTTACTAGTGTATGAACAAGTGACTTATACATATCCCGATAATTAGTTAAATACTTTAAAAAAAATGACATATTGATCATTTAAAAAATAGTCTGTGCCTTTAAATTCCAAATACCACAAATTAGTCTTTGGATAATATTCTCACTACTAAGCTCCACAAATTAGTCTTTGGATAATATTCTCACTACTAAGCTCCCCATATTCTTTCTTTATTCATCATCATAATGCTATTACTTTATTCAACTTCTTTATTCTGTGATATGATATGATACATGATCCCTTCTGCCTTCTAATACAAATGCAATTTTCTTTTTAATTTCCATACTGTCCAGTTATGGTCTCACTCACGACAGAAATAGCCCCAAACCCATGTAAAAAAGGACGATTCTAGCCTCACAATCATAGGAGATCTAGTCGTTCAAAAATACACTTGAACAGTTCCAATATGACCGTTCATTTTATGGGTCTTGATTGATTGAATAATCAAAAAAATTTAGATCATTTTAACTTTTATATTTCATCAAAGATGAGACCTATTAAATGGACGGTCTGGATTTAAATTTTGTGACATTTAAAGCAAGTATATGTATGGTCGTAGTATCAAGTTTAATTTAGACATTTTTTAGGAAAAAGGTCTGAAGGAAAACCAGGCTTGTGATAATGCGTTGCCATATGCCTGCAATCATGCAACTCTGCCTTTGCTGTCTCCCATTTTTCTTTCTTTTTCTTTCTCTCTCTCAAGTCAAAGGATCTCAAATTGCTATCTTACACTGCCACGTGGATAACTTAGAGCCTTTGATTGTTCAGTTTCATCTGCACCATCTATGCTACAGGTCAATCTATGCCACTCATTTAAGATATAGTGTATACGTAGAGGGTAGAAGACATTTGGATATAATTTGATTTAGTCTTACAATTAAATAGTAAAGAATTTGATTAAAAATATGTGGACAGTAAGGAGGACAGAAATACTATATTTAGCTCTAATATAGTTTTGTCAAAAATGTGGTGGTACATTTACACATATCTTAAATTTTTCAGTATTATATTTTATTATTTTCGAGTCTAGTTATCAGCATAGTTGATTCTGGTCTATTTTGAATTCAGTTCAACTTAGATACATGTCATATTCACTTATTTACTTTGTGAAATAGATTTTCTAATGAGACACATATCAAAATTATCTTTTAAATTTGTATAAATCTTGTACGAATGTATGACAATAATTGAGTTGACTCATTTATTTTCGGATTCAAGTCCAATCTATCCATTTATAAATGGGTTGAATTATGGTTGGGTCATTTATTAAACGGGTTAAGTCAATTTGGGTCATTACTAAAACGGTTTGATTAATCAATTAGAGTCAATTTTTGCTAAGCCTATGAATATTACACCAAAAACTTAAATTTAGAATTCATAAAATAGAGCGGTGATGAGTGTAAGAGAAAGATTATTCCTTAAATATTACTTAAAACCACCTTAATAGAATAAAATGAACCACGTTTGTTAATCTCATTAAAATTTAATTAATTTAAATTATTTTCTTAACTTTTAAATTTTACAACATTTGAAACATGAATTTATTTATTCAATAAAAGTGATTTTTGATGAACTACATATTCAAAGAACGACTTTTTTGACGCATCTATCAACCTTCTATTTATTTAACAGAATGATTTTTCCTTTGCACCCATCATTTCACCGATAAAATATGAATATTAAAGTATAGAGACAAATATTTCTCATTATAACATACCTTTTCAAAATTATGTTTTAAGGCCACAAAGACTCTAACTTGACCAAACTGAGCCTCGTGACTTAATTTAATTTCAATAATATATTAATTTATAAAAATATAACCTCATCAAAATATAATAGATATTGTCAATATTACAAATTTTAATTGATTCTATTTAAGTAAATAAAGTTGATAGATAATAAAAAAAACTCCATTTCTACAATTTATATTCATTACTTTAATTCTAATGGCTCTAGATGTTTTATGAGAATAACTTTTTTATAAATTCTAAATAAAGAATAATATCATTAATTTTGTAACATAATATATCTCATTTTATTATCAAATGACATATAATTTAACTTGAGTGATGAGACTCTCATGTCATCATAATGTCTCCAATTATATGTTCCATCACCTATCAATTGGGGTCTACTAAAAGACTTTATTTTTAATATGTGATTCAATTAAAAAATATCTTAATTAGATCAATTAAGCCATCATTTTTTTATTTTTTAAACTTAATAACTTTAAATCATTTTTAATCTCTAAAATTTATAACCTTCAAAATTAACTTAATGATGCTAGAGACTAGATTGAGTTTAGAATTGGATATTATTTTAAATTATTTAATTAAATATTGAAATTTTTAATTAAGATATTATAATATAAGTTAAAATATAATGTATAAGTATATATTGTATATAATGACCTCGATTTAAATTTAACTTAACTCTAAATTCAAATTTTTAAGTTGAGTTGAGGCCCTAAAAATACAATGCCTAAGACTGATCCAATTTTAATTAAGCCCAGAGTTTTATTTCTTTTAAGTCAGGTTAGCCAAGGGTGGATTTGGCTCATCCCAAGTTGCACCTTTACTTGATACCAATAAATTAGGGTTGAAACCCGAGTGAGTTGGGCCAGGTTTTAATAAAATCCAACCCAAGCCATAACAAAAACTATTGAGCTCGACCTGACCTGATCCAAGTTACTTGTCCGAATTGCTCAACCCCACCCAACTCGAGTTGTTGACCCGACAATCCGACCCGTTTTTAGCCCAAATTCGAGGAAAAAAAAAATCAACAACAGGTTTTTAATAATTCCTTAGGTCGGATCAATTCAAGTCGGTTCGGATTGATTTTAAATTTCTGAGCCCACTCAGACCCGAATTTCATATTGATTTTTTTCCTAATCCGACTCCACACTTAATTTACAAATCTATAAGCCAACACACTGATTTCTCGAGTCAAGTTAAAATCCGGCCCAAGTTTCTCCGCTACAATAAATTTAAAAAGAAAAGGTTGATACCTAGAAAGAAAAGATTGATAACTAAATTAGTAAATTTTAATAATATTAATTTACACATGTTTCTTGTTATAAAACTTTGACATATCAAAGAATATAAAGAAAGAGAGAAAAGTAAAATAATAAAAAGGCTAAAATCTGAATGAGTCATTACTTGCTTGAATAAGAAGAAGGTGGATAGTTTATCAAATTTAATATTGTTTAGATTTGTTAAAAACTCTAAAATAATATGTTCTATTTCTTTAATTGAATGATATCATCCATTGATTGGTGGATTAAATTAAGCAGTATTAACAAACTATAATGACTTGAGCAAACATCATGTACCAGACTTGATTGAGAAAGATTGGTTCAGACTTTATGGACAGATTTGATGTTGGACACACTGATTGAACCCATCTAATTAGCCCATCAATTTGTGGACTTGGATTACTAAAATTTAATAGTGGATCCTATGTCATTCACTTCAATGACCCAATTAAATTTCCATTAGTCCTAAATCTTCTACCCAATTAAATCCATATGAAATGGTCGATTCTATCCTACATTCACTCTCCAAAACTGTCTCCAACTTCCTTTGCAAATCCTTTCCATTGCATGAAGCCTAAAATCTCTCCTTTTGGACAACTTGGAACCTTGGAGATAAAGCCAAAATCCTTGAAAACAAGGAGCTAAGGAAGGGAATATGTGTAGTTTGGGACTCTTAATTCTTAGTTATTTAACAAGTGCAATAAGGATCGTCCATGTGTCGGATGATCGGACTCCCAGTGTCGATGTGCTTTATTTTCATTGGTACAGGTAATTCCACATAAGCAGCCATACGAGGATATTTTATTGGAAAGCATTTTACAAAAGTTTTATTTCTATTTTTCATAAGATTATTTTAGAAAGGGTAGAAAGGTCTTTTGGCCTTAATTTTATTATTTAAACACTTATAGTTTTTTATTTCAGCTGATTGGAATAAAATTATTTTTTGGAACCAATGTTATCAGAATCGGACCGTCTAACGAAATGTCTTCCAGGCATTTTGGGTTCAACTTGGTTCAGTCACGGTCAAAGTCGGTTAAAGCCGATCAAGTAGTAATATAATAAAAATATTACATATAACATTAAGTAAGACACATTTTACAAATAACATTAATATAAATATTGAAAATAATATTCAAACTCTGAGTAATATACCAAAACGGTAAAAGATATGGGATAGAAACGATAATAAACTTTTATATTTCAAATATATCTATTCTTTAATATTAATTTTTTTTTATTTTGAAGGGGAAATTTTTAAAAAATAATTAAATAAAAAAATTCAAATTTTATGAGCCGCGGTTTGCAGCTCTGACCGATTTTCTGCGGTTTTGACCAAAAAACGGTTCCCAACTAGGACCGAACTGCATTCACCCCAGTTCGGTCTGGCTTCGATAACAATGTTTGGAACCAATATTCCTCTCCCAAAATTTGAATTTGTCAATTTTGTGAAGAATTTATTCAAGCTTTGCTTGTGAGCTTCGGTCGTTATCCGGATCTTCAGATCCACCTTCAATCTTCGAATCAAACCTAGGTTAGTACCATAAAATTAATTTAATTCATTGTTTAGACTTGAGTTTCGATTAGTGCATAAATTTCATTGGAGCACTCTACCCCAACCCAGTTGCAGGCCGAGTCGGACACGTTCCATTGGAGCCGGTTCTCATGTAATATTCTGGACAGGAAGGCAAGGAGGGATTGCTTGTCCTGAATCGGCTCGCAATCGACTCGGTTCAAGAAAGAAAGAGAAAGAAAGAAGAGAAGAAGGAGAGAAAAAGATGGCAAGCGAAATGCCATCGAAAGCGGTTTTGGGAGCAGGAAGGCGGTTCTATAGGTTGAATGAGAAGGTGGGCAGTCTTCTTGTTGCCATCCTGCAGAGTAACTTTGGAAGAGATTCCAAGCAGAGGAAGAAGAAGAAAGGTTAAGAAAGAAAAGAAAGCAGGATTTGTGAGTATTGTAATAGGATGAGGACACTTAGTCATGAGAGCAGGGCATCACAAGGAGAAAAAAGTCCAAACTCCAATTCAGCTATTTTGTAGGGTTGATAAACCCTTTATTAACATAAATCCTATTCAAATTAAAATAAATAATATTTTATTAAATTAAATAAATTTATTAATATACAAATTTAAAATAAATATTTCACCAAATATATAAAGACATCAAGGTTGCGTTTGGACGCGGGCATAAATTTGCAAAGATTATCCTTGACGCGGGTTACCATTTACCTTTATGAATATAACTAGCTATAAAATATTTTTCAAACATACTCTCATTACCCGTGAAACAAACGTAGCCCTAATTTAAACTAAATAACCTATACAATTAAAGTATTATCTTTTAACAAGTATTAGTTTCATTTGACTTATTAATTTGGGACTCTTATTCTTAGTTATTTAGCAAGTGCAATAAGGACTGTCCATGTGTTGGATGACCGGACGCCCATTGTCGATGTGCTTTATTTTCATTGGTACATGTAATTCCACATAAGCAGCCACATGAGCATGTTTTATTGGAAAGCATTTTACAAAAGATTATTTTAGAAAGGGTATAAAGGTCTTTTGGCCTTAATTTTATTATTTAAACACTTATAGTTTTCGATTTTCAGCTGATTGGAATAAAATTATTTTTTGGAACCAATATTATCAGAACCGAACAGTCTAATGAACCGTCTTCGAGGCATTTCGGGTTCAACCGGGTTCAGTCGCGGTCAAAGCCGGTCAAAGCCGATTAAGTAGTAATATAATATAAATATTATATATAACATTAAGTAAGACACCTTTTACAAATAACATTTATATAAATATTAAAAATAACATTCAAATTCTGAGTAATATATCAAAACGGTAAAAGATATGGGATAGAAATGGTAATAAACCTTTATATTTCAAATATATTCATTTTTTTAATATTAATTTTTTATATTTTGAAGGGGAAAATTTTAAAATAAATAAATAAATCAAATTTTGTGAGCCACGACTTTCTGCAGTTTTGACCCAAAAACGGTTCCCAGCTAGGACCGAATTGCATTCACCGCGGTTCGGTCGGGCTTTGATAACAATGTTTGGAATCAATATTCCTCTCCCAAAATTTGAATTTGTCAATTTTGTGAAGAATTTATTCAAGCTATGCTTGTGAGCTTCGATCGTTATCCGGATCTTCAAATCCACCTTCAATCTTCGAATCAGATCCAGGTTAGTACTATGAAATTAATTTAATTCATTGTTTAGACTTGAGTTTCTATTGTGCATGAATTTCATCTCTCTCTTATTTTGATTAATTAATTAAAATCGGATTAAGAGAATTGAATTAAATATTTAACACAAGCATAAACACTAATCTTAATAGGAATGGGCCTCTTAGATGGGTTATTAATCATACTAACAGAAGAGCCGCAATGGCTTGAAACAGAATCGACCTAGGCTTTCAAATTTACAATAAATTTGAAATCCTCAATTCCTAATGAACGTAAGGAATGACAGATTCTTCTCATTTTCCATCATAACTGCACATTGTTCAAATGAATGACTAGATTTTTTTTCCAATTATAATAAATTTAGACTAAACTAGATTTAATTAATCAAATACATTTTTGAAGCCTATAAATAACCAGCCTTCAATTCATTTATTAATAATTTATTGACTATTTAATTTGTCCGTGGTAATGCAGTCGATTTAAGCCATTCATTTTGCGTGCCAATTATCTGATGGTTAGAATGAATTGTAATGGAATTATTCAACAAGTTAGGACCAACATTTGTTACCGTGACTTGGCATCTGCAACTCTTACCTCACTTCAAAAGGAGAACTGTTCTGATTTCCACCTAACATTAGTTTAATCTATTGACAATTTATAAAAAAGGTTTTCTTACAGTCATTCTAATGATAAAAATGACAGCAAATGGGATCATTTAAAGTAAACGTAGAGAGCACCTCTTAGAAATTTAAATTATTTATTATTTTTTAAACATTCTTTTAGATTTTATAAAACTATTACACTTACTGTTAAATGAATTAATCAAATATTTTTCAATTGATCCATCTAACGGTGTGTCTAATTGTTTTCACAAAACCTAAAAGAATACAATATGTATCGTTGCATAAATTAATTAAATGTTCAGATTTTTTTTAAAAGAACGAACGTTATATCTCTAAATGACACTATTTGGTGTTATCTTCATCATTAGAATGACGACATAAGATCATTTCTTTCATTTATACTATGCAATTTGAAGCAACGATGTCTTCAGAACTGCATTTCATCTCCGTATGATGAATCCCTTAGAATGATCGATGAAATTTTCTTTATGAGTGGATGAGTTTTTTAAAATTCAATCAAGTTTATCAACTCGAGAGAATTTCAAATTTTAAACTAAATCCGAATTTCGAGTTTTCAAATACTGATGCAAACTCACCCATTTGAGAACCTTCCAAGTTAAATTGAATTGAAGATGTCAGACATAATCAAAACCAAGTTTGGTGAACAATGATTTAGAAGATCATAAATTCTCTGAGATGAAGAACACATTTGCAATCCAGCTAAAAGCAGGTTGATGAAATGCAGAATGAAAAAAGTACACTTAAAGTTCCATAATTTCTTCAACCAACTAAGTCTTAAGTAGAATACCAACAACACAAATTGAAATCCTTATTCCTCATTATTCTTTCAACGTGCCACTGCAATTTCTACAGCTCAAATATTCATATCAAGTTATCATCTTACTTACTAATATATGTAAATAAATGTAGTTAACTGGCATGAATAGGACATATAAGTATATAATTATTTTCGATCTATTTGGTGCCATCTTGAATTAAGGATATGTTAGATGACATGGTACAATGTACAAAATTGGGTTGTTTAGACCCACAACCTCAAGTTTAAGGAATAAATTGATTTAAAATTCACTATTTTTTATTTTTTTAAGTACGAATGGAGAAAATCTCCTTGAAACTCCTGGAGTTAAGTTAGTTCTTCTAACAACCCTCCTTCGAGTGACGTCCCGCACCCACAGAGGATAGCCACGAGTTAACGCCACGGGGACTTAAACTCGCAACCTCTCGCTTCCTAAAACGAGAAGTTACCAGTTGAGCTACTTCATATTGGATGATTTAAAATTCACTCTCATCTTTGTGATTTTTATGAAAAAAATATTATATATATATATATATATATATATATATATATATATATATATATATATATATATATATATATATATATATATATATATTTTAAAAAAAAGGAAGTGAAAGGCATGTTGGAGCTCAAAATAAATTAAACTTTGACTAAAATTTATATTTAAAATTTTCTCAAATCAATCAATTAAATAAACAATAACAGAAAAATTATTCGACAAAATATCGAGAAATAAACAACACAGATCACACCAAGATTCACTAATCCTTGTCAAACACTATTATAATTGTATTGTTAAGACTTTTATAATTCAAAATTAAGCAACACAAGCATCAGATTATTTCAATCTTCATCTTCTCCTTATCCCTTTTTTTTTTTCTCTTCTCTTCTCTCATTTTCTAGAGTTTTTCAATATGTTCAGATTTCATTTTCTTAGAGAGGAAAATAAAAATCAGAGAGTGAGTTTTAAAAAATATTATATTATTAAGAATTTGATGATAACTTATATATCTTCAAATTTAATTCATCCACTTTACTTCTTTCATCACTGAGAGTATCTGCCTTTGAGGTCTTAGAAATGAAGAGTTTCATTCATGTTTAAAAAATTTAACTACTCAAAAACTACACGAAAGGCATTTTACTTATCCAAACATGCATATTCTTTTTAGTGTGGAAATTGAATTATATAAATAAAATTCACTAATATTTCTTTAAAAAAATTTAAACTTCTTTGGGCTATTAACATAAGCTTCCGTTATTAAAATTGAAAGCATTTAAGAATAAAGTATGAGGAGAGCACAACCACTAAAAGCTTGGAAAGAAGAAGTAAAAAATCATAGGAGCGAGTATATGGTAACGAAGGGTATGATTTTTAATAGGTTAAAGTGGATAGAAAGTGTTGGAAGAAAATCACGTTTTCAACCATACACAAACAACAATATCAGAAAAACAAATAAGAGAAATCAACAAAGACAATCAAACTATAACACAGAGATTTACGTAATTCCCTTTCGGTACGATCATAGGGTTCAAAACGATCAACTATACTCAAAGGCAAAATGAAGAAGATGTAGCTCTCGTTACAGATGTTCTGCTCTCTCTTACAAAACGACTTTATATTCTATTCTAATTAGAGTTTACATAAGACGCAATATAAAGTTACAAAATTGTCATCCAATAAAAAAATTTGGCTCGAGTGTTCCACCCCTGTATCCCTGGAATTGACCCCTCGTGAGTTCAACATAAAGTTCGACCCGTGATCGGATCGACAATACACCTCTTATGACGAGACTATGTGAAAGAAGTTAAAAAATAAAGTTAAGATATATGAGATTAGTGACTTTAATAATGATAAGATATATTTTAATATAAAAGTGAATAATGAAAAAATGACATACATCAAAAGAAGTGTAAAATGTAAAATTATTAAGCTATTATAAGATCACAATATTACAAGACTGAGAGGCTCATTAGCCCTGACCCAATTTTGTGGGCCCAACTTCCAAAACAAACACAATTTGACGCCATCCATTCAATCAATGGCATTACTGTAATTTACAGCCCTTTCCTGTTTAAAATTTAAAAATATTCATGCGTCTTCGAAGGAAAACTGCCTTGTCCTCTCTTTCTTTTATGCTACTGTGAGCTGTGACACATGAATTAGCTAAGGCAAGCTTATTACAATAGACACTAGTGTCTTGTGAATTATGACTACTTTTGGCTCCTTCCATCACTTCTCTTATCACAAACCATCATTGTGATGTATATTGCATTTAACCCAATCATCAATTGATAGTTGCACGTGGGTCGCATTTCACATAAAAATGGGGTTGCTAGTGGGATCTAATCAGTTGGATGGACTTAGGGTTGGAATCTAACTGGATTTGAATGATTCAGATTAGTCTATGATGTGGGTTAGAATCGAAAAGAGTATTAGATGTCAGACATGTAACGATAATAAAGTCAAATTTTATATCTCTGTCATTCATTAGTGAGATCTAAAATTTTAAAATATAAAGGTTTACTAGTGAAGACTTCTTAGAACACTCAGTTAATCTTCAGAGCATGTGGAAGTCTTCCTAGTGACCTTTTGTAGTGGAGTGAAAATCGAATTTAGGACTTCCGTTTCTTAAAACAGATTTATGACCGTCACTTCAACCCCTTCTAATTAAAATGGGCTTTTCTTGATTGAGTAAAAATGAAAATCATGTGAAGTAAAAAGGTCCTCACCCAATATGAAAGTAAGGTATCCCAAGATCAACTTATCTTCCAAAGCATTAGACCTCCTTCGTAATCACTGTCTCATGTCTGTGTTTCCTTTACCCAATATAAGGATTCTCTTTACACCTCATTTTCATTTAGAAAGCAAGATTTATAGAAAAAGACCGCTTAGAAAAGATCTATTGGACAAAGATGGTTGCAACAAACATCCATTAGTCTTATTAAAAAATGTATTGATTTTTAACCCCATCAATGTTGGCATAATTTATAAGTACAAATTCGCTAATATTTGGATAGGAATGTTGTCAAAGAGTTGTGGTGATTGCTGAGACTTGCAATTGGGGTTTTGTTTTATTTATTTCATACCAAAAGAGAGAGAAAAAGACCTCAGCGCTATTGAGCAAAATAGGAAAAAGTGGAAAAGGACTTGACCCAACACAAGTTCCATTGAGAATGAGAGGAGAAAAACATTTTTGTTACTTTACAGTGCAGCAAAGAATGTAAAATAGACCATGTGGATGTGGACCCAATTGAAATAATGTAGTGTAACTTTCATTGTTGAAATGAAAATTCTGATAATTTATTATTATTTGTTGTTATTTTTGAGAATTGGTTTGGACGTACTAGTTTAACTAAAATCAGATATTGTTCAACTGGGTGTAGCTCACATGGGTGTAGCCCAAATGAGTACAGTTCAATTGGTAATCTCTCGTCGGAGTGGGAGGTATCAGGTTCGAGTCTCCATGGTCTCATCCGGTGTGTCCTAATGGTAGTGAATATCACATATGGAGGTTTTACACTGGGTTTCTCACACGTAAATTCAAAAAAAAAAAAATCAAATATTGTTCTTATTTTGTCCTTTATTTTTTCTTAAATTTATCATGATAAAATAAAGAAAAATAAAAATAATATTTAATTTTAATAAAATATCCACGCATCAATTCCCTGATCTTTTTTAGCTCTATGGAAGTCACACTAATGATTACCCTCTAATATGCAATCATGGAATGACTTGTCAAGAATTTTTAAATATTAAGATAAAAATAAACAATACGAAAGTTGGAAAAAAGTGAGTGTATTATTTGTAATTGAGGCTGTCGTTATCATGCTTTGGAGGGTCTAATGTCCATTCACCATTCTCCTTTTGGTCTTCTTTCCCCAGACCTATCTAACGGCCAGATTGTATTGGGTCCAATGGATGACCCATCAGACATATATACACGAAAATGTATATAGGCAGAGGATTAAAAGATTAAATGAAAGAGTTTTTAATGATGATGAAACCAAACATTCTCATCACTTTCGAGTACGAGAACATTAGGTAAAATATCTGTGTTTGAATTGAGGATAATAGAAGGTAACCCTTCATTACTCTTGTTTCGTAACTAAGAGAGTAGAGGTAAAAAATCAACTTTTTACCTTTCCTCTCTTACTTTTGAAAATTCTCTCCAAACATAGGCTATTCATAATACCAGAGTAATCCCTGGTCAAGGGTAACCCTTGTAAAATTTACCCCTCATCCAAACGCAACTCAGATGCACGCATCTCCCTTCCCTCCCTGTAAGCCACGAACATCAGGTGACTACGGGACTCGAAAGAGTTTATATGTATAAGGTGAGTTAATCCATTATATATTAAACAATGGCACAATTATTCACCATTATATATACTAAATATCTTTCATTGTTTTGTAAATAATGGTAACATAAGAGTTCCTCAAACAAAATCCTAACATTGTATTTGGATAGAGACAAGTGAGAAAACTTCTCATCAAGTAGTCCAAGTTCTCCTGTTTTGATCCTCTCTGGGAGAAGAAGGACCCACAAAAGGCAGAGTTCTCCTTCAAAAGGAGTTCTAATGGAGTTCTCCACCTCTAGAACTTTTTTTTAGTTTCCTTTTTTAAAGGTTAATAAAAAAATGTAATCGGTAGAATTGAAATTTCACCTGATGAACTATTAGTGGACCAGATTTTAACACAAGATTTAAATGTTAGCCATTTGATCTTAATAGCCGAAAATCACCATTTTTTTTTTATAAACGCCTTATGATTCCAGCCATTAAAATCAAGTGTTTAGTATTTAATTTTTCGACTAAATTCGGTTTACATGTAGGCTTGAAATGAGCTTTCAATCTCAATGAATATTGTTTTAAAAGACTCATGATTATCAAAAAGAACAAAAAATATCAACACGTAACTCATGCCACCTTAATTTTTCACTTAATACCATCTAAACCAATGATTAAAAGAAAACCCAGTAAAAGAACTTAATTCTCATCCAAACACAACATGCCAACAGATTGTTATTGATATAATGATATGCATGTATGTGTCAAATCAAAAGCAAAGAAAATGTGAGGAACAATCAAAGGACATACTTGTCCAGGTCTGTACCATGTAATGCATGGGCAAATATTTTACATGGCTTTAAATCCCGAAGGAAAAATCACCAAAAATAAAAAATGGCATCCACATATAATATTTTGAGTGTGGCATCGACTCCTACAGGCAAGCCCCAATACATTGGCATAGGCTCCCTTTCAAAGAAATGATTAGATGGACCAATACATGTAGTCATCTTGATAGTTATCATATCTCAATTCGAAATTCACTCTTTTTAAGTTCTACAGTTCCAATCTTTATTATAATAAATGAGTGGTGAATCTAAATCATATATTATTTCTAGCTCTAAAGTGAAATGCAGATATAAAAAAGCTACAATCCTAAATATATAGGGAAGTCGTTGGGGCCCAAATAAATTAGCCTAGCCAAGAATTAATATTTGAAATTTTCTCAAGCCAATTAATCACACAAACAATAATAGAAAAATTATCCGGCAAAATATTGAAAAATAAGCCACACAATTTCGAAACCCTCGAATGTAGAGGGAAAACCACATGACAAATCTGAATCAAGCAACTATATCAAATCAAATAATACAATCTTCTCAAGCTTATGTCCAAAGTTCGAGGTATAACAATTTCAAAGAAAAATAATATTGTTCTGAGAATATCCAAAATCAAATATGTCCCGAGTTCATCAAATGGGTGGTCGGATCTGATGTCGAGTTTCACCACTATTGAATCTCACGGTCAGGGAGGAACGAAGAGATACAAAGGTCAGAATCATCTCTCTTTCTCTCAGTTTGGTGTTGCCTACAACGTCCACCTAGCTTCATCGTCTCTCCGTTATCTCGGTTCTCGTTTTTCACCGTCTCAAATCAATTACTTAGCTCTCGATTTTATTCTTTTTTCTCTGTCTCAGTATCTCACCGCTATTGGCTTTCTCGATTCTCAGTGAGGTGGATGGGAGACTGATAGAGGCCTAAGAAGTTGAGCTTGAGAGATGAGAGATGACACTATGTGCTAGAACCCTTCACCCACATCGCTCTGGAAAAGAGTGAACTAAAGAATTCGAGATGAAGAGAAGTTCCTTTCTGCAACTCAACGTTTTCACCCAATCTGGGTTGTTCTTTCTCGCTTTATCCCGATCTTGGGGCTTTTGTAACACCCCATCCCTCCAGCACGATATTGTTCACTTTGAGCCTGCAGTCAGGCATGCACGACTTTGTTTATGGTGAGCAAAGCCAAGGAATGCTCCAAAAAGGCCTTATACTGATGGGAGTAAGCTCCACACTTAAATACCAGTAGAGAAAACACGCCCCAGGCAATGTGGGACTCTGAGAAACACGCCCAGCGCCTCTACATGGAGCTTGGTTTCTCTCCTCAGTATGGGACGTCTGGCCTCTCAGCTAGGCCCCCTCTAGGGCGGCATACTACAACCTACCCCCCCTCCCTCCTAAGACCATAGTCGTCCCCAACTCCATTCTTCGGTCCTGGTTCCACCTACCAAACCACACATTGCACCAGCTCACACCCTCAGACCGAGAGTTAAACTGTGCTCTGATACCAATTGTAACGCCTCGTGTCCCTCTAACACAATATTGTCTGCTTTGGGCCCGCAGTCGGGCCCGCACGATTTTGTTTCTGGTGAGCAACCCAAGGAATGCTCCCAAAAGGTCTTGTACTGAGGGGAGGAAGCTCCACACTTAAATACCAGTAGAGGAAACATGCCCCAGGCAATGTGGGACTTTGAGAAACACGCCCAGCGCCCCTGCATGGAGCCTGGAGAATTTCTCTCCTCAATATAGGAAGTCTAGCCTCTCAGCTAGGCCCCCTCTAGGGCGGGGTACTATAGCTTTCTCGGTCTTTTTCTCTCTCTCAATCTAGGCGCTTGGTTTCTTCGTATTTAAAGGGAAACCAACAAGCGAGAGAAGAGGTGTTTTCTCCTATTTTTCAGATCTCGAACTTTTTTCCTTCTTTTCTTCTTTATTTCTTCGTCTCCTTCCTTCCTTTATTTCCTCTTTTGTTTTTTTTTTTTTTTTTTCTTTCCTTCTTTTCTCTTGGACAACATCGGTTCTCTTTCCTATTTCATTTTCTTTCTCTCTCTTTTTTCTTCTTTTTTTCTCATGGAGGATGAACCCACAACAATCGCCCCCTCTGGCCCCATGAGGGAGATATAGAACTTGTTGCTCCTCACTTAGCGTGTATCCCCACCAACTTGATGCAGAGATCAAACTTCTGTCTAAGAATTACCTTTGTCAACATATCAGATAGACTCTTCTGTGTGTGAATTTTATGCTGAATATTCATCTCATCCTACACAGTGGCGTCCAGACCCCCTAAAAAAGCCATTAGCGTTAGGCCTCAGAAAAAAAAATCACTCGAATTAGGGGGCCCACTGGTGATCTGACGCGTTGTGCAGTACAAACCCACGATGTGCAGTACAAACGCTAAAGAATAGCTAACGGGAAAAAAAAAAGGCCTCGATAAAAAGTTCCGCATACCCTATGCGGTCACTTCCTCAGACTCTCACGACACTGCTCTCTCTCTCTCTCGGTCTCGCTCTCTAACTGTCTCTCTGACTCTCTCTCGCTCTCCTCTCTCAGTGCTCTCTCTCGACGAACGTCTCTCTGACTGTCTCTCTGGCTCTCTCTCGCTCTCCTCTCTCAGTGCTCTCTCTCAGTGTTTTGGAAAACTTGAATTGAAAATTCTATTTTGTGCCTTTACATCAAAAGGAAAAAAAATAATACAATTTGAGAACTATTTGGGCTGATTTTTTATTTCAATTTTTCTCAAATTTGAGATGGGTTTTCAGATCTGAAAAAAAAAAGTTGTGGCGTCGAAACTAGATCTTATAGGGGATGGTCGACGCTCTATGTGGCCTTAGAAACAGAGGCACGAAACCTTGGCACCTTTCTCGCCTTCTCGGTAACTTGTCTGGATCAACCTCAGATAGATAGAGTTCTAAGTGATAATGACGATGATGAATGTTTTGACTTTGAGAAAGAGATAATAGTTGAGACATGTTTAATTTTGACTGTTTCATAAATGTAAATTGTCATTTAGTAATTTAGATGTCTCTGTCATTGTGAGATAGTTGAACACATGAACTGTACCATGTCCATTGAACCCGACCCTTCAAATTTCCATGTAAAATTTCCATCTCTCTCTAATATTCTAAAGAAACATGTGACATTTCATTTATTGATTTTATTTCACTGTATTTGGGCTACTGCATTCTTTATCAGTTTGGCCATAATATGTATAATTTGAGTACGTTTCATTCTAGAGTATTTGAGTACTCTAGACGACCCTTTCTCAAATCTCAGGAACAGAAAAAACTAGGTCAAAAAAAGAGAAATATAAAGAGGAGAGATGGGCAGGGGCGTAGGGTTGATTATACAAAGAGAAAAATAATAGGATAGAAAAGGCAAATGTTTCAAGGACTGTATTTAAATGGTATTTAAATGGTATTAACATCATTTTTCACATTGGTTCTTTACTTCTTTATTTGGGTCATGATGATTGATCACTTCTTTGGATAATCAAGTCTTCTATGGACTAGATACTTTTTTCTTTGATCTTCTCCACTTACATTTATGTATTATTGAATCTAAACCCTTATTCTTATTGAATCTAAACCTTTTATTTTTTTTCCTTTGTTTTTTCATACAGATAAAGCTGTGACTTCTAATTTAGAGATCTTTGGTGAATTGGTAGAGTAATAAAGCTATAAAGGACTTGCAACCATTCATCAATTATTGTATTTTCACGGTGCCAGGTTCTATTGTTCTTTAACCTTTCAATTTTAGTTCATTTTAGTTATTTGTCATCTTAAAGGTTTTCGTCTTATTTATAATTGTGTTTTAATCATAAATATGTCTACTAGAAAATATGAATCTAGATTTCAAAAACTTCAAAAAAGGAAAAGAATAAAAAAACTAGTTCAATCTCAAAGAGGGGCTCTTGATAAATTTATTAGTGGCAATAAACAAAATTTAACAAGTAATTTGAATGAATATTTAACAAATGAATAACCAATTCATTTAATAGGTTTAGAACATGATGAACTAACGATAAAAAAGAATGACAATGAAAAGATTCATAATGATACTCAAAAAAAATTAGAAGAAAATGAAATAACCAATTCTATTTCTACAATTAGTTATGATCCAAGACGATGGGTAACTATAGATACAAAAATAAGAGATTTATTAGTAGAAAGATGTCCAATTAGAAATGAAAAATATAAAATTTCCTATGGATAACAACTCTAGGCATTTCTCTACTAACTATTATACTAGAATATTATCAAATGGAGAAAAAAAAAAAAATAGAAAGTGGCTAGTATACTCAAAAGAGATGGATTTGGTATTTTGTTTTTGTTGTAAGTTGTTTAATTCAAAACTGAGTATAAGTGTGTTAGTTACAAATGGAACTAGATATTGGAAAAATCTTAATTCTAAGCTTAAACATCATGAACTAACAAATGAGCATATTATGAATATGAAAAGTTAGATTGATTTAGAATCAAGATTGTTAAAAAATAAGACAATCGATAAAAATATTCAAAAACAGATTAACAAAGAGAAAGAACATTGGAAAAAAATACTCTTAAGAATTATTGCTTTTGTGGAAGCTCTTGCTAAAAATAACATACCATTTCGTGGAAATAATGGATATATCAAGAAAATAATGGAGATTTTCTAAGTTTAATTGAAATGGTTGCAAAATTCGATCTAATAATAAAAGAACATCTTCATCGTACTAAAAATGGTGAAATCCGTAATCATTATCTTGGACGTAATATACAAAATTAATTAATACATATTTTAGCATGTGAAATTAAAAGTACAATTATTAAAAAAGTTAAAGAGGCAAAATAGTATTCAATTATAATTTATTGTATTCCGGATGTAAGTCACCAAGAACAAATGACTCTAATATTGCGTTGCGTGAATGTTTTAATAGATCCAATAAAAATTTAAGAATATTTTTTAGGATTTTTAAAAGTAGATGATACATCTGGAAAAAGGGATTTTTAATGAACTTTTAAATGCAATAAAAATTTATGGCTTGATATTAATGATGTAAGAGGACAAAGGTATGATAATGGATCAAATATGAAAGGAAAACAACAAGGTGTACAAAAAAGACTATTAGATACAAATCCTAGAGCTTTCTACACACCATGTAGTTCTCATAATTTAAACTTAGTACTTTGTGATATGGAGAACTCGTGTCCTAAACTATATATTTTTTTGGAGTAGTACAATGTATATATACATTATTTTCTTCTTCTGCAAAGCGGTGGAAAAGTTTACAAGATAATGTATCTACTTTAACTATAAAGTCATTGTCACAAACACGTTGGAAAAATCGTATTAAAAGTGTTAAAACGATAAAATATTAAGCTCTAGAAATTAGAGATGTTCAACTTCAATTAGCAGAAACTAGTGAAGGCCCTAAAACAAGAAGTGAAGCTGAAAGTTTAGCCATGCATGAGATCAGAAATTTTGAATTTTTATTAGGTATGACTCTTTGGTATGATATATTATTTGTTGTTAACTTACTTAGTAAAACTTTACAATCTAAAAATATGCATATTGATGTTGATATAGATCACTTAGAAGGTCTTATTAGTTTTTTTAATAAGTATAGAGAAAATGGATTTACATCAGCTATGACTGAAGCGAAAAGATATTGCAACTAAAATAGATATAAAACTTGTATTTAATGAAAGACGTAAAATTCGTTAAAAAAAAAAAAACAGTTTGATGAAAATGTTGATGATGAGTCAACGCAATTAACTGAAGAATCTTTTAAAGTTAGTTATTATTTATACATAGTAGATCGAGCGATTTCTTCAATTCAAAGTAGGTTTGAACAATTTAAAAAATATGAAGATATTTTTTGTTTTTCAGTTGATTTTAAAAAATTAAAATCATTTAATGATGATAGTTTGAAAAAATATTGTCTTAATCTTAAATGTCTTTTGAAACATAATGAAATTTCTGATATAGATGATTTAGATTTGTTTTCAGAGTTAAAAGTTTTAAGAGAAATTTTACAAACAGAAATAACTCCAATTGAAATTTTGAATTATATTAAAAGACTATATTCGTTTGCAAATACTGATATTGCATACCGAATATTATTGACAATACATGTAACAATTGCTTCTGCAAAAAGAAGTTTTTCAAAACTAAAATTGATAAAACCTTATGTACGATCAACAATGTCAGAAGAAAGATTAAGTGAATTAGCCATATTATCAGTTGAAAATGATATTTTAGTAAAACTTGAATACAAAAATTTAATTAGTAATTTTGCATCTTAAAAAGCAAGAAAAGTATATTTTAGATAAATTTTTTATTATATATAATTAAAATTTTAATTAAATATTATTTATAATAATATATTAAATATCAAGAAGCCCTCGTTTAGATTTTTTGCCTTAGACCTCAACTTGTGTCTAGATGACCCTGTTCCTACATAGCCTTCACCCAACTAACTTTGTCTTTGAAAAATTGAACTTCTTTAAAGCTCTCTAGCTTCCCCTCCTCAGTAAGCAAAATATAATAAGAAGTGGGATACTTGCCTGATGGTTGATGCTCTTTAGTGAACCTCCCAAGTTGAGGCTCTACTGTCACTGGTGGAAGGGGCTGCTCTCCCTGCTCAACACTCCCAAATCATCAGTATCAACTACTTCAGAAGTGTATGTTTTAGGAACATATGCATGTACATGATCTCCACTTGTGACAATTTGGGATGAGGAATGAACTACAATGAAGGCTGGAGGTCTAACAACTTTAGGCTACGAAGTCTACCTAAAATCTGTCATAGTCTGATTTTCATGAAAGATTACATCGTTACTTCTCACAATTTTCTTCAATGGATCCCATAGCTTGAGCCAAACTCCCATCTCCATATCCCAAAAAAAAAAATATATAAGGAACAGTTTTGTCATCAAGCTTCAGCCACTGCTCCTTAGGCACATGTGCAAAAGCTTTGCAACCAAATACCTTCAAATGATAGTAAGAAACATTTCTTCCGATCCACCGCTTTTCTGGAACTCAAAACCCAAATGAGTCGATGAAGATCTGTTAATCAGGTAGCAACCAATATGAGCAGCTTCACTCCAGAACGATTTAGGAAGCTTAGTCATTCTAAACATACACCTAACATTCTCCACAATGGTGTGATCCATCCTTTTAGCCACACTATTATGTTGTGGGGTACCAGGAACTATAGTCTCATGCTGAATACCATGTTAGCACAATAGGCTTCAAACTCTTTAACTCTCTTCTGTTATCACTACGAAGGCATTTCAATGACTTTCTTTTCTACCTTTCAACCATTGCATGAAATTTTTGAAAATGATGAAACACCTGGTCTTTTATTTTTACAAAATACACCAACACTTTTAGTGAATATCATCAATAAAGGTTACAAAATATCTATTGCCACCTAAATATTCTATCTCAATAGGACCACATGCATTAGAATAAACTAAATCTAACAGTTTAATTTTTTTTTTCTTTTCTTTTAGCAAGATATGAAATAGACTATGATATTTGCCAAGTAATTAATAATCACAAGGGTTCAAAGTTGTACCTTTCGCAAAGGGAATGAGTGACTTTGCTAGAACTTGCAACCCTTTCTCACTCATGTGAGCAAGTTTCATGTGCCACAAATTTGGTGAAGACTCATCTTCTACTGTACTCAATTCTGTAGAACAAATCTTCATTTAAGTCTTGTACAAATGTAAAGTAAGCAACTCCTCTAACAACCACCAATGATCCCATGGATAGTTTCCACTTTCCGTCGGTAAAATAATTCACATAACCTTGTCGATCCAATGCAATTCCGAAAATCAAATTGAGATGCAAATCAAGAACATCTCACACATCTTTCAAAATAACCGTGCAACCTGCATTAGTCTCAATACGCACATAACCTATTTCCACAATCTTGGAGCTATTTTACAGTACCAAAGTCTCCTACTTTGTAAGACATGAAGAACTCCTTTATGAGAGTAACATAGTGAGAAGCACCAATATCAATAACAACTCAACATCCCAACCTTACTCTTCTTAAATAGGGTCATACAAATCATTACAGGATATCCTCCATTCTTTGCTCCTAAATAACATAATTGGATGTTGTCAATTTAATCATGGCAACCTAAGAACTTCCATTTGAAAAAAATAAATACCAAAGTAACCAAATGCTCTAATACCAATTGTTGGGGCCCAAAATAAATTAGCCCAGTTCAGGCGAATTAATCACACAAAAATAATAGAAAATTTATCCGGCAAAATATCAAGAAATAAGCCACAAGGATCACACCAATATTTACGTGGAAAACCCTCCAATATAGAATGAAAAACCATGGGGAAAATCCGAATCAATCCACCATATCAAATCAAATAGTACAATTTTCGCAGGCTTATATCCAAAGTCTAGGTATAACAATTTCAAGGAGAAAATAATATTGTTCTAAGAACACCCAAAGGTCAAACTTGTCCCGAGTTCATCGAATGGATGGCCGAATCTGATGTTGAGTTTCAACCACTGTTGAATCTCATGATGAGGGAGGGAGGAAGGGAGAGATACAAAGGTCGGAGTCGTCTCCTCTCTCTCTCTTGGTCTGGTGCTGCCTATAGCATCCAGTTGGTTTCACCGTCTCTCCCCTCTCTCGCTTCTTCTTTTTATTCCTCTGATGTCAAGTTCATCGAACGAGTGGCCACATCTGATGTCGAGTTTCGGCCACTGTCGAATCTCATGATGAGAGAGGAAGGGAGAGATACAAAGGTCGAAGTCGTCTCCTCTCTTTCTTGGTCTGGTGCTGCCTATTGCGTCCGGCTGGTTTCACCGTCTCTCCCTTCACTCGGTTCTTGATTTTTTTTCCTCTGGCTTGTATCACACTCTCACCTTCTCAGACCAACTACCTAGCTATCAATTTCTCTCCTCTCTCCCTCAGATCTCTCCCTCTCTCTCTCGGTATCTCACTGTCACTTTCTCAATTTTCAATGAGATGGATGAGAGACTGATAGAGGCCTAACAAGTCAAGCTTGAGAGATGACAACCTGCGCTGGAACCCTTCGTTCACAGCACTTTGGAAAGGAGAAAACTGAAAAATACAAAATGAAGTAGTTCGTCTATGCAACTAGACGTTTTCACCCAAATGTAGGTTCTCTCTCGCTTTCTCCCCATCTTCGGGCTTTCTCAGCCTTCGTCTCTCTCAATCTCTCCGACTGGATTCCTCGTCCTTGAAGGGAAACCAGCGAGCAAGAGAAGAGGTGTTTTAGCCTGATTTGCAGATCTTGATCATTCTTCTTTCTTCGGCTCCTTCCTTCCTCGGTTTCCTCTGTTGTTCCTTCTTCCTTCTGTTTCTTTTTTTCCTTCTTTCCTTCTTCTGTTTCTTTTTTTCCTTCTTTTCTCTCGGATGCACCGATTCCCTTTCCTGTTTCATTTTTGCGCTTACACTTTTTTTTTTCTCGTATGGACTGGACCCACAACAGTTGCTACTTCTATCTGCCTATCAAAATTCTAAATAGGTATAACAAATATGATTTTGGATTATTTACATGTATTGACTGCTTACCTGATGCCCAGCCGATAAAATAGAAGTTGCCTGATGCCTAAAACTATGATTCAAGTCCTGTAGGTTGTAATGGAACCAGAACTTAAGATATTGGCATCATATGCCTTTAGGTAACAGCAGCAGTAGTAGGAACAGCAGCACTACTAATCAGAACATGAAACTGCAATGAAACCAAGACCAAGATAGAAAAGGAAAAGTAGAAAATGGACAGCCGCCGCATATGTTACAGTTAAGGAGACAATCTCAGAACTCCCTCAACAGCTAAAGATACACCACCCACCTTAGGAAAAGAAACAGCAGCCGAAACCTACGTCCTCCAGTTGAGAAATAACACTCTACGCTCAAGAAAAATGCAAAATAGGCCTCATGATACCCTTTTTTTTAAATATCTAAACCATCCAAGAAGCTTTGCAACTCTTTAAGGCCCTCAGCAGATATGCTACGCTGCACTCTTCCTCGAGGAACCACCAAATTTGGTGGCGGCTTTGAGTGAAAGCAGACCACCAGGACAGCAAGATTATCACTACTCTTCCTCTTCAGTGCCTCATCAATCAAGTCCTTGCAACACACCTGTGGATCATTATGCTCCTGCAGTCTCCGACGGGCAAAGTCAACAGCATTTTGGCTGAGGAACACATCCCAGATTCCATCACAACCCATTATTAGAAATTCATCCTCTTCAGTCAGCCTCATCTTCATCACCTCAGGCTCTGCACTCAGCGGCCCACCGTCCTGCACCTTCATCCCTTCCATGTGCCAATCCCCCAGGGCCCGGGCAACATTGAGCTGCCCATTGAGGTAGCCATCATATATGTACCCTCCACATGCTTCTATCCGCATTCTCTCCTTGGCGCAGACAGGCTTGTGATCCCTTGACATCTCAATGGCCTTACCTCGACGGCACAGCACAGCCCGGCAATCTCCAGCATTTGCCACAAACAATGACCTGCCATCAAGACAAGTGGGTTCAAAACAACGTAGAACACAAAAATAAGCCCAATGTCAAGGATATCATCTTCTAAGACTCGCATTTCCAACCAAATATGTACTAACAATTTGAAAAGTGAAATTTCTCCATTCAAAATGTGTTTTTCCTTTGTTGGATGGATGAAGAATCCATGGGCCATATTTTCCTACTTGTCTATCTGGAGGTGCTCTATGAAGATCTCTCGTGTTCTTGTCCTCATGTTTTGGATTGCCCCACCACCTTTTAGGTTCCTAATAGGATGCTGGTATACGATCGACTAAAGAGCAGAAGAAAAATAAATAAATGAATCTACCTTTCAAAAATAAAAATAAAAATAAATGAATCTCAGATGGAAATGGATTTCATTGAATGGAAGTCAGATATTTTTCCTCCTACTTTCATAATCTTTACTCTCATTGGATCAACACTTATATTCGTGGGGACTGCTCTGGAGCTTATTTTCTTTTAATATCTAGTTGGCTGAGGCCCTGATCCTATCAATGATCCATCGGCTGGGTATATCCTATATTTCTTCGCTTCTGATATTTAACAAAATTGTCAATTCTTTAAAAGAATTAAGGACATCATGTCTCAACTCTCAGGAGTCTCAGTCCGTTTGACAGTGATGAGAGACAAGAAAAGCGAATTTGAAGGCTTCAATTGGGACCAGGGTCACCTATGGGACCAAATCACCTTGATCCTGTGACACTGAAGTGATACAAATCACTCTTGCACCAATTCCCATGTGAAGGAACATAACTGTCAAAGAAAATTAAATTTCAATACCTGTCACCAAAACAACATTGATAAGATTGGGAACATATTTCCAGATTTGGCCCAAAAAGGTGCATACTTTGCTCAAGTTTCATCAAGTATGCACAGCTTAAACCATAACAAAAATGATGACCTCTCTAGTCCAAATCAACCAACAACTACTACCAACAAGTTTTGTGAATATTGCAATGGAAAGCTGCCAAATCACAACCAATATGGAGCATCTACATCAATTCACAAAGTCAATAAAAAAGTGCTAAATTTTCTGGGCAAAAATGCCCTTCTTGAGTGTGAATTAGTTGCTTTCGTTAGGATTTCTCACAATCAAGGACATTTTTGTCATTGAACAATAAAGAAGGAAGTAGGCTTTTAAAATGACAAAAATAACCTTTCTTGTTGATGATTTGGTTACTTTTTATTTGAGTAATCAAAAAACTTGTGAGGACCACTACTACAATAATTTGGAATCTAAGCTCCACAGTGGATGGGCCAAACACAAAATCCGCTAGAAGAAAGGACCCTTGCCTTCTCAGCAGGTGAGGAAAAACCAGCAATAGATGGGAACGTTTTGACTCAACCAGAAATCAAATGGTGGATCTTACAATCAAGGGAACTTTTCTATAAGCCATGGGAACATGCACACTGGAACCAGTAAAACCAACGGTTTCTATCTTGGACCACTGGCCCTACCTGTACTTCACTAAAAACACCGAAGAAAAATGGGCGGCAGTCAATGGCCAAGCCTTCTGGTGATTTGATTTAAAGATTATAATAACTAATAATAAAATAGTTAACTAAGGGGAAGAATGTTCATGTGAACCAAAAGAAGTTACGAGCTTGATTCTGTTTTCTACATCACTCAAAATGACAATTTAAAAACACCAAACTCAACCGATTGAAGGCAGTTGAGAAAATGGCAAAGCATCCTAGGCTTTCCATGATTCATATAATACTTGAGACCTGTCAAATTGAGTCAACCCGGCCACTGTATCCAAGTTTCTAAAGTATAACCCAAGGAGAGGGATGCTATAATACAAAAATATCAGTTCAAAAGGCAATTTTATGGCATATCTAAGCACATTCAGAAATCTTTAAATAAAGAACAGAGATGAAGGTTATATATGCAATAATTTAGAACCCTAACCTTCCAATAACAACAGCAGCTAGTGCAGTTGTACCGGATGCAAGACCTGCATCCATTGAACAGGCTTCTGCGAAAGCAGTGTCAGTCTGATGAAAGGCAGAAGTAACCACCCTCTCAATCTCCCTTGGAAAATCTTCATCCTCTACAATGAATCTGGGCAAATTCATACTAGCAAAATCGGCAGCATGCCTCCCTCCATGTCCGTCAAAAACCTGACAAAACAAAAACAATTTATAAAACAAAGGTTAATTAAGTCCTACTGGAGAGAATTTTGAAGAGAACATCATACTTAGTGGAGGTCACCACTCACCAAAGGGGCAATCAAAACAAACATGGTTCAATGGACATTGACCATATGATGAAGATAACCTAAGCAATAGATTTTGTCTTGTGGCAAAGAACATAGGGAACCACCAGACAAAAGGGCCAATGACCATGGGGCATCTGTCCAGTTTGGGAGAAAGGAAAAAATGCACTAAATACAAAAGCATAATTGCAATCTCTAATTAGATTGCTGGAAAAAATCGCAGAAAGAGAGATATTTCAACTAATGTTGATTTTAGAAGTTCAAGAAAATCCACCATGATTCAAGCCTATGCTAGTAAAGTTCATTTATCAAAAATAGAGCATGAAAACTATAAATCACGTGGTAAAAGTTCCCATGGTAGGAAGAGAAGTAACATGGCCTACACAGAACACCACCGTGACTGCCAAATTGCACTAATCCTAACTTTTTGTATTCTAGAAAGTAAGTTTTGAAATTCAATTGCATCTAATCTTAATAAAAATGGAAAATACCCCATAGAAAGCATTGGGGCCTTCACCAACATTCTTGAGCCCATAATCATGCATGAAATTGTCAAAGCGAACATATGCATCCTCCATGCTCTGCCGGAACCCAATCTCAGCCAAACCCCCAGAGCGA
This sequence comes from Chimonanthus salicifolius, assembly GCA_013350335.1. Classification (NCBI taxonomy): domain Eukaryota; kingdom Viridiplantae; phylum Streptophyta; class Magnoliopsida; order Laurales; family Calycanthaceae; genus Chimonanthus; species Chimonanthus salicifolius. Next base: position 11,102,586 of record CM023533.1, read on the forward strand.
ACAATGGGAGTGAACTCTACATCACAATCCTCCCTAGTCTTTTCAGCTTCTTCAGAAGTATCGACTGCCTTCATCTTCACCTGCAATGCTCCCATTAGTAACTCAAGTAGAAAAAAAAGGCTGTCATCATCATCACCATCTCATAAAAATTTTACTAATTGCAATCTCTGTCATCATTCCAGTCCTAGAAAGGAGTAGCATTCTACGGTTCTACCTGAAGAAAAATATTGGAAATTTCTCTTCATTCCTCACAATACTGACACAATTGGATGAATGGGATGTGTTTTTTTACTTCAAAAGAAAGTAGAAAACACTTTTTTCCTTCCTAAAATGCAGAGACCCATTCATTTTTGTAAGGTCCAACTATACTTTGAGTTTTGATTGCACTGATCCACATAGCAAATCCAACCCCTAATGATAGAGAAGATAGCCAGATACCCTTGCAGAGCAAAGCATTTGCAGTTACAGATAGTAGTTGCCCCGAACTAGTGCCATGTAATTAGAAATCCATCACATAAAAAGTATGCTAAAAGAAAAGCTGATGGTTGCAGTTCAATACCATTTATTGAACAATGCCAGCTCACCCACTGTGAGGCATATGCATATTCAATCCTGATGGTCCAAAACATGGTCACATTGTGGAAGCAGCACAGCCAAATAAATTGTACCAATGGGCACTTAAAAGAGACCAAACGGTGGCTATTAAGAAGACAAAAATAGTTAATAGCCCAAATTTAATGGATCGGGTAGAGTTGTTGTAACACCACACCCACATGGGGGTGTGGGAAAAAGTCCCACATCGCCCATGAGGTAGAGGGGGTGTGGGGTTATAAGAGGGTACTCCCCTCTCCTTAGCACAGGACCTTTTGGGCCTGGTCTTGTGGGCCAGGCCCAATGCAAAGCCGTGCGGGCCACCTCACTTGGGGCTCAAAGTGGACAATATTGTGTTGAAGGGACGGGTTGTTACATGTGGTATCAGAGCACGGTTCAACACTCGGATTGTGTGAGCCCTCTACCCTTCTGTGTTGTGTTGCTTGTGTAGACCCCTTGTTAGTGTGACGTGACAGCCGAAGACCGGTCTGGTCTTAAGGGGGGTGGATTGTAACACCACACCCACATAGGGGTGTTGGAAAAAGTCTCACATCGCCCATGAGGTGGAGGGGGTGTAGGGTTATAAGAGGGTACTCTCCTCTCCTTAGCACAAGGCCTTTTAAGACAAGACCAGGCCCAATGCAAAGCCGTGCAAGCTATCCCACGTGGGGCTCAAAGCGGACAATATTGTGCTGAAGGGACGGGTTGTTACAGTTGACACAATAAGTGTGATCTTCAGGCTATGCCCCATCAACAAGGACAATATTTGGATGGTTTCGATTAAGTATCAGTTGGACCTGCCTTTACTTACCGTGCACAAATTAAATTGTAGTCATAATAGTAGTTTTGTCGAATATTAATGAGCTATTCTTTAATATGATGAAACATGGTTTAATAAGAAATCCAAATTGTGATAATGAGGGAGAAAGCTTTCAGCAAAGAAGACAACAGGAAAACTATAAGAAAAGAATCCTGCTCTAGTTGCATAAAAAACCAATCCAGAAGCTAAATATGGACAGGCAAAAGCAACCAAGAAGCAGAAAGTGAAATGGCAATGCAGAAAAGGACAAGAGAAAAGACAACCAAGACAAAGAAGAAACCTCCAAACAAGGCAATAGCAAAATATACGAATTAGGGGAATAAAAGCACTGCAAAAGAGTGGGAAAAGACCCATAGAGGAAAGATGACGGAAGATAATGAATGAGGGCTACCAAATACCACGGCCTTTTTCCACCAATACTGGAAAAAAAAAAATTAGCAGTGGACTCTGCGGGTGAAACATCACCTTCCTGTTCACTCATTCAGCCAATTGACAAGTGCTATCTTATAACAGGCTTAAATGGAGAGAAAAAACATGATCTGCCAGATCTAAGCACATAATATTGTATAGACTATGAAGGTTAAAAAAAAATGGATATGAGCTTTGAGAAATCAACTACCTTTGTCAACATAGTGAACAACCTGGCAGTACAAACTCAGGTTCACCAGTTAAGCATCAAAATAGAGCTTGTGAAGCTCAATCAAAGCAAAATATCTGAGCACAGAAAGAGATAATGATAGGGCAATAGAAACTCAGTCCTACAATGTTTGAACATTACATGTTCTAGGCCCTGCAAAGTGTCCATATTCTGACCTAGTGACCTTTTAAAAAAAAAAAAAAAAATTATTTTTTTTGGATAACATGGGTATCCCCTCGCCACATTGGAGGTGAGAATAATCCCACAAATACATGATACCACCCTCAAGCCTAGTGTATCAAGTAAGCCCAGGAGGAGTCGAACCCAAGACCTTTTATAATTCAAACTTCAAATTATGGATTCAAGATAACACATGAATCTGTTCCATTCAGTGATTCCCGTAAATAGCAAAGATTTCCCTCGATCACCACGCTCAATCAAATTAAAAGATGTACACAAATAGATAATTATAAGATAGTTGATCTTCAGCCCTACAGTGTTTGATCATACAGTTGCACACCTTATTAAGTGTTCATTTTCAGCTGCCCTTCTGATAAATGAAACATCTCCATTCATGAAATCATGAACCTGTGCCATTGGATGATCCTTTCGAACTGCTAAAATTTTGCTTGTTACATGTGGTCACTGGCTGTAATCGTCCATGACTGATAGAAGGGGTATTGAAGTTGGCCAATTTTATAAAATATTTATAGATGAACACTTGGAACAAAAGGGGGAGAACATTGGTCGTAATTGTCCATCTTCATAATAGCTAGTGTTGATATGGAAAACGCCCAACCTAACTGATAATGACATGAACCACGTTTATGAATTGATGCAATTACAGAAATGTGGGACCCACCTGGGTCAAGCAATAAGACATTTTCTAATCAAGCTTCATAATAATACACCTTAGACTCTTAGTAGATACAGGCTCATTGTGAGGAGATGCCCATACGAATGATAAGCACTGGGAGTCTAATAACATCTCATTGTAATGTCTTCAAAAAAAAATTTCATTGTAAGCAGTGTACCCAACCAACCTAATATGCCTCAAGGAAATCCTTTAATTTCAGAAAAGTAACCAAAAACATTATTCTGGTACACAATAGACTTGACAGCACTAACAATGGATCTGATTCTAACGTGACAGCAGGTTAGACACTAACTACTTGAGAAAATAGTTACACCAAACAATCAGCAGGTCATTGACCAAGTACACAAATACTTGAGAGATTTTTCTTTTAGTTACACAATGTCAACAATTATCAAGCAATATGATTTCCTTCCATGACAAATGCTCACCCATGTAGCCAGTGATAACCAAGTCCCGGCATGAGTAACCCATCGACATCATTTGAATCCAGTACCGAATTCTTGCTATCATCCTTGTCTCTAGGGCACGTTTGTCTGCACAAATTTTCCTAAGGAAGCAAGATTTTTCCATCTTTGTTAGAGATATTTTCTTGGGAATCTAGATTCCCAAGAAAATAACTTTTCTGGGAAAACAATCCAAGAATTTTTCCCATCAAGACCAATCGGAAATGCTTTCCTGGGAAAATTTATGAAACACATTGTCAATGATTTAACCGAATGAATTTTAAATACCTTGATCATACGCATGCCTGATTTGATCCATTTATTAAAGAAGTTGGCATGACCCAACTAAATTTAAATGAGTTCACCCGACTCAGCCAGTTTACAAAATGCGTTTACCCAATGGGTCCCAACCCATTAATTAAATAAGTCAATCTGATTTGAGTAGACAACCAAGCTTAAATGGGTTGACCCAACTCGGACCATTTATTAAAAGCTTATCCCAACCCATGTCATACCAAACCTCACTTACGTATTAAATGGGTTGACCTCACCTAAACAATCTTAAACAGGTTGATCCATCACATACACGACCTATATCATGTATTAAACTACCTCACCTAAACAATCTTAAACAGGTTGATCCATCACATACACGACCTATATCATGTATTAAACTAGTTAGCCCAAGAAAGTCAACCATGTTTAAATGGGTCCACCAATCCTTCAGCCCATTTTTTAAACGGTTGATCCAACTAAACTTGCACCAAACCAAAACCATTTTAATAAATGGGTTGACCCAACTTGAAATCACCCATTTATTAAATAGGCTACCCAACCTAAATGATCCTAAATTGCCAATCTAATGCATAACTAAGATAACTCATTTATTAAATGAATTGACCCAACCCAAGTACCAAACCAAACTTAAAACGTTGACCCACTTGAGTCAACTCAACCCTTTATCAACCAATTCCTTCTATAGGTTACTAGAAAACAAACATAGGAAAATTATTAAATTAGAAAGTGAATTCCTATCAAGACATTTTCTCACACAAAATTTTCCATTGGAATTCATTTTCTCATTGAAATTCATTTTCCAAGGAACCAACGGATGTGTCTTAAAGAGACAATATTAAGGCAACAAAACAAATAGACACATTTTTCGCATTTTGACACAACCAAACCCCTTCTCCCAAAATCCTCTAAACACTAGCATATCAAAAACTTATCTTGTGAAAATACTTTATAAAGTCTAACACAATTATAAAGCCTACATTAGCTCCCAAGTGAACCCTTGCCAAATCCAAACTAGATATGTTCCCAATTGGAAAAACATATTTCCAAAACCCTGGAATATATTTTCTTAGAAAATCAGCAAATAGTTGTTAAATCCACAATGATCATTCTAGTTTTCCTCCAAAATGGACAATTTGGTAATCTAGCCATTCCATTGTTCCATTTCAAAAAAAAAAAAGATAAATTACCAAAATAACCTACAAAGTTATGAAATCTAGTGACAAATGAAAATAGAGGAATTTTATGAGATACGAGAACTTTCACTAAATAGTCATTTCAAGGAGATAAATGAATAACATGAAACCAAAAAAAAAGGTAAAAAAAAAAAATTGGAGAGGTGCAACTGAGAGGAGACCACCCAAACTCACATTCAATCTTCAAACCTTAGAGAGACAAAAGTGTCAAATCATACTTTAACCCATGGCTTTAGAGAGGGAAGGGTAACTAGATGATACTTCTTTTTAATCCCCCTCATCTTCCAAAAAAAAAATCAATTTTACTCTTCCTAGCTTTTATCCTATGATAGCCAAGATTCTGAATAGTGAGAAGTAATATATAGATAAAACAACCTCCATACAAGTTCCCTTTAACCCAAAGACAAATAACTTATTTTCCTCAATGTTACTTTCTTTGTGTAGTAAGCCTTAGTAAGAAATGTAAGATTCATAAGAAGAAACTCTTCAAAAGATGTCAATTGTCGTAAACCATCATTTTTTTTTTTCTGGTGGGAGGGGGGAAGTAAATCATAAACCATCATCATCAATGTTGTCAAACTCGAATCGTATTGTGAATCGGTCTAGGGGTGTAAATCGTCAATCATAAGATTCATAGTATTTTTTCTAAGATTATTCTATAAATTCTAAATACATATAACATGACATATACCAATACAAATTTGACATTTATTAAGAGACAAATTATATATCTTTTTTCAAAAAAAAAGGATACAAAAATATATTAAGATGAGATTTAAGTATAAATATTTTTTGAAAGGTAGATTTAAGTATAAATATTAAGTAATAAGTACTAATAAATTTAAAAAATCAGAAAATAAATCAATAGCATTTAAAATTTTAAATAACCCTTAATAACATCCATCAAATATTTTTTTCTTAAAAAAAATTAGAACTATTTATTTTTTTAAATAGATATAATTATACAAAAGATTGAAAAAAAAAAAAAGAGGTTTCTTAATAAGAAAAAGCAAAAAATAGTAACAAATTAAATAGATGTCCCAATGAAAAAAATAAAAAATAAATATGAAACATGAATATGCTAACGGAAGAGGCAAAGAACCCATTAACAAATAAATCAAAGTCATCTTTCAAAAACAAACAAATAAATCAAAGTCATTTAAAGAAATTTTATTAGCATTCATCAAATAATTTAAAAAGATTAAAAAAATAGTTTTTTAGTTTTTTTTAAATAGATCAAAAAGATTGAAAAAAATAAAAGAGTTGTTTTTTAATTAGAAAAAAAACAATTGTAAAGTTTAAAAATAGTATTAAAAAAAAAAAAACAACCTCATATGAAGGCTTTCAAAGTCAAAACAAAAAGGGGCCTCTTCTCACTCACAGAAATAGTCCTCCAGGACTATCACAGAAAGTGAAACTTAAAGAAGTCTTTAACCTGCTCACTAATGGAACTATCACTGAAAGTAAAAAGAAATCCTCGTGACACTCCTCAACCCTAAAACAGTAAAGCATGAAGCTGCACAGAGACGACTGCTTTCTGCGAAAAACGAAAGGAAAAAAAAAGGAAAGATGAAGAATTGTTGGAGATGGAAGAGAAAAGGAGAAACGAAGAAGAAGAAAGAAGAGAAAGAAAGACCAAGTACAATCTCTCTCGTTTCAATCGCACGATACTGCGATTCACTCATGCGATTCAAACCGTAAAATCGTACGTTTTTTTGTACATACCAATTCATTATGCGATTTGAATCGTTGGACCCTCCGAATCAAGGGAGACTCGTACGATTTTGACAACATTGATCATCATCAAAACCCTTGTCCAATCTAGCTTAGGTCAACTTTTAGAGTTCTACTTTTCCATTCAACTCAGTTGACAATCATGTTCTCCACCACTCAACATGCAATCATGCCCTTCCGTCTTCAACGGCCTCTCTTTCTACTACAATCTACTTGTAATCCTTCAACCTTTTGTACTAGGGTTATTTTGTTTCTAGCCTTCTAAGGTGTGCACTAACCATCTTAGACAATGTTCTCTCATGTTTTCTTCTATCAGTGCAACCTTTACGCCTTAGCCCCTTTCTAATTTATCTTCCTTTTTTAAGGGGAACAACTTTAGTAATAGAGAGAAGAATATATAAAAACAACCAAAATCACATTGGAGAAACATAAAAGGCACCCAGCCAACCAAGGGGAGCTAAACACAAAAATGCAATTAGAGTTGCAATGCCCAATTCTATGTTTTATTGTTATAGCAGACATCGATTGCAACATATGCATCTCCTCACTATTACTTTATCTACCTTGCATTTTTTCCATCAGCCAGCATTCAGCTTCATACAGCATTGCAAGTCCAAATGTTTTTTTTTTTTTTTAAAGTAACTTCATTAATGAAGGAAAAAAAGGAGACGAAACCTCAAATAGAGGGAACAGACACAAACCGCCTGCAACCCAACAAAAGAAAAGAAGACAAGAAACGCAACAATTACATCAAATAATTAACAATCTCACAAGATAAGGAAACCCCCTGATGAGCCAACTCATTCGCCTCAGAATATGCCGAGTGAGAAGCCCAAGAGACGGAATGTCCATGAGCTAACACAGTATGATGGATCCAATCTATTTTATCCAAATATATCCAAGGACAAAGAGAACATGCAGCCCAACCGACAACAATCTTAGAGAAATGTTGTCTTACAGAAACCCACTTAGCCAACATGTTACTCCTCCATCATAGCATTCTACTAGTGTAACTACACTAAGCCCACCCTACACCCATCATATCAGCTATTTCCGCATTAGATTCCATTAAGATATTTACATATGGTAATCACTAAAATAAACTTCCTATTTCAAGAAAAAAAACTAAAACTAATTGATCAAATCTTGACCAACATGAAGCCCTTGAAGCAAAATGCTAATTGAGTTCAGACATCGATGGCCTCCTATTGGGCCTTGAGCCCTAATCCTCTCTTGCCATAGGAACACTCCAAAAGATCCATTAATGCTAAAGCGAGTTCATTAATCGGGTACAAAGTGTGATCAACACCATCAGATGCATCACTAAGCATTGCCTATTTGTCGCAACAACTAAAGCTCCGAAGTAGTTTGTCACTCACAAAAAACACTGTTACATCCGAATGTATAAGTAAAACTTCTATTCGACTTTGATAGATTTTTACATGGTAAACTTCCCCTCCAACATAGGTGCATCATGGAATTCCAACACGATGGAATATCAACACGTAGGTTATCATATATCAACTGAGCAACTAGGCTAGAAGTACACACTTGTTGTGCATTGTACGCAACTGAAGATGGACGAAAGGAAATAATTCTATGCAAAAAGTAATAGAAAGCTACAACTTAGGTTTGGGGGGTGGATGTTGAGACAAATTGCAAGTTGCTTTTTCCAAGAAACTAAGATTGATACCCATCTTTGAATTTGCTTGCCCAAACAATGCAATGGATTTATCGAATTTGTCCTGATAGAGTCTCAAATCACCCAGATACTCACACTCACAAGCAAAAATGAAGAAAGAAAAAAAAAACTAAAAACTTCATGAATACAACTGAGAGAAACAATGCAGTGAAAAGAACTAGATACCAATAATTTCCAAGAATTTTTAGTACCCAAGACAACTCAGGAATATGATTGCCCTTCCCCTTAACAACAACATTTCAAAAGGTGTAAAGACAATTGGTTTAAGGCTTAATACTAATACACTTAAGTATTTCTAAAATGTCAAAGGGGGGTTTTGCTACCATTATAGATAATAAATCATTGGTATTTGCTACCATTATAGATAATAAATCGTTAGTAGTAGCATTGAACTGAATCTGCACAGCCATATAGAATAAACAAACGATATTATGGAACTTTTTCGATATCATATGATTGATGAAACTAATTTTATCAATCACTGATAAACAATACAAGTGAACAGTAGCCAAAATAGAAACTAAAGGAGAAGGACCCACACATCAAAACGCATCAAAAAAGAACTATTACTTCTTTCATTCAAAACCCTAAATACATAGGACAAGGCTTTGATGATGATTATTCACATTCCTATACATATCATATGGGAAAAGGAACCCATGACTATGCGAGCACACCCACCTTGTTGAGGAGAATAGGACTCGAAATGAGAATGCATACAAATCACGATAAACTGGATAGGAGTCAAGAACATATGTGGATGTAGAAGCAGCAAAGTGTGTACTATTTTACAAGTTCAAGGACACAAATACAGGTATGAAATGATTGTGCTTGTAAGTAGACCAATCTAGAATGAGCTTTGGCATGAAAGTTTCCATACATGGTCAAAAAGTGGGACCAACCTATTGATCAATCGAAATCCTTTCACAGTACTTTGCCCTCCACCCCATCCAAACACAACAAAATAAATTCTGTCTTGTACCAACACCTATCTAACTAAACCTCACTGCTAGAACAAAAATACAAAATTAAAAGTTTTTTTGAAAGGTTACAAAAAAAAAAATTATAAACCATTCCAACTATAGCAGTCTGAATTCAAGGGTGAGGATAACTTGATCGGTCTTACTTTGAACAAACACTGATGCAGGACAAGGGATAGGGTAACCCTAAATGCCTAAATGTGGTCCCCTAAATATTAAAAGGGATGAAAATAATGTACCCTAAAACTAAAATGGGCTGAAATTAAATACCAATTAATATATGCAATTAATTAATATAAATTTATCACATAATCATGTAAAATGTCCCCTAAATCTGATGTAAATAATTACATGAAAGATTAAACAAATAAAAGGAAATGGATTCGAATGAAGTGGCACATCGGTTCAAATAAGTATATAGTTTAAAATGGACATGTGCATATAACTTAGGTTTCCAAGGAAGGAATAAATAGAGGATACGGAAGGAACTAGTGGAAAAGGAAGAGCTGCGAAGGCTTCAAACTTGATGGAAGGCATGAGGCGGAAAGGAAAGAAGGGCTGGTGATCGAATCGAGAGAGGAAGGCTGCGGCTGCAAGGAAAAGAGGCAAAGGGGTAGCGGAAGTCATAGAAGCCAGAGAGGGGATATGGGGATGGTGGAAAGGTAGATCTGGTTAGGGAAAGGGGACGAAGGTGAAGAAGGAGAAAAGAGAAGAAGACTAGAGTGGTAGAAGGGGAAGAGAAGTACATGAATCAGAAGTAGGGCCTCTCGCCAGGCCTCACACTGTTGCCTCACGCTAAGGAATCACTCCCAAAGATTGTCGCACCACTCACAGGTATTTTGAGAAAACTTTCTCAAGCTTTTATTCATTCAACTATATCTCCCAAAAACGGGATTACATAGGTATTTATAATAATCCCAAAGCAAGAAAATAGTAATACCTAAAAATGGAAGGTGCTGAGATGCACCGCATCAAACACCCAGTTAACACTAGTCTATATCCCATTCACAATGTCAAGAGGGTAGGCTCTGACATTGCATCTTAGGAAAAAGGATATTTAAGGACAGAATGGAAAGAAAGGACTCAAGATCTACACACGGTGTATGCACATACATAGACACAAGCATGGACAAAGTGGTTTTCTCCTGTGCACTAGTTTGCATGTCTACTACTGTTGTGGGGTCCACTAGGATGCATGCAATGCATGGGAATGGGTGTGATTGTAAGGTCACAAAAAAAAAAATGGTTCGATTGGATCCTCTAGGTTTGTTTTTCAAGACGACAACCTCCCAAACATCAAGTTGAGAGCAAGGCCAAAAACCACTGGATTTCAACCCAGCAATGGATTTCAATCTAACATGGTAGAGCCTAGTAAATGGGGGTTTTGACCCTCCCAAATGGGGTCCACATGGACAACATTAGGGTAGCTCCTGCACATATAGACGCCAACAAGCAATTGAAAATTTTATTTTATGCATGCCTTAAAAATAAGAGTAAATAAAAGGCCTAGACAAAAAGCCTTTGACAGAACTTGCGAGGGCAAGAGCTTGTTGCTACAAGCATATAGGTTGCAAGTTTGAGTCACATCACCATTTCAAAATAAATAATTCAATCTTCTCTCAAAGAATTGACAAATGGAACCAATACAAATTCAGAAGTTTATACGGTATAAAGGTGCATGTTCTATTCCATTTTAATTTTAAAAAAATGATAAAATTAAGCAGAAGATCTTTCAAATAAAAACAATATAGTTAAACAGGCTAGCATGGTTTTGGACTCGAAGCCTTCAGCACATTGGTAATCATATCTAGACCAATGCCCCAACCCCAACTAGGCCTTATTCAACCCCTTTAATGTTTACCATATTATGTTGCTTCCAACTAGTTGTACAAAAATAGAATGAACCCACCTTGGAGGGCACATTTTGGCCCATACACCTATTACAGATGGTTGTATAAGAAGGGTATTGCATATATCAAATATAATTTAAAAATATATGTACTTAAAAGGAATTTCATGTCAATAACGAGGGATCATGCAAATTCTTGCAAGTGCAGAAATGACCTCCCAATAGAAATGTATCTAAAAACAATAGAACCTTGGTTTGGTGATAATAAGCACCTCATAGAATCTCCAAAATAAAAGGTTAGAATAATCAATCCAACCATTCAAATTGCATGCACCTAATTTGATGGTAATGTTCATGAAATCAAACTAAAATTTTGGCAATAGGTAATCAACAATGGGTATCCTAATACTACCATCCAGCACACATGTAGGTGGACTAAATTAGCCCCGTAAGGCTGGCTGGAGTACTATCTGTACAGCTGGACATAGATGGTCTCTATCCTCTTTGTTAGTCTAAACATGGCAAACTTGAAACTAATACTTGAATCAGAATCCCATCAAACGAGTAGCCCAATAAAAAATTTTCAAGTTTTTTTATTTTTTTATGATTCTAACACTAACTAATCCAACTCAAGATCCATTAAAGTTAACACGAGCAAATTGGACACATTTTTTTGAGTTTCAAATGGAAAAATAAAGAGCAAACTTATCCTATGATGCCTAGATACGCAATGGACACTGCAAGACAAGTCAAATATATGGCAGGAACAAAGATTTTACACAAATAAAGTAACAGACATTACACAATATAGAAGTGTTGCCTACTTTGAAATGTCCAAGTACCATAGACCTCATTGCTACTTACAGCAAAGTCGACCTAGTTTTTAATTTTGGAGCCTACTTCAATCTCAACGTCGCTCCATGATAAAAGACAAAGCCCAACATCACTTGTACATGACGACTATTCACCATTGGATTGAAATACACTACAAACAATCCTTAATGTAGTGTATTTCAATCCAACAGTGAATAGCCCTCATGCACAGGTGATATTGGAGGCCATCTTCATTATGAAGGAATGTTTTAATCTAAGATTTTTACATGATTGCAAGTGAGAGACACAAAAATAAATTAGGTCAACCTTACTGCAACTTATAGAATCTCCTCCTCCTCCTCTCTCATACATGCTCCATGGTCATATTATGCCGCATCAGTACAATAGTCCTCTAAACATATCTATGCATCATGGCAATCATGTGATCTATAACCTCAAGATCAGTGATCCAAGTGGACTCTTAGACATAGTGAAAGACAAATGAGCTTATGTTCAGGTACCTCAAGGAGGATGAGATACAAAGAAGAAACTCTCTCAAGATGTCAGACTACGAGCTTCTTTTATACCAAAAGCTACAGAACATAAGCTAGCATTGTAATTCCTTCAGTCTCAACAAAACAAGTAATAAACCGAAGTGTACCATATGGAAGCTCCTAGACAATCCCCAACAGACCTCCTCCATGGTGTCAAGTCCTCCAAGTCACCGACATTGCATAACATACAGTCCAAGACCAACCCCAAGCCCAAGAGCAACAAATTGCACTGTATAACCACATCAAATATTGTTCACAACTCAGCCTCTAAAGCAACTGCTTTATTGCATGCTAGCCAAAGCAGATGTCTCAGGACCACATTGAAAGACATCACCGTGCAATGACAAACTACCTACGGAAGGAGAAAAAGAGACAGGCCAGAAGAACAAAAGGAAATTTGTACTACAAATTCTAAGCATAGACAATCTTATATCTAGATTCAACCATTAAGTAACTAATCTGTTCATTGATCTTTTGCTCCTCGGAACACTGCAAGTATCTAACTCATCCGCCAAAGCATGGCATGATTGTCACTTCAGGACCTCCCCATTCTTGAAAGTGGACAAGGTCCCTAGCCGACCAGATTATAGATATTCTCCTCACAAGAGTACACCAATGCAAATAAATTCCATATGATTGTATCTACTTGGCTCTTGCACAAAAATAAAAGTCTTACTCAGCTTAGGTGTTCATAGGATGGAGAAATCACTCATTTGGCCAATTATTTGGTTTGTTTAGCTGGAATGAAATAGAAGAATTTTTTTAAGACAACCCAAGTATTTGGGCCAAATTATCAGCTTTTCCCTACAAACTTTTCAGTGCAATATTTTAACAAAAACCATTCAAACATCCTTCTAATAAAATCAAACCATTTCCAATTACCCGTTTCTGGTTCAGTAAAAACATTTCATTTCAAACCAAAATTTAGACTCAAATGACTGGGAAAGGAAAAAACTTAAAAAATAAAAAAACGTAAGCTTCAAAACGTTAACTTCAAGATTGCATAGAATAAGAATCCAGCTCAACCTCAATTCCACTACCACAAATTGGAACAAGAGGAAGAAGAAGGAACCCAATACCCAATTACAATATGAATTTCCACGAGGCAGTAAAGAAGAAGAAGACTTACAAGAGAGGGATGGCGAACGAGTGACTTCTTGCAAGGTGATGCAGTGCGAGCATCGGTGCTGACAAAGTACTTGCGATAAGCTCCGGCAAGAGGGTTCGGCGGCCGACTCTCGCTGGAGCTGCCATTCTCTCTTCCCACACCTTCTGCTGCTCCTTTAATTTCCTCCATCCCCTTCTTCTACCACCACCAATTGCATTTGAATCTCCTCTCCAAAACTCAAAACACCCTAAGAAAAATCCCTCCCAGTATCTATCTCCCTCTCCCTTCACAAATTAGTGTTAGAAGAACAAGAAATAGCTCTCTCTCACTCTCCTTTCTTCTTAGACGCAATGGAGCAGCAGTCTAGGGTTTGAGATCTGATGTGATTTGGGGTTGTTATCTAATTTGATTTGATTATATTGTATTTTAATGGGTTTGTTTGGATGATTGGATTGGGATGGGATGGGATGGGTATTTAAATTTATATTTATATGAGGAAAAGGGTTTTCGTTTGCTTGTAAAGAGCGTGCACGCAACGGTTGGCAGAAGACACGTTTAAGGGTTTAGAGGAAGGAAGTGTTGGGTTGCTGCTGCTGCTGCTGCTATTTCGGACGAAGACGAAGACGACGATGACGACAACGACTCGAGTCTATTTTCTACGCTTTTACTTGCATTTTCAGCGGAAAGAGAAAGCTGAATGAATCAGAGAAAGATCTCACGGTCTTACCGCTTCTCCAGTTGCACGCACAGGGATAGATTCTTTTTTATTTTATTTTTGCAATTTTTAGTGAGATTTTTTCTGCATTTTACTATTAAAATGATTAACAAATTGAGTGACTATTATTTACCGTTGAGTACTTGTTTCATTCAAGTGAGGAAAGACGACACAAATTGTGATTCATGTGAGATCACTTCTTAAAAAGATTAAATTATTTATTAATTTTAAATAAAATAAGTATTTTAAAAATAATAGTTATTATACTTAAATAAAGTATAAAATTTATCATACATTTTTTATTTCTTTCATTTATAAGTTCACTAATTTTATAATATTTAAAATAATACAATAATTAATAAACTCAAATTATATTTTAAGAAATAAAAATATTTGAGATTGATCTATTACACTGAATAAAAGTTGAGTAAGAGTTAACATTTAGTTGATAGACACTAAAGAATATTATATAAAAAGAGTATCAAAAGATTTGATGTCCATCACTATTCTCTTCTAGCTATGTTAGAGAGAATATAATATATTGATATGTTAATTTGAAACTTTCTTAATAAGAAAAGTGTCTTTATTTTATATGGAGGTAACACTAATTTGATATATATTACCTTTATGCATGTAAGTCTCGTACGCTGAAGATCAAAAGACTTAGAATGATAGTTGAAAAGTGCATGTTATGAGTTCGATTCTCACTCCAGTGTAAAGATCACTCTTCATAAAATTATTTAATGTGTGTAGGTATGGAGACTTTCAGCTATCAAGATTAGTCAAGTCCTCTAAGAAACTCAGAATCATAAAAAAAAATCTACTTCGCTAAAAGTTTTATATAATTAATTTAAAATAAATTAAATTAATTATGCACAACTTTAATTTTAGATGGAGAGGGAGGCATATGGAGATTAACTATGGGTCTTAAAAAAAGGGTGATCATTTTAACAAAAGAAAACTCTTTTAGTGGGTTTTAGTAAATTTTTAATTTTACTTCTATTTATTTGTCCATTTTTTTTTTTAAATAATCAAACATTCAATGGTTCACTGACCATATCACTTTCCAATCGACGGTCTTAAAAAAAACTACAATTAGGTTTCATGTTTTCCGTTGGATTCATTAAGAAATTGGATTTCATGAATAATTTATTTAGACTGAGGAAGAGACTAAGGAGTCGAGAGGATGGGGATTGTCCACGTGGTTTGTGCTTTAGTCGTAGCACAGCTGGTTTCAGAAAGCAGATCCACCTACGCTAACTGTGAATTTTCTCCACAAGAAAATGACCGGTTCTTACACAGCAACACGTGGCTAAAATAAAGATGATTAGTGTATTATGGATGTTAAGATGTGATAAATGACTAATAATTTGTTTTGTCGGATTACAATTAGTCGTAAGATTTAAAATTACCATTATTAACAGTAGATTTATTAATTTCTACAAAAATATTATATGATATAAAATGTGAAAAGAAAATACTAAGCAAATAAAAGAAACTTTTTAAATAAAAACAGTAGCTAAGTGGGAAAACCAATCTCAACGTTGCTTCATTTAATTGTGACAAACCTAATAGAATTCGATATTTTAATAGTAAAAATAAAATGAATGATATAAATTGTAGAAACAAAGGGAAAAGTCATTTTTAAAACTAAACTCACATAACAAATATATGTATTATAATAAATTGATTAATAAAATCCAAACCATTTGAAGCTTAAAAGGTAGTAGCAACAAGACATTTGGAGTTTGTTTAATTCAAAATAAAAATAAAAACCTAATTTGAAGGCCCAACAACCTGCAAATATAAGATTAATATGGAATTTTGATAATGAAGGTGTTCAGGCCACTTAGAGCACTCAGTTAATTTTCAAAACATGTGCAAACCTCCCTATACACAAAGAATAACTTTAAAGAGAGTGACACTTTATGCTAGAGTGAGAATCGAACTCAATATTATTCAATACAATCTCTAATGATGGTTAACCCCTTAAAATCATTCTAACCACATCTCGCAAACTCTATATTTTTTCTTCAAAGAGTCAAAAGACTTCCTTATTAGTCTTCTTGCTTAGTAGAGATGTGATGACCCTCTTCTCTCATGTGAATAAGATTTTGTAGCTTTTGTTGGCTTTATAGTTTTACTTTCATTTCCTTGGTCACATCATCTGACATCTTACCTCTTCCACAATTTCTACGTTTAGGATTCATATATATTTTTTTGTGATATGGGTATCTCCACTTCATATTAGAGGTAAGACTAATTAGTTCTATGAACATCTGTAAACCTCTCAATCCACACATTGATAATTCGGTGAAAAATAACCTCATGGAGAGTGGTCAAAAGTAGTGTGGGCGTAAATCAAATCCAAAACCTTCTTTTATAAAGAGAGTTTATTGACCATAAGACTAACCGACTACGGACGTCCCTTGCCATCCACTCCTTCCCTCCACACCTGGGCCCTTTTTTCTAAGTCTCTATATTTTTTTCACTTCTTTTCAAAATAATGGCACGTTAAGCTTAAACGTCATTTCATTTGTGTCCACTCAAATCCAATAGTCTTTTCTATCTCCATAAATTGTCCCCAATTTTTTTTCTAAGGAAGTGCATTAGATGGTTGGTTGTCCCACCTTTGGATGGTAACCCCAAGGCTACAAATGAGTTAGTTCATAAAATTTGGCAGGTGACTCAATTCCTCATTAAACTTTCATTAGCGTAGAATGTGCAACTGCTCGTTATCTTTTTTAAAAAAGAAGGAATTATATTAAATCAGGCAATTAAAGAGTTTCCAAAGAAAAGTTTCATACTTGGTAGAGTCATCCCAAGCATGGTAGATAAAACAAACCCCTTAATTAGAATACTACAAAAGAGTGCCAAGTTCAAGAAGGCTGCCCATTGCAAAAATATCTTATTGGCAAAGAAAAATTATCTCATCTCATCTTTTAATTTATTAAAATTAGATATTGAACTCAAAAGACTAACCTGACAAGTGGACTGACTAAAGTCTCATATAAGTCTCTAGATCTACTCTTTCACAATCGATCAGGACTCGTTCATTACCCAACAATCCTTCTCTCGACAAAGGCTCTCTGGCAGATAAAATGTCACTGGCTATCCTGTTCAACTAGAGGATCTCCTGAGTCTACATGCATTTGTATGAAGATATAGCTTTAATACCACTTGTTAGAAAAGACTGACCTGATAGGTAGAGCGACCTAAGTCCCATATAAGTTCCTAGATCTCCCCATTCATAATTGATGTGAGACTCGTTCGTTGTTCAGCAATAACTTGTAGATACATCATCCACTTTGCGAAGGAAAGCTTGTGGTTTTCGACCTTACCTTGGACCTTTTTATTATCTCCTCTCTCACACTCTTGAGAAATTCTCACACATCCTTCTGCTCCTCTCTAGCTCTAGCATATGTATCTCTACTTGTAAGTGGAAAACATGCGTACACTTAGCTAAGCATTTTCTTTGGTTTTGAGTCTTGTATCAATCAAACTCCTTAGCATTGCATCATTCAAAATCTTCATGTGCCCTTCATTCTACATCAATTTTCATAGGTTATTTCAAATATAAAGTAATCTTTTGCCACTAGTTGTTTGTAGGCTTGGTGAGGACAATATTGTCCTTTTTATTTCACCTTAAAATTAAAACATCCTTTTAACATCTTGTGTTAACTACTAACCACTTTTTTTTCAATTTGCCTTAATAGAATAATATGATAGAATTAATCAACAGTGGCCATGTAAATATCTTCTAGAAGTATTCTTTTTACAACTAAAATATTTGTACAAGCTGTCCAAAACATGTGATGGCAGGAAATATAGTTATCTACATTTAAGATCAAAGCAGTTGAAGGCTAAAAATGTCCTAAAACCAATTAGGAATTTTTTTTTTGGTCACAACCTTATTATAACCAATGACAAGACGTGAAAGGATACAACTAAAAATGGAAAATCAAAAGGTGACAATTACAACAAAATCAAAGGAGACACACACACACATATACGAGATTTACTTGATTTGACAGTGTATCTGTGATATTCGTGAAGAGATGTGTGATACCCCTACCCTGTGAAGGGGGCCTGAGCGTCCAATGTGATACTCATCGGTGTGGGTGTGGAGTCCCACGTCGGAATGGGAAGAAAAATGGCTTGAGTTTATATGTAGCCCACATCCTCAAACATAATACAACGCGTTTTAGGTCTACCATGTGGGCCAAGTTCAAAGGCAAAGAAAGCCATGCGGGCTTGCTCATCTGGGCGTGTGAGGTCCAAAGCGAACAATTTTGTACTGTGTTCGGAGGCAGGTTAGGTTGGATCGAGTTGTTATAAAATGGGAACAATTTCACTATCTTCGAAAATAAAGCTACATTTTTTTTTTCTCTTGCCTCTCTTGATACAAATAAATACTTAGGTACAATAATTACAAAAATACCCTTTCTCCATAAATTTTTGACTTAGTGGCTCTACCCCTGAACCCTAAAAAAAGGGCATTGCCCCCATTTAAAACCCAGCTCAAGGGTTGGTGGAGCCCCTCAGAACCCCCAATTGAGGCCTGGTGTCCAGTAGAGCTTGGATCACCATAAAGTTCAAGACATCAAGACAATTGAAGTAGAGCTCAATTGGAGACTCTTGAACATAATTAGGTTAGTGCGACTAAGAGAAAGAAAGAGAATTTTTGTAAGTTTCCAAAAGTGCAAACTATGGACACAGCTCCTATATTTTAAATGAGGTCTTTTACTTTGTTATTGTAGTCTTTCCTTTACTTTGTTGAATGAATTTTAGATTTTGTGTAAGTCTTTGTCTTTTCTTCTTTATGTGTTGCATGCCTTATCTTTCATTACAATAAGTAGAAGCTAAGACTTAATAGGCTCTAACCTATTTCCACCAAAAATGAATTCTATGGATTGGAAAGGCCGTGGGGTTTAGTTGTTTGAGTTACCTTTTTATGGCTGTTAAAACAATCTTTGTCCTCTCTTCCACAGTCACTTTGCCTACTTAAAAAAATGTTTAACCTTTTTAATATCTAGAAAACATGAAATAATAAAATGATATATCACAATACATGTAATCTCTGTGTGACAATTTTAAATAGGCCGGTTATCTTAACACGGACAAAATTTGTCAGCAGACACGGAATAAAGTGAAATTTCCATTTTATTCTACCGGTATACCGCTCATCAAGTACTAGTGTACCGATAACACACCACTCTACGTGTAAATGTTTTGCATATTGGTACACTGTTATTTGATGAGCGGTATACCGGTAAGGATAAAATGGAAATTTTACTCCATCCCGTATCTCCTAACAAATTTTGCCAGTGTTAGGATGGAAGTCCTTTTAGATCTTTAAAGATTTTAGCATATGTGTCTGACAAATAATGAAGTAGGACTGAATATGTTTAAAAAATAGAAGTTTCTTGGTTAAGAAAAGGAAAGTATAAAAAGAAATCTCCTTCTCAAATATTTTTGCTAAACAACCCTGTAAAATTTTGTCTTTCTCAGGAGAGATCCAAAGATTTGTATTAATAGAGTAAAATACAAGATATAAAAGGAAACAAGTTAGAGAAAGTAATTACAAAATAAATTACAATAGGTAAGTCAATGCTAATACTCTCCTTCAAAATGGAGTGAGTATGTGAATAATGCCCCGCTTACTAATCAGCTTGCTAATAACCGCCTCTCACCTCGAGAAATCTTCACTTCTCTACGGATGACTCATCTCTTTTTCCTTTATGAATAACATCAATTAATTGATTTTTGAGGCTTCTCAACTTGAGCTTGAAAATGCAAATTTCTAAGCCCACACAAGGGGGATTTTGAAGGGATCAATGGGCTGAGAGTATGCACTTGGGGCTATTTGCTTGGTCCATCTTGAAACTGCTGTCGTGGCAAGTTGATGGAACACTTTTTAAGTGCTAGTCAGATTGGAGAGAAGAGAAGAAGCAAGGACAAAGGAGGTAAAAAAATTGATTTTAGGAAAATTGTGACTAACTCACGGTTTGACTCTCATATCATATAGAATGGTGTAAAATGGCTTATCCAAAAGTATAAAAAATTCAGACTTTTTGAAGAGGAAAGAATCAATCAATAATCAATTTAACCCATATGATGTAGTTCAATCGGTTGCCTCCTGCTTCAGGAAGCGAGAGGTTGCGGATTCGACCTCCTATAGCCTAATCTTGACGTGCCTTATAAGTAGTGGATTCATCTGTGAGGGTTTAATAAGACTTTATCTGAATTTTCTGCACATTAATTCAAAAAAAAAAAAATTATAAACTTGTACTAGGAAATCTGATAATTAAATAAATACAAAAAATATAGAAAGTCCGTTAAGAATTTCCTTTAATACCTTCAAAACTATAACATACGAGTTATCGATGCTTAGTCTTATAAAATTATATTTGTATTTTAATTATAGAATAGATATCTTTGAATTGTGGATAAGTATAGTTTTTCAATGTGCATATGCATGTCTTTATATACCTATGGTTTATATAGAATGAAAAATATTGTCTTATCTTTCAAATTTTAACATGCCATTATGAGTCAAAGTTCCATACTTTGTCAACTCACAAAGCCTTCCATGTTATAAAGGATTTTGCTTTTGCAAATCCGGTCCTAGCCTCACCCCTACCATCATCACCAAGTCTTCCACTTTAGCTTCTTTAGAGGCACTTTTCAACCACCCCTTCACTAGTAGACCTTGGATACTCACCTATTTTCATTAATTGTATTCATATTTAATTTGACACCAATTTTACTTTACAAACTTATTGATCTAACATGATAAATTTTTATCGTAGATCAATATGAAATTTTAAGAACATTAAAAAATATGACGTCTTTTATCCAATCGAGATGAAAATTTATAAGTGTTATAGAGAGTGAATGCCTTTTAAATATGCCCTCCATGTGGGTCTGAATGGGACTATCGAGTTGTTTAAACCAAGCTTTGATGCAAACTAATTTGTAGGAACAACTAGAGAGAGTGGATAATAAAAAAAGTTAATAAAACAAAAGAAGATGGAAAAATAAATAAAATAGAAGAAAGAGAATCTTTATAAATGAGAAAAAGTGGTGATGGTAGAGAGGGGAGAAAACTTGAATGGATGAATCAACTTCAGACTCGTGCTATGCTTGATAACGAGAAGTTCATGCCTTCATGGAAGGTCCATGGTTAAGATAGGGCCATGAATTCCTTTAGTTTCTTGAATTGTGTTGGTTTTTGGTTTTATGTATTGTGGACTAAGTGGGTGTAAGTGGTGTCACGCCCCAAACCACGAAGTGTGATTAGAAAAATCAATAACAAAATAGGTAATACAAATCTCTCATTTTGACCAACTTGTGTCGGGAATTAACCACATGAATCGAAGTTTGAAATATTCTTACTCTAATTTTTGAAAGAAATAGCAAATTGCTCTAAATCAAATGAAATTTCACACATAAATACAATTTCTAAATAACAAGTGAGCAAAAGATCTTCTAAATCATAGGAAGCTCCATGATCAGGACTATTCGGGGACAAGACAATTATCCTTTCTATGCTTCAAATCTATAAAATAAAAATAGGGAGCATACACATGCCCAGTAAAGATATTCATCTATCAATAAACTCAAAATTAAACCAAACTTGAACTTAAATGCTACAATACCACCAACTGTTATAACAAGTGTATTTTACACATCGAAATTCATTAACATAAGGGTACATCTTAACGAAATATCGTACTTTACATGAATATGAGCATGGCACGAAGAATCGTCAATTCCAATGAACATTGACCATGTGTACTGCTACCCTCTGCACGATCAACCAATCATTTTGCAACTTTCTGAGTTGTTAGCATGTGGAAAATAAGGTATTTTGGCGAGACGCCGATATCTCGGTAAAACTAATTTTTGTACCCCTGTTTTAAACTCAATGGAATGGGCTTCAAGCTCAATTAACCCGCCAATCAACTCAATTGGGCTTAACCTAATAAAATACTTTTAACCCAAAACAAAATAAAATCATAATGAAATTTTCTCCTATTTAATCACCACAATTATCAATCATATTAATTAACAAGCAATCATTTAGAACAAACTAATCACATAATTAGTAAATAAATAATCATAAGTTCTCACAAGTGACTGGCTATGAGTCTAGTTTATGTATTAGAACTTTTGGCTTGTTGGTATCCACTTGGAAACCATTGTGAAAACTAAACTAAAGGTTTAAATATATCCATGTTATTACTATTCTTTATTGCTTTCGATATCCATCAATAACAATCATCCACCCTGCATCTCAGACGTGCATCAA
Organism: Chimonanthus salicifolius; assembly: GCA_013350335.1. Classification (NCBI taxonomy): domain Eukaryota; kingdom Viridiplantae; phylum Streptophyta; class Magnoliopsida; order Laurales; family Calycanthaceae; genus Chimonanthus; species Chimonanthus salicifolius. The sequence goes on from CM023533.1 coordinate 11,125,213, forward strand.
AATAAGTATGCAAAATATTTATAAGCATTTTAAATCATTAAAATAAAAATAATATTATTGTACAAGAATAAATCCAGCATTATAGAATAGAACATCAATTAAAGTATTACTTGTATTATTTGAATTTCAATTCGTAATCAAATCTCTGTATAAAGTATGTAAATTTTTTAATGGCTATACATCTAATTTAGTGAAATTTATATTATAAATTGTGAAAATAAGACACGGGATTTGCAGTGTCTTTCTCAATGAAAGAGAGACCATATCATTTTATTTATAGAGAATGGGAAATACAAATAAGGAAAATAAATAAAAGAGAAAATCTCCAATTTAATAAACATAATATTAGTAAAATCTAATAAAACTAAATATATCTTTAATATCTAATTAAATTCTAACATAAATGGCTTCATCGATATCTTTGTCTAATAAATATACGAAGTCATGTTTTAAATACAATATATATCAGCCAATGCTTTGTATTATAATATTTTCATTTTATATTTGTATAAAAAATGAATGAATTAATCAATATAATATTTGTCAATCAATACATCTTTGCATCAAATATGACTTATATACTAATTTTTAAAGCCTTAACAAAAAACATCTTATTAGATTGAATTGAAAATTTAAGCTATTCTTTTCAACATAAACAATATTTTTTAAGTGAGAAAATTTTATGAAAATGTGGATTTGTATACATCTCTTTATTGATCAGTGGCACAAACAATTAATTTGTCTAATAAATTTCAATCATCTGATTTATACAAAATTTAATTTTAAAGAGAAATGATTAAGTGCATGAGATTTGGACATTAGAAGGTCATATTCTCTGTCTTCATTATAAATTTCACTAATGAATGGTGAAAATTTAAGAGGCAATCTCCTCCTTTTCTTTTAAATAAATTATATATGAGATTTGCTTTTGGAATGTTATAAATATTGGATTGTGAAATTTATAATAGATGTAATGGATCTATTCATCTCTCACGCCTATCTACTTTCGTGAATTATATTGCTCAATTCAAATCAATGTGTTTTTCCTGTAACTATTGATCTAATCTGACTAATTTTCTATTATTAGATTAAGATAAAATTTTAAGGGTTTTAAAAAACTTCATTTAACAAATCAAAATGAAAATTTACAAATATCATATAAAAGTCAAAATCTTTCAAATCTACTTAACTACGTTAGCCTGAGTGAGGCCCACTTTACAGAGGTGCAACTTGGGCCGGTACTAACCCAAGCCCGCATGAAAATTCAAAAAATTCGAGTTTGAGTTGACTCAAGCTTGGGTCAAGCTCACCTTCAATACCAAAATATCATGTTTGAATTATTATTTGGGTCAAGCCCGACTTAGTACATGAAAGCCCGAGTTCTTCTCAAAGCTTAAATTCAAGCCACATTTTAATAATATAATTTTCATCAATTCATATTGTGTATAAATATATGATTTATGTACTACAATGATTATTTTATAGAATAATATAAAATTCTTCAATTTAGACCCAAAGAATTTTGAACCTAGATAAGCATGCAAATATATTTCATACTTGAAAATTAGGCTGGGGTACTGCAAATATAATTCGGGTTGAGCCTAGGTTTGACTACAAATCAATTTTGATTGGACCTAAGTTTGTCTAATTTAGGTCAACATGGACTTCGACTTCTTTCTTGAGCCTACAATATATATAGAAATATGTTAAAAAATTGTCTAAAAGATCCTCATATTTCAAATATAATAGTTGTATTTGGATTGGAGAAGCCAAAAATTCTAATAAGTTCTCATCAGTTCTCTTGTTTATATATTTCTTTATGAAGAAAGTGGACTATACAAAATGGCAAACTTCTCATCCCATAAAAGAAGACATTGTTCTCATGTCTAGAGGAGGAAAATATGGTTCATGCTTCATTGTTTTTAAACTTTTAGAATTTAACAAAGCTATAATCTATGTGTCTGAAAACTTATTTCAAATTCGAAATGTTAGATTTCAACTGAAAAGTAAAATTTTACCAACTTGATGTTAGCACTTGAAAATATATAAGACATTGTTGTTTTTATCTAAACATGCATGGTTAAATTTTTCAACTGAATTTTGATCTACATTTTGCATTTGAAATAGTTATGAATCCATTTATAATTATTTTTAAAAAATAAAAATATTATAATATATTTTTTTATAAAATATTAGGATTGAAACTAGGGTCGAATCGGGTCGGTTTTTTATAAATTCAACTCAACCCATATCAAAATTTATTGAACCAGCTCGAATTACTGACTCAAATTACTTAAATGTCCTTACCCAAATTTTGGGAGCCACTTTTTATCTGAGTGTTGTTTTATAACTAATGTACTCGAATTATGTCAGATCAGGTTGGGTTGATTTAAAAATTTTCAATTTAATCCGACTCGAGTCCACTGAGTTAATCCAAATCTATTGATTTTTCGGGTTAGATGACACCTGTCATTTTAATATCTGACCCAAGTTTTTTTTTTTAATTTACGTGTGAAAAATCGCAGGATACCACGCGTAAAACCCCCACGAGTGGACCCCTACCTTTAAGATGCACCAAAGTTACGCCATGAGAGCTCAAACTCATGACCTCCTACTTTTTGAGATAGGAGATAACCAGCTTAGCTACACGGTGTGGTTATCTGACCCAAGTTTCACCCATACAAAATGTACTAATTTTTTTATTTAATACTATCTAAAGAAAGATAATCTATAAAGAGGAAATTCTATTCGATTCTCTTGCCAAAATCTTCTCTCGTATGGAAGTTAAACATTTGAAGTGACGAAACTACCCTCAAATCGGGGTGGAAGTATCAATATTGATGGTGGACATATCAATTTGCTTATTTAACAAGGAGCAAGATCTCTTGTCTTCCCCCATCCAAGTAGATTTTCTAATCCCACCTTTTCCTATCTGTGTCTTTCTCCCTCTCCTTGATAGACTGATTTCAGTAGGGTTCTTATGGGGACTCGGGTTTTTGTGAGGTTGTTATTATATGCAAGTGGCAACCAGTTCTACAGCTCTCGAGGAAAGCCTTCTTCTCACAATCTGATGTGAGGGATTGGAGTTCAGTTGCTCCTCTCCCTCCCTCTCTCTCTCTCTCTCTCTCTCTCTCTCTCTCTCTCACACACATACACTTTCTCTCAATTTATCTATCGCTAGAGGCTCGAAATCATGTCGCAGACGAATTGGGAGGCCGATAAAATGTACTTTTCCCCCTTACATCTCCATTTTCTCTTTTGGTCTTGCTTCTTTCTTTTTATTTTCTCATGTGGGTTTGCTTCTTTCTCTCTCCATTTTATTTTTTTAATTTCACCTGGGTTTTGGTTCTTTTCTTTTTCGTGGAAGACTATTTCTTTCGAAGATATTATTTTTTTTTAAAAAATATATTTTTCGCATGGCCTTTCTCTTTTGTCCCATCGGTGGTTACTATCACTAGATTTTGGTTTCTGGTGAGCTGCCTTTTGATATTTTCTTTCTCAGTTGAGGAGCTTGGTTCTGCTCTTTTTTGTATGTTTAGGTACCATGGTTCTGCCTACTGTTGCGTGTTGACATTTATGGTGCTACTCATTTTGGTATTCCATTTTCTTCTAGGGTTTTGTTTTTCAACTACTTTTTTCCCTCTCTCGTTGCTGGGTCTGTTAAAGTTCCTTCTACTGGGCATTTGATTTTGGGTCCAATTTAGTTTTCCTTTTGGGAATTTTCTTTTTTTCTTTTTAGTTTTCTGATTTTGCACGTTTTCCTTTTATTGGATTGTGGAAAACCAGGTTGGATGTTTACATCTACGATTATTTAGTGAAGAGGAATCTCCATGCGTCTGCCAAGGCCTTCCAAGCAGAAGGGAAAGTATCCTCGGATCCCGTAGGTAAGATCCACTGAACTCGTTATGGTGTGTGTTGAATTGCCCCATATCAAAATGAGTTTAAATTCTTTTGTGGAATTTGTCTATTACTTCAATCCATTGTGCATCTAGGGCTGTCTAAAAGTTGTACATTAGGATGCACTATTATTTTTCACCGACAGATGATTTTGGGTGAGAATGAAGAGCAAAGTATCGCCCCTAATGTTTCTCACACGCTTCTGATTTCTGTACCAACAACCTAAACATGTGGAGGAATGGGGGCTAGATCTCTCTGTGTTTCGAAAATATTTAAGCATTTTGCAATTTGGGTGGATTAGACAAATCCTTAAAAAAATGATATTTTGAACTCTTTTTTTTTTTGGATTCGTTATATTTTTGCCATTTGCATCTTCCTTGAGCTTTTAATATCACTGGATTTTCAGCTATTGATGCGCCTGGAGGTTTTCTCTTTGAGTGGTGGTCTGTCTTTTGGGATATCTTCATAGCCAGGACAAATGAGAAGCACTCTGAAGTTGCTGCCTCTTACATTGAGGTGGGTTTTACTGCCATTCATTGCTGTGGTCCTATTCTCAATTTGTCTAAATATACCGTAGACTACGGTGTTGGTCTTTAACTTTTACGTTTTCTTTTTCATTTGAATGGGTTTCTGTTGTAGTAAAGCTACAGGGTTGAGGTACTGTCTGAGCTCCCAGTGCCATTATCCCACTGAGGGGATAAAATTCTCTTTATGTGCATGGATAGTGGCAGAAGAAAGTTTCTACTGCTTTCTAATATTTTTTTGGACATGAATTTTGGCCGGTCTGTGTTTGAGAGAAGAACATTTGTTTTCACTTTATGTTTGAAGAACTGTTTTATCTTAATGGGGAGCAATTTTTTTTAGTACTTTAGATTCTTGGAACCGTGACTTTTTATAGGATGGGTATTTACAAGTAGGGTTGACAAAGTGGCATATAAAAATCAATGGTGATCTATATATGCCACAGAAATGTAATTGGTTTTCTTCTGTTGTTCGGCCATTATATCTGTCTCCAGGAATCTTTCACTAACTCATTGATACCTGAAACTTTTGAAGTATCACTCCTGTATCTTGTGTGTGATATAAATGTAAATGTTAAGTTGGCGAAGTGTCAAATTCAGCCAAATAACGTAGAAAGGCAGTTACAGGAAACAGAAATGCTGATTTCAGTTTCACTAAGAACATCCATTTGTTTTTGAACCATCTTCTTCTAAGGCATCCTTTTGTTTTTGTTTCTTATTTTACCCATTTTAGAACCTCCTTTTGGCATTCCTTTTCCTTTCTTCCTGATCACATGCTGCTGCTTCTGTAATCTTTGGGTTTCCTTCATGTAGAGGTTGATTTCTCATTAATAAAAAATTAACAGAAATGCTGATAGCCAAATGGTACCTCATGGTTCTTCCTGGGATTAAGATCTTGGTTTTGATTGACAAAGTCATTTGTTCTTGATTTATTTTTTCCCCATGGATATATTTTGTTGGAGTGATGATGCAAGCATCCTGCCTACATCAAGTTATTATAATGGCGATACTTTATTTTTCATAGTTATTTTTAGCTGTCATTCTGTAAACAACCCTATAATGGACTCACACGATCATGGGATCATGTTGTTGACCGTTGTAAAACTTATTGAAGAAAGATGCATCCTTTATGTAGGGGCGGTTTCTGGTATAGTTTTCATTAAGATAGCTACATCAAGTTACATATATCTAGAACTTTTTTGATGAGATTTGGATTCAATGGCAGACTCAACTAATCAAGGCACGTGAGCAGCAGCAGCAGCAGCAGCAGCAACAGCAGCAGCAGCAGCAGCAGCAGCAGCAGCAACAGCAGCCACAACAACCGCAACACCAACAACAGCAGCAACAGCACACGATACAAATGCAGCAGCTCTTATTGCAGAGACATGCACAACAACAACAGCAACAGCAGCAGCAGCAACAACAGCAGCAGCAGCAGCAACAACAGCAGCAACGTAGAGAGGGAGCTCATCTTCTAAATGGTTCCGCAAATGGGCTAGTTGGTAATGATCCTCTTATGCGGCACAATCCAGGAACAGCAAATGCTTTGGCAACAAAAATGTACGAGGAACGGTTGAAGCTGCCACTTCAAAGGGATCCACTGGATGATGCATCAATGAAGGTAGTCTCATAAATTAATGTTTGTTTCCTCGAAAGCTTTAGTATCTTGCAAAAAGCATGCTCTTTGTTCCCTTCTTCTGGTTTTTGAGAATCTCTGAAAATTGTGTAACAGCAAAGGTTTGGCGATAACGTTAGCCAGCTTCTTGATCCAAGCCATGCCTCGATGTTGAAATCAGCTACAGCACCTGGCCAACCTTCAGGGTACCATTTTGCTTGATATTTCAATCTTTATGTGTGGACTCTAAGACATGCATTATGCAATTGTAATATGTTTTATTATGTACCATTGTTTGAACACTTAATTGTATTATTTTGTAAACTAATGGTTATTTTACATTAGAAGAAAATATGTGAAGCTACAACATATTTACACCATAATTTGTATGATACATGGTAGCCTATATATATATATATATATATATCTCAACCAAAATATTTGTGTGCTCAATGCCAACATGCTCGTAGTGTGTTGGTTAGGCATCATCAATGACATCTTGCGGATCTGGCTTGCTTGTTGGGTCCAAAATTAAATCAAAGAGAAATAACTTAAGACCAAACTTTCCATGAGAACACTTGTGTTGGCAACAGCCTTGTATCCTGTTGCTGCAACAATTTCGATACTGAATTGCAACTCTTTTCTAATTTAAAGTGTCTTCTCGAAGGGATTTCCGTTTATTTTTTTTATTGCAACTTTTATTGAAAGGGCACAAGAGGTACACAATATAAGGGGAATAACGTGCTAAAAAAAGCAAGCAAAACAGAATAAATGGGATTTTTGGATTTTGAGCAGCTCTAAGAAATCATTGAATGGAATGGTGTTCTCAGCGTTGGTAATGAAAATTGAAATTTGCAATTTGTTTTTGACATTCAGGTCATGTTTATACTCACTAGAATCCTTGGATTTTAAGTTCAAAATCCTTGATGATAGAGATCTCCATGGATTGGTGCTGAACAAATCTGTGGAAATTTTGAAATAATTGGAGATTTACATATTCTTACAAATGGAGATCATTTAATCCTACCATGGTACCTCGAGATTTGGAAATCCAAGATTATGTATCCATGTTTCACTCGGCCAAAATACACAGGGTATAGTACTTTTTAACATTGTTTTCTAAGATGACAAATATTTTCACACCCTTCTCCTTTTTAAAATTAATTAAAATATTGGTATTGACTTGTGATCGTTGGCTTGGCGGTCAAAAACTCGCCTGAGATGTGGAAGGTCTTGGGTTTAAGTCACTCTCAATACAAAAAGGACCACTCCCCATATGTTACCGTTGTGTGGATAGGGAGGTTTGCACATGCCCCAAGGATTAGACATGTGCTCTAAGAAGCCTGGACACCTTGGTCTTAAAAAAAAATAATTTAAATATTGGTATGTTCAATGATTGTGGAGAGCAAAACTAGTACATTTTTTTAGGGAATTGATTTTTGCACCCCAACTCTCTCAAGCACCCCTTTTATTTGAAATTCCCATTTTTATCCACATGCACCATCTTTTCCCATTTCTTTGTGTTGCCATGTTCCTCATTCAAATGAGCAGCTTCCACCTTTCTCTCTCTTTTCCTTGTCTCATCCTTTCTTACCTCTCGTCGTTCATCTCTCTCTCTCTCTCCCCTCTCTCGTCTCTCTCTCCCCTCTCTCGTCTCTCTCTTTCTCTCCCCTTCTCTCCATCTTCCATATTTTTTTAATTCTCACAGCCAACTTGCAATGAACGCACCTCCTACGCTGAGCTCGAAAGTGTCCCTGCAAGGCTACCCGCGAGTCCGACGTCTTTGGCTTTGGGGCCGTCATGCTCGAGGTGGTTTGGTTCCACTTCCTTGTCGATTGGGTCTAGACTTTGCATAGGGAAGGACACATACTAGAGGTTGTGGACGGGCGCCTCGGGTGAGCTGTTGCTGAAGCTGGGCCTGGTGTGCTCCCAACCCTTTCCATGCGAGTGGCCAAAAACACAGGCCATTGTACAGATCATATCGGGATCGATCAACCCGCCTTACGTTCCTCCCATCACTTCGTGTGGCCCACTCAGATGGACTCCAACTATGATGTGAGCTCTGCAACCATCACTGAAACCACTCCCATCACCTCGTCCTCTTATTACGGTTCTTTATTTTCAAAAGAAAAAGAAGTCTTCGTCCCACTGGCGAGCATTGATAGAAGGGAGAGCGTTGACTTCACTTGGAAGTCGTATAGGAGTCTTGAGGAATTGGAACTTGGAGGAGACGTGGAAGAAAGAAAGGGAAACGAAATACACCCTTCTGTCCATGGCTTGTAGAGAGAGAGAGAGAGAGAGAGAGAGAGAGAGAGAGAACAATTGGAGTCCAAGGTCGATTCAAACTACAAGAGACCCATAACAGAATTTCTTTCTGGTTCGGTGTTGCTGTCGTTGGAGCACAATCTTGGAAAAAATATGGGTGCTGCTGTTCGGCATAGTCGGAGAAAGTCCAGGAAAGAACAAGGTTTTGTGCTTTTGTCTATGTGAGAATTAAAAAAAATACGGAAGAGAGGGAGAGAGATGAAGGACGAGAGAGAGAAGAGAGGGAGATATCAAGGAAAAGAGAGAAAGATGGTAGCTGCTCCTTTGAAAAGGAACACGACAACATGGAAAAATGGGAAACAATGGTGCAAGTGGGTAAAATGGGAATTTCAAAAAACAAGGGGTGCACGTTGAGAGAAAGTTGGGGTGCAAAAATCAATTCCCTTTTTTTTATTAGTGTTGTTTTCACACCTTATTTTAATTTTAAAACAAATACAAATATGAATTTATTTGCATATATTGCTTAGCCTGTGATTCATATATTTTGAGATTGACCGAGTCTGACACCTCATGCTGGTTTTGGATTTGGGCACTCATACCCATATCCATTCATCATAGAAATACAAAGATGATGGATTGAAGCCACACTTATGGTACAACAATATGGGTAGAGTGATTCTAAAAAAAATTGGAGACTGGACTGAAATCTTGATTTTTTTTTTTTGAATTAGTGTGTGGTATACCCAGCGTAAAACCCCCACGGGTGAGCCCACTACCTCTAGGGCACACCAAGGTTAGGCCATGGGAGCTCGAACCCGCATCCTCTCTCTTCCTGACGTGGGAGGCAACCACTTGAGCTATGCGGGTAAAAGGACGGAAGAATCTAATTTTTCTTGATGAAGGTCGGTTCAAGAAAAATATCTAGATAGAACATCTATATGAACAGAGAATTGGATCCATCAATGTGATGGAGAGTGACTATATGTTGTTTGACAAAATGCCCAAAAAGACTGCTTTTAACTTATTGCCTTTGGCTGCCATTGAGAATGATTGCAAGGCGTTTGACTAGATACCCAAACAATACTTACTCTTTGCAATTTGTTTTAGTGCAATTCTTGATACGCATTTAGCGCTCCTCTCTTTCTCTGAAATTTTCTTTTATCCTTGTTTTCATTGGATTTCTTTGTCTTTGAATTATGTGGGTTGCTACTCTCGACAATAGCTTGGTACGCCCTGTGCTGTTAAGTCCGTAACTCTATATCTTATTTTGAGCAGCCTTGAAATGAGCCACGTGCATCCTGCAAAGCATTCTTCATTCCACAGTCAATTCTTTTAGAAATCATAATTTGATATTTAGATGTATTCAAACTCCCAAGTAGCAAGTGCTTTGATTATTCATGTTTAACGGATGGTTGTTCCTGTATTTTTTCTTTTTTGATGACCATGGTGTCTAGGCCTCTTCGGACACTTGACTAATCCTCGGGGCATGTGCAAGCCTCCCTACCCACACACCGGGTAAATCTATGTGGCCCTTGGGGGTGGAGTGGGAATCGAACTCAGGACGTTGCTTCCTGAGGTGGGTTCTTGGCCATCATTCCAACCCCCTTCAGGTTGTTGTTCCTGTATTTATGAAGATGGAAAATTTGAGTTTGTGTTTGGCAGGTTATGGTTTTTCAATTCTTTCTACCAATAACCATTTGTTTATTGATCAATGATACCCAAGCTAATATGACGCAGGACAAGAGATAGGGTAACCCTAAATGCGTAATTTGGTTCCCTAAAAATTTAAAGAGGATGAAAATAATTCACCCTAGATCTAAAATGGGCTGAAATTTAAGAATTAAATTAATAATTCACTACCAAACAATCATGCAATTCTAGGAATTCTATGTACTCAATTATATTATGATCCAGATCTCAATATAACTCAGAGTAGAGGGCCTTTTAATCAAAGGTGCTTATCAGATCTTACAAACACATAAATTTATCATGAAATTAGGCTAGATCTGGTTGTATGGCATCAATAGGGTATTAGAAACTAAGTGGAACAGCAATGCATGAGGTTAATGTCACTGAATAAAGAGATGGGAAAAGTGTAATAGTGTGAATGGGGATGCTCCAAAAGGACTAACAGTAACTGTGGAAAGACTGTTTTGGGATATCGGAGAAGGGAAAAGCCTAAGGACTCAGAACAGCAGTAAAGGAGCTGTTTAAGGAGGAGGAAGGCTTAAGAGAGGTATATGGCAGCAAGGGGGCTGGATAAAGAGATGGCAAAACAGGGAAGAGGGCTGAATTGAGTTTTAGGACAGGTGGTAGTGGCTATATGAGGCTAAAAAAGGGTCCAAAGGGTTTAGGACAGCAGTATGGTGGGTTGTTTAGGCAGTATCTGGAGATAGGAAGGATGAAAGGGGCTAACGGCACTTAAAAGGGTGGTATAGGGATTGGCGAAAGGTTTTGGATGGGCTCTAAGGACAGGCGAAGGCAGTGGAGGGCTTAGGGAGGGTCGGTGGATGTGGGAAGGGGATATGGGATGGTTTCAGTCACATGTAAAGGGGATTTGGAGAGGGATGAAAGTTGTAGGGTGGTTTTTGGCTTGGGAACAGGTAGCGGCAACAAGGGAAGGGCTTTGGGTGTTCACGGCAGGTAGGGAAAGAATAAAAAGGAAAAAAGAGAGAGGGAAGAAGAAAGAGGAGAAGGAAAATACCTGGGAAGAAGGAGATGACTTCTTGCCTAAAGCTTCCGTGGATTCTCTCTACTCTTTCCGTCGCACAGCAGACTTGCGAAAACTCAATTTTTTATTTCAATCAATCGTGTGTCTGCCCCAAGGAGGCTATGAGCTTATATAAAGACTTATATTACTGAAAATAAAACAACAGATATAATTACTAAATTATCCCTAATCAAATAAAGCAATTACATAAAATAGAAATTGTAAAAAAGGAAAAAAATAGAAATTGCCTAAATATGAAAACTGCGCATCATAATATGATTTGTAATTTCAATTGCCCGTAATCTTCTGTATATTGTGATATCCTTTTTATGATTTTTTCCCCTCTTCCTTTTTCTTCAAGTTCAGGCACTTAGCAAGTTGTGGGTATGAAGGGATCAAACTTGGGTTAGGAATTTACCATTCATAACAGTGAATCTTAGACTTTTTTTTTTCCTTCCAGGAATTAGATTAATGGAAATTAATTATGCAATGGAGCTTTTGCCTTGAGAAAAACCAGAAGGGCAACAACAAAGAAAATTGACCAAATCACAAAGAGAAGACATCCTTGATTGAGCTTGAAGATATTCTTCTTCTTTAGCTGTCCTATGAATCTTCTCCCCTGCATCCCATTAGAAGAAATAATGTCCTTGATTTCAAAGATCAAATGGGACATTCTCCAAGGAAAAGCAATACAGGAATACCAGCTTATCACACATTTAGAGTCCACATATACATTAGCTTAATTTTGGACATATTTTCATAACTTTATATATTTTTTATTTATTCTATCTATGCTCTTTATTCATAACTTATTTATGAATACAAATCTGTGTCGTTAGATGGGGTTATTTGATATCCATTGCATTCTTCTCTCCATTTCAGGCAGGTGCTGCATGGTACGGCTGGTGGTATGCCAGGGTCACTCCAGCAAGTCCAAGCTCGTAGTCAACAATTGCAGGGATCTACACAGGTGGATATTGACAGATGTGGTTATTTTTTTATCTTTTTTTTTTTTTTTAAATTAATATTGGTATGACTGAATTACTGAAACAGGAAATAAAGAGTGAGATGAATCCTGTATTGAACCCCAGAGCTGCAGGCCCTGATGGATCACTAATTGGAGTTCCTGGTATTTGCCATTTTATTTCTGCCTTGTTAACTATGCCTTTTGCTCTCCTGCTTCAAATATTTTTGTACATGAATTGTGTTCTCAAATTCTGCTGTGGAAGAACTAAGAGCTGCTTAACTTGTTACCTGTGATGAATGGAAGATTTTTCCTTGTTGTATACCATTTTCTTCTTAAGTGGATTGTGTACTTCCTCCTTTGTGGTCTTTCTGTTGCCTATTAGTTATCTTAGCACTAGATTTTCCAAATGACACCTCCCACCTCTACCCACAATTTTGGGTTCCGTTCAACTGTGTTTGATTGACAATGGCTGTCTTGCTGTTGCAGGTTCAAATCAAGCCGGTAACAATTTGACTTTAAAAGGATGGCCTCTCACAGTGAGTGTTTTCTTATTGATGTTTATGCAACTGCTACTGTCAATCCCTTTGCCGTTAGATATTCTAGAGCATTAAGAGAACTGATTTCCAATGTGGGACTCAATGAGGTCCCATACCTTGGAACCATGTGTCAGGGTAAGGGGTGCAACTCTGGCATGCTGATCTGGGCTTTGGACCAGCTGAACCTTGGCCTCATTTGTACTGACCTTATTCTGGGCTTGAGAGGTACTTGGCAAGACTTGGGTCAAGCTGCACTTGATCCTGGTCCTGAATTGCAAGTGTGAGCCTGAGTTGATTTTGGATCTAGTCAAGCTTGGGCTATTCAGGGTGCTGATTACGTCTAGGCTTTCTTCCCCCCTCTCTCTCCCTCTTCCTCCACCCTTCCACTTCATCTCCCCATATTTTCTTACTGCCGGAGCATCTCAAAAAATGTGGAATCCTCCTTTACTGTTGGATCATTTCTGAAAAAGTGAGCTTGCCAAGTCTTTTATAAATATAAAGTAGCTGCCATGTTTCTTCTTTACTGTAATTGGAACATTTCTGAAAGCATAAAAGTTGCTATTTTTTAAAATAAAAATATGTATGATTGTATCATAGAAAAATAACATATGACATTTCTGTTTATATAGCAATATTACAAATCAAATTGGGCATTTGGCCTGCATAGGCTTCATAGTTCAAAAACTTGCAACTTGAAATCATATAGAGTTGAGTAACTTGGATGAGATTTTCAACTTGACTTGGGAGAACTCTGTGAAACTCGTTGACTTGTTTGACTCGGAATCTTATCATTTTTACTCACCACTTTTTTTTACAAATTTTAAACTATGATAGTCTTCTACTTGTAACTGGGTTTCAAGGCATTGTGTTTGAGCTTGTCCTGATTGGAAATTGGGCTTGTTCTTTAAGCTTGAAAATTGAGCCTGGGCTCGCCTCACTCTCTGTTTGTCTCTTTTTTTTTTTTACCTTGTTCCTGGTGGGCTTGGACCTGCTCGGCCAAAACCTGGCTTGCCCTACGTCGTCTCCCAAGTCATTGAGATATGGTGCATGTATGTGTGCCTAAGTAAAGACAAAGGACATGATAAGGGACCAAATAACCTTAACCTAATATGAATGTATTTTTTCAATGTGCTAGAATTAATGCCAAGTACATAGAAAGACCTAATTATGATATGCACCTAAATATCCATGAGTGTTGTCCTCAAATAAGAGAATAGAACTATTTTTAAACAACAAATATCACAAATAATTTGTTGACTTTCATTTGCATGGAATTATGAAGCCATTGAGAAAAAAAATGAGGTGTGCACACATAAATGGGTTTTTTCTATTTCCACGATGTTTCTATTAAGACCTTGTAGACACTGACCCTAGGCCTTCAAATTTATGGATCAGCTACCAATGGGCTGAAATAAGCCTTTGTAAACCACCTAGAGTTTCAATAATGAAGGATATAAGGCTTATTATTTTAATCTAGGTGCACAAATAGGTTCCAAACAGCAGTGTAGGTTATGATTTTGGTCAAAATGTAATGAAACAGCAGTCTGGAAGTGAAGGAGGGCCAAAGTGGGGCTTGAAGTTGCTCGTCCATGCTGTTGTTGTAGGTTAATGGGCAATAGGTTTTGGTCCCTTTTTGGGCAGCAAGGGTCCTAGAGTTGGGGTAAGGAAAATAGGAGAACAAAGGAAAAAAAAGGAAGAGTACCTTGTTTGATACAAGGATCCTTGATGTTACATCAAGAAGCAGAGGAATTAAACTAAGCATGCAAGATGCACCAAGACTTTCGTTCATCAAGCAACGAAAAAACTTGTAAACCCTAGAGGCACGTGACTTGAGGCACATGCGGAAGAACTAAACCAACCATAAATAGCAAATATATGTCCACATCAATCTTCACCCACATAAACTAAACAATACAACACTAGTAAAATACAAAGAAAATAAATGTTTGGATAGCATTGGATCAGTAGTCAGACCAGTCCAGTTCATGGAGGGATGACTTGGATGATATAAATGGCTAGATTGGGCTAAACTTTTTGATGCGGGCATCTATATGGGTGGACAAAGTTTTATTTTTTATCCAGGTCCAAGCCCATTTCCAATCAAGCCAAGTCCAAGATTAGCCCCAGCTCACCAGGCCGAAAGTCTGTGAAGCCCAAGCTTTGGCGTGAATCATCCCTGACCGACTCTAACTTCAATTAGTTCCAGCCAATAAAAAAATCCTAATTAGATTGTGATTAGTTTCTTGTTGGGTCATTGTCAGTGTAGTAGTTTATTTTATTTCAAACTATGAGTCATAGTTTGCTTAGGACTTATTTTTGAAAGTTTACATTGAGTTATATTGGAGGGTCGGCTCCAAAATTAGGAATAGGGTAGGTGGTTTATTTATTTATTTAAGTGGTGTATCTCAGCCGATTGGGCAGTCAATGAAGGAATAAAATTTTATTTTCCCTTTTGCAAACTATGGATTGTTTGTGAGGTTGCATACTGCATCTGTTAGCAAGCTTCGTTGGAAGATACTTGCTGTAACAGCGTGCAGATTGCTGCGGACTTCAGATCATCTTCCAGGTGGTAAGTGCCGATCTGTACCTCTGTTGGAAACCCAACTTAGAGAAGGAAAATACCACACTTAGTCCCTGAGAAGAATCACTTGGAGATAGGCGGTGTCCAGACGCAAGCAAACAGGCTTCGTTGCTGGTTTTGTGGCCAGTTCAGGGCATTTGAGGGTGACTGAAACCCCAGTCTCTTCAACCGGTTGCAGAGATCACTTGGGGGTTGGTTTTTGGCTTTGAGTCCTTCACTGCAGAGTTTCCTACAGACCCAGTTTCACCTTTGAAGGATAACCCAAATCTGGGTTTTCTTTATTTACGGTTGATTCGTCCAAAAGGGTCCAATCGCATAGTCAGACCTGTAGAGGATTCCGCCCAGCTGTCTGGCCTGTAGGGTCAGTCCAGTACAGAAAACTTTGTCCGTGTATGTCCCTAGACCTCTCGTGCATATCGCAGGCCCGTTACCGTTTGGACCAGTTTCGAGTAGCAGACCTGAGACCAGTTCATCTGGCCCAACCTGCGTAGGAGTTAATCAGGTCTGCCTGATTTGCAGTCCTGTCTTTAGACTAATATTCAGTCCCACAGACCCAAAGTGGTGATACAGGGCCAAGTCTGACCCAGCCTACTACAGATCTGCCTTGTTTACAGGCCGTAGATCCAGTTTATTGGTTATTGAGTTGAGGTCCACCATTTCTCAACTGTTTCGACTTGGACTTAGACGACTCGAGGTTCATTGTTAGATTTATAGTTGTGGTGGCTTTTGATCAAATTAATTGGCCGACCTTAGAACCAGCTGTGTGGGAGTTTGAAATTAATTGAACTCAATTAAGTCTGGATTTAAGAAAGTTGGGTTCGTGTGGATTCTTAATTGACACAATCCAAACACTTGGATTGTGTTGAGGCTTCCGCTTGAGCGATTGAGTGGGGTGTTTTATCCTATCCAGTCTGCATCACTTTTGATGCTGTTGTCAAATCAATGTAAGCTTTGGCTATCCATAGTCAGATCTATCTCTATCCATGGTCAGATCTATCTCTATCCATGGTTGACATGTTAGGAAGGAGGCAAAAGATTATCATCAAACTGTATTGACAATTGGATCCTGATGCTTTTTTCTTTGCTGTGTTATGCACAACTTGCAAGTGAATATGTGTTCATTCTTTTAGTTGAGCCCCCTCTTTCTATCTCAAACTGTGAAATGATGCAGAGGCATGCAGCATTTTTTGATATGGTTTGAAGGTTTTGGAGTGTGTAGATCCTTGGAAAAAGGAGGATTTGAATTTTGAAGGGTGTCCAATTCATGTAGTCTTGGCTTGGTATGTTATTCTCTTTATTTGGTTATCATCATGGTATTTTGGGTAAGAGCCTGAGCAGAATTGGTAGGTTCTCATTGTCGCAACCAGTAAGGTCATTTGAGTCACATTACTGTTTCTCCCTTCTCCCAAACAAAGCCTTACTCCATCTGTTTGGGGCTTGCATGTAATTCAGAAATGACATTTCCTGACAGTTTTTGTTGTACTTTGTTTAGCATGATAGTATGTTTGACTGATGGCATGTAAGCTGAGGTGGATGGTATACACAAGTGACTGATGGTATATAAGTGACTAATGGAATGTAAATTGAGGTGGTTGATGTGTAGCGTCAACAATATAATGGATTAATGAATTTCTGTCTATACGAATTTAATATTTTATCATTTGCTCTTGAATGCCTCATGATGCTTCAGAGTCCAGTTTTGTTTACATGGCACCTGTTTTGCTCTCTACAGGGCCTAGATCAACTCCGCTCAGGAATCTTACAACAGCAGAAGCCATTTATACAGTCTCCACAAGCATTTCCTCAACTTCAGTTGTTGACTCCACAGCAGCAGCAACATCTTTTGATACAGGCACAACAAAATCTGAACTCCCCATCAGCTGGTGATGTTGATGGCAGAAGACTGAGAATGCTTCTGAGCAACAGGAATATACCTCTTGGCAAGGATGGTCAGTCCAATTCCGTTGGTGATGTAACCCAGAATGTTGGATCTCCAATGCAGTCATGCTCTGTCTTGCCACGTGGTGAGACAGATATGCTAATCAAGGTATTAATCTTAATTGCAGCACTCTTGTGGAAAGTTAGTTGTCACTGGCTGTTGTAACTGGATCTATTAACACATGTCAGCTTACTGTAGTTATCTTTCTTAGCTTGTCCTAGTCCTAGTTTTCTTGCTAAGAGAGAGAGAGAGAGAGCTGGTGCTGGCCTGATATAGCCTTATTGACTCTACTATCTAAACAACTCAGAGAGAACATTTGGTCAGTTTATTTTACTTCAGAGAATGGTGTGAGAGAGTCCCATTTGTCTTGTTAGCTTGTAAAACTGTCGCTGGCCTGGTTTAGTGTTATTGTCTTTACTATCTAAATAACTCAGAGAACATTTGGTCAGTTAATTTTACTTCAGAGGATGGTGTATTCTTTTACTTAAGTTAATAATATCGTATTCTTTCAGAAAAAAGGGCCTTTACCCACCCAATTGGTCATGATCTCTAAAAACACAAGCCTGGGTCCATCCTGTACTTGAGACTGCATAGAAAAAGGGATGACCCTGTAAACCTGACCTAATTGCTACTCTGGTTGGTGGTGTTAGTGTATAGATTTCTAAATTGTTGGTAACATAATTTGTATAGACTTAAAGTTATGTAGGCACACATTACAAAATTTGAATTCTGTGAATTATGTATTGATTTTGATTTTCAACATGATTTGGGAAGTGGGTAGAATGGTCTATGCACAATCATTTGTTCCTATTTGGTAGATTGGGAGCACCCCTTTTGCAAGCGACAGACTGAGGAAAAACACAAATATGAATTTACAAGAGAGATACATGAGTTTACAAGTTCCAAATCTCATGTTCACAGTGTTGGGACTTGGCACATGCATGGTTGCAATTGAATCTTCTAGTGGGATCCACAAGCTTGATATACTTTTTAGAAGGTTAAATTGTTTCACTTAAATCCTCCAATGGAGTCCCAAGACATTCCGTTTGTTGGAGCCTATGCGTTGTTTTGATAATCAATATCATATTGAATCATAGATTGTATCTGAAATCATCATATTTATAATTTTCTCAAAAAGGTAAATTTTTAAGGAATGTAAAATATTAAAAAAATTCAGTTTTTCACATTCATTATAGTTTGTATTCAAGACATTATTGGTGAAATGACAAATAAAATGATGATAGTGTCTATCATATATAAAAGTAGACTATTATTTATGCAAATTTTTTTATGATTACAAAAGAAACTCATGTATATGAATTGCTAATTACATGTGATGATGGATAGCTTATACAACTATTATTTTGAAATTTGACTTGGATTATAAAGAAGAAATCATATTTTGGTGAAATCAACATTTAGGCTGCATTTGGATGAGGAGAAAGTTTTTCAGGGGATTTCCCTACGTGGGGTATTCCCTTGAGCAGGAGCTCCTACCAAAGGATTCTCCTGTATCTTGTTTGGTAAGCACGATGGAAAAGATATGAGGAGAAAGGGGAAAGAGGATGGGAGGAAAACAAGTAAAATGACCAATCACAATAAAAAACAGCTTTAGAATGACCTTTAAAGTCGACGGTGGATAAAGCTAAATTAATAATCCTGCCTTTAGCCAAAGAAGCCACCTGATAAGAAGAATGAAGATTCATTGTGGAATGCCCTATTATATCTTTTCCCAAAGTGACCATAAAACAACAATGAGATCTAGCTTTTAAACTAGACAACGTTTCAAGCTTCCAAGACCCATACACCATAAATTAACATGATCAGTCAGATTCCTTGGCAGCACCCACATAATACTGTAAAGATGAAAGTAGTAAACCCAAATCTGTAAAGAGAACTCATGATGAATAAATTCATGATCTACAGATTCCACATCTTTCATGTACAATAAGACCTGTTAATGGTCAAATGCTTTTTGCTTCTGCGATGATCTATAGAGAGAATCTTATCCACACCTGCAGTCCACGGGAGTGGTTGATCCCTTGGATCGGGGAACTTCCAGAAGGCCGTATTTATCATTGGCGTGACATTAGAGGAAACTCTAGTAAAAAAGATTTTATTGAAAAGTATAGTGCTCGTCATTCCAACTTCTTGAGTCACTAGCTTTCCTAGGCAAATAAACTTACATAAGAAGAGTTAGAAGTGACTCAAGTTGTTTGAATTCCTCATGTGTCACATGGCTCTAGAAATAGGCATCCAGGATATAGTGTTTTTGACTTTCAAGGCAGAAGGAATCCTTCATTAGAGCTACTTTATAAAGCAAAATATTTGGAGATCTGTTCGTTGTAGACTTTGACTAATAGCTGGATTATGAGAATTTGATACTTTAAATAATTAGGCTTTGGAATTCCCAAATAACAAATTCTAATAGCGATCTGTTATTCCCTTGAAATTGTAATTATGTGGGATTTCAAACTTCCTGCCATAGAATCCTGGTTTCTCTGAGCTGGTAATACCATGTGGTATTTTATAAATTCCACAAAGTTCCTGGCTACCAAATTTGCCATAAAGGAATTAGGGGTGTTATTGAGATGGATTTGCATTTGCTTTTAGAGAGAATGTTTGAGCTTGTGTGATCAGCTGTTGTACTTTTTTATCTTAGCTTAAATTTCTTGTATCTGAACTTTAGTGCATTCTGTGTCTGTAAGGGGGTTCTTTTCCTGTTTCGAGGGTACGTGTAATCGGTAAGACGCTTCTCATTCTTGTTTGGTGCATCCATCTTGCACCTCTCTTTTGTTTGATTCTGTTTTGACTATTCTACTAAAAGTCTTAACTTTGGTACTAAAATTTGTCACCTTACTCATAAAAAGGTCCAACTTAGGTACACCAAGTTCATGTTTCAGGCTCAATCATTTATTTCCATAGTTTACTCTAACTAGACTGAAGCCCTCAATCTATGAGATTTCCATCTCAAGTTGAGTGACTCAAACTTCTCTACCAATCTTGCATTTTTGAGTTGCTGCCATTATTCAGTGCAACAATAGCTGGTCCTCTGGGTGTGGTCATTTTGTACAGTGTTCATGGACTTAAAATTTCTTTCCGTGCATGGCTGGAATTTTGTGCCAAGGCTATATTCTTGATAGGTCAGCTTTGTCCCTTTTTTTTGGTATTTTTTTTACAGTCCTATTAATTGTAAACTTTTTCTTCGGATATTTATTAAATTTTATTTCCTTGTCACATGCATTTATGGAGTGAAATGTGTGTAATAATATGCATCTTTTAATGTTTTATATTTATGTGAATATGTTGCCATTTACATTCATGGAATTGCTTGTGTCTGCTGCTTTGTGTTTTATTCCAGAGTTATAAAGCTGATAATGAATTAATGGTTATATCTCACTTTCTGAAATCATAATGGTTGTATATCTGAATACTTTTTGGCCTAGTTGCTGTGTTGTCAGGCTCTATAGCTTTGTCACAGCATTCCTGCATCTGGTATAGTCTTTCTCATCCCTGGAATTTGTTAATTGTTGCTTTGTGATCCTGCTCTCTTTCGTGCGACCATGGTTTCTAGTCATTTTGTTTTTCAGGGTTTTCTGCTCTGAAATTGATGTGTTGTGGGTGATTCACAATTTTTGCCTTTTTTATCTCTGTGGTTTATCAGTTTCCAATTTTAAAATTCAAATCTTGTTAGTCCTTGTAATTTCCAAGGTCATTTCGTTCTTCATGTTCATTGCGTGCATGATTTTTCTGAGTGAAACACATGCTTGCATACTAATTGGTGCTTCTTAATGAGTGTTACTACTATCATTGGCCATTACAGGGCCTTCTGATTTTCATTATTCTTACTATACTTGCTTGTGGGTAATAGAAAATAGCTCAGATGCAGCAGCAGCAGCAACAACAAAACAACAATCAGCAACAACAGCTTCAGCAGCATGCACTTTCAAGTCAGCAGTCGCAGAATTCAAATCACCACCTCCATCAACAAGACAAAATGGGTGTGGGTAGCGTTACGGTGGATGGTAGCATGTCCAATTCCTTTCGAGGGAACGATCAGGTCTGCAGTTTCTATTACAACAATGTGAAGTTGAGAAAGAAATCATTACTTTGTTTGTTTATATGGCTCTTCTATGGTCTTGGGTCAAGTTAGTTGGGAACCGTCCTAGTTTCCCTGAGAAAGCTCAGGGAATACAAGATTTGGTAACTTGATTTGGAGCTCAAAGGGGAAAAAAAAGCCTCACATTGGCCGAGTGGAGTATGGCTTTTGTTTTGTTCTGTTTTTTTTTTTTTTTTGATGGGGGGGAGGGGGTTACTGCTCAATTTCTCAAAAAAGATCCATGAGTTTCTGTATTGGGTTTCATTTTATGAAGAAGTTAAAAAAAATCCCCTTAAAAAAGTCAAATTCTTATAATGTCCTCCCAAATAGGAAGATTTTGGTTCTGCCATTGCTTTGGCTTGGTGCCTTAAATGCTGGAGCCTGTCGATGTTCGATTTTAATAATATAATGTCATCTAATAGTATCCTTTTGTGAAGGTTCGTCCTAGTTTTTACAATTTGGAAATTGGTCCAGTGGTAGTAAAGGGGGGAATTGAGAGAAAGGAGAAAAATATGGGAAGTCCTAAACTTGGTTCATGCTTAGACATGACTAACCTTGAAATGAATTGGAGGTAACATTTATTAGTTGGTTTCAAAGGTATTCTTGGCCAAGCTGGGTGAAGTTGTTCAGGAGTACGTGAAATGATACTCTGACATTCGTATCAGACATGTTCCTATGACAGATTCCTTCAGGACTCCTCTAATTCTATTTTAGCATTGCTTTCTGAAATGGGACGAGCCACAAAACAGTTGGAAGGTGCTCATAGACACAATAAAAAAGGTTGCGAGCTTGAGTACAGCTAACATTTAAAAAAATAGAAATTCTTTTCAAATGGCGAGATACTATTATACCTTTTTCTTCTGAAACCTAACTAAAATTTGCAAGTTTCGTTGCTTGATTGTATAGAGTAAAATTTATACAATTTTTTTAATGGTCCTCTATTTTTACATGTTAGTTATTTGAAAAGAAATATTTATTCAAATGCATTTAAATATTGACACTGTATGTAAATCCTATATCTAGGATCCGTTGAATCAGTTACTTCTTAACAGTATTAGCTTCTGGCACTTGTACCTTACTAATGCAAAATAGCCATTCACCTATTGGAGCTCAGACTGTTGGCACTTGGTTTTTATGTTTGTTTTTTTCAATTTTACATTTATGACTAACACGACCTGATGAATGGTCCGGACTGCTGCTAGCCTGGGAATCTACATGATGGTGTCCACCTTGTAAATGTCTTATTTTATTTTTATTTATACATGTATGTATATGTATTGATGTAATTATATATGTATATAGACTTAGGGAGGAGTGAGCACTTTTCGGCTGTGTAAAGGTCAATTTGTGGGCCCACTTGGTAGCACACAAAACATGGAGGGTGGGGATGAGTATTGAGTACTCCTGATCTAGTGTTGTAAAGTTTCATGTCATTGAATATGTGTACGGTATGATATGAGCAGGCCCACTTGGTAGCACACAAAACATGGAGGGTGGGGATGAGTAGGGAGTATTCCTGATCTAGTGTTGTAAAGTTTCACGTCATTGAATATGTGTACGGTATGATATGAGCAGGCCCTATGATTAATGTTACATAAGTGGTTTTGAGAGATTTTAATCCAACAGTGGATATCAGTTAAATGGCTATTGAACTGGGACAATGAATATTCATAATGCAAAGAGAGAGTTGGGATGTGAGGGGGGGTGGGTTTATCATGGGAGGGGCCCAAATAGAGCTGACATTTCTTTAGATAATTCTCTCCATATATGTCTTGTGAATCTGTTTTACTATATTGGGCTATCAATTGTTATTCCCTTTTTTTTTCTTTTGTAAAAATCCATATCCATCTTTATCTTTCAAAAGAAAAAATTAAACCATATCCATCTTATTGCTTTACTTGTGTCCTTACAAAATTTAGTTTTGGCACATCTTCAGGCTTCAAAAAACCAGCCTGCACGAAAAAGAAAGCAGCCTGTGTCATCATCTGGTCCTGCAAACAGTTCAGGGACTGCAAATACTGCAGGACCCTCCCCAAGTTCTGCTCCCTCTACGCCCTCGACTCATACCCCTGGAGATGTGATATCGATGCCTTCTTTGCAGCACAGCGGTAGCTCATCGAAGCCTTTGATGATGTTTGGTTCTGATGGTGCTGGTACTCTTACTTCGCCATCGAATCAACTGGTAAGTACGCCTTTCTGGTTTTAGCATTGCTTCTAGGTCACCGTGAACCATCACATCGTAAGACCATGCAAAACTACTTAGTTGTGTGATATCTCATGAGCGCTCACAAGTTTGGCAGTGTGATGATGAAAATAAGTTATTGCAGGCTGATATGGATCGTTTTATGGAGGATGGTTCTTTGGATGATAATGTTGAGTCATTCTTATCTCATGATGATGCGGACCCTAGAGATGCAGGTGGTCGCTGCATGGACGTCACTAAGGGTGGGTTGTATTCTTAAAAACATTTCACAATTAGCTGTTCTACTTTATGCTCAATCAAAAGATATTGTTCATGTATCTAAGCTGGAGTGGCACGGGTGTTCTATCTAAACCATTCATGTGATGGGCTCTTCTCTAATATCTCCCTTATCCAATGATCCTAGATATGGGATTTGGAGCTTGCAAATATACAATTATGGCAATTGTTCCACATTGATGAGGGTAATATCAGATGGTTGGGGCATGTGATGAAATAACTTTGGGCTATTGCCTACATAGGGCCTGTATCGATATCTTGGGTGACAATAGGTAGGGTTCCTTGTATAGTTTGGAGGGCTGAGCAAATGGATTGTTATCGTATATGAATAAATAATGTTGGTTATTAATTTATATTTCTTTTTCAACTACAACTGTGCATGAATTACTTTTTTCAGACAGTTGTGGTTCATGGATGGTATGATACTCCTTGTCAGCAAGCTTTCACTGAGCCATGTCTCTATGCCTGCTCCAGGTTTTACATTTAATGAGGTTGGTACGATCCGAGCAAGTACAAGTAAAGTTGTCTGTTGCCACTTCTCATCCGATGGAAAATTACTTGCTAGTGGTGGGCATGATAAAAAGGTGAGGCATAAAATGGAAATTGATGTTGGAACATTTATCCCTTTATATTGAATGGCAAGTAAAACTGTGTCACGTATGTTTCTGGGAGGGTAATGTGTGCTGATTGCATAATGATTTTACAATGCAGGCTGTGTTATGGTTCACAGACAATTTAAAACAAAAATCTACATTGGAGGAACATTCCTTGCTGATAACTGATGTTCGTTTTAGTCCAAGTCTACCTCGACTGGCTACATCTTCTTTTGACAAGACTGTCAGGGTGTGGGATGCAGACAATGTTAGTGACCAATGCTCTTCTCTTTTCTTGTTTGTTTGGATTTATTGCTGCCCTACCTTAATATTTAAAATGTGCTTTTTCTTGAATATTTGTTGATGATTGTTGAGGCATGCACGCACACGCGCTTGTATGTGAATGTGCTTGGGTGTGCATGCAGGTGTGTAAGCATGCGACTTTGTAACTTTTGCCATTTAAAGTTTTTAAGGAAATTTTCTTTTAACATTCTTTTTGCTTCGATGCTCTTATTTTATGGTTACCTCCATGCGTTAGTGTGTCATGTTTTATAATTGTCATCATTAAAGCCATTTATTCCATCATTTTTTTAAAGCATATTAAAAGCATCTCTCTCTTCATAGTTTATGTTGTCCTTTGCCACCACATCAACCCTAGCTTTTTCCCAGTACCTTCTTCTACTTTGATCCTTTTATTTTTCATACTGGGTTTGTTTCTTCTCTTCTGTTTGTGTGCCGCAAACATCTTCTGAACGATATTATCATATTTTCTACTGCTGGAGCAGCTTTTTAAATTTACCCTAATGCACTTATTTCCATTTGTATCTCTTGTTGTTACACCACATCCTAATGTATGTATCTCCTTTGCTGTTTCTTCATCAAGTTGTCTTTTTCTTCATTGTCCAACATTCAAGATCATATGATATTGTAAGTCTAAGCAAACATCTTATAGAAATGCCTTCAATCTACTTGTCACACTCTATCACAACAACTTTCACTAGCTTGCCCATACTTAAACCATGCTATGGCCATGTAGAAACTGTGTTGTCTCTCCTCACTCCATTCTCATGCTTGTTGCACTTCGTGATGTCCCATATTGATGCATTTCCTCTTCAAAGTTTTACCAATTAAATGACTTGATATCTTATGGCAGTGTCTGTTGTATGAATGGGATTAATATTTTGTTGCTATATGCCATTTACACAGAAAGTAATGTGTAATTGAGGGCATTTAAGTCATTTTAAAGTTTTAAGTTAATAATCTTTAATAAATCATGGAAGGTTGCTTAACCCTTTTTCCTTCTTCTCCACCATTTGCTTTTTTCTTTCTATGCTTTC
The DNA here is from genome assembly GCA_013350335.1 of Chimonanthus salicifolius. Lineage (NCBI taxonomy): Eukaryota > Viridiplantae > Streptophyta > Magnoliopsida > Laurales > Calycanthaceae > Chimonanthus > Chimonanthus salicifolius. The sequence goes on from CM023533.1 coordinate 11,150,752, forward strand.
TTCAAACATGGACTTTTTGATTTTTTTTGTTTTTGTTTTGATCTTGTTCTGTGAGGATTCATCATCATATGCAAATTATATTTTGATTGGTTTAGATATTTGGTTTGCATCTTTCTTCACATCTCTAAACAACTGTTTGTGTTTTGAGCTTCATTTTTTATCTTTCTACCATATTTCCACTACTTTTTTTTTAAAAAAAAAAAAATCCCCTAGTCCTGATGGTTGTGTTTGGATGGTTATATATATTTGGGGCCTGTGTAGAGTATTCTAAGGTGTATTTATTTGGGGCCTGGGTAGAGTATTCTGAGGGCATTTTCAGGTGCGGGATACAATGCGATTGGTACTTATATCTGATCAACTAATCAATGGTGCTGTTTGGATTGTTATAAAGTTCCTGTGGGCATTATTTCAAATGTTAAGCTTATTTTGGTGGTTTAGATTGACCTGACCATAGATTGGAGGATGGGTTTTAGTTACTGGCTGTTCACTTGAACGAGTTCTTTTTCTGATCGTTGTATACTGTAGTTTAAATGAGTCCATGAATGAGTCCATGATTACTGTATACTGTAGTTACTGGCTGTTCACTTGAATGAGTCCATGATTGTTGTATACTGTAGTTTAAATGAGCTTAGGCAATACGTTAGGCAATATGGCTGGTCCATGATTGCTGACTGCTCCATCAAAGGAACTAAATGAATTGATTCACATGGCATGCAGCTTCTAGATGGGGGAATTTCATTCCTAATAAAACATTTTTTTCTCAATCAGGCTTGACTGGTGCTTCTGTTCATGATATTCTGCATCTTCACCTTGGTTTCTTTATTTTAGTGTCTAATCTACTTTCATCCCAGTGAATCTTTGCGTGTAAATCTCTGTGTCTTAGAGACAGTTATCGTCTATGTGAAGGTCTAGGAAATTGTTGCTGCTAACCCCGCTCTTGTTTTGTCCTCTGTTTTACATGCTCCTAATCTTTTTATTGATTTACTCTGTTAGCATTTGATTAAATTATTGAATTACAGTATCACTTTTTCTGCTGTGTTTCGCATGGTCAGATCTTTGATTAATGGGCTTGGTCATGAGAATTGAGTTTTTTATCTGATTGATGTTATCCATCAATTCATGTGGCTGCTAAGTCTTTTTCCATCTTCTAGTAAAGATTCTCTTGTTCTGGTAATACTTGATTGGGTTATCCACAATTATTGTCTCCACCATAAGTGTCAAAGTGTCTTTTTTGTTTTGTTAGTTTGTTTACATCAATTTGTAGTCTGTCTACCATCTGATCAATGCTGAACATCATTTTTATTGTCTCTGTAACAAGAGTAGTTTTTCATGTCTTGTGCAATACAAGGCTTACATGCCTCAGTTTGTTTACATCAATTTGAAGTCTGTCTGCTGTTTGATCATTGCTGAACATCTTTTTTTATCGTTTCTGCAACAAGAGTAGCTTTTCATATTTTGTACATTCTGACGCAGGACAAGACAAAAAGGTGACCCTAAAGGTGACCCTAAATGCCTAAATGCGATTTATGCAATAATAAGAAACTAAATGAGGCTGAAATTAAAATTAAAATTAATAATAACAATTAGAATAATAAAATCTACCACAAATAATCAATAAAATTCAGAGGATTCAATGTAAGTAATAAAATCACAATCCAAACCATGTCATAGCTCAAAGTAGAAGGCTCTCAAAACCAAGAGGAATATCAGACCACACAAACAGTGATGTGTAAAACAGAGTGGGACAGCAGGAACAGGCTTAAGGAAAGCAGGACAGGTGTATGAGAGGGTTTAAAAGGCTTAAGGAAAGCAGGACAGGTGTATGGGAGGGTTTTAAAAGGCTTAAGGAAAGCAGGACAGGTGTATGGGAGGGTTTTTAAAGGCTTAAGGAGAGCAGGACAGGTGTATAAACAGCAGATCTGGCTTCTAGAGGGGCTGAAGTCAGCTTACGATACAGATCTGAAGTGTATTGACAGATCTGGAATTCTGGGATGTTCTAACAGCAATTTGGCAGGTCTAACGTACAGATCTGGGACTGTGGAATGAAGTTGCAGCAAGATGGCAGGCCTGGGAAGGGACAGCAATGGGTTTTGGTACAGGTTAGGGTGGCAGAAATCAGTAGGATTGAGAGAGTAGGTGGCGGCACAAGGAGAGGTGAATAGGTGGGGGTTTAAGGCTGGATCTGAGTTTTGGAGGTCAGTAACAATAAGGAGGAAGGATCGGCTATGTCTTTTGCAGAAAAGAGAAGAGAGAAGAGAGAAGATACTCGTACCTGGAGGAAGAAGAAGGAGGAGGAGGGCTTCACGCCTTTCGGTTTCTCACCGCAATCAATCGCATGTAGCAGCAAGAGAATTTCTTTATTTCATCGTACGTGTCATGCCCAAAAGGGCTACAAAGCTTTATAAGGCTATCTCACTTACTAAAAGAAACTAAAACAGGAAATTACAAAATTACCCTTTTGCCCTTACTTAAACTAAAACTAGAAAATAAAAGGAAATAACAAATAACCCAAAATAGCAGCACAGAGATGCACCGCATCACATTCCAATGCTTACAGGGCTCAGTTTGTTTACATAAGTTTGAAGTCTGTCTACTGTCTGATCATTATTGAACATCTTTTTTATCATCTCTGTAACCGGAGTACCTTTTCATATTTTGTGTATTCCAATGCTTACCGGCCTCCATGATAGAGGAGGATGCTACATATTTTGCTTGACCTTCACCATCATCACCACCACAGATATTTATGCCATCTATCTACAATCGGTTTATTGGATCCTACTTTTCCACTCAACCTTTTTGGTAGTACTTCCAGATTTGGTTATTTAGTAGACGGTTGTTTTAAGACAACTTCATAAATTTATAGAAAAGAGAGATGAGGTTGCTGATGTACTCAGTATTTTACAAATTGAGGTCCAAACTCTGTATGGGGAAATTGTAGAAGTCTGTTCAGTAAACGGGGGAGTACTAGTCTCATAGGCCACATGATTGTCCTTTCAATAGTTGAACTGTGGGTCAAACTACTTGTCCTTCTACTGCACGACAAGATGGAGTTATTGAATAAAAAAGAGCCATCTCTTTCAAAATTTCAGGGCCTTTTGTTATCTGTGCATTTGTTAATAGTCTATTGGTCTTACGGCATTTTTGCTGCTTCTTACTTAATTGATTGAGCAACTTCTTGTGTCCTATGTGGTAGATCTCTTGTCCAGAAATTTCAAACATCATCTTCCACTTTCATTGCACATCTTATGTATATATTTTTTTTTAATATCCAACTTATGCTAGTAAGGCAGAAACTTGAAATGACTTAGGGGAGAGGAATGCCGGAGAAGAGAATATTGTTATTCTCCTTTTCTTATGCCATTTTTTTCTCTTGACCTACTTGTGGAAAGAATAGGCAGAGTTCATTCTGAATTATCTTCTAAAGCTGGGAATGTTGTTAAAATTCTTTATGGACCTTGCCTATTACCTGACATGAAGGCTTGCAATTTCTTCCTCGTGTTTTAAATCCTCAATGCATCATTATATTGTCAAAGTTTTGTCAAGTGTTGCAAAAGCTTCCCCCTCATTGCCACTCAAGGCAGCAATGCCTGAAGAGGTGATGCTCTTGAGGTTCAATGTCATCTTTGAATTAGTTTTTTTTTTTTTTTGAGCAGTGACACCTTTGAATTACTTGATAACCTGAATGGGGAGAAGTTAGTTTGATGCTAATAGGCAGTAATTAATGAAGAAGTTGTATCCTGCATGGAGCATCAAGAGAAAGCTAAGAAGACTCTTGTGTTGAGATATATTAGAGATATATTAGGATTTATTGCTGTATTTCTATTTATGGTTGATAGGATTAGATTATGATTGATTTTGTAATCTGTTAATTAGGAAATTAGGATCCCTACATATTGGGAAAGATTATCCCTTGTACTCTATATATATGGTTTTTATTTTAGTGAATTAATACAACAGAGATTATTTTCCTCTTAGCTTTCAACATGGTATCAGCCAGGATTCCCAATCTTGATCTTGATCTCGTCTCTTGAGAGAGACACCTTTGAATCTTTCCTTCTCTCCCTCTACTGGTTGAAGCAACACAACACCACCAGCAGAGGGAGACCCTTTGAAGCCCAGATTCTTCTTTTCACTGCTTGCCGTTAGTTTCCCTGTAGCAGTTTCCTTTTTGTTGTTCATCTCCTTTTCCGGCTAACCTCCTTCCGGTGGGAACCTACCTACCCGAATCGTTTTTGGTAGGGCTATAGATATGCCATATGAGGCCTTTGGCCTGCATTTTTTGAGCCCCCTTCTGCAGCGGCTGTTCACGTTCGAGAAACCCATTTTTGTGGGTTTTTGCTTCGATCTATGTGGATCTTCCACTTTTTCGATTGGGATTGACACCACCAGTATTGCCCATGGCCCACCTCCTCTTGCCTAGGGTTGACCTTCGATTTCGGCCAACAGTGGGGCCCAGATGTTGTTTTTCTTCCCAGGTCATCTTCCGCCCAGAAACCCTTTGTTTCTCGATTTTTTTTTCAAGATCTGCAAGGATAGAGGACTTCTGCCAAGTGGCTGCTCACCACTAGGGTCGCCCTTGAGTTTGGTCTCCATCGCACATGGTGGGTCCTCCTTCCAGCATCGGTGGGGCCCTCATATCTGTTGTCTTCGAGTTGCTGCTTGAGACTAAAATGGTACCCAAATTTGTGGTTTTCTGCTGCGATCTGCTGCCTCTGTGCTTTACTTCACATCGACTTCCCACCACTGCAGTCTCCCTTGCTTCTGGCTTCCATCGCACCAGATGTTCTTCCATCTCCATCAATGGTGTGCCCTCTTTTTGGCTCAATCTCTTAAGATCTACTGTCTGGTACACCTTCCCACCCAGTTTTGGGTCTTTTTTCTTAGATCTAAGTGGAACCAACTTCATTGCACCTGGTATTTGCACCATTACGGTTGTTTTGTGCTTAATGGAGCCCATTTTTACAGTCTTCTTCTCAGATCTGGCTATCGTTGTCGCCCATCTCTCTATTTTTTTTCTGCTGCTATCCCTGAATCTCATTAAATAAATAAAATCCTCACTCCCTTCCTTTTGTTTGCCATACGATCCTCCATTTGCCCCCAAGATCTGATTCTCCAACCCTTTGACCTCTCATTTTAGAGATTCTTTTCCCTGCATTTGTGGGTGGTTCATCGGGCCATCTTTGTTTGTTCCCTTAGATCTGTAGTATTTTTTCAGATTTGAACCAATCATCCCACAACTTTACAGTCAGTTTTGGACTTACGCCACATCTGTATGGCGCGATTTTGAGTTTGAATGGCAGTGGAACCCTCTGAGACCTATTCTTTTGTCTTGTTGAATGGAGGTTTAAGTTTTTCTCCGTTTTATTGTTCTTACCCATATTGCTGTTTCAAGAGGCAGACTTTTGTAGCGGATATTTATGTCTACCAGCGTTTCTTTCCTTTCAGCTAGCACTTTCCGGCATCAGATCTGGCCACCGGAACATTTTCAGTTGGCGGGATCCCTCAATTTTCTTGCCCTTTTTTGGAGAACTATACTTTTGTACGGTGGTATTGCAGCCTTGCTGTTTCAAGAACTGAATTTCCACTGTTCCTTCTCCAGTACTTGTTTCGGTACATGTTGCTGTGGGATGTCAGCTGGTTCCAGGCTTTGCTTTTGGAGATTCTTGTTGATTTTCTTTCGCTGCATTAGATGGCATCACCATTGGATCGTCAAGTTGGATATGCTCAACCTCAAGTGGGACCCACTTGACCTTGTTTTGGGGGGGGAGGGGGGGGGGGGGGCGTTTGAGATATATTAGGATTTATTGTTGTATTTCCATTTATGGTTGATAGGATTTGATTTTGGTTGATTTTGTAGTATGTTAGTTAGGATCTTTAAGTATTGGGAAAGATTATCCGTTGTACTCTATATATATGGCTTTTATTTAGTGAATTATTACAACCAAGATTATTTTCCTCTTTAACTTTCAACACTAGGCCTGGTCACTATAGTACCATGTGATGCAATACTACATGCTTCGATTCCCATATTGCTTGTTATCCAAAGTTTAGGTTTCTTTTGCTTTGGTATGAGTTACAACTAAGTAGTGTGGGTATTAATAAATTTTAGTTAACTAATCTTTGAATAGGCGATGTTAAAGCATATTGCTGCAATTTAATGCTTCTTTGATGGTTTATCGTTGTTTTAAAGATTTCTTTTTAGATGAAGCTTTTCTAGTTTTTTTATAGTAACTAGTGATAGGAGGATACAAAAGTGTACTAGAACAATTTTTTGTAGACAAAAGTATACGTAGGCTGCACAAACAGCAGGCTGTTCGCCTTCATTTATCTCTTACATTTGCCCCTCTCGGTTTGTTTCAAGTGGAAATACCTTCGGATAAATTCTCTAGGTTCATGTCTTGCTGTGTGATTCGTGCTTGTAAACAAGACTATCAACTTCTGCTTCTTCATTATTTCTTCTTCTGTTGTGTCATTTGCTTTTTGGAGTTCTAATAAGCAAATTTCGGTATCATCATGAGTCACTATGAAATTGTGGGAGAGGGTATAGAAGTTTGCTTCATACAGGAGTCAAATATCTTGGAGAGCCAAATATGAGTTATTCTGGGTAGGAGAACAGTTTTCATATTAAGATAACTCATGGATAATCTCAGGGATCAGAAGAACCTATATATGGTTGTCGTCACTTTTCAAAAGGCTTACAATAGGACAGATAAGGGTACCGAGGAAATTGATATGGCAAAAATTGAAAGATAAATGCATTCCCAATGAGTATGTAGAGATTGTACAGTATAGGTGTGATGGAGCAACCATCAATGTTAAAGTAATGTATGGAATGTCTAGTTGGAATGGAACTTCACCAAGGATCTGGTTTGAGCCCGTATTCTTTCACTTTTATCATGGGCAACTTAACAAGATGAGTGGAGGATGAGGTACCATGGAGCATGCCATCCGGGGATGATTAGTAATAATTAGTGAGACAAGACACCAATTAAATAATAAGCTAGAACCGTGGAGTAAAAATTTGGACAAATGGTTCAAGAATTAGAAGATCAAAGATAGACTAAAGGGATTGTAACTTTAGTGGAATGGAAGTCAGGGAGAGTGTCCTCATTGAAAATTGGAAGCAACTTAGTGTTGCATTGTGGTAATAGATACTTGGCCTCAATTGTAGAATGTAATGAAAGACACTATCTAGATATAACCAATAAGATGAGAGAAAATGTGCAAGACGTAGACAAAGCTAATGGAGTATTGTGTGATACAAGAGTCGCAAATCATCTAAAGGGGTGATTTTATATAGCGGTTGTCTGACCTATAATGAGTTGAAGTGTTGGGCATTGAGGAAACAACAAGTGGATAAAGTGTGGGTAATAGAGATGTGCATTCTACGTTGCATGGGTGGAATAACTTCAAAAGATAGAGGTGAAATGGTTACATCAGGAAGGTATTAAAAATAATGCCAATAGATGATAAAATGCAGAAACTTGTTGAAGGTTGGTAATGATGGTAGAAGACAGAGATGGCCCTAGCACTGAGAGATTTCAAGTCAACAGTGTAAGGAAGAGATGAGTACCATTGAAAATGTGGAGGGAATGGTAAGGAAAGACGTGGTAGAATGTGAAATAATAGATGTTATGTTTTATAATAGGTCAAATGGAAAAGTCGAACTCGAATAATCCCCTAAATAGATGAGATAATGGTATATGATGATGAATATTTAGGATCCCCAAGTCCTAATGCCTTTATGGTCAGTCTTGCCCACACATACTTTCATCTTTTTGAAGTAGACCCTCACTCCGTTTGACCCCATTCTAGGATGAGTAACTATTAAATTAATGCTGAACTCAAATTTTAATTTTCTTTTAAAGTGATCCAAATTTTGGGCCTTGAAAAGGGAGATGCTACACATTCCCTTAACTCAATACTCTTTTATACCCTCACTCTCATGTGGAAAATACCTGTTGATTGCCTTCTCAAGAGTTAGGTAATATACCAACAAAATTACTTGCCAAATCAGCGAAGATATATAATGGTATAACTTAAGGGTAAGTTTAGAATTTTCCCCTGAAAAACATGATTTTTGTTATTCGACGAACTTGATTTTCAGTTGAGAACCTATTTAAGTAGAGACATTTCCAAAATATCCATCCATATAGGCATAGGTGGCCCCCATACGAGGGTGTGCACAAATATGGTTTCATAGGTAGTCTTGACCATGGTGGCCAAAGCTTACACTTAGCACATTTGACCTTTTCTTAACCCCTACCCCTTAAAACATTTGGTTCAAGTCCAATACTTCATAAAATCATAGAGCTTATCTATATTATATGATATAGTGCTTTACCAAATGGACTTGTATAGGAATATGGTCTAGAACGAGAAGAAGCTTTTCCTCCCTGGTGATACTAAAACCTACATGAGTCATCTTGTTTCTTGTTGTACTTGAAAAGGGTTATCCTTTTTCTTTTCTTTTTTGAAGTCCAGGGTTATCCTTTTTTTTGGCAAGTAAGGCTTGAGCATTTCTCCAATCTATATGTTAAATGTAAACCTTTTAATGGATATCTTTAAGAAGTGTATATGGTTCTTCCCAAATTGCACTTTGAAACGAATTTGGTTCTTAAGTAGTCCTTTTCAACCCAATTTGAATATTGTGAAATAAGGACCTACCAAGGAATAAAAATTAGCCTAGTTAGATGGGACTTGTTTCCTATTGGCAGACAGTATATGCATATGACTAAATTTGAAGTTGTCCTTTCAACTACAAGCTTCTAGAACTATTATGCACTTAACAACCATTCTAATGCTTGGGAACTAGGGTTTAAATCTGTGATGCATGGTTATTTGCGTAGAGCCCACGTTGATGTGTGCACATGGAATGGGGTCTGACATTCCAATTACAAATTAAAACCCTAGAAATGGGCATACCAAAAGGAAGCCAGATGGAGGAAAGGACATCCATGAAGCTGCCAGGAGTGAGAGATTAAGAGAGCATTCGAGAGAGATGGAGGTGACGTTGAAGCCCTAGCATTCAACCCCCTTTTATCACTCTTTTGCCTTTGTTTTCTCTCCCTCTAATTTTAATCCCTTTCCCTTGCATGTGGACACCCTTTCTCCTGTTTCCTTCTCGTATTTCAAACATGGTACCGATGATATATTGTTATTTTTATAATATCAATTTAAAATGTAAATCACAAAATAGTGTTGGTTCAATTAAATAATCTTAATTTAATATGTAATATTATAAATACTTTTTAGAAATGACCAATATCTAAATGTGATAAATTTGTGGTTTTAATCCATCATGTGGGCCCATTTAGCTCATGCACACTAGTTTTAGGGTAATTTCGGACGTAGCATGTCTAGACTAATATTGAGATGTAGGTGGTGATGCATTAATTAATGTTAAATTTAGTCAAATGATGGAAATATCCTTTTTATGAAAATTTTAAAATATATAATTTATTAAAATGATCATACTGTATGTACTTTTATAAATACATATAAATAAACTATGCTGTGTCCTTGCCGTCCTGTGTCCTAACTTTTTGAAAATAATGTGTTCCATGCACATTCTAATGTCCATATCCGGGCATCATAGTTTTAAACTAAATTTTTGGATGGTAAAATTGTTCAGAAGGTTGTGAAAGTTGTTCTTTGAAGCACCTCATTCTGTAACATTTGTCATCACACTAATGTAGAAACATGACGTAGCTGTTGACAAGGAGAAATGAGAACTAAGTTTTTCTGATGGAAACAAGTTCTCAGATAAGTATGGCTGGGAATATGCATGGTTTTAGTTTTCACACTAAGTTGGGTTTATTAAATTTGTGGTATATATATATATATATATCTGTTTGTGTGTGATGTAAGTATGCTGGTTGCTTGATATTGTAGTTGCAATGTTCCTAGATGTTCTATTGACTACACGGCTCCCTTGTACAGCCAGGCTATTCACTCCGCACTTTTACTGGACATTCTGCCTCTGTTATGTCCCTGGACTTTCATCCAAACAAGGAGGATCTCATCTGCTCCTGTGATGGAGACAGTGAAATACGCTATTGGAGCATCAATAATGGTAGTTGTGCTAAAGTCTTCAAGGTATGAAATGGAAATATTGGTTTTTGAGTTAAATTTTTAATAGGACTTGTTTCGTTATGACTTTAAGCAAATGAATTTAGTGCGAGATTTATATTTTGTTTATTCATGCAGGGTGGTACAACCCAGATGAGATTTCAACCTCGTCTTGGTAGGTACCTTGCAGCAGCTGCTGAGAATGTTGTATCCATATTAGATGTTGAGACACAAGCTTGCCGGCATTCATTGCAGGTTTTTCACCTTTTCCTTTTAAGTTCTTCGATGATTGTGCCTCGTCCTATATGTTTTGACAGTAATTACCTTTTTAAGTTAAATGAACGAATGAGCAGTTTTCTCTTATGATAAGGTGATTCTTCCTCTCCTTTCATTGTGATGATGGTGTTTGGATGTTCTAATGGGCTTATGATGGATGCGAGTGAAGTAGGAGCAGTGAAGAGGATAGGGAATTGGATCTCTATATTGAGTTGATGGATCTTCAAAATGATGAAAGTGTGTATTGTGAGGAAGATGATATTAGTTTGGGATGGGGGTCCCTTAGGTGTGTCTTCAGTGAAAGCCAAAATTAGAAACTTGCATAGAGAAATAACATCAACACCTTTTCTGGATATATCATTTGGGAAGGCAAATTCCCTCGGAAAGTACAATCTTCCTATTGGTATGTTACTGAAGCTAGGTGCGAACTAAATTTTATCTCCTTAGAAGGAGGATAATCTTGGAGGAGGCAAACTTAATGTGCATTCTTTGTGGCCAGAAGGTGGAAACCGTGGATCATCCTTTTTGTCATTGTCCATTTGCAAGATCACAATGGAATTGTTTTTTGGACCTCATGGGTTGTTCCTGGGTTCTGAGGGAGTCTATAACTAATGTTCTATGCTCTTGGTTGTGTAATACATTTAAGGGCAGAGGTAAGATAGCATGGCAATGTTCTCGGCTATCATCTTATGTTCTGTATGGAGAGGCGTAACTTAAAGATATTTGAACCTAAAGAAAGATCGGCGGTTTGGGTATTTGAAGAAGCAAGGGATCTTGTGTTATTTTGGCTTTTGGGATGTGAAGAATTCAAAGGTTACAGTTAGGATGATTTTTTGAGGGGATGGACAGAATGCTTGAAAGGAGGTAAAAGGAAATGTAATATTGTGGAGAGTTGGAAGCCGCTAGATGTTGGCGGTTTTAAGTTTAATGCAGATGGAGCAGCCAGACGTAAGTTAGGGCTTGCAGGTATTGGGGGAGTGTTACAGAATGACCTAGGTGATATACTAACTTTTTTTAACGGAACCCATGGGAATTAAGGATTCTAACGAGGCTGAATTGCATCCTTTCCACCTACGCAATTACTACTAATTTCACGAAACTCATAGGAATTAAGGATTTTAATGAGGTTGAATACTTGCAAATAGGAAAGGACTATCTTTGAGGGTTTTGGAGGCCTTTGTGTTGAGCAATCTCATTGTGCAGGGTGATTTGACTAATGCCATTGCTTGGGCTTCTGCTAGGAGGAAACGTCCTTGGAGGCTATTAAACCACTGCTAGGGATATCTCCTTTCTATGTATGAGTAAGAACACTCTCTTCAAGCAGGTTAACAGGTCAGCCAATGGGGTGGCCAATTTCCTACCCAAAGTAGGGTTAGATCAAAAAGAAGGTTTTGTGGGACATTTGTAATATTGGGTGATTTTGTATTTAAATCGACCTTTGATTTTTCCTTTGGTTATTGATTCTTGCCTTTTTGTAGAGGAGCAATATAGATCTCTTATATAGGAGCGATGGATGCTCTGTTTTTTGTTTTTTGTGGGTGGTGATATTTCATTTTTAATTCATTGATGTTACTTTGTTGTTTTGTCATGCAAAGATTGAATAATTGGCTGGGATGATGAAAGCTGTGCTTAGGTTTAAAACTTAAGCAAGATCTTTATAGTAGGAATTGAGTAGAGGACTTGACTATGGTAATGGGTTGTGCTAATTTCCTAATGAACTATTTGGAGTTCTTGCTATGCAACAATCCTTGGTCCAAGAAATTGTGGAAACCAGTGGTTGAAAGATTTGGTTGCAAGCAAGAGTCATTGTGGAGAAAGGTATTGATAGCCTAGGTTTGAAAAGGGTAAGAGAGATGAGGAGGGAGGGAGGGGATCTTGAAATGAATTTTTAACTTTGAGAAGGGGCTGGAAAAGGTAGGAAAGACCCCTAAAGAGGGTTTGAGATTCTTAGTTGGAAATGGTGATAATGACCTTTTCTAGAGGGATCTTTGGATAGGTGAGACTCGATTAAAGGATAGTTCCCTAGACATTTTAGAACAACAACGGAGAGAGGCTTCTGTGGAAAAATGTTGGGATTTTAGGGAGAGTGAGATGGTGGACAATGAGAATTTGTGGTGTTACTGTATGAGGCAAGTATTAGCCTTTAGGAGGAGGATAGGAGGGATGGGTTGCAAATCCATTAGGCGTTAAGTCTTGCATGAAAGAGGTGATGGGGGAAGAGTAAAGGTCATCCTTCTTGTGGGTTGGTTTGGAAAGCTAATGGTCCAGCTGGAGTTCAAGCCTTTTGTTGGATTGCAATTAAGGGCAAGGCTTTGACTAGACGATCCTTGAAGGAAGGAGATCATGTTGGACCAGTCAAATCTTTCGTGTGTGCCATGTGGAAGGGAGGAGAAGGTGGACCACCTTTTTGGTGAGTAACCTTTTGCCACAGTTTTGTGGTATTAGTCTTTGAATTTAATTGGGTGATTAGGTGTTTTAAGAAATGATTCAATGTTATTATTTCTGGTTGGGACAAAGGCTCTTTTAGAAGTAATGGAAGGATAACAAGGCTTTTGGTCTCAGCAACTATGTCATGGTCAATGTGGAAAGAAGAATTCAAAAGTTTTTGAGTGAAAAGAAAAATTGGAGTAAGCTTTCGAACCTATATAAGATGGGACTAATCATTTGGTTAAGGTCATGTAAAGAGTTTTACGAGTTCTGCCATGGCAATTTTATAAGAGGCTGGGAGGCATGTCTAAAAGGGAGGCTAAAAAAGAATAAACCATCCCCAAAGTGGGAAAGACCTCCAAGTTGGTGAGCTAAGTTTAATGTAGATGCGGCACCTAGGTGAAAGCTGAGCTAGGTTAAAATTGGTGGTATCCTTCATGTTCACCATGGGGAGCTGAGATTATTTTTCTCTTATCCAATATGGATTATAGATTGGAATGAAACAGAGCTGTGGGCTATTGGTTATGAGGGCATGGAAGGCCATTGGTAACGATAAATTAATTGTGGAGGGAGACTTTTATTATGCAATAGGATGGGCGAAGTGGAGGTTAAAACCACCATAGAAGTTGCTCTTGATGTGAGAGAGATTAAGAGGCTGATTGGGCAAATGGAGGTGTCTTTCAGACATGTGGCATGACAGAGTTGCAATTTTTTTGGCCACAGTGGGGTGGAGAGAATTCTTTTGTTGGTTCTTTTGGGGGGTGGGGGTGTTTTTTTTTTTTTAAATACATGCATTTTTTTCATAGTTTGTATCTCTTGTATTGAGGTTTTTTGGGTAACATACTTTTGATCAATAGCTCAATGGGTAGCTTGGTTGGTTTGAGATTTTAGGAATAAACTAGAGGTCTCGGGTTCAACTCCTCTCGAAGTACCCCAATACACTAGGCTTGCGGGCATCTCCACATCGGGTGGGGATACCTATGCTATTCAATTTTTTTGTTTGTCTTCTCACCTTAGCTTAGTGAGGTAGGAAATATATACGATTGAAACTTGTGAAATATGATATTTTAGATGAAAGATTCACAATAATCACGTTGTTGAAACTTACAACTTTGCAAGACACATTTTCTTAGAAAATCTTTACCTATTCTTCATTATGTTCACGAGAGGCTTTTGTGGTTGCAATTTACGACACTTAATATTTACTTCAGTGGGAAACAATTTTTTTTTTTACTTTTTGCTTGAATCTACATCCAGCCTTTGTGGGTCCACCCTTCAGTGATCTAACATTTCATAGGATTGGTTCTTCAAAGGTCAGTTGTAGAGTCAAGGCAAAGTGCTTTGCTTGGGTAGCCTCTCTCCCAGATTTTCAGTTTCTCAATTTTAGACTTCATCAGAGTGGAAGGAATGCATTGGCTTACAATAGTTTTTTATTTACTCATTTTGTCTTGTATTTTTGTTTGCTGGTGGGTGTGTCTTTGGGGCCTCGTCCGGGATTCTTGTTTAATGGTTTGTTTCTCTTTTGTACTGTTGCCTTCAACACGACTTGTGCCCTTTAATGTAGTTACCCTTTCATTAAAAAAAGTCTTGATGGCACTTGATCAACAACTGATTCGGTCCAATTGATGAACGAATGACTCAGATGATGTAAATGGTAGATCAAATCAAATCTTCAAATTTGTTGTTGGATCAATGTACAATCAGGGCTATCCATAACTAGATCTATCTCTATCTATGGTCAGATATAACCAGATGTTGCAAAAAATCATTATGCAACCATGATGAGGTAAAATCTAGATTTTTGTGCATCCTTCTTCGCTGGCATCCCATGTTGTCCTCATCAGTTATGGTACAAGGTAAAGAGGGTTTCTAAGAAGTCAATCAACCTCTCAATAGAGAGAGAGTGGGTGAATTGAAGAGCATAAGAGAAGAGGAAATTTGAGAGGAGAGAGAAAAAGAGGGGGGGGGGGGGGGGGGCGCGGGGGGGTGTTCGTTGATGGTATGTAAAGCAAACCGAAAAAATCTAGGGAGTGTGAGGAGTTTGGGGTAATCAAAGTTGGTGTTTCATTTGAAGAAATTGAAGATGAATTTGGTGTGTAGAGGAGTCTTATTGGGCAACTGAGGTTATTGTCTATAATAGGCTTGTGAAGGGATCCCTTCAAATTGTTGGGGGGTGGAAGGAGTGGGAGTGAGAAGCTTGGGTATGGATCATGTCCTTGTTATCTTCTCGTTTGAGGAGTTGTTAGCAGTGTTATAAAAACCGCACTGGCCCGTGGTTGAACCAACGATTCAACCGCAACCGGCTCAAACAGTGGCTGGTTTTTATAAAATCCCTTCAACATATAAAACCGTAAAAAATCGGTCAAACCTGCAGGTTTGATCGATTTTTTAAGAAAATCCTCAAACCATGACTCTTCAAAAACCTTTTTAAAAATTAAAAGAAATAATTAAAAAAAAACAACAATTAATAATCTTCCTTCTAAAAATTTATTTTTGATATCCCAGCCATAAGGGCCGACCCCTGTATCCTAGGCCAAGAAAGGCTAAATTTTCCATTCCTACATCCCCCATTTTGTAGCCTTACCAATGGCCTCACTATTCTTTCATAACCGATGTGGGACACTTCCCAATCTCCTATCGAGTGTTGAGATACCCATTGAGTGCTGAGAATGTTTTTTAAAATCGACTTGCAAACGAAGTGTGGACACGAAGTGACCCATTTAATACGTCGTGTTAACCAACTTGCAAACGAGAGTGGATTCATGTTTGATTTTGATAGTCCCATTCACTGCTGGTTGGGTTGGTCCCACACTCTTAAAACTCTTGTTTCGTATATCTTTAGACACATGCAGATGTTTTGTAAGGTCTGTATAGGTATATTTAGAATTTTAGGATGTAAAATTAAAATTTGAATTATGTAATATTACAGTAGTAGATAATTTATAACGTCACTAAGTATAGATAGTTTATAACGTCATTCTATAATATTGAGTTTTGGGTTGGTCAAAAAATTAAGTATAGATATTTAAACTAAAAATGTCTTAAAAAATAATTTTTGCCCAGGTTTGACTGCGGTTGAACCCTATTGAACCCTTTTTTTTTTTTTGAGGTTTGGAGGTGTCCACGCATGGCACCTGACTAGTGCCCCTGGGGGGTGTGAAAACTCCTCATTCCGCACACACTGGGTAAGTCTGTGGGAAGTGGCCCTTCATTGTTGTCACTAGGGATTGAACCCAAAACCTCAATCTTGAACTATTGTGTCTCAACCAGTAGGCCAATGCCTTGGGGTTCTATTGAACCTTATTTGACCCAACCTTCTGTCTAGACGGTTCAGTACACAGGTCGGTTTTTAAAACGTTGGTTAGTGAAGATGATGATGAAGGAACTTTGGGACTGGATAGATATTTTTGTCTAATTGGAATGTGGAGACCTTAAGCCCTAGTCCAAAAGAAGGTTTCACTCCAAGGGTTTGGTGTTCTGCTTCATGCTTGGAATATAAGTTTTTAAAAGCATTGGTGAGGTGGTGTGGTGATTAGAGAGTGGATAGTAGGAATCTATAAAAGGTTGATTTAACATCTATTTAGATGCAAATTGAGGTGGATGCAAAATAAAAAGAAAAATAAAAACCCATATAATCACGCACACACCTAGGATCAAGGATGATCATGATGAGTTAGAAATTCAGTTGGAGGGATGCAATGTAGAGGTGAGTGGTGGGTGGTGTGCTGTGTAGATTGGGGAGATGTGGCAATCAATGTTTGGAGGAAAGGGAGGTGAGGTGAGAGGATTCTTATGTGAAGTGCTAGGTGAAGTCATGATCTCAAGTGATCTCACTGGGTTGGAGCAAATACGTATTTGTACCGAATAGCAGCCTGGGCGTCTTCTCTTGCAAATTTCAAGCATGTCTCTGTGACAGATATTCTGCGTGCCTAGAAGGAGTACATGGGACTTTCTTAGTCTCTAGTTGGGTTGTGTTTGTCGTTTATCTTTCTGCATTGCACTGTTCTTTTTGCACCTTTGATACCTTTTATTTATTATTATTTCAGTTTCCATTTTTTATTATTTTTTTTAAAACGATGGTAAGGATGTCCATGGTTTTGTGCCTTTTTCTATCTCAAAGAGGGAAAAATGCCTTCTTTTTTAAAAGAAAGGGGGGGTGGGTTGGGGGTGAAATTGGGAGCAGAGATGAGGAAATGGAAGGGGCAAAGCGAGAAGAAGGGTTGGACAAGATAAATGTAGTAGTAGAGATGCATAGACACTAATGATGACAAAAAGGGAGGTGATTCTGCACAGAGATCATGCTGGGACGATAGAATCGACAAAAAAAGAAGATTCGTAGGTGTTGATGTGAGGGGGTGGGAATGAATGCAAGCATTGATGAAAACTTGAAGAAGCAAAAAAGATGCTAACAAAATTGACATTGGGTAAGAAGATGGCATCCGTGTCAAGATGAAGTACACACAGAAATCAAGCGGCAACAATGGAATCAAGTAGGTAGGTATGCGAGTGTTGATGAGGGGATAAGAATGAAGGCACTTATGAAAAAGATGAACAGGGGAAGAAGATGCTCATTGTTTGTTAGTGTGTTTTTTTGGTTAAAATCAAAGGTTTTGGGTTCTAATTGTGGTACCACTTCAAAAAAGGGAGATGCCGGATTGGATATGGCATCCATGTTAAAGGAAAAGAGAGGACAGGGACTCACAATTTTCTTCAATTTGAGAATGAATAAAGATCTTGGTCCCCATAGGGAGCAGTGCTGAAGAATGAGGCTTGAAGGTGTTCATTTAAAGTTGACGATAGTGCAGAAATAGTTCTGCAGTAGATGGAGGATCAAGATGACTCACCATTGATCAATGGCAGAGAAGATGGATAATTTGCAAATCTAGGCGATCCTTTTAATTTGTTATCCTTTGTTAAAAATAAGAAAGATGATAGGAAGGGGGTTAAGAATTTTATGATATGGCAATGTTGACAGGGGAAGCCAGAGGTCAGGGGTGTAGGGGAGAAAGCAGAGAAGCAGATTGAAACATAGGAAGGCATAAGAAGTTTGGGGGAGGTAGGTTAAATGAAAGAGGTGTCTTTCTTCCAAAAAAGTATGTTTATGTAAGGCATGATGCATTTGTGGGTTTTTTTTCCTGGTGGGAATACTTGTACCATATGCTCAGTAGAAAATTACTTATTGTACTTGTTCACATTCATACAATCTTGTTACCTTAAGATAAGTCATCTGTGGCTATTGACTCTCCTTGCATTAGTCATACTGTTGAAAAAACTAGTGTTTCTCTCTCCCTTGTTTAGCCATTGCACCCTCGATTTTTGTATCCAGTGATTTTCTTGTCCCATGATCTATATCTCTTCCTACAGATGACTTGTTTTTGTTTGACAAATCTCAAATATCTCCATCCTGTCCTACTCACTTTTCTGCTGAATGCAAATTCTCTCCTCTCAACTAATAACCTCTCGAGTCTTCATCTGTGTGGAAGCAAGGTTTGGTTCCCCCCTCCCTTGTTTGACCCACTGTGCCCTTGTGCACTATCCTATCCCTATTTCCATGTCGCAGCATCGTTGAGTGCTTGATTATCTTTTATTGATGTAAAACTCAATCTTTGGTATGCTTTCCACCACCCTTTCCGCTGCTTCATTAACTTCTTTGTTCAATACGACTGGCTCAACTAGGACAGCACTTGGTTTAACTTCTGCCAATTGCTTTTTATCTCCAATTTCTTCTCAAGTCTTTTCTGATCTGAATCAGCTTGTTTGGTCAGGAACCAATATTTACAATGCAATCTTGTATTGGCGCCTTCTGATATATTTTTGCTACTGGTTCTTGGCCATTCATCCTTGTAATTATTCTCATTGTTGGGTTGTATTCTTTCCTTGTTGAATAAAAAGTAATCGTTTCAAAAAATATTCGTGATTAAATGCTGCCCTTTTCCCTCTTTTCTGAGTGATAATCAAGTCCTCCATGTATGTGCCTTTGGAAAATAAATGAATAACCAACTCTTTCCCTCTCCCTTTCCCCTTCCCAAAACACACACACACAATGCACCTTCAAGATGCTGATCAGTTGAAGATGAGGAAAGAGAGGAATGGAACTCTCTAAACAACTGTTTGATTAGTGAACATTGGTGATAGATCTGGATCATCAATAAGTTTATCACTTTTCTCTTTTTGACGTATAGCCTAAAGTCTAACTATTTGGAAGTTTGCTACTAATTCTGTCCGTCTACCATTTATTTCAATAGCTATTGAAATAAGTTTAAGATTGGATTGGCAGAGAGAAGCATACCTCAATTTGACCATTGGCCTAGCCCATCCTGGATCTGCCTTTATTCATTTATCTGGGTTTGTCACCACCTTGACCTATTTTTTAAGTTTTTAATATTATATCACTTTACTAAGTGGTTTAATGGATGCACTGTTTTGTCATTATGATAATTATGTCGTCATATAAGCCATTATCCCATCTATTTGGAGTAAGCTTTCTAATATATGCTTTTCCACTAAACCCTATATAAGTTCTTTTCTTCACTCCATAATCTGGCACATCCTTTCTTACCAAATGATTGAAGTCTTCATTGTATGTACATTCAATCTGGCCTCAAAATAATCTCAGCAATTTGTGAGAATTTTTTTGCTTTTGTAAGTGTCCCTAATGAGACACATGCTGTTAACAAAAAAAATCTGAAATAAAAAGCCTGTGTACTGCATGTTTTAATGCTTTTACCTTTTTCATTGTTTTCAATCTTATGATCATTCTATTCATGCTGAAAATCTTACCATTTGTCTTTTATGGGTTGTATTTGTAGGGACACACAAATTCAGTTCATTCTGTGTGCTGGGATCCGTCAGGTGAGTTTGTGGCATCTGCTAGTGAAGATTCAGTCAGAGTCTGGACACTTGGCTCTGGAAGTGAAGGCGAGTGTGTTCATGAGTTAAGTTGCAATGGAAACAAATTCCACTCCTGCGTTTTCCACCCTACATATCCATCCTTGTTGGTCATTGGTTGCTATCAGGCAAGTCAACTCCTTTACTATACTTTTTTGAGTACTTGGTTGCATTTGTAACCGCTATTGGCTGAGGGTTTGTTTTTTGCGTAGTCCATTAATGGCTGAGTTATTCCTTTTGAATTATAATTTTATTTGGCTTTTATTTGAACTGTCTAATCCTATTGTAATCTGTACCATGTATATTAAAGTAATAAATGGTGACTGGGTATTTAATTTTGTCACTCTACCCACTTGGTCACAAGGTCTTGAGCACAGGATAGGAGCATTGAGAAACCGTCAAAATGGTATTGATGTCATGGAATTTTGTTTCTGTTCAGGACTATTTGCATTTAGAAAAGATCGTTTCTTGAGCAGTAAAATGAATTATGTAAATAATGGATGTGACACAAGTAGCACCTCATACAGTGATATAGGTTCTAAAATCATGGATCCCATAACAACAGAATGATTTAGAATACCTAAAATACTCATCTATGGTGGAGCATATGTAACTGAGACATCTGTTATGTTTCAGTGCTATTTCTTTTGATAATATCTTTGAACCATGATAGCTTTTGGGTGTTGGTTTTGAAAAACTGAACTGACACAAATTATAAAGATGTGGTACTTTGTACTCTGCTACTTGTGACTTGAAAGAGTCTGCTGCGTGTGGTAATTTTGCAAATACATAGTTTAGGATCCCATAATTGTAAGGAGATCTCTCTGAAAGAAGCCCTTTCCACCCATTTGATGTGGCAACTAGGTGCAGAAAAGTGTCCTTAATTCTTTTTTGCCACTTCTAGAGAAAAACCTATTTGCCTTGGGGTTATTTCTCTTTTATCATTATATATCTCTTATACTGTGTCTGTACTTTTGACTAATAAAATTTTGATTACCATTTCAAAAAGGAAAGAACACCTGCCTAGTTCACTGAAAACCATCAACTGGGTGGGTGACTTTTCAGAAAAAAAAAAAACCTGGGTGGAAGCAGTAAAAAAGAAGTGCATCACCTGTTTTTGCCTGATCCAAACAGACCTGTCTGCCTGCTTGTGAACTACATATATCACCACTTCATTATGCAGCCGGATTGCGAATCCCTTAGAGGTCGTCGTCATTTCCTTGGTTAAAGCAATTCCGACGTAAAGATCATGTTTGGGTTCCATTCATGCCATTCAACAGGTGCTCTGAAATCTGGCCTCGTGTTGGACTCTGGAAATACGGTGTTTTGTTGTTTGCATCAAATTTTCGTAAGAAATGAAAATAGCATTATCTTGGCGAGTAAGGAAATCTCCCTCATTTCCTCATTTAATTTTCCAATCCCTCTGTGGGAAATGGATTCCTTGGAAGAAGAGGAAAATGTCTCATTTTTATGTTTCTGGACAGAGTCCTTGTTCTATGGAGGAAGAGAAAGGCGTCTCTTTTCCTTGCTCTTATATTTGTTATGGTTGGAAAACGAAGAGCATGAAAGATGAGATTTTTTTTCTCTTCATCCATGGAAACGGGTTTCTTGTCAAGAACATAAGAACTGAGACATTTATATCTCCTCCCAAGATTCTATGTTTTGGCTCACCAAGACAACACCCTGTGCATTTTTAATGCTAATAAGAAAATGTTGGAATTTCACAATGCAAAGCTAGATTTCATAGTATTTGTTGGATAACACGAATGGAACCCTAAGATGTTTTTTTTTTTTTTTTGAATTGTTCTCGTCTTAAAAATAGACAAACAGCCTCTTAACTTAGCTTCGGGGGCTGACAGATATGTTGTAGGGGAAAAAACTGCTGATCTCATATTGATATTTTGATATTTGGTAAATGTTCAAACTAATGATATTTGCACTGGGGTAATTGCTGCAGTCTTTGGAACTTTGGAACATATCTGAGAACAAGACAATGACTCTAGCTGCACATGA
This sequence comes from Chimonanthus salicifolius, assembly GCA_013350335.1. Taxonomy (NCBI): domain Eukaryota; kingdom Viridiplantae; phylum Streptophyta; class Magnoliopsida; order Laurales; family Calycanthaceae; genus Chimonanthus; species Chimonanthus salicifolius. The sequence goes on from CM023533.1 coordinate 11,172,430, forward strand.
AGGTTTGATTGCAGCCTTGGCCGTATCAAATGTGACAGGATATGTGGCTTCTGCGAGTCATGACAAGTTCATCAAGCTTTGGAAGTGATTCTTGTTCCACCAGATGAAACCCGGTGTTTGTATTCATAGGTAGTTCCGGCAGGTCTAACATCTCCAGTGCTCGTTTTGATTGCAGTGGGTGGGTCTAGTAGGTAAGGTTGCTAGGCTCTCTCGTGGACTCTCCTTCCTATCACACCTAACATCAGCAGTGTCCATTGTGTCATTAGATACTAACCATGTTGTTGTAGTAGTTATATTTATGGAGACATGACTTGGGAAATTTGTTTACACAGGCAAGTCAAGTGTTGAACATATTAGTTATGTATATACTCTTTATACGCAGTATATGCATTCCATCGGCCTTCTTTCAAACATGTCATTCTTATGTTCATGATGCTTAGTCTTGTTTAATGTGTATTTGTTCCGACAATTGTAAAAGCTGGCTTGCAAAATCATTGTGATGATTGATATCACTCATTTTCCCAGAGTAATATGCAACAGTTGGAATGCGCCCATCATGGTTAGAAAACCTTGAGTAACTCGCGAAACTCAATTTGCTAATGAGTTTTTTGACTGGAGAATGACAGGATGAGTAAAGGGCTTGTTTCTCATTTTGCACTGAGAAAATGGAGAGTACAGAAGATGATGAAGCCCCTTTTCTCTTCTATTGAATAGAAGAATTCATTTCTCATATGAAGGGATAAGGAAATTTAACGAGGAAAAGAGGGGGTTTTCTTTGTTTGTTAAGACAACTATTTGTTTTCAACAAAATAAAGATTTTGGTAAACAACAAAAATATCAGATTTCTTTAGTAGGTCATGAGGTTGACATGAATTGAATTTAAGCATAATGTTATTCAAGAAATTGCTTTCTCTGATAAAATAGACAAATGACGTCAATGGAAAAAAAAAAAAAAATACTTGAGTGATAAATGGGATATAGATGAGCTTTTATATCTTTTCTGTAAAAAGAAAAAAGGAAAAAAATAGAACCTTGCATGAACGGTATTTCCATGTCAAGTTACAAATCTCGCCTGATACAGTGTGTATTGGTCGAGATATCTCGGCTCCTACGTATTGTATCAGTCGTACTAGTGAGATATTGTCAATGTTGGCCGTTACACTTTTTTGGCCGATATTTGTCCAAAAAAGGTAGGAGAGGGAGAGGGAGAGGGAGAGGGAGACAGAGATATCGGTTGAGATCCGATGCAATTTTTTAACCCACGTTCCATGTAAAAAAACTTCAGGGCTATAAAAGGCTTTCGGGAAATCCTCGTCACCATTTGGGGAAAAAATGGTTGAGAGGGTAAACTAGGAAGAGTCAACAAAAGAGGGTCGGGAAATCCTCGTCACCATTTGGAGAAAAAAAGTTGAGAGGGTAAACTAGGAAGAATCAACAAAAGGACTAGGCCTTTTTTTTCTTTTTAATTCCTTACTCTTTGAGCTCATCTTTTTCCTTTTTATTTGTTTATTTTCTAGTTTCCTTTGTTTATCATGTATACTTCTTTTTCATATTTAAGATGCCACTTTTCATTTTTTTTTTTTTTACCAATTTCAATCCCCCACATGCCTTAAGTTCTTATGAATTATCAAGATTTTCTTTGCCACACCCATTCAAGTAATATGTACTTGTGGATTTAGCATATCAGTTCTCATTCCATTAAAATTTTTAGATTCTAAGATTAAAAATTAGAATATAATCAAATAATTCTCAAATTAAACATACAAGACATCTCAGTGAATTTATATGCATCTCCAAATAATTCTAAAATAGTTGGTTAAGAAGAAGTACATCACTAATACGATAAACAGAAATATTAAAAAGAGAATTAAATTTAATGTAGGTGACAGATGCACATGATGTAATGGGACCTTTTAATAAATTATCCCTTTATGAATTTCTACAGTTGGATAAAATTAAAATTTTAAATGTTAAAAACCATGAATTCACTTATTCCATTGAGGCAACCAATGCATCCACTTGGGCCTTGATGGTCCCACATAGGATCATATGCATAGTTTGCATAATGTTTGTTAAAAACTTTAGTGTGTCATGATAGATCGAATTGGTTCATTCTCTCCTTCACATCTATCTGCTGGACACTAATACGACTTTTAAATCTCATTGACCTAACATGTTGGATTTCCAGAGTCAAATAAAAATGAAAATTTGAAGGTCTTAAAAAATATTACTTCACTTATCTAATTAAGATGAAATTTTATACGAATCTTATATGAATCATGTATGTTTATCTCTATGTAGGCTCAAGTGGGTCATTGGGTTGTTTACACCAAACTTAAGTGCAAATTTATTTGTGGGTGATCCTTGTTATGTATGTATATTTATTAAGATAGATTTTTGAAGAAACAAGAAAAGATATTTTTTAAAAATTAGTCCTTTGCGACTTAGAAGGAACATAAATAACTTATTTAGATAGAGGAATGATCAATGGATGGCATTTAGGATAATTTGAGTATATATGTAACAGACCTCAAATTGTTCAAAGCAGGGCTTAAGAGCTTAAAAATATGTGGACAAGTAATAAAATTTCGAATGAAATAAGTCAACTAATTTCACTAAGTTTTTTTTCGAGATATTCAACTCTATGATTTTAAATCGAGTTTGGATTTAAAAATTTTAAACTATAATTAAAAAACAAACGTGGAAAGAGTGAACTTTAAAATGCTTAAACTGATGGGGTGCGACAAGATATGATCATGTCAAAGATTGTTGACTATTGAAGAATTGATATGGGGTCCACCTTTGAAATAAATTTGACAGGATCGGGCCGGATTTGGGTCGGATTATCGGATCGAGTCCGAAACTGCCACGTTTTGGCAATTGGGCTCGGCCGAGAACTTAGCCAACTCTTCTTTGCGTTTAGCAAGAGAGCAAGCGAACGAGAGAGATGTCGGAGTCGGAAGCAGAGCTGCCGGCGATTCTCGATCTTTTCGCATTGGCCGGTTACGACGGAACACGAGACTCTTCTGTGACGGCTTTCGACAAGCTCGCCGGCGGTCTTGCTTGGTGTATCGCCGCTGCCAATGGATCGATTCCTGGTTTGGACGAAATCTCTCTCCGCGACAAAAGGCAAGTATTCCAACCACCTTAATCCATGTCTAAATTCTTTTCTTTCTCTATTTTTCTTCCTTGGAATTTCAATTTCTGGCGCTTTTTTCTTTTAAAATGAGAGTTGGAAAAAATTCTGTCGCTTTCTCTGCTCGAAATATCGTGTTCCAGTGTTTTGTTCTGGTATTGTGGGCACATTCGGATGTTTCAAGAGAAGAAGTATAGAGATGGTCCATATATTCTTGGAGAAATTATTAGCTGAGAACGTGGTTCGTGTGATTTGGGTGGGTACTTTTTGTGGGACTCATTTTGGATCCCGAAGGTGAGTTGTTTTGGAAGATAGACACTTGTAGGTGTGCCGAAAGTCGGTTTTAATAAACCGTTTTAAGTATAATTTTAAATGCTACAAAGATTTTTTTTTTTTGAAGATAATGAAAGTAATATCCTTTAATCTTATATATAAGGAGACAGACCAAACTGCATTCTCCACAATGTTCTCCACTCCAAGAACGTATTCTCTGCTCGATAATCCTTTGTCCCTTTTATATATCTCAAAAGGGAGGGATTAAACTGCGTTCTTCATCCTAAACACACATTCTTCACTATGCTCTTTACTTTTTTTTCTTTTTCTTTTTTGAAGACCAAGGTATCCAGGCCTCTTAGAGAACCTAACTAATCTTTGAGGCACGTGCAAACCTCCTAATCCACAAACACCAATTTTTGAGAGTTCATTGAACAAGTAACACTATGGAGAGTGACCCCACTATTTTCTTCTCTTTAAAAAAAGTGGTTTCCACTCCATGCCTAATCGATGGTCAAAGATCTACTTTTACCAATGTTTGTCTGTCACGTCATTTTCAAGAGATCATTGAACAGATTCTCTTTACTTCCTATAAAGCAACAATCATATTTTTTCTTTGGTTTGGACAATGGATTTGGTCTTATTTTTCTCATTGATCTGAATCTCACATCAACCACTGCCAACAATGACCTATTTGAAAATATGTCCTGCAATTCTACATATACCTGCCTCCTAAATTGTTTTCCATTCAATTATTTGTTTATTTCTTTTTGTTTTTGGAATGGTGTTTGGTCATCCCTTAAGTTAAAAATATAGTTCAAATGAAATTCCTTTTTATGCCTCGTGTGGAGCATGTTCCTTAACTAGTTAAAAGAAAAGATATAGATACAAAAGGGAGGCTACAATTTTTAAGGAAAAACTGAAGCAAACTCCAAGGAAAAGCAAAATGAAAAGAAAAAGGGAAAAAAATCTACATAGGGAAGGAAGAAACCTCAATGAGCTAAAATTAACATCGTCACCATTCTTGCTGATCTAAAAATTCTCTGAATAGAACATTGGTGGGATTAAAAAGAAGAACGTTCATTTCCTTGTTGAGGTCAAAGAGTTGCTAGGGATAGTGAGCACAATAAAGATTTAATAAGCCCAAATTCAACAATGATCTTGTTACCTCTTATCTAGAGATTTGACATCTAACTCATTTGCATTCAACAATATGCTCATTTTGAAAAGGTGTAAATGCTAATAGATGAACTTGAGGCCCTTAAGGTGCCACATATACTCTGTTTAAAGTAAAAAAGACAAAAAAAAGAGAAGATGCCACTCTCGTTGCAGAGACTACCATCAACTTTAAGAATTTTGGAGTAGGAAGAGACCATAATCATGAGAATGAATTTTGAAGAGAAGGCCCTTGTGCATGAATTCTAAGCCTTAATAAAGTCCAAATTTTAAACATTTTAAATAATTTGGTGATAATTCAAATGACCTTCAAACAAGCACTAGAAGCCACTTGAGAAGGGGAAGAGGAAATCTTGTTGAAAGCACAATTATTCTGTTCTTTCCACAAAGTCCAATGAGCTGTTATAAGGAATAATCTCTAAAGACTCTTGCACCTTGATTTCCAAATCCTTCAAACTATGCATTTATAAAATCTACTAGATTGCAATGCAAACGCAACAAACCTCAAACAGATTTTGAACATTCGAAATTCAAACTTCTCAAAAGAATGCATAATGTAAGAATAAATGGTTGAGAAGAAAGGGTCATCGTTAATTAATAGGGGTGAAACTTAGGTCGGGCTTTGGGCCGAACCCGCATGACCCGACCCGAAAATCATGTGGGTCGGGTTATGAAAGTCAGTCGGATTGAGAAGTTAGAAATCCGCATTGAATTCGGGTCGGGTTGGGTTGAGAGATTTTTAAGTTAATCCAACCCAACACCGTAAAAAGTAGGCTAAAGTAGGTTCAAAATGCGGGTTGGGTAGGCTTTCGGGTTGAGCTGGGTTATAATTTGGGTCGGGTCGGGTCAAGATGTCCGGGTCAAAAGTTCGGGTCGGGTCGGGTCGGGTTCTATATATTAGTAACTCGAGCCTGGTTGGGTTTTAAATAACCCGACCCGGCCCGATTTCAGCCCTATTAATTAAGGTCTGGTGGGGAATAGGTAGAGGTAAAGGAAATGTGGATAGGCTATATAAGAAGAAATTGAGGCTTTTCATCAAAAGAGGTGACAAAACATCCTTTTGGACTAACTTGTGGTTGGGGGAGATACCATTGAACGAGGTATTTCCCAGGCTTTACAGGATTGTTGGTAATAGGCAGGCCACGGTTAAGGAGTATTATGTGGTTGAGGGGGGAGTCATGAGGTGGGAGATAGATTTTAGAAGAAGCCTTAGGACTTTTCAGCAAGATAGTTTGGTTAAGTTGAGGGCAGCGTTGGGAGATATTCCCGTCTTCCCAAATGAGGAAGATGAAATTATTTGGACATAAGATGCGTCAGGTTTATTTTCAGTTAATGTAGGGGTTGAGACGATTCTTGAGGTTCCATTAGAAGATTCTAGCACATGCACTTCAACATGGCTAGGTATTGCTCCTCTGAGGTTTAAACATTTGTGCAGTGCATTCTTAAAAAGGGATTTTTAACTAGAATGCAATTGAATCAGAGGGGTATGTTAAGTTCTAGTGATAACCTTATTTGTTCTTTGTGCGGAGATCTTGAGGAGGACATCAACCATTTGTTTGGAAAGTGCTCAGTAGTTATGGTCTAGGTTTGTCGATTTGATAGATTGGCGTGGGTCTCTGATAACTCGTGTTAGAATAATAGAGAGTTGGAGTATATAGAAAGTAGGATCTAAGATAAAGGTAGCATGGAATAACTTTATTCTAGTTATTTGTTGTCACATTAAGAACCAACAAAAAGTGAATTGATAAAGGGTGAATAACCAACTAAGGAAATAAGAGATGCTGGGATTGGGTGGTAGAGAAAATGGAGAAGAGGTTAACTTGTTGGAAGGAAAGGTATTTATCGAATGGGGGGAGAATCGTTTTACTTAAATATGTTCTTTCTAGCCTTCCTTTGTACTTCTTGAGTGTTTTTAAGTGCCCGGCTGTTTCAGTTAAAAAGATGGAAAGTATTCAGATTTTTTTTTTTGTGGAATGATGATAGGGACAAGAGAAAGTTTCACTTGGTCGTCTGGCCTCAGGTTTGTAAGTCTGTGAAGGAAGGGGGTTTGGGAATTAGGCCTCGACGGTTGTTAATATTGCTTTATTAGGTAAGGCTATGGAGACTGGGGGGGAACCTTCAGATGGTCTATGGAAGTTTAGAAGGGCGTCTGGCTTTTGGAAAGGGGTCGGATCTATCTCTGTGCTTTTTAATTCCTATATCAGGTACTGAGCTTATTTTGGGGAGCATATTCTTTTCTAGAAGGATAGATGGGTGGGAGGTGCTCCTTTGGCCTCCACCTTTTCTGGTCTTTTTTCTTTAGCGATGGATAAAGAGGCTAAGGTAAAAGTGTGCTTGGAGTTTCACCAAGGTAAGGTTGTTTGGTGTCCTCAGTTTAGAAGGGAGTTGGAGGACTGGATGTTGGATGGCGTTAATGGCCCAGTTGAGTAGTGTTAATTTTTGGGGAGTGGTGAAGATAGGCGTATTTGGAAACCTGATTCTCATGGGTTTTTTATAGTTAAATCCTTTTGTAATCAGCTGATAATTGCTGGGGAAGTGCCTAGGGTGAATTTGAAAATTTGGAAGGGAGTTGCCCTTTCAAGGTGAAGGTGTTTGGATGGTTGCCTACTTTGGAGAAATTCTAACATTAATAACTTGTGGGTGCGCACTGTTTGGAGCATTTGGTGGGAAAGGAATAATCGGCTTTCAGAGATAAGAGTGAGACCAGTGCGGCGGTTGGACGGTGTGCTCTTGCTAAGAGTGCTTCGTAGGCTGTTTCGTTGAAGGTGTTTTGGAACATCTCCATGTCTAACATTTTGTGCGCTTGGAAAGATTGCGTTGATCTTAGTTGAAGATTCATTGTTTGGTTCCTTTCCAGTATTTAGTGATGCTAGTTTTATCTGTTTTCTACCTTTGTATTTGCACATCTGGTGCCCTTCTATTTATTAATATATGAACTATTTCAAAAAAAAAAAACTTGTGGGTGCGTCATATGCTCATAGTTAATGCTTGCCCCTTGTGAGTTGGTTGACGAGGGATCTGGTGGTGCACTGTATATTTGTGTATCAGATTTGGTGTTTTTTTTTTCTAGATGTTTAGGTTTGGATTTTTGCTTGCTGTAGTCCTAGTTAGATCTGTTTAATGAAGAAGTTATTCTTGATGGTGGCTCTTTTAGAAAGTCTCTTTGGGTGATTACTGTTTTGAGCATAGTGTGGTCTATCTAGCTAAAACGAAATTCCAGGATTTTTAAAGGGAGAGAGTCTTCTGTTACACATCTTGTTGAGGTTATTAAAAGTAGTGTGGCTTGGTGGATGGTGGATTCTGGTAAATTCAAGGGAATTGCGATCTCAGATATATATCGTGCTTGGAATTCAATGGATTTTTTCTTGTTTCATTCAGCTTTGCTTAGGTCAATGGCTTGGTCTCCTCCTACAGTGGGTCTTCTTAAACTTAACTTTGACGGGAGTTGTGTGCAAGAGGTTAGGTTAGCCGACTTTGGAGGAATTATTTGGAATGGTTTTGTTGGTACTGTGCTAGCTTTTGCGGGCCCTTTTCATAATGGTTCTATGTTAGATGCGGAGCTATATTCTTTGTGGAGGGATGTGGTGGCGTTAGAAGAGTTAGGAGCAGTTGGGAGCATCATAGAAGGTGACTCTAAGATCGTTGTCAGTTGGGCTGTGGGGTGTCTTTGCCCTTCATGTTATCTAGATAAAATTGACAGGATTAGCCATTCCATGGTGTCTTATGGATATTCGTTGTTGTGGGCCCCCTCAGTCGGCAAATTTTGAGGCGATGAGTTGACTTGTCAGGGTGTTTCGTTATCTTCGGAGATTGTGAGTAATTTGATATAATCTTGGGAGTTTTTTCTCTTGTTTGGGTTTGATGGGTTGCTTGTGTTTTGTACTTGCTCCCTTTTGTATTGTTTTCCTTTTTCATTAATGAAGTTATCTTTCAAAAAAAAACACAGCCAAGGATTAGTTTAGAAGAATAGATAAAGCAAACTCCACCTACTCATTTGCCACTGGTCCAGATCCGTTCGACGCTGATGGGTTTGATCTTCCCATTGCTCTTCAGAAAGGCAAGCATACTTGTACTAGTCATCCCCTTGTTCGTTTTGTGTCCTATCATGCTGTTTTACCTTTCTATCACAGTTTTCTTACAACTCTAGACAACATTAAGATTTCAAAAAGGATTAACACTGCCCTTCGAGATGCATCTTGGAAAACAGCCATAGAAGAGGAATTACCAGCGGTTGAGAAGAACAGTACCTGGGACATGGTTCCTCTACCTCCAGGAAAGACTCCAGTTGGGTGCAAATGGGTCTTCTCCTTAAAGCACAATCTAGACGGGTCCATTGCCAGATATAAAACTTGTCTGGTTGCTAAAGGCTTAACGCAAACATATGGGGTGGATTATCAGAAAACCTTTTCACATATGGCCAAGATTACCTCTGTTTGAGTATTGATTTCCATTCCCACATTCATCAATTAGATGTGAAGAATACCTTTCTACATGGTAATCTACAAGACAAAGTATATATGCTCCCTCCTCCTACGTTTGTCAAGTAGGGGGAGACCAACTCTGTCTGCAGATTCAAGAAGGCTCTCTATGGCCTCAAGCAGTCTCCACGGGCCTAGTTTGATAAGTTAAGTAGTTTTCTCGATGTCAGGCAGATCATTTAATATTTATTTACAGTATCTACTCTGTTGTGATAATTCTGGTGGTGTATGTTGATGATATTGTCCTTATAGGTAATAATGATGCTGCCATTTCTACATTCAAAGAGTATCTCCGGCACACATTTGATATTAAGGATTTGGGGTCACTCTGTTAATTTTTTGGCATTGAGGTAGCTCGTTCTTCTCGAGGCCTCTCTCTATCTTAGCTAAAGTATCCCCTCAATCTCCTATATGATGCTGGGTATTTTGGATGCAAACCTGCTGATACTTCGTTAGATGTCAATACAAAGTTATCAACTTTAGAAGTGACTCATCTTGATACTCTTGTCTTTTGTTAGAAATTGGTTGACAAACTGATTTACCTCAGTATCACCCGACCAGATTTATCATACGCTGTTGGTGTGGATAGCCAGTTCATGCATGCTCCACGGGATACCCATCCTCTTGCCGTCTTTTGTATTCTTTGGTATCTTAAGACTCATCCTGGCCGAGGGTTGTTCTATGCACGCTAGTCTTCCTTACCCGTGCATGGGTATTCGGATGCTAATTGGGCCGGATTTCCTGATGACCACCGGTCCACCTCTGGTTATTGTGTCTTTTTGGGCTCTCATTTATTCTCCTAGTGCAATAAGAAGTAGATTGTTCTTGCTCACTCTAGTGCTAAAGCAGAATATCGTGTGGTGGCCAATATTGTGGTAGAATTACTTTGGCTCCGACAATTTCTATTTGAGTTAGGCCTTGCTCCTGCTGATTCACTAATCATGTTCTGTGACAATCTGGCCGCCATCAACATCGATTCAAACTTTGTGTTTCACGAACGTACTATGCACATTGAAGTGGATTGTCACTTTCTTTGACAATACTTCTCTGCTGGACGTATTTTCATCCCTTATCTTCATTCCAAGGACCAACTTGCGGATATGCTTACTAAGGTAGTTTCTTGAGGGGGAGTGTTGTGAGACCCACTACAATTGACCATGTGGGACCCATGTTTGGTACTAGTTGACCAGAATCATCCTAGTTTGGAAGTTGACCTGAAAGATAATGCTAACTGTATAATTTATTGTAATTAGTTATTCTTTATTACATTCCCCTTTTGCCATCGTAATTAGCTCTCTTGTAATTATAAATTCATGTATTCTCCTTCAGATTTTTATACAATTCAATCCAAGAGAAATTATTCTTCTCCATTATTCCCCTCATTACTTTCTATACCCAGGATTTACAAAAGTCCATCACATTGCACCCCTTAAAACTCCTTACTTCCCACTAGCCAAGTACAATCTCCATTTAGTCATTTGGGAGATTTCACTTTCCTCGGAAGCTTTGTTCTTGAAAATCCTTAGGTTCCTTTTCTTCCAAACGGACTACAAAATAGCTGCTGGAATAATATTTCAGGTTGCTTTCTTCTTAGGCCCGAGGTTTCGAGATTGTTCTTACACAATTAAGCATTGTGTAATTTATGTTTCTGCAAATATAAGTTTATCTTGTGGCTGTTTTGAGATGCAGCAAAGTTGGAGAAGTAATTGAAGCAGCTTTACAATCTATGGAATGTCCGTACCCCTTTCAAGCGTACCAAATTCATGTTCTTGACTACAAGACTGTTTATCCTGTTGTACAGTGGATAGTTCGTTGTAAACTAGCAATGCATACTGAGATGGGAGATGAGGTAACAGCATCTTTCTACTTATATTGGCTATATTGCTGATTTGACTATTAAGAAAAAACTATCCTTGACTATTTTCTCATCATGTGTAAGCTGTGTGAAACCTGACCAACACACTATCTTGTTTAACTATTGTTCATTGCCAATTAAGGTAAATGATAAAACATTACTAAAAATAGAAATGAGGCGAAAGATTGAAAAAGTATGGCCCCACGTGACTTTGGTGAAAGTAGAATTGGTTGTCAAATTGTTTATTGTCTTCTGGTTGCTTTTGACTGTCTAAGTCAGGTAAACAGCTGGTTTTGACTATGGGCCCATGATTGGCGATACATACTGCTGACTTGATGGGCCCTGCATGGAATGGATTTCCTCCCAGATATATGCCCCCCATATGGTTGTGTCCGACTTCCATAAATGCGTGTTTGTGAGTTTTAACTTATGGACAATGTTTCAAATAACTATGATTTAAACATGTAATTCAGAAAAGTTTCAAATAGCAAAAGTATCACATCGAATGGCGGTAAAGAGTGTGAGGTAAGATAACGGGTCATGTGTTTGAGTCCCTAAAAAAGTTTCCAAAAAAAAAGAAATAATGCCTAAAATAATATACAGTATCAGTTACCACTATGAAAAAGATTGCAGAACTGGCTGAGTTAGCTGAGCTGAGGGGAGTTGGGATATTAACACGGTTTAAGCTTCTTTTTTAGTATGAAAATTGTTGGTTGGTTCATCTAGGTCTCAAATTTAAAATGACTACAGAAATGGTTTAGTTCTTCCCAACCAAAGGGAAAGGGGGATATATAAAAATACAATGTAGTTCATTACTGCTTCAAAAAAATGAAAAAATTGGTATATTTATTTCACAGGCAAATTTTAACAATGCGAGTATAACATCATGTGGTTGAGCTTTTGAAATATCACCACTTCCTGAAACGGTATCATTAAGTTGAAGGTCTAGAAGCCATAATACCAAGGTATATGGGTCCTTTATGTTTGACTTCAGTTGTATATCATCTCCTGGAATTGGACTCTAGATACTCGGCTTTTGAACTGTATCCCTGATGGCATTTAAGAACTTTATCTTCATGTAGATAGTACTACTAAATTACTGATTGACTAATCAAGGAGACAAAAATACATCAAAGGGTTACCAAAAAAAAAACACAAAATAATATCAATCGGGATTAAATTTCAAGGTGCAAGCATGGTCAGAGATATGCCTCACTTGATTATACTTGCTGAAATCTAATTATATCATGAATCATACTTGGATTGATGGGGCAACACCTATTTTCTGGACGGGTAATGAAATTTGGGACTATAATGTTAGTTGCTTTCTGCTACTCAGGAAAAATGATAGTTGCTTCTTTCTTTTTTTCTTTACATTAATTTTAAATGTTAATAACATATTTCTTCTCACTGGCACACATGTAGAAGATATGAGCTGATCACCTTGGTCTTGAAAGAGCGTCACTCCAGTTGGACAATTCTAACTGGACTGGAGTATTTTTTACAAGACTATCAAATTTCCATCGACCGTACCCCCCCCTCCCTTTCCCTTCTCCCTTGAAAAAATCCTCAGTTGAAGGGATAAGCATTCCTTGAATTGGTTTGGGCTATGACCCACAAGATCAGGTTTCAAATGTTGGTAGCATGGTTGTTAAAATCTTACGATACACGATTCGTATCTTACGATTCATACAATAGGATAAGAGGAACGATTCGTCTATCAACAAATCTTACGATTCGTATAAATAATAGAATTATGGGGTTATTAGGAGTATGAAAATATGAAACATTTCATTTTAATGGATTTTAAGGCTTGAGTTAATGAGCATTTAAGACCTTTCGATTTTTTGAGGGTTTTTTAGTTCATTATTGACTCTTCACAGTATAGTTGGATTATATACTGGTCTTATACTTTTGGAAGTTCAAGCATTGAAATTTGAGTTCCAATGAACTAATTATATAGAATTCACTTAATATTTAAAGAAAGTTGGAGAATTGCTCATATTATTACATTTTAGATATATTTTATGTTATTTCATATATTAAATATTTTTTAAGGAAAACACTTATGAATCTTACGATTCTACGATTTACGATACACGATTTGCGATTTAAGATGTATTAACGATTTACGATACGATTCGATTTTCACAACATTGGTTGGTAGATGTTTATTTTTTGGTTGCCAATGTCACTGGTTCACTGGTAATTAAAGTATAACAAGCTGATAAAAAACTTGAGGATAACTGAACTGATTAACATCTTAGATTTTGCCTGATCTTCTCTTTCATTCAATCGCAACATCACTAAAGTATCTTATCTGGCATTTACTGATACTAGTACTCATTGATTCTTGAGCAATGATACTCATTCCTGTAAAAGCTTAATTTTATTGTTTGCTACAAGCTGTCACCTTTAGGCACTGATTACTATGAGCCTTCTTTTGCAAATTGTATTTTCTTTTCGTTTCTTGTGCAAAATATAGGTTTCTTTTCTTCTGCATAAGATTGAGGAGGAAGAAAATAATCTACAACAACTCAAGGAGCTGATCATTGATGGAGAAAATTCAGTAAAGAGGCTCCATGTCAATTTGAAGGAACAGGTCATTAGTGATATTTTTATCTCAATATTTATGTTTCATATAGTCACCATGGATCTATGTTCTTTCCCTTCTCATATTTTTATGTGTTGACTTGTGGATTTTTTGATTGAAAGCAAACTTTTGCTGTTTGGAATTGAACTATGAGGAACTATATGATCCTTGGCCTGGTGACATGCTTATATCCTTGGTATTCCATGGAATCAATTGATGATATTTGTCTGTGGCTATTGCATGCCCCTAAAAACTCTTTAATGATAAATCACAACCTTTGATAGATAATGATTAGAAAATAAACAGTGACGGAAGGAATATGGAAATAAATCCAAAAAATAAAAAAGGAAAAAAGCAACCAAGTTTAACATGAATGCCTGGCTTTCGATTGTTAGGATTTTACACAACAGGTTTTTTAGACATGGTTTTTATTGATTTAGAGTAAGCTTATTATATGGCTGTTAGAATGAAAACAAGGAGAAAAGAAAAGAAAATCAATGAATGAAGAAGGAAGATTGAAAGAGATAATTCCCATGTATTGTACTGTCATGTGCCGCCTTCCAACACCTAAACGGGCGAGGTCTGACTGTACAATTTTAGATCACCTGCTTCTCTAAACGGGTCTTACATCATAAATCTGTGGCTATACATATTTTTTTTTTTAAAAACAAACATATCTATATTCATAAGCCATCGAATTCCTCACGTCCACAACCTGCTAAATAGCCTGACATTTCCATTCATCATTCCATATAGCTTAGAGAGATGAAATATTCCATCACATAAAGATTTCTAAACTCACCAACTCACTCACAATCCCAGACCAATCAAATAATAGCATTATCAAATTTATTCAATACTTGAATTTATTATCCAAGTTTCAACAAACGAAATAAACAAATAAACAAATTCCTCAAAAGTCTCAAATCTAATAAAAATCCAATTTATAATCTAAATACTAAATTCTTCAATAAGCTATGCGGTTCCAAGTATTCTCCAACGACTCCTCGCCTTCTAAGCTCAGTTTTGGTTATCATCCAGACCGAAGTCCAAGGGATTGCCTGCAATGTAAGGGATGAGCTCCATGCCTAGTGAAGAAAACAACAACACATACATGGAATATGATATCTTTACTTTCTCACATAATATTTCAAGCAAACTTATATTACAATTTATTTCATGCGCATGCCTTATGCAAGAATGCAATGCTCAATGCAAAATGCCATATTCCAACCGTCATTTACATCTATTGAGATTTGGTGGCCTTCCCGACGGATCGAGGATAACACAACATCGCCTTAGTGGCCTTCCCACCTAAAGTGAGGATAACACAACCCACCACCAAATAACAATACTCATGACTTGTCACGGATAACATATCTCTTCCACTGTAGTGGTCTTCCCACTTAAAGTGAGGCTAACAACACTACCATCGTCATGGTCTTCGTGACAACCATGGATCACACTCTCATACCCAATGCTATGAATATGAGAATGCCATGATCAATGCCAATAAACATGCTTAATTATTCATTACATGCTTATAGAATTATGAATCCCATTCTAAGCAGATTATAACATAACCAACATCTCATTCACCATAACATGCATATTACTTGATTATAATAAAGCAATAATCCAAGCATCATAATATTAGAATAATATAAACCAACATCCAAACATGCCCAAGCAAGATTAATAATTCAGTGATACCATACACATAATCATCAATCGACGAATATAAATTATTGGATCTTTTAAACAATACTAATGGTTAAATTCCACGATCCAGGCGGACTGAGTTTCCTCACGGCCAATAGAATGTTTAGCCAAAATCTCCCTTACACTATTGTGAGTGAACACCGGATTTCCACCATTATTAACATACACCCAGTCTATTCTAGATCCAACATTTATATTCCAAACACACAACACATTGCAATATTTTCATTGCCTAATCACATAATATAGGGAATCATGTTCAAAAAGTATGTAGTGAATTATTTCCCTCATCTAGAAGTTCGTGAAGTGCGAATGAGAAATCCACGTATCTTTCAAGTGTTGGTTAGCCTTGAAGTCCAACGTTTTCTGTGAATATGTTTTAAAGATTCCAAGTAATATTAATATGGGGATTATTAAATTTCTTTGGAAATTTTCATTAATTATAAGCAAGGTATGTTGCTGCCCCCAACTATAGCCTACAGGTCATCCTAAGGTCCAGGGTTAAGAGTGAAGGTGGAGTTCATACACTGTACGGCCGAGTCATGCCTAATCCAACTTGGTGCTAATACACAATAAAAACCTTCTTTTTAAATTTCCTAATAATTTTGCTCAAAATACAATAAGTAGATGTATAGCTGTAGTTACAAATTCACACTGTTCAATAATTTGACTTAAAAAAACCACATCAGAAAAGGTTTGATTTTATGAAATACCCAACTGAAAACTTCAGATCTAGTTATTGACTTAAATCTTTAATCTTTTATGAGCAAAATAAAATAGTAATAAACTGCTAACAATATGAAAAAATAATGTTTTTACATTGTAGACTGTTTTCTCTTCTCAAAACGAGTTTAAATAAAACTATATTCTAATGTAACCAGCTGCAGCAAAAGGTTCGAAATTATAAACCAGCGACTACATATATGTACATATGATTTTAAATGAAATAATAATACACTGCAGATAGAAAAAGATATCTAAAACTGAATGAAGATGGGAGAAAATCGGGGCATTGATTTTATTAATTCACATCTTTTCTATTGCTCAAATATATGAGGCAGAAGATCATCAATAAATAAATGGTTTAGATAGTTTCAAAATAAGGACAGGCTAGATGATAAAGGCTCCAAATCACTCAAGTCAATTAGAATCTAGGAGCATTGAAAACCAAATATCACCGAAATAAACTTATTTGTATTGGGTTTGATTGGAAAAGGGCACCTTGGGGGGTTTGGTGCTATGGTTAAATAAAGATTTGGATTGTAATGGAGAATCCATATGCACTCCTTAAAGCATGTTTCCCAAATCTCTTTAACACCAACGCCACTCAAATATTTTATTCGACCCAGATAAAGGAATAAAGAAGAAAAGAAAAGAGGAATAGTGGGTTTAATAAGTTAAACATCTTAGCAGGTAATTTAGAATACATTAAATACAATAACAGAGGTATGAAGAAACCTCCTAAAAAGCTTGGTTGTTCGACTGCATGGGTGTTTCAAATCCGGGTTCTGAGAGAACCAGGCTGGATTAAGGTATCATTGGCAATTTAGGGGCAGATTCTACATAGGTTAGAATCAGTCCCAACTTAGGATGATTTAAGGAAAAGGTTGAGTGGGAACTGTTCACGGATAAGGGATTGGGGACAGATCTGAGTCACCCATTAATTCAACCTAACAACTAAGCAATGGGCATGGCCATAATAAAGACATCAAACAACCAGGGCTGATTGGTTGGGCGGAAACCAGAGAGGAATAGGGGCAGAGGTTTCTACAGCAGCAACAGTATTGGAGAAAGAAAATAAAAGAAACAAAAGAAGGGATGCAGGCCTTCGAAGAGAGGACTTACCGAGAGGGAGGGGAGGAAAACAGAGACTCGAACTGGCTGTTGTGGATGCTCCTGCAGGTGGCTATCTTCGTCGGCTGTGAGAGAGGGCGAAGAAGATGTCGATCGGAAGAGAGAGACACAAGGATCTTGTGGTTGCTTGATGGTGATCGAAAGTAGGAGAAGAAATCCGTTGCCATCGCATGGATTTATAGGAACCACGGTCGGCTGGGTCATTCCGAAAGAAATTAGGAGTAGGAAGGGATTTGATGAAATTGAGTCCCAATCGAGAAAGGAAAGGAAGAAGAAAATTTGGGAAATTTCCCCATGGAGTACGGCGGTGGATAGGAAAGAGATAGGGGGAGGAACGAAAGGGATCAAGATGGGTTTTGTATTCCATCGGGAGTTTAGGGATTTGGGGAATAAGAGGGTGGACGAAGTGTGGGTCCAAAGGGCCCACACGGTTTTGGGTAGGTGGTTTCACATATAACTATATATATATTCTTTTTAAAAAATACCCAACTAAATAAATTTCAATGTGGAATGATTTTGATAAACTTAACCTTTATGGTAAGTCCAATCAATAAAAGCGGGTTCCATAAGTTTCACCCAAAATTATAAATGTTAAAATTTTAATTCGATAATTCTAATTGAAATTTCAACTTTGGGGGATTTAAAAATTTAATTTGATAACTAAATTTTCTATTTATTCTTTCACTTATTTATTTTAACTGCTCTTCCTATCAAACTTAACTTTCTAAGAATAAGGATACCAAATAGTTGAATTAATATTTTATTTAATGTTACTTTACTTTCAATTTTGTTCAATCTATTTTTAATTGGTTATTTTAATTTTCTCACTACTTAGTCGCTTAGTGAAACGGAGATTTTAATTTTAATTTAATAAATAAATTTTCCATTCGCTTAGATTTTAATAAAGTAAAGTATTATACTAATACACACAATATCAATTTCTAATTAACTCTACCCACTTCTACTGACCCGCTACTTCGGGTCGGGTCATTACATGTACATCTTGTGTTTCTAACAGAAAATGAGGACAAATTTATTTACGAACAGTGTCCCATATAGCCTTTTTAGTAGGAAGTATAAATCGTACCACAAATCGGTTGAAACTGGTGCTTCCTTTTCTCATTTCCCCTAATCAAAGTGCATTAATTAAAGGGAGGCAAATTGTGGACTCAATGGTGGTGGCTCATGAGTGTCTTCATTCGAAGGTCCGATCTGGGGAGCCAGTGATTGTTTGTAAGTTGGATTTTCAAAAAGCTTACGACAAGGTGAGTTGGGAGTTTCTTGATTATGTTTTGGAAAGGATTGGGTGTGGTGATAGGTGGAGAAATTGGATTCATGCTTGCCTTGCCTCAGCTCATTTCTAGTGAATGATAGTCCTAAGGGCCTTTAGAATGGAGAAGGGCATTAGGCAGGGAGATCCTTTGTCTCCCTTTCTGTATGTGATGGTTGTTGAGTCGTTGCACCTTATGTTTCAGACTATATCCTTGCAGGGATTTAATTCATGGATTTAATCAATGAAGTACTTCAAGCGTGCTAAGATGTTAGGGAACCATCAATTTTATAGTCTTCTATATCCTTGACTATAGGAAATTGGGTGTAATATGCCCTTTCCTGCATCTATGCCCATACTCGTATCTGATGCTATGTATCATGGTAGGTGTCTAGATGTGTTGCTTCTTCTTTTCCAATTTAATAAAAGATGCATTTACTTAGTTGCTTACACTTGTCCCAAATTTTTCCAGGCACTAGAAAGGAATGAATCTGATAGACGATCCTGTTGCAAACATATACATTCTGATATGCAAGCTGGGACATCTGAGATGGAGAACAAACTATTCAATGGCATTAAAAGTAAAACTGTTACAGTTGATTTAAACCATTCTATCAATGAATTGTTGGAAAGGTTGAATTCAGCAAAGACTGTAAGTTCTAATTTTTGGTCATGTTTGCGACATTTTAATTTTGTGATACTCCATGTGCTTCCAATTATGATACCATTGATAGTGATATTTCATCACATCTTTAGGTTGAGGCATAATGATTTTTGTCATTTCACCAAACGGGCAAATTTACATTTTGTATGGGGGAACACTAGGGTCTTGAACTGCATCAAATGGTCCAAATTGCTTACTCTCTCCTATTCCAAAACATGTGATCCCTAGTTAGAGGGAACTCATCTTCCTCTGGCACTCTGTGTGTGTATGTGTTCTTCTCTCTCTCTCTCTCTGCTGCTCCAAGAGAGACAGCAACCACATTTAGGAGAGAAGAAAACAGAGTAAGAGAGATAGAGGCTATCTTAATTCTCCTTGCAATTTCATATCCTCTTAAATTGCTGCAGTTAGGCACATAACAATTTCAGCTTTCAACGTTCATTTGAAAGCTGCAGGCCCTCCAAAATTCCTTATCTTACTTTCTGTCCTCACGAGAAGTTTTCATGTCTCTGATGCCCTGAGAATAGTTGCAATATAATAGACGGCAGACACAGCAGGGACACAGAATTTACACATAAGAATGAAGTATTGGATATAATATCATAAGAGAGATGTTAATGTGACTCAAATTCTTAACCTTTTCTTTTCAACATCGACTACCTGTCAACTATGCTACAGGTTCTTATCATTTCATTACAATATTTTATGTTTTTTGACCAATTGTTTTCAAACCCAATGGCTGCCCAATGGCTGGTATTGTCACATTGGTTTCCCTTGATGATTTATGAGGACCCCATATGTTTGAATGGCACATCTGCTGGGTCTAAACAATTGCCTTGCTGTGACTAATATTCAATGTGCCATAGTCCTTGTAAGATGATTGGTCAGTTATACTTGGTGGTGGATTTAGTGGACCAAAGTTAGTGCTTAATAAAATAAATTGGGTAATGAGAGTTCTGTTTGTTATTTCTTTGTTTCCCTGTGAGGTTTTCCTTGTGGAGGGTTGGCCAAACATTGTGATTGATTTACTATGGCTTCCTCTATGATGAGCCTACTTGATGAAGTATTTGAACATTGTAAGTAGGGGTAGTGATTTCTGACCTTAAAAACCTGCCAACCTGAACCAAAACTGACCTAGAAAAAAGGGTCCAGGTTGAATATCTTGATCCATTTATTATGGTTTAGTCCAATGAACAGTTGATTAATAATGGTTGGATTTGGGGTTAAAGGTTCAAAATAATTGGGTCAGTCAACTGGCCAACAAGTTGTTTGTACTTGGTCACTAATTTCAAGGAGGCATTGTTTTCTCTATTTAGCTGTTTGTGGATGATCTAGTAAATATAACTTATTGTTTAAGAGTTGAAAGTACAGACCGTATTTTGCTGAATTTTCAATGAATCTGCTTACCAATTTCAATCTTTCTTATGTAACTATTATTCCCTTTATTGGCACATGGACAGTGTTAAAAGTAGTAAATTAACATAAACTTCTTTCTACCAAAACAACTTTATCTTGATGCAGGGTTACGGTAAAAAGGGTTTTCTGTACCAAATTACTTCTCAAAAAAGGGTTCTCAGATGTTATGAGATTGACTACAAATGAGTCATAACAAAATTCGCAGTCTGTGTTCATAAAAATTTAAAAATCCTGTCACTGTTGAAATCATTTTTATACACTTCTTCCCATTCATTCTAAAAATTCTATAGTTCGGTTTTCTGAATTTCATTTATTCATATCTTTGTTTTTCTTGTTGTTTTATTTCTATATGATTATGTCTATTAAACATGGCACCTTTTTTTTTAATGTCTAGGAGCTTGCAGCTACATTAAGGGCAAATTTAATGATAAAGCGTCAGCTTGATGATATTCCATCTCAAGCAGAACTACTGCAGTAAGTTATTCTTCTGTTTACTGTTGTAACACCCTGCCTGTTTAACCAACAAACGGGGTGCTACTTAAGTTAAAAGGATCCGACCGGATATGTGACGCACATTCATGGCTAAGATTTTTTTTTCTTTTATATAATAATGAGCATGGTTTACCAAAAATATTCAGAGTGTGGAATAATTAATTTAAATAGCCATGAACCCATCTCACATCGACCGTATCACTTAACAAGCATGGAATATCAAACCATCTCCAAAATAATGAAAATAACTCGAAGGAATTATAAGTCTAATCTCACATCATAGAATCTCAAGGTCCAAGTCTATTACAAACTCAATTGACACTCCATGTGTCTCAATAAAACTTAAACCAATAAAAAGTCTATAAGTCCAATAAATCAAATAACTAAGACTCCTCCGTCCTAGTGGCTACAAGAATTATCCTAGTTCTGCGTCGAAGTGTCACCTTGGCCTAAGTCTTTAAGAAAGCCCGAAATGTAAGGGTGTGACCTCCATGTCTAGTGAGAGATACAAACAAGCATGTAGTGTAAATCAACAAGAATTCCAAATATTCAAATAAAGAAATTGATAAACCACATGCAATTATTTGTTAAAATAATGCAAAAATGCAAATTCCAATGGTGATGCATGAATTCCCAAAACCCATGCACCCAACCAAATCACCAAACACCATGTGCACATAAGGGTCCGCAGACCTGGCCCGTCGGCCATAAGCTGACCATCACAGCGCACCACGCTAATGCTGGTTTGTCCCAAACGACTTGATTACCTCTCAGTCACCGGTAGAAGCATGTCCTACAACGCAACCTTGAACGACTATCAGCTTAAGTTGATGGTCATAGAGGTACCCCCTTTAGTCATTAACTTATCCAAGGACAGACCAAATCGGTTACATCATCAGTCGATGGTCATCGAGGAAACTCCCCTGTTCATCAACCTAGTCCAAGGATGCGACCGCAATTGGCCGTTTCGGAACTGAAGGCCACCCAAAAGAGCTATAAAAGCCCAAAAATCTCCAACACCTACCCAACCGTGGATGTGCATGCATGAATGAACTGCAAATAATATCCATGCATGAATGCCGTGTCCAAAATAATAATTATGGAGATTTTACGTGAAAAGATGCCAATAGAAGCCAAATCACTCTACCAAAAATTTTAGTATTAAAATACTAATATGAGTCATACACACTGATTTCCAAATAACAGGTGTAAATACTGGCTAATCAAACGTGGCATACAATAAACAAAAATAATTATGTCAATCCAAAATTCACCAAGTTCCAACACAAGCATAGGCAGTCCCTAAGTAAATTTTTGAATCCATGTCCTGGGTTTTTCAACAAGGTAAATGGACTTGATCACAGTCCAAGGTGACTGAGTCACTCACTAGTTTAAAATATTTAACCATGAAAACCCCCTTTACATTCTGTGAGAAGCACATGACTCACCTGTTTAAAATTAAATTTTCTGTCCCTTTAATTAAACCCATTCAATGCATTCAAACACACCAAAATATTTATTGGAATCCAAAATAAAATAATACATGTAATGGTTTGTTTTCCGTCACCTGGATACGCAAATCAACCAAAGTCCAAAAAGTCAACCCTTAGATCGATCTGTAACGCCCCGCCCCTTTCTACAACCTAAACGGGTCGTGACCCGCTTAACTACAGGCTGAACGGGCGTCTCCCAACGCAACAACGAATCTAACGGGCCTTACATCACAGATTTGTGGCTGGGGGAAATGAATATATATATATATATATATATTAAGATTGTGAATGAAATAATGAAGCCATCAAATCCTTATGCCCCATCTTAATGCATTGCACGAATTTTGACGTCATCCACGGTATAAAATAAATAACATCTATTATCAACATCACATTTAATCTCACTACTCACATCCCATTCCATAAAATAAAACAAATTCAATATCCTCAAAGTTCTCAATTATTTCAAGATAACTAATCAAATCTCTCAAAATACGTAATATCAAATAAAATAAATTCAATCACATGAATCCACAACTATACTAAGAAATTAAATATTCATCCTTGACAGTCTCTAAACATCAGTAGTGTCCTCCAATCCTAAGTCCAGAGGATTACCTGCAATGTAAGGGGTGTGAGCTCCAAGCCCAGTGAAGGAATACAATAGCACATATCCAAAATATGATATTTCCAATTTACTCAATGTAATACAAATAAAGAAATATTAAAAGCATAAGTAATTGAATATGCATTTAATGTCCATGCTTTATGCCATGTAATGCACAATACGCAACACCTCATTCATCTCCAACACCTACTGTATTTGGTGGCCTACTCGCCGGAGTGAGGCTAACACAATCACTACATGAAGTGGCCTACCCGCCGAAGCGAGGCTAGCACCACCACCAAATAACAGTCTATGTGGCCTTTCATAGCTCAATAATCCAAACTTACCACATGCGTGGTACTACTTACTAAAAGCGAGGCCATACACTACCACCGTCGTGGTATACATGAAAGATCACGGCTCACACCTCCATACCCATCCTATGAATATGACGATGCCATGCTCAATGCCATGCTTACCATGCATTATCTCTATCATCGTGCCACATGTTATGTATCATATTCACATGTCATGTATTTCATCATCAACATTATGATCCCAAATTAACATAAACATCATGTATATGTTTTAAAACATCAAAATCAATCTCAACAATATCACACATGCATAATAATAATTCATATCACAATATTATTATTATGACAACACAACATCATGGACCCATCTCAATAACATCAAAAATAACTCTATAACAGTTAATAAAACATTCATCCAATTCGAACATAATTATTGGACCTTTCAACAAGGCTAGTCGCTACTTTCCAACTATCCTGGCAGAATGAGTCCCCTCACGTCCATTAGAACATTTAACCTATCCCCTTACACTACTGTGAGTAAGCACCAGATTACAACCACTATTCCTACATATACCTAGTCCATATCATAGGGTCCAACATTATATTCCCAAAACACATGCAATGTTTAGCCTATCCCAAGAATCTAGATCTTAAAATAATTTAATCAAATACATTGATTAATAAAACCATTTAAACTAATATATATATATATATATATATATTTTTTTTTTTTTATAAGATAAATAATAAGAGAACCTTGCCAAATAATAGATAAATATATTGGTTAAACAAATTTGTAACTTTCAAAACATTATTATTATTAGCCTACTATTGTGCTCAAATAAATAAACAACTCAATAATAGTTTAAATGAATAAGTAAGTGATTTAAACCATTTTCCATAATTTAAAATAAGTAGAAAAGGTTATTTTGTAAAAATCATCCTTTAAACACTCTTTGTAAATAAAACTAAATAAGAAGAGGGACCTTGTCCAAAAATAAATAAATGGATCAAAAATGGTTGAGTGGTGGCGTAACAAGGAGCGGTAAGATCTAAAATTTGTATATGGGATTTCGGTTGATAAAGATGTGCATCTTATTAAATAAAGAATTAGAATGGAAAAATCTTCTGGAAGATGCAAAACTGATCTGGGAAATTGGGCGCTGTTTTTGGGCAAGAGAAAGAGAGGAAACCACATACCTTAGATTGGGAGAGAGTTCTTGAAAGGATCAGCCACAAGGAGAGAGATACTCGTTGTAGTATAAGGTGTATACAAATGAGGGTTTCTGTAATTACCCGACCCGGAGTAGCGGGTCAACAGTATTGGTAGAATTAGAGTGTTGGTGGATTAAGGTGATATGTATGTGTTTGTTTGTTTTAACCTTTCAAAATTATTTTGAAAATACACTTAACTTAGAATTTTAGTTAGCTCCTATTGCACACACTTTTTTTACCTAAAATAGTTTACACAACTGAAATAATTTAATTGGTGATAAATTAAATAAAAGAATTAAATAGATTTTAATCAGATTTTCAATATTTTTATGAAAAGATGATTTTGCCTCCTTTTGATTTAATTGCTATTTTTGTTTGTTTCGTTGGATTAATTCCTTTGTTAAAAATAAATAAATAAAATCTAAAATTTAGAATACATGTTGCTATCCTCTCCCCCTCTTTCGTTGGTAACTTCTTAATTTTACCCCATATACACGTTTTGCCCTTTGTAATTCCAGACCTTGTAGCTCCAAGTGGGACCCACATCCTTGGCAAATTCTATTTAGGATAAAACACATTAGCCGACCCTCCTGCATGGAAATATAAATAGTACAATCGTTGGAAACCTTGTCCCATCTCTATCATCTTCTCTCTTCCCTCTATCTCTCCTCTCTTTCCAGCACCATCTCTTCTCTCTCTTTATTTTCCAACTCCAACAACCCTTCACGTCGATACAGTGCCGGGTCACCCATTACCAACATCGATTAATCAAGACTACACCATCCAAACATTCAGCCATTCAGGTAAGATCTTGTTCTTATTTAGTATTTACTTTAGGTTACTTTTATGATTTATACAAAAGAAAAACTTATTTTAAAGGAAAAGAAAAGGATGATTTCTTTTAAATCCAATCCTTTATGTGGATTTCTCTTTTCTTTCTTTTTATCTTTTCAAGCCTGTTAGTTGACTTAATTTACAGGTATTAATTATTTTTGCAAGCGTTCCTTCTTATTTATTTCAATTACAATTTTTTTTTTTTTTTGATCTTATTCGTTTATCTAAACTAAGTATTTAGTTTCTTATCTATGTATCTACTTATATATTGTATCGTTTTGGATTTAACATCAAACTAAACATATTCAGGTATTTTCTTTTTTCATTGGTTTTCATTAGAAAAATCTGATCTTTCTTTGTTTCTTGTTTTATTTTGATTTCATTGGTTAAAAGGCTTAATAACTCCCATGATTTATTATTTTACAAAATAGTTTCTCTTTACTTGTCCCAATTCAAGATTTGCTTAAATTCTTAAATCATCTATTTATATGTTTATTGTTTATCTCATCTAGTTTGAGCACCAATGTATTATGGCCTTCATTTTATTTATTCAAATGGCTTAAATTGGGATTTATTGTTTACTTAGTCCATGTTTAGTATTTTTATGAGGTTTTCTAGCCATCCCTTATTTAAAAACCCCTTACTGATTTTACAAGGTTTTCATCCAATCTGATTTACAAAAGAGGACCTATTTTATAGATGAATGTTAAAGGCAACCAACCCTACATCGTCCCAAGTTGGGACTGTTTTTAGATTCAAACCATAGTTTTATTTTTATTATGTCATTGAAGTAGTATACGATTAGAACTCCACCATCACCTTTAACCTTGGACTTTAGGATAGCCGTGGATCAAAGTTGGGGCAGCAATATTCCTCATATGTATTTAGTGAAAGAGACTTAATGATCACCATATTAATGATGTTGGAAAACTCGAAATAATCTATTTGCAGTACTTGGAATTTGAGTTGGCGTCTACTGCTTGGATGCTAGGAGACCGTGAAAATCTCCACTTTGAGGTAGGTAGTACGAACTTGATTTTTGGCGTCTTTCCTTTTGATATAAATCAAGTCATGCTATGGGTTTTATGTAGAAGATTTAATTATAATTATGATTTGAATTATTATTATTTTTTTATTTTAATTCATATGCATTTTCAATTATAATGAATATTCGTATGACTTTGATTATATGTTGGTTTATGTGAATTATTGATATATGTGGTATGATTCGGTGATTGGGATATTATGCTAATGACGCAAGCATGGCCAATGACTAATACCGGTTCTGGATTTTAATATAAATTTTATATGCCCCGAAGAACCTGGCCGGGCCCATCAAATTGATTGAGATCCCATCACATGTGAATTATTGAATATGCTAAGTATGAGTCTGATTATGATAGGTATCTATGGGTGAGGCTTGTGGATTGGTTTGATGAATGTGTAGACCAATGGTGAGGTTGAGCGGATGTCTCAAGTATGCGGATGGGGCTCATACGTTGATAAATGCGTGGAAGTGGTTGACACTCATAGATTTGATATGAGTATTTGTGATATGATTGAGTGGTGTAGATTACATGAGATTGTGTGATGTGTTAGCCACTTGTGGAGGATATATCTGATTACTAAGATGTCGATTGATGTGTTTGTTGGATTTGGGTTCCACATGTTGGATTGCAATGCATGGGCCTTATGTGTGAGTGTGATGAGCCGCACAGTGTATTCACGGTGACGTATGTTTCTGGGTGGCATTATGTATCAGATTATTGATTGTGATAAGTGGCTTGTCAGGAAAGATCTTATGTGTGAGATTTGATTAAGAACGTGATACTTATCTGTCTTCTTGATGGGGAGGTGTGAGGCCACAAGACCCAAAAGTCCTAATGGGCGGATGATGTGTGGGCATAGGCTACCACACTGGCAGGTACCTCATTGACAAGCTGCGGGTGAGGGGTGAGGTTTTCACTAATCCCATATCGAGAGCAAATGAGTGAATGCGTTGTCTATAAAATGGATTGAGAGTATCACTGTACCAGGTGAATTGAGTCATTGTGGAGTTTGATAGTGTGATAAGTTACACTCTTTAGTTGGTTAAGTTGATGATCGAGTGGTTAGAACTAAGATGTATTGATGGATGTGAGCGTCTTGAGTATGATATCAAGATAGATACATTTAGGTGAGTTATGTTGTGGTGTTCATGTGTGTGTTGTTTATGTGATGTTGAATTGTGTTGGATATTTCGCCTTTTTATTGAATATTATTGTATGTGGATTTCATAATGTTTATTTGTACCCCTACTGAGCTGATGATCCATGGGCAAGTGAGGCACACTCCCTAACAGTTTTTCAGGTGATAACTGAAAAGTGACGATTCAACTCTCGGAGGTGAAGACGTAGTACTGAGTCAAGGATGGATATTTAATTTCTTAGCATAGTTGTGGATTCATGCGATTGAATTTATTTATTTGGTAATATTTATTTTTGAGACTTGATTAGTTGAATTTATTTTTATGGATTGGGATGTGAGCAGTGAGATTAGACTTGATATTAATAGAGATGTTGTTTCTCTCAATTTTTGTGGATGACATGAAGATTTGTGCAAGGTGTAGTTGGGCATGAAGGATTTGATGGCTTCGTTATTTCATTCACAATCTTTTAAAAAAATATACTTATTTTTCCCCAACCACAAATCTGTGATGTAAGGCCTGTTAGATGTGATGCGTTGGGTGACGCCAGTTCAGCCTACAGTTAAGCGGGCCACGACCCGTTTAGGCTGTAGAAAGGGGCAGGGCGTTACAGTTTCGACCAAGGATAAGAGGTAAATATGGGAGATGTGCATATGGAGGTCGAATGGAATTCACATGGGGCATTAGCACCGTATAAAAGGAATTAGAGTTGGGATTTCGAATGGAACTTATTTATTTAGGGATCATTGGATGGGTAGTTTCCATTGGGTAGATTTCCTAATTAGATTAGGATTTTCTAAAATTTTAAAACTAATGTAGAAAGAAAGTTTCTAAAGTTATTCATGTATCCAAGGTGGGACCTTCTTATGGGTCACACGAATTTGGGGTTGCTAATTACCTTTCTAAATTTTATTTATTTGCTTAATTTAGTTTCCCTCTAATAATAATTTATTTAATTAAATTTCTCTTTCTAAAATTAATAACTTTCTAAACATCGAAAGATTTGAACATTACATTCGACTAAGGCATGGGTACACTCGTCTTTTCAAAATTAGTCAATTTTATTTGAAAGACAAACACTAAATTATTCTCCGATCAATTTATTCAATGCATCTCTTAATTAAACTCTCAATGTATTTTCAAAGTTCAGGAAATTAACATTCACTTCTAACTTAGGGGAATTTAAATGTCTAAGTTGACAACTTATTTTCCATTTACTTAATTTTAATTCGAAGGGGATAAATTTGTAAATTCTTATTGAGGATAAAGTGTGTGCAATCGGGGTCTATTATTCAATCTCTAAATTCAATTGTGTTTTCCCCAAATAAATTTATCAAATTAAACTAGCAAATCAATTTAAACCATGATAATTTTCTAAATTAGCTTTACCCACCGCTGCTGACCCGCTACTCCTGGTCGGGTCATTACAGATCGTCCAAATCCAAATTCTCTGAAATTTGGGTTTAGAGTTTATTTCAATTAAATTAATTTCAATTTAATTTACTATTATTCAACAACCACTAATAGAATCATTAGTGTGTTGTCCCACATTAATTAGGTCAAAAGGCCAGCAATATCTCAGAATTAATTGAGTCCTTAGAAACCAAAGTTGTGCCAAAACTCGTCCTACTTTCTGAATTTTCTGGGAACAATGTATATTTTCAATGAGTCCCAAATTTTTATAGTAGATAGGTCTCTTAAGTCACAATTCCAACGATATCTCGTTTGCCCCGAAACGATATTCCTAACCTGAGTTATGACCAAAATGCCCTGACATGTACACTGCCAACAATTTTGCAGTCTTAAACGAGGCATCTCGATTGCAACCTGAAATTGACCTATCAATTAACCCTCTTTGGGTCTGTAATTTTTTCTGGAGATAGATCTCTCTATGGGCTTGAATTTAGGCACAAATTTGGCACTTATCCGGTCTCTTGCGACCAAATTAAAAATCGTCCATTGGAACACTGCAAAACTATCCAAAATTCTGATTTTTGCAATAGGGTCCTCTTGCAGGTCTAATTTGACCCATCAAATCATCAAATCGGACCTTCAAATTTTATTGGATTTATATCTCCAAATTTTGATCAATTTGGACATAAATTTTGCATCAATCGAATATGTATAACCCAAGTTATGATTTATTGAACGAACGACAGCAAAACTGTCCTGCTGATCTGGGCAGAATTTTGGTCTAACTTGCAGACCTAATTTGGGGTATCATCCCTTCTCTTTTTTATTCCAAATTTTTACAGCAACTAGATATGTAAGTCTAGTTTCCAACGCAAAAAGCCTTGCTGTAAAATTTGATCGGGAACCCCGAATATTAATTTAATCGTGTCACTGCGCCGATTGATCCGTGGAACAGTCCCACATGGTTCATTCAACAAAACCCCAACTTAAACTTGATCAATCAAAACCCTAGGGCATCAATTTCTTATAGGGTGTTTTTAATGTAACGTATTCAATGTAACTAACTTTTAGCTTCTAAACCCACAATTTAAATTCTCAATTCAACAAATTTGGGTTTCTAGAAATATTCTTTTTTTTTTTTTCAATTTAATTTTACACAAGTGGGTTCCACGGCCGTGTTAATTTTAGAAAGTTCTAAATTTAGCTCAACCCACCATTTTTTTGTTAATTGTCAAATTCAACACAAATTTTGAAATCACCTAAATCTTAAAATTTAATTAAGGGGTCTAATCCACAATGTTTGAATGAATCATTAAGTTTTAGATTTTTTTTTAACGGGGTTCTAATCTACCCACTAACCCTGTCTAATTATCTAAGACCCGCTAAAATTGGGTCGGGTCGTTACAGCTGCAGTTTATGCATTTGCAATTTATTTATTATTGGGATGTTTTGAAAGAAGCCCCAATATTTTTGCTTTTATCTAAAAAAGGCCCCAATTTTTTTTTTCCATATTCTAAAGTAAGCCTCAATATTCTTTTATAAGAAGTTTATGGTTTCTAATTTTTGTTCAACTCAATAATCAGGTATGAACATCGTTTTTCAGAATTATATGTTCAGATCCAGGTACAAAAGGCTTCATGTGATTATGGTTTTCCTTATATTTTTTTTTGATACATTTTGTCACTAAATTCTTGATAATGATTTAAATAATCATTTTTGAATTATGTGCATTGTTTATGCTAATCTGCAGGAAAAGCTTTGCCAAACTCGTAAATACTATGCTACCTACAATGCTCTTCTGGAGACAAAAGAACTAATGCTAAAGGAAACATCTTTGTTAAATTCAATAAGTGCCCAGGTTTGTTTTGGAAGAATTAAGAATCTATTCATTTTAAGGAAGCATCTTTGTTAAAATTCAATAAGCGGCAAGGAAGCATGTGAACTGTTAATTTTTTATTCCCTTTCTAAATACTATTCAGCAGATTGCATCCATAATCTTTATTGATGCACCTTAGTAAACGACATCAACATGGTTTTTTCTTGCCTTGGTTCTTGGTTATCTTTTTTCATTTTGTGCAATGGAGGAAAAAAAAACATTAAAAGCATATTTGTTGCACTGATCTTACATTCACTTGAGTTGATTGCCCAATTACAAAACTATAACTTTCTTATCTGATAAAGTGGATAGATCATCACATGAGCTATATTCTGATTTATACCTTCTGAGAAGGCAGAACTTCGTGGTACAAGAGGTGCATGTGCAAACCAATCTAGAGTGGAAGTCAAAATCATTGTGCACATGTCCATTGGGTGCTGCTCCTTTCTCTTGTAGATTTTCTATTGAATGAAAGTATACTCTTTTGTTTTCAACCAAAAAAAGTGGATTGATTTGACAATTTTATCTATGATACATCAAATGGATGCTTAGAGAAACATAGGAGTCTAGATTCAAAACATTTAGATGGTCAGGACATCTTAGTTTTAGGGCTTGCATATGTGCCACTTGCAAGGCTTCTTTTGATCTTTTGGCTTTTGAGTTGTAAGGGTTTAGAGGGTTTGGGTGTTGATGAGCTTTTATGGGCTTGGTCTGAATGTTTACAAGATGGCAAGTCTAAAAGGAAACCTATTCACTGGTGGACCATTTTGCCGGAAGGACTTTTAAATTTAACGTGGATGGTGCAGCTAGGGACAGACTCGCATTGGGATTATATTGTTTTTTATTATTATTTTTGTCCGCGCGGGGGCCGGGGGGGGGGGGGTGGGGGGGGGGGGGGTGTCCTTTTTATCCATTTTGTCGATATATTTTGTTTTCTTCAGAACCAGTAGGGTCTAAGGATTTCAATGAGGAGGCATAATCTTAACCTTTAAGTGAGCAATCTCTCTTTGGGGGAAAGGGGCGATGGGGAAACTCCTAATTGAAGGAGATATGTTCAATGTCATTTCGGGCTTCTGATAAGTAGAGGCCTCCTTAGAGGTTCCTTTGTGTTGTTAGGGACATTATCTTGCAGGGGCTCGAATATTTTCTTTAGGCATGCCAGGAGGTTAGTTGATACCATAGGAGATTTCCTCGCCATAGTTGCGGTGGGTAGCCATGATGGTTTTGTTGGGTCCTTATAATTTGTTACTGTGAGCCTTCAATGTGTTTTTTGTTTTTGAGGATAAGACTCATTTATTATGAGCTGTGTAGTAGAGCACTGTGGTGAATCTTGTGTTTTTTTTTTTTTTTTGGTATTTTCGAGTTTCAATATATATATTATACTATAATTTTTCTCCTTTTAATTTTGGTTACCTTTTCCAAAAAAACAGGGACGCCATATGAGTTTACTTGGTTGCTAAGGAAAAGAATCTTAGATTTCTCAAAAAAGGTCCATAGTATGGTTGACCAAGAGCGAGAGTGAGAGCAAACTCACATAGAAAAAGGAGATGGTGATCGATGGAATCGTCAGGGGGATTGGGACAAAGTTGACGACGGAGGATGGCGACAGTCAACCAGGAGAAGACACCAAGCAGGAGGGGAAAAAGCATCAATCACCTTGTTCGTAACAAACTTGCAAGATCCAAGGACTATGAGCTGGTTGAAGGGATTTTCAGACGGTGGGGATGGTAAGGGATGCCTTTGTTTTGAAGAAAGACGCAACTGGAAGGGTCTTTGGTTTTGTGAGAATGGCCAATGGGGCACAAGTAGAAAAAAAATACTATTAAAGGGCTAATTGGTTCCATGCTCAATGGCAGTGCTTGCAAGTGAACCCTGCTCAATTTTGGAGAAATGGAATAAGCCATTCATCTATAAAAAGTGCTGGAGGAGAAGGAAACCAACCATTGCTTCATCCATTAGGTGTCAAAGACACGAACCCTATTACTTTGAAAGGCAAGGAGAAAATCACTGACCGGCAATAGTGGTGGGTGGTGAGGTAGGGGAGTCCTCTAAAACAGGGAGATTGTAATCTACCCAGAAAAGAACTGCTCAGTCCTAGGAAAACTTTCCATTGACTTTATGGTAGACCTAGACAAGGTGATAATGATTAAGGAGTGGTTATCCAAAGCTTTGGTGATCTCTCCAATAGGACGATCTTCTCATGTCGAAATACATCAATTCCTGACAGTGAAGGTTTCTCTGATCCTTGGATTTGTCTTACCAGAGAAAATTGCTATCTGGTGGCACTGAAGATGGATAAGGTCACAAGGCTTTTGAAATCGCCTCTAGACTTTGGGAGACTTCGAATCCTTGGGTGTTGGCTTCCAAATCTCTTTCAGCACACGGGAAGGGCTCGGCTCCACTGTCTTGGTTACCCCATCCAAGGTTGGACTGAGAAATTGATTCGCGCCTTCGACAATAGGCTTGGAAAACTCGTAGATGTGGATGACAAGAACTTAAACAAGGAAGACTGCTCCTCACTTAATCTTCTGGTGGAAGTTGGTATCCTTAACTAGATACCATCGACGATTTCCTTATCTCTCAACGGAGAAATCTACGAAATCGCCGTGAAAGAAATCCATGAAATCCAAGCTCCTCAGCAGGGAGGCTTGGCACTGGAGTCTTCGTTGGAAAACCAGTTTCTTTTACCGAGGAGAGAGATGGGTCGACCGTTGCTCACGATTCACGTAACACTCATGCACGACCAACTCAGTCGGAGAGGACTGCTGCCATGGGCGACGTGGCAAAGGAAGATTGGGTCTCTGAGAATGGGGGCAAGGAATTCAAATTTCTTTCATTAGTAAGGAAACCCTACTTCGCCTGGCACGTGCGAGGAAGCTGTTGAGGGCTTCGTTGTGGAATTGGATAATGGGCCATCCGTCTAGGTATGGGCCTAGTTCTAATCCAACCCAATGGTTGCGGGATTCAGGCCAGAATCAACCTCCCGACCCAGCCCAAAGGAGGCAGAACTTAGGCTTGAATCAATCCAATCTACTCGAAAGGCCTAAGCTTGAAGAACTCTGAGTAGAGTTCTCCAGGCGTTTTAAGTAACTAACTAGGAGCTGCCTCTGTCCCTAACTAAGGTAGAGCAGAAGAAGGAGAGAAAGGGGTAGGTCCATTGGATGGCATCGGAGGGGAGGACGCCGTTAAGCACCTCTGACAGCCCCAGAAGAGTCGGATGGCCACGACGACGTCAATTCTCCTCACTACAACAAGCATGACTGTCTGCATCTGGGTCAATTATTCAGCGACGAGGTGTCTCTGCAGACGGTAATGGAATCAAGACCCATTCAACACAAGGAGAAGGTTTGGAAGCACTGAGGAAACGTGGGTATTCCAAGGAAGATGGGGAGTAGATTTTGAAAATAGGGAAGGCCCTAGGGATTCACTTCAACAACGAAGATGGGGATGAGACAACTCTCAGATGGGTGAAGGAGAGGGACATAACATCTTCCTCTTCCCCTTGAGCATTCAAGAGAAGTGCTGCTGCAGTATTGCTAATGGGGAGGAATAGATTTTTTTAAATCCATTACAAAAGGAAAAAATAGCTTGGGAGGAGAAATGGGGATCGAATTGGTTGTCAATGAAGATCCTCACATGGGACGTCAAGCCCTCGGACTCCAGAAGAAAAGGAGCGCACTACTGCTCTTCATTAGGAAGCACAAGATCGACATTTTGTTCATCCTAGAATCGAAAAGGGAGGAAATATCACCTACTCTAATAAGAGAGATTTGGGGTAGAAATGAATGTGATTCCTTTTACAAATCTTCCGAGGGACAGTCAGGGAGGTTGATAACTCTTTGGAATTCTTCCCTCTTGAACGTGACGCAGGACAAAGGATAGGGTAACCCTAAATGCCTAATATGGTTCCCAAAATATTAAAAAGGGATGAAAATAATGCACCCTAAATCTAAAATGGCTGAAATTAAGCAATCAATTAATACTAACAATTCAAGAATATAAATTTATCACAAATAATCATGCGAAAATCCTCGGAATATGATGTAAACAAATACATGGAAAGACTTAATAAAAGGGTGGACTAATCTTTAAAGGAAATAGGCATATGGTTTTGACTTAAGCATAAGGTTTTAAATATGGACTACTAAAAAAGGAGTAGGCGAAAGTGTGGGGGGTTTTAAAAGGTTACGGAAGCAAAGAGGGAAAGGGATAGGGGTCGCGCAAAGCACTGTCTGGCTTAGGATAGGTTGCGGCTGTGTGGAGAAAGGCTTGGGAGGAGGAACGGCAGCCAAGGGGTAGGTGTTAGGAAGAAACGAAGGCACAAGGGTGGGTTTTATAAGGCTGCGACAACAGTAGGAAGGGTATATGGCTGCGGCGACGAAGGAAAGGGAGGCTACAGGTAGGGACGACTGCTAGGAGAGGAGATCTGGGACTGACGACAACCAGAGGGACCAAGGAAGGTGGCAGCGATGGTGTTTGAGGCTAGAAAGGGGCGGCGAAGGCAGTATAGTGGCTGAGGTGAGTGGGTGATGGCTATAGAGTGGTTTAGGAAAGTAATGACAACAGTAGATGGGTCTCAAAAGGTCACGGCAGCAGGGAAAGAAAAGGAAAAGAAAAGAGAGAGAGGAAGAAGAAGAAGATAGAAGAAAAAGGTACCTAAAGAAGATGGTGGCCTCACGCCAAGGCCTCTCGCCTCTCCGGTATCTCACCTAGAGTTTCCAAGGATTCGCTCCAAGGTATTTTCGTCGCCCAATGCTTGTAGAAGAAAGCTTCAATTTTTATTTCATTCGTTGATTTCATAAGCTTACAACAGAGGGCTTACATAATAAGACCTTACCCCAAATAAGAAACTGAAGAAGCGAATTATATTAATATACTTTTCTAAAAATAAACTAAGCAACTAAACTAAGTAAGAAAGAAAAGAAGCACGGAAAGGAAACGCAGAAACACTATGGGACTGGTTTGCTCCGCACCAGAACGTCTCAATGAGAAGGATGGATTCACGGTCAATATCAGTTAAGGGACATTTGCTGAATGAGGGAGTGGAAATATGCCTTACCAACATCTAAGTGCCGAATTTAGACAGTGATAGAACCAATTTCTGGTCAGAGTTGGAAGACATCAGGGTATGGAGTTCTAGCCTTTGGTGCATTGGCGGTGATTTTAATGTAGTGAGATACCCATTGGAAAGGAAAGGAAGAGGGGGATACACAAGGGGAATGGAGGATTTCTCGGACTTGATTGAGAAGAATAGCTTAATCGACTACCCTCTCATTGGTGGGTGGTTCACTTGGTCAAATGGCCACTCGAGATTGGCAATGAGTAGGTTGGTTGTTGGGGATAGGGATCTTAAACTTCTTTATTCCAGGTTATACAGAGCAAAAAGAGATAAGAAGGATATAGTTCAAATCAGTATGGGATGGTGGTGTGGTTGGTGTGTTTTAGGAGGGAGCTTAAGGTGTTGGAGCAGAGAGATTTCGAAGAACTTAAGGCTTTGCTTGAAGATTTGTCCATCTTTACAGGCGAGGAGGATGAATGCGTA
The DNA here is from genome assembly GCA_013350335.1 of Chimonanthus salicifolius. Taxonomy (NCBI): domain Eukaryota; kingdom Viridiplantae; phylum Streptophyta; class Magnoliopsida; order Laurales; family Calycanthaceae; genus Chimonanthus; species Chimonanthus salicifolius. Next base: position 11,208,838 of record CM023533.1, read on the forward strand.
CTTATCAGGTTTACATATGTGAGGCAGGGGTTAGGGCGGCTTTGTGATCAAGGAGTGGTGAAAAACCTCCATGACCTCTTGCCTAGAAAGGCGTGGCCCATTCGAGGGTGCAAGTCTTCTTGTGGTGTGCCATGAGAGGCTAGAGTTTAATGAGGTGTGGTTTGAGGTAGATGGGTTTGGCATAAGAAGAAGACAATCTATCTTGTGTCCTTTGTGGATACCCAATGTAGGATGTCCATCATCTTTTCTGTAGGTGTGGGGTTGTGAGGGAAGTTTGCTGTAGGTTTAGTGGGTCGTTCATGGGTGTTTTACAATACATTACTAGCCTACTAGGTATTGTGGAGGATGGGCATTTTAACTCTTCTCGGGGCAGGAAGACATTGGCTTGGGTTTCAATACCAGCAGCAGTGCTGTGGTCAATTTGTAAGGAGAGGAACTGAAGGATTTTTTAAAATGAGACAAGTGTAGTAGACAAAATCTAATGAATGTGCTAGATGGAGACTTTGTGCTTGGTTGTCATCAGAAAAGAGTTTAAGGAGGTGCCTTTTCTTAATTTTATTTATCATGGGAGGGTGTATGAGGGACGGCAATAGGAAAAGGAAAGAGACAGTAGACCTACTAAGGGTTGCTTCAAGTTTAATGTAGACAGAGTAATAAGGGGAAATCCAGCTCCAACAGTGCATGATGGGAAGGGAGAGATGTTATTCTACTTCACAGGAATTGGTAGGCATTAGAGATTTTAATGAGGCTGAATTTAGGGCTTTGAGTCTGTGGGTGAGGCACTGTTTGTGTAAACTAGTAATAGAAGATGATTCTGCAAGTTCAATCAAATGGGCTAGTGGTAAGAAGATGCCTCCTTGGAAGCTAATATCGCTGGTAAGAGATATGGGACTTGTGCTTAGGCAATGGAGGTATCCTTGAGTCATGTTGGGTGATCTGCAAACGGAGTGGCATATTCTCTGGCCAAGGCATGAGTGAATAGGGAACATGCTATAATGGATTTTGTGTAGTCTCTGTTGTTTTTCAGAGGTGTATTATTGTAATAGTTCTTTTGGGTTTTGTATTTATTGGTCTTAGGGTGGAGTTGGTATAAGCCTCCTATACAATCCCTTTTGTACTCTATTTCATAATATCTTTTATTTTCCTTGTTTCAAATAAATAAAATGGCCATATGTACCAGGATGGAACTCATACTTGAGATCCAAGCCATGCGTCAGTTGTTTTGTTGACTATTTCACTGGCTCCAATCATTGGGGCAATCCATTCATCAGATGGCCCACACATGTACTGGCTAGATTGATGGCTAGAGAAGTGCATCACCTTTTTGTTTGAGGATTAGTATATACCTCCTGTACTGTACCATACCATTTTGTTTTTAATGAATTTTATTTTTTTGTTTCTTTTCCACAAAAAGAGTCCACTAACTCCATATTCAGCTCATGTCTGCCCACTTTATTAGTTTTTCTTCTCTTTTTTTTTTTTTTCAAAAAAGGAGTGCCCACCCTATTAGTTGACCTTAATTTGACTGAAGTCAAATCTTATTGGTGGGATCACCCTGTTGCATGGTTTGATGAATCTGTTGCCACAATAGGAGCTTTATAGAGTAGAGAGCTGTGTAGCCTATCAAATCATTATTGTTCTAATGTGTTCCTCCAATAGACACCATTGTTAAAAGTATGGTGCCTGCACATATTTCTATCCATATTTAATATATTTGCAGGGGAACATTATCCTTTTAAAAAACATTATCCATTAAAAAAAATTCAGAAGGTAACAAGACTAATTTTATTAATAATAAAGGGAAAAATATGCAAAGAAAGTGACCAAGATGGGCACAAATAAAACATAAGAAGAAAAGGTCAATATTATCTTTATTTAAAGAGTAAAAAGCAAAACATTATCTTTGGCATAAGAACCACTTATGTAGTAACATCTTTTCTGAATCAGTTCTATTTCACTCTCTCTAACTCATTCAGTTTCTACCTTCGTCAGTTTCAAGATGCCATGAATAGCACTACTGGTCGAGCTAAACTTATTGATTCTATGGAAGGAATTGTTAAAGGGACTCAACAGGTAATGACTATCTTTTCTCATTTAAAATGAAGTTTCCAATGTTTATATACCTTATACATGCATAGCCATTTATCATGCACATTTTATATTTTGTCTGTTGTACAAAAAAAAAAGGAAGGAAAAAAGCTTATGCAAATGCATGTTTTATTACCCTTTAGATGTTTCAAGTTGTACATTTTTCTTGTTTCAACAAAATCTTCATTACCAGTGAATAAGGGAAGTTACTAAATTACATATTGGTGTGTCCAATGTGTCGCCAAAGATGTCGTGCAATAACCAATTGATGATCCTCAGATGTAGATTACTTGGAACAGATCAAGGCTACAAAAGACCTAGCATACCTCTTCCATTTCAATATCTTTTTCAACGTTATTTTCTTTATACAATTTATGAAAATATTTTATTTTACTTTTTATTATTTCTTTTTTATATAATGATATACATGTATTGTAACGCCCTGCCCCGCTCCTTTCTACAGCCTAAACGGGTCGTGGCTCGCTTAACTGCAAACTGAACGGGCGTGATCCAATGCATTACACATCTAATGGGTCTTACATCACAGATTTGTGGCTGAGGGAAATGAACACACACACACACACACATATATATATATATATATATATATATATATATTTTAAGATTATGAATGAAATAATGAAGCCATCAAATCCTTCAAGCCCATTTTACTCATCGCATAAATCATAATGTCATCGACAATATAAAATAAATAACATCTATTATCAACACCAAATCTAATCTCACTGCTCACATTCCATTTCATAAAATAAAACAAAAACGATATCTTCAAAGTTCTCAATTTGTTCAAATAAACTAATCAAGTCTCAAAAATGAATATTACCAAATAAATAAATTCAATCGCATGAAACCACAACTATGCTAAGAAAATACACATTCATCCTTGACTTAGCATCACGTATCACCTCCGAGAGTTGAATTGTCACTCCTCAGCTATCACCTGAAAAATTGTTAGGGAGTGAACCTCACTTGCCCATGGATCAACATCACATAAACAACACACACATGAACACCACAACATAACCCACATAAACGTATCTATCTTGATATCATACTCATAACACTCATATCCATCAATACCTCATTGTTCTAAGCACTCGATCATCAACTTAACCAACTAAACAATGTAACTTATCATACTATCAACTCCACAAGGACTCATTTCACCTAGTACAGTGATACTCTTAAATCCATTTATTAGACAATGCGTTCACTCATCTGCTCTCGATATGGGATTAGTAAAAACCTCACCCCTCACCCGTAGCATGTCAGTGAGGAAGCCCGCCAGTGTGGTAGCCTATGCTCATCCATCACCCGCCCACAAGGACTGTTGGGTCTTTTGGCCTTACACCTCCCCATCAAGAAGACAAATTAGTATCACGCTCTTAATCAAATCTCACACATGGGATCTTTCCTAACAAGCCACTTATCACAATCAATAATCTGATACATAATGCCACCCATAAACATACGTCACTGTGAATACATTGTGTGCCCCATCACACTCACACATAAGGCTCATGCCCTTCAATCCAACACGTGGAGTACCATCTCATCATACATATGAACTAGCATCCTAGTAGTTAGATCTATCATCCACAGTGGCTAATACATCTCACAATCTTATGAGGTCATCGTTCGACAATATCATGATTACTCATATCCGTCTATGAGTCTCGAACACCTCCACCCAACTTACATTTATCAATATATCCATAAATCTCACTCATACACCTATCATAATCAAACTCATGCTTAGCATATTGCTTAGCATATTCAATAATTCACAGTATGATGGGATCTCAATCAATTTGACAGGTCTGGCCAGGTTCTTCGAGGCATACAAAACTTACATAATAATCCAGAACCTGGTACTATTCATTGGTCACGCTTGCGTCATTACCATAATATCTCAATCACATAATTATACCAGATATATCAAATCAATCATCATCACATCATAGCAATACTAACACATAACAATATGCCTTTAAAATAAAAATAAAGGATAAATAAAATCAAGATATAAAAATACCGATAACCCCCAATACACAAGTTATGGAAATAACAACAAAACACTCCCTACCTCAAAGTTGAGATTTTCACATTCTCCTAGCATCCAAGCAGTAGATAGGTTGCATAAAGACGCCAACTCAAATTCCAAGTACTACAAATAGATTATTTCGAGTTTTCCAACATCATTAATATAGGTGATTATTAAGGCTCTTTTGCAATTTACATTAAATACATATGAGGTACGTTGTTGCCCCAACTTTGATCCACGGCTATCCTAAAGTCCAAGGTTAAGGGTGAAGGTGGAGTTCATACATTGTATGGCTGAACCAGGCATAATCCCACTTAGCACTAATAGGGCAATAAAAACCTTATTCATGAAATAAGGGAGTTCTTTTAAGTTACTAATAAATCTTACTCCAAATAAAACAACTAATAAATAGCTCAAGTTGTTGTTTCAAAATATTAAATGATTTGACTTGATAGAAAAAAACCCAAGATTTCAAATCGATAAATACTTTTAGTTAAGTAGGATGAAATAAGATAAATAAAAGAGGGAGAAAAACCATCTTGTAAATACTGTTACAATACTGACACTTGGGATCTGAAATACCTCTTTTATATACATATTTTGAAATCCCTTGCATTATTAGGGAAAATAATTATATAAATATAATTGGAGTCATTACTCGTATTAAAACAATTACTTGAAATAAAGCAATGAGGGTTCCCTAAATTTGCTACCATACATGAATCGGTATAGAAGTAAATTAGTAATAAAATCGAGAGATCAATTTGAATGACACAGGTTGCTATCTAATGGATAAAAATATCAAAATCAAAGAGTTATTTACTTACAAGATTCGTTTGAAAAGAAGAATGTCCTCTATAGTTCATAACAAGTCTAAGGTAACCACATTCTCAGGTTCTATCTTGAGAGCAAGCCACGGAAACACCAACAAGTGGTCGAGGCATGGTGTTGGCAGCAATCAATTTGAGACGGGTATAAGATGAGTCTAGGTTGGGACTGATATATAAAGGAACTTAAGAAAATTACGGTAAGATGAGAGGTACATGATTGTTGAATTGAGTATTTAAAGAATGAAGTCCAATACTAAAAATTGGCCTCATTTAACTGGTTTTGACAACAAATCAGTCCTCCACAAGACTTTAATGAAACCACAAATCTAAGTTATTTAAATCAAACAAAATCATAAAACCAAAAACCCAATCAGTTAGGTTTAAAATTTAGAACAGTCCAAGAAAACCCACGAACAGGATCTGACCTGGTTGTAAAAACTGTAGGAAAGAATCGATCCAGGCACATGCAGCGATTAGGAAACAAATTCAGAACACATACCTGTATTAAGTTCAGTTTCTTAGAGAGATTTAGGTGTGGACAGCAGGTAGGCTGAAATCTGGTTGGGTTCCTTATCTCAACTGCAATATGGATGCGAATGGCGGTGGAGTGCCGGAAACAACAGCGCTGGCTGGTATCACAATGTCTACTGGCGTAGGTTGGAGCAGCAAACAGCAAGATAGAAATCCAATATGTGGTAGAGCTGGAAAGCTCGAGCAGTAGGGAAAGAGAGAGAGAGACGTGCAATAATAGATCCCCAAAATCCGAAGGGAGAAGGGTAATTGTAAGAGGAAAAATGAACAAGGAAGGATCGAAAGGGTCGGTCCTCATTAGGGGTGAAACTTGGGTTGGGTTTTGGCCCGACCCGACTGACCCGACCCGAAAATAGTGTGGGCTGGGTTATAGAACTTGTAAACTCGGGTCGGGTTGGGTTAGGAAAAAAAAAACCTGACTGAAATTCGGGTCGGGTTGGGCTGAAGAATTTAAACTTCAACCCGACCCGACCCGAAAAAACCCGACCCGGAAAAATCCGACCCGAATTCATAACTTAAATAAAACCCTACACCCCTTCCACTTCCGTTTCTCCTCTTTTGAAAACCGATATCCACCTCTTCCGCTTCCTCTTCCTCTTCCCCTCTTTAAAAAACCGGGCTAACTCGGGTCGGGTCGGGTTGGGTTGACATACTTGGGTTTGCAATTCGGGTCGGGTCGGGTCGGGTTCAAATTTTTTTGACATGGGTTAGGGCTGGGTTTGTCAAAACCCGGCCCGCCCGACCCGAGTTTCAGCCCTAGTCCTCATTGATTTGCAATCGTGATAGGAAAGGAAAGGGAATCGTATTTGGGAGAGGAAGAGAGGGAAAGGGATTAATTTGGAAAACCCTTGAGGGCTACGGTGGTGGAAACTTGGTTTCCATCGTGGGTTAGGGAATTTTAAGAGAAACTAAAAGGAATGCGATCCCTCTAAATTATTGATTTTAATAAATTTTCTTTATTTCCCTTTTATTAATTTGTCAATCATTGATTAAATTCAAGTTAATTAGAATTGGAACTTATTTATTGATTTTAATTTCTTAATAGAATACTTCTAATTGAAATTCTAACTTTGGGGAATGAAAATCTAAGTTGACAACTTAATTTTCCCTTTACTTAATTTTTAATTAGAAGGAGATAAATTTGTAAATTCTCATTGAGGAGAAAGTGTGTGCAATCTGGGTCTATTATTCAATCCCTAAATTCAAAGTGTGTTTTCCCCAAATAATTTTATCAAATAAAATAACAAATCAATTTAAACCATAATAATTTTCTAAATTAGTTTTATCCCACTGCTACTAATCCGCTACTCTGGGTCGGGTCACTATATGTATTAATAGTTTGTGCTTTTTTATAATTTTTACATCTGCTCATAGTTTTTGAAACAATCACTAATTCACTAGTATCATGGAGATGACATCAACTAGTATATATTGGACCATGGCTCCTAAATCATACTCCTCAAGAACCCCATTCAACATGTTATTGCCTCACTAACTTTGGTCAAAATCAAAGTTTCCCTAACCATTGGATTGATCTTGCAAAATTATGACTCATAATGGACTGGTTAGACACTTGATACTAAGTGAAAAAAGGGGGGAAAAAAGAAGCAGCAAAAAATTATGGCATTTATAGGTCAAGAATCATCAAGATATCAATTAGAATCAAACAATGTCTTACAATACTAATCTACTCTAAGTCTAATGCACAAGTAGATAGAGTTTGATAATATGTAAAAACATCAAATCTAAGGCTTTTCAATATTTTAGTTTTTGGACTTGTTTTCACTTTTTTTTATCATCCTTTGAACTATACATATATTTTTTGGAAACAACAAAAGATATTTATTAAAGGAAAGAAGCAATAAAAAAGGGAAGAGCATAAAAAGAGAAGGAAAGCCCTAATCCTTTTACACCCCACACCCGCAAAAGAGAGAAATATACACCCCTCACCTGCAGTTCAAAAGAACTGTAGTAAAAAGAAAACCATCTCAAAACAAACACCAAGCAAAATAAAGAGAATAATTTGTGGCATAAGATCCACAAATGCCTCTTGCTTTCCCACACCAACTTTGTCTAGGAAGTTTACAATGCTGTTCGCCGATTGCGTAACATGCCTGAACACAATCACCTTACCCCTACAAGCCTTCCTAATGTTCCTAACAATTGTAATTAATTCCAAGATGGACAGATCGTACTACTAGCCCAAGAAACAACATTAGTTGAACTCTTCAGTCACCACACTACCATGGCCATGTATAATCCATAAGTCAACTGAAGTAAAATAACTAATAGAGGAAAATGAAGAATAGTGGAAGAATTAATTTCTTTTGATGATTTTACAATGTTGTAGATTTTATAGAGAGGGAATACAAACATAAATGGAAGATCAACCTTATTATGTACAATGGTCTTTGCCGCTATACAAAATTTTGGAACTCTTTCCATTAAAGGAAAAAACATATTCATGCTACAAAAATATCTACAGCATTCCCCCTCAAGTTAGGTACATAGATGTTAATCAAGCCTAGCTTGCCTTGAACATCATCAAGTCGTGAACACAAGATGGCTTTGGTAAGCATATTAGCAAGTTGACCTTTGCGACTTCAAATAAGGAGTGATAATGTCCTACAGAAATGTGATGATGAAGGAAACAACAATCAATTTCATTACGCTCTATTCATTCATGAAAAATAGGATTAGAGGCAATGTTAATTACCACGTGATTATCACAGAACATCAACAATGGTTGATGATTGTTGAAACCATAGTAAATCACAAGCTATGTCAGCCATTGCCCAATATTCAGCCAATGCATCAGAACCGGCGACAACACTTTGTTTCTTGCTGCACCAAGAGACGAGGTGATTGTACAAGAAAATATAATAACCAGTGGTTGATCGTTGGTCGTCAAGAGAACCAGCCTAAACAACGTTGGAGTATCCTATGTCTACAAAAGACTTGTGGTTATGGAACAAGCCTCAACTATTATGTGCTCTAAGATAGCAGAGAATCCAAAAGATAGCTTGAAGATGAACATCATGTAGAGAATGAATAAATTGACTTATGACCCCAACAACATAGGAGAGGTTGGGTCAAGTGATTGTAAGATTATATGAGCTTCTCCACTAATTTCTGATGAAACGTTGGGTCGGCAAGTGGAGTACTATCAGTAGCAGAGAATTTGGTATTGACATTAACAAGAGTGTTTGTAGGCTTACAACCAGAACATCTTGCATTTTGCAACAAGGGCATATTACAGTTGCGAGAAAAGGAGTCCTCTAGATGAACTAGCAACCTCAATCGCAATGCTGTGGAAGATATTGTTTCAAGGCATCTATAGATGGTTCATTGTTCATAGTTAGGACAATATATCAACATAAACAACCAAAAGTATAATAGTTGAGCCAATGTGATAAACAAAAACATAATAATCTGGCTGACAGCATGAAAACTCATATTTCAACAAGGCATTGTTGAACATGTCAAACCAAGCCTGTCGATATTGTTTAAGGCTATAGATAACCTTCTTGAATTTGTAAACCAACCCTTGGTCCCCCTTTTTAACAAAGCTAGGAGGAGGAAGCATATGTACTTATTCTTTCATGTCACTATGGAGGAATTTGTTCTTGACATCCAACTGATGAAGAGACCATATCAAGATACATACAGATGTGATCTTAGCTACAGGAGAGAGTCTCTTGTTACTCTATGCCATAAGTTTGTATCAAGTCTTTGGTGATGAGCCTAGTTTTACTTCAAGCAATAGAGTCATCTGGATGTTGCTTAAAAGTGAAAACCTACATACAATCAACTAACAACGTGTCAGGAGGAAGAGTTGTCATCTCCCAGGTATGATTACAATCAAGTGCCGCCAATTCCTCCTCCATTGCAACCTTCTAGGAAGGGTTCCCAGAGTTAAATCATTCCTCTTAGGAATACAAAAAGAATCTAAAGCTGTTAAAAAGCTATGATAGGATGGAGAACCATAATATAGGGTGTTCGGTACAATCTCACTTACCTTTCCGTAAAGTTATAGGAAGGTCTAAATCATTAGGAGATGAATCTAAATCATCAGGTGGTGATATAGTAGTGTGTATTGCTGAGGGCTTGTGCTTCTTAGACAAAAAGGGACTTCAAAGGGTTCAAAGAAGCAACGCTATATATGAAGACAGGGACAACTAGAGGAGATGGGTGTTTAGATCTAGCTTGTTCAGAATAAGGAAGATGTTCAAAAAAAATGGCACCATGGATACAAACATCTTACCACTAACTGAGTCTAGGCATTTATTGCCTTTTTTAAGTTGATAAGTGTCGCAAAAACAAACATTTTACAGATCTCTTTGAAAGTTTGTCATTCGAAAAAAGATGGACAAAAACAAACACAACCAAATACATATAAAGTATTAATGGGGACATGTCTATGAAGGAAATAATATTGATAGGAATTTTAGGTACTACATAGGTGAAAACAAAGAATGAGCTACCTCAAGATGATGGTGATTCTTTCTTTCAACACCACCATTATTTCTACTTTATTTCTCATTACTGTAGAGTTATGCTATGTTTGGAGTGGGAGAACGGAGGAATGGTACGTGTTTTGCTCAAGCATTCTTTTTGGTAATTCTATGAGGACAAAGTGTACCAAATGGCTGCATGCTACATCAACATATTATACTATTAAGCACCCTTAGTTGTACTACCACCTTGAAAGATTTCATGTTCTCCTTACCGTTTAGGCCAAGGGGATCCTCTTTCCAAGGAGGATCTCACCATTAGGAGGATTACCATGTACTTCTAATCCAAACACAACCTCAATTTTGGGTGAAAATTCTTTTTGTAAGTTTATTGTCTTTTCTATCATTTTAAGAACATTTATTTATTAAATAATTTCATGTGTCATAAATTCATGTCCCAAGTCCCTGTTGAAAGGAAAATTGTAGAAAGGGAAGAAAATAATGAAAATAAGGGATGTAAGTTTAGAGAGATTAATTCTCTATATTGTATTTCTTGTATTGAAGAAAGAGTAGTACACATGTATATATAGAATACAATGAGCCAATCAAGGTGGCAAATAAGAAAAGAAGAATCAATTAACGTAATGACATCTGTATGTCAACTCCATAACAAGACGTGTGAAAAAAACGTTATTTACAACATTTACAACACTCCCCCTCAAGCTGGTGTGAAAATATCAATTAAGCCCAGCTTGCCTAAAACATTATCAAATTGTGATCGAGAAATGACCTTTGTTAGCATATCAACAAATTGATCCTTGGATTGTAAATAAGGAATGAGAATCTGTCTCGCTGAAATATGATGGCGAAAAAAGTGATAATCAACTTTAATATGCTTTGGATGTTAGTAGAATACAGGGTTGGGTGCAATGTTGATGGTGGTCTGGTTATCATAGAACATCAGTAATGGTTAAGAGAAAGAGGCAAATGCTATCTCGGTTAGAAAGTTCTAGAACCAAAGTAATTGAGAGGCAGTATTGGTCATGACACGATATTTTGTCTCTCCACTAGAACGAGCAACAACATTTTGTTTCTTGCTTCACCAAGAGACTGGATGAGATCCCCAAAAAACACAATATCTTGTGGTCGAAGCGATGGTCGTTGAGAGAGCCAGCCCAATCAACATCTAAGTAACCACAAATGGTCATTTGATATTGGTGTTTATAGAATAATCCTCGTCCACTGTGACTCTTAAGATAACGAATGATTCAAAAAACAGCTTGAAGATGAGCATCAAGCGGAGCATGCATAAATTGACTGACCACTCCAACAACATAGGATAAATTGGTCTAGTGATGGTGTGATAAATAAGTTTACCCACTAATTTCTGATAAAATGTGGGATCATCTAGTGGAATTCCATCTGAAGCTGAAAGCTTATTATTAACATCAAGAGCTGTCTGCTGGCTTGCATCCAAAATATCCTACATCCTGTAAGAGATCTAAACCATATATTCTTTGAGAAAGAGAAAGCCCTTTAGAAGAACGAACAACTTCAGTCCCAAGAAAATAGTGGAGCTACCCTAGATCTTTGATATCAAAGGAGTGTTAAATAATCTTTCAATGCAGTGATAGCTGGAGCGCCATTCCCAGTAAGAACAATGTCAATAACATAAACAACAAGAAGCATCACAACAAAGTTGACACAATAGACAAACACAGAGTGATCTGCCTGATAGCAGGAAAACTCATACTGCAATAAAGCATTACTGAATTTGTCAAACCATGCCCGTGGAGATTGCTTGAGATTATAGATTGCCTTTTGAGTTTGCAGACTAACCCTTGCTCCCCTTGTTTCACAAACCCGAGAGATGGAAGCATGTAGACTTCTTCCTTTAAGTCACCATGAAGAAAGGCATTTTTTACATCCAACTGATGAAGAGGCCATTGATGTGTGGTAGCAACGGATATCAAGATCCAAACATATGTGATTTTGGCCACAAGAGAGAAGGTCTGCTGATAATCAATCTCATACGTTTGTGTGAATCCTTTGGCAACCAATTTGGCTTTATATGAGAAATTGAACCGTCGGGATTGCACTTTAAGGTGAAAAATATTTGCAACCAACAAGAGCCTTTTCTGGAGGAAAAGAAACTATCTCTAATGTATGATTTTTCTCCAATGCTAGTAATTCTTCTATTGCGGCTTCCAGGAGAGATCCTGAAGAGCTATATCGGTCATGTTTGGAATCTTAGTATTTTCAAGAGCAGTCAGGAAGCTGCGGTAAGATGGAGAAACAAAATGGTAAGACACAAAATCATGGTTAACAATGACAGCATGACTGCGACAACAACAATGATAATAATGACAAAAGTGGCTCTCATATTTGAGCGGGGATCGGGTTTGAGGAGCCAAGTTCTATGGAAAATGATCCCTTCATCTATCCTTCGGTTGGTTTGACCAGAATGTAATGGAAAAATCTTCGAAGTCAAATCTGTACCATTAGAAATTTTAATTTGCAGAATCAGATCAAATCTGATTCAGTGGGCTTTGGCTTTCATTTCTTTGAGATGATTGATTTTGCCAAAACTATGCTTAACAATGACAGCATGACTGCAACAACAACAATGATAATAGTGACAAGAGTGGATCTCATATCTGAGTGGGGATTGGGTCCTTTTCCCAAGAGGAGCCAAGTTCTATGGAAAATGATCCGTTTGGCTGTCCTTCGGTGGGTTTGGCAGGAATGTAAGTGAAGAATCTGCAAAAGGCAAATCTGTACCATTAGACATTTTGATTCTCAGAATCAGATCAAATCTGATTCAGTGGGCTTTGGCTTTGAGTTCTTTTGTGGGAATTGATGTTGCTCTGTTCTGTCGCAGGTGGAAGGTGTTGTCTAAACTGTCGTGATGTTCTTGTAGTAGAATTTTGGTTCCACTCCTGTCACTCACTGGGTCTATTTCATTGTCTATTTCTTTTTGAAATTAATAAAATGTTTTTGTTATCTTTCATAATAGTAATAACAATAACAATGACAAGAGCACATACAGCAGTTAAGAGATCCTCCTACTTGGGAGGATGGCATCATTAGGTAGACAACCTGGACTTATTTCTCCTAATCCAAACACAGGCTTAGTTTCCTTTTTCTTGTAAGACTTATTTCTCCTAATCCAAACACAGGCTTAGTTTCCTTTTTCTTGTAAGCTTGTTGTCGTATCTCTGTCAATTTAATAATATTTTATTATTAAAAAGTTCCTAGTTTCCTGTGCCATGGATTCATGTCCCAAATCCCAATCTTAATTTGTCTGAGATGACTGATTTTGCTAAAAGTTTGCTTAACAATGACAGCACAACTTCAAGAACAACAATAATAATAATGACAAGTGCATACAACAGTTGTTAAGCACTCACTGATGCAACAATAAAGGTTGCAGTTGAGTGGCAATACCATTTTTAGCACTGTTCTGTCGTCGTTGTCATTATTATTATTATTTGTGAAAATCAAATGTATCAACGCTCTATCTGAAAAAACTTCAATCACACTCATAGAAGTGTGAGAAACAGGATATGGGAATATAGGTATTTGTGGTGGGAAATAAGTTTCTTGTACAAAAAATAGAAGGTTTGCAAAAGTTGCACAATGGATTTGATGATGATGAAGAAATGAATTTTCCAGTGGGTGCTCTAAATTATATTTATGATGGAATCTCTGTGTGATGAGAATGATAGAAACTCGTCCCCCACAATTTACAGAAGTGAAGGTCCTAGATGGCAGACAGGACAAAGGTCTTGTCAGATAACGATGTAAAAGGACTTTTATTGCCAATGCCCTGACAAAAGCAGAATAAAAATTCAACTGAATATGATACGACAACTATCCATCAAAAAGATTTTGAGCATCACAAGACAACTGTCAGACTGTTATTTGATGCTGAAATATGGAGATCTTGGAAGAGAAATTCATGGTCCCAAGTGGAAGAGGACTGAACAAAGCCCTTGCGTTCTGTATTTCCAGTATTTGCCTTTGGTACAAATCATTATGTTCTGAGTTTGTGGGATCAAGTTACACTGTCAGGTTGTGTTCTTTATTTGGTATATAATCTCTCCCTGTGGGCCTGTCATGTTGTTTGTCCTTTACTCCTTGTGTTTGGAAAAGCCCATTTGTTAGTGTAATGGTAGTGTTAGACTTTCTTTTCATGCAAAATTCACATGTAATCCATAATTTGAAATATAAAATTTTCAGTGTCTCTAATGCCCAAATACTGGGATGGATATGGGATCTTAAATTATGGCACTCAATTTCTAAAACAGGAATGAATCAATTAACGTCTATGGCTGAGTCATGTATTGGAGCTATTTAGGAGGTAGACCTGGTCATGGATAAGCCGTGGTCCACTTTTTCTCTGATATGACCCTGAAGCCTTTAATTCCTTTGAAATAAAAAGGATTAAAAATTTTACCTATTTATTCTGGTACTCCAAGCATTTTCAAGTATCTGCACATATTCTGCAGCAGCAAGCTTATGTCAAATGCATTACCAGTTTACCACTGGGTTATGTTCAGGAGTAAATGACTTTTTTTACTTTTCAGTAATTTGAGAATTTATATTTCTACCTTATTTTCAGTTTGTAAGTGGTCTGTTGAGTAGATTTTCCGTAGCTTTTTATCAAATAATTGAGATGATTTTTTTTTTTTTTTGTGGTCGGCTATCATTTTATATTTGTGCTAAAGGCAAGATGGAATATGCTTCTTTAAATAGTCAAGCTTTACCTCTATTCCTTTCACAGAAGCTTGAAAAAGTGCAGCTTGGGCTTCTCCAAGAGCAGAAAATTTGTGATTCTCTCAAAGAGAAGCATGCTGCAGCAATTTCTGAGCAACGACAGCGATCTTCCCTTCTGAAGGCTTTCCAGGTAATAATAATAAGTCATGCAGATGAATTAGATGGTGGACTAGTCTAATTGGGAAAATGAAATAGGTACTCGACTGGCACCTGCATTGGGGCTTACCCATTGTGGACAAGTTTTCCTAATGCAGGTCACTCTTTTTTTCCCAGTTTACTTGGCCCAATCTTATATTCCATTTCCCACTCACCGTAACAGTTATATTGAGTAATTTCCACTTTGAATACATGGCAAATCACGAACATTTTGGAAGAGGACCATCTCTGTAGTCTAACAAATTTGTACTGTTCAGACTTAAATTTATTTATGCACTTGGAGCCATGCACTACTTAGGAGGGGGCCGTTACTAAAGGTGGGGTTGTCATCACTTTCCACCAATGACAGACCATGGACTACCAACTTTTCTCTACTGTTAGAAATGACCACCATGTATCGGAAGTCGGAAACCCAATTGTTATTTAGTGCATAACTTTTCATTAAATAACTCTTATCCTGATAGTAGAAATTCATTTGTCTTTTTGAGCATACATACGTGTTAATTTGTTTGTCTGTCTTTTGATAAGCAGGCAGAATAGGATTGTCATCATTAAACTTTCACATATCAGAAACTATACTGTGACTGTTAAACTTTCACATATCAGAAACTATACTGTGACTGTTAGTGCCTTAAATTTCAAAAGACATGACGATGACTGGAATGATATAACTGTAAGTGTGCTTAAGAATAAAAGGAAATGAAGTAACATGCTGTGCAGAAAATCTGCAGTACTGCTCCTTCCTTTTCCATTCATATGGGGCCCATTATCTATTACCCAGCCTGATGCAATGGACCCTGTTGTAGATTGAGGGTGTCCAGAAAGCCTGCCAGATTGCTGGATCATACCCATCCAGTTTTTTAGCCTTACTGGTCTGTTGCTGTCACACTCTCGAGCATCCATTTTGAGGCTACCAAATGAGGAGTTAGCATATTCCCATCTGGGAAATAAAGTGTTAACGTTCTCAATCCTTAGTTGGCCATCACTTCAACAGCCTTGATCACTAACCAGGTATTCAAAAAGTTGAAACTCTGACGTCGATTCAAAATCCCATCAAATCAAGAAACTCAGCTGAGTTTTTGAAAAAAGAAATTGAAAAAATCAGAAAAAAATCATCAACTCTGTCAAGTCAGAATCTTGTCGAGCCGAGTTGAGTCAAACTGACTCGCCCGAGTCTTTTTCAGTTTTTAAACACTGTCACTAATGATAGGTGCCATGATACTGTTAGGCACAGCTACCTGTACATTTTCTTCTGAGCAGCACCCCCTAAATTCTCTTCAAAAGTGGGTTGCTACAGTAACTTCTTTCATGCTCCTCTCCATTTCCAATGCTTTATCTTAAGATTGGTATCATGTTCCTTTGCCTGTCTGATTATGGCTAATAATTTTCAGGAGGAATGTGCACGAAGTGAGAAACTTCAGAGCCTTATTGCCATTTAGAAGCGCCTTCATTGTGTTTGATGTCCATGCCATTTACAGTGAATCATTGTTAAATAATATTTTATTAGTGTCTTGTTTATTAGTGGAAACTAGATGTGACCATTTTGCTTCTTTTATCGTATCAATCTAATAAAGCACAATCAGGGGCAATTTGTTTAATTCCTACTTTAAGATGCTCTTTTTGTCGTCACCCACAACAAATGTGTGGCTTTATTGAACCTTACACTTTTTTGATCGTCCATCTTTAAATGATATTTAATTATTATTGTCAGTCATTTATGTAATTTATAGTTTTATACTGTCAGTTTTGTAAGTTCTACTTTTTCTGCAATCCCTTTTCAAATTTATTAATAACATTTAGGGTGTGGCCAAAATCATTGTTTATTGGAAGATCGCCTCCCACTGTTTAGCCTGCCTTTTGGTTTTAAGAACTTCCAGCGAAAGGAAAATTTGAAACTTTAGCTATCGTAGGACCCATTTCAGTTCTTGTGCTCCTCTTTTTTCTTGATATTTTTCTGGCTCTGTGCTATTATCTTTCTTTCTTTTTTTCAAGACAAAACACCAAATGAGGAATTCTTATTAGGAGTTGGAGGCCATAACCTGTCATGAAAAATTGGGTAAAGTGAGTTCAGAGGTCCAAATTAGTATTTTAAAAAAATGGATGGAAAATTGCCTTGGGTAAAATTTAATTCTAATAATTTTTAAATGGTTTTTAGTCAAGTTGATTAGGAAAATTAGGTAAATGAATTCTGTTGGCTTGGATTACACATTGATCTCAGGTCGTTATGGCTTTAGGCAGTTTCGTTTCTGTAAGTTAATTTGAGTCGGGGTTTTCTTTTATTCCAGAGAGTTATATTTTCAATGTGGGAGAATAATAAAATTTTAGTTATTATTTTATATAATTGGAAGCTTATTTAGGGCTATTGCTTTGATCGAATTTTCGTCTTCATCATCCTCAAGTAGATAAGGTGTGTTTCAGGCTGTGCCAGCAGTCATCTACAGTTTTGTGCAGTAAATACCTGAGGAACGATATCCAATCAACCTTACATTTGAACGAAGTAATCCACGGATTGGAATGATTTAGGCTGTCAGAAGGGCGTGGGTCCAGTGTGGGGATTTTATTTTCATTAAGCTATCGTGTTTTGAGTTTCAGTAAGGAGACATTTCAGATTCATGTATACCAGCGTCAGGTTCAAAACCTTCTTCACCATTGAATTCGAATAGGGTTTCCTTAACTCTCTCTTACCTACCACAGAATTGAGAGGAAAATCAAATGAAAAACAGACTTATTAAGACAGTAAATCACTTCATGCCTGCAAGGCACGTTGCCTGAACTTGGCGTGCACGTGGCCTATTGTGAGGCAGGCCGGCAAGCCCACCTTCTATCAAGCAGACCATGCTGAGTATCGAAATGACTCGCCGGGTCACCCGGGGCAAACTATTGTCATCAGAATAGGGCCAAAACATCCCTCATGCATGTCAACAGAGAGGAATCCCATGAAAACTACAAAACATACCCTTCATGTGTACAGCGGTAGCAATCAGTTTTTGTTAGCTGCTGGGAACTGATTTTGTCACTTTATGTGGCTTTCTCATGGGTTTTATGGTTGAGTAATAGTTTGTAAGATTAGTGATATAACCAGTTTTATCTCTAGCTTTGTCTTTTTTCTTGGGTGGGATCCTTCATATCCGGGGCAATAAGATGTCGGTTCTTGTGTCTGTTTGCTGAATATTCAAATGAGAATCCTCTATATCTATTTGTGTACAAGACAATTAGAGAACAGCGACTGTTTGTTTGCTTGCATGTACACGATTTGATACAACTTATCTGCTTGGGCCGCGCTCATGGGAACTAACCAAATTCTCTTTCTGTTTTCTTCCCACAACCATCCAGGCATTCACATGTAAGAGAGAGAGAGAGAGAGAGAGAGAGAGAGACCACATACTCTTCTAGCAGCTAACCTCTACACTGTTGTGATCACTCGTTTCAATAGATCGACTTAATGGTTCATTCTGGCGAATGAGAGAGAGTGCCTTGTTGAAGTGTCTTGCCTTGAGGCTCAGATACTCATTTAACGTTACAGATCTGTAGAGAGGGGGGCAGTTGGGGCTGACGAGTTTTGCAAAGGGTGATACTTGGATGTGGGTGGGTGGACCCCAAAGGTAGGCAATAGATAGACGTTGACGGGTTCGATTCACGACTGCACGGTGGAGCACACTTCGAAATCGTCCGTTTGATAGGATGTGGAGGAGATCACCTACATTGATGACGAGTGCACCCGCCACAGGGGGTACTGTTATCCACCTGCAGCCCTTCTCTCTCAGGACCTGGAGGCCACTGGTGCTGCTTTGGTGGAGGATGGTGATGAAAGGTGAATCTGTATGTTCAGCCAGACCCATGGCTCGGTTCGGGTCTGGACAGGCGGGGTACGAGTTTAGTTGTAATGCAGCACATGTGTCTTCAAATTCACCAGTCGGACCGGCCCACTTCACATCTTCCTTTGTTATACCCAGTGAGGCTAGCATCATCAGCATCAGCCTCCCTGCCAGCTTCTTCATCTCCCTCTCATATTCTTCCATTACATCACTGCACAGAGAACATGAGAACGATCATTTAATTTATAAAATTTGCATGTACTTGCATAAACATATTTGTCTTTTTTATCATAAAAAAAAAAAAAACCAGTTCCGGGATTCCATTAGCATGAACTAATTGGTCGTAAAAAAATAGCATGAATAATTTTAGAAGATACAAACACAAGCTCATGGAATAAGCTCAATTCAAGTCAAGTAAGAAAAAAAGTTGGTCGACTTCCCCATGTTTTTCTAAAGTTTAAGAAGCCTTCTGCAATCCGCTTCTTGCTATTGAAAAAACACTCTTACCCTTCTTAACTTAAAACTAATTTATGTGTACTTGACGAGCTTCTATTTTACTGAAAGGCCTTGTGTGTTGTGTGTTCATGCGTGTGAGCGTGCACGTGTGCAAGTTGGATGAAGGCTTGTCTATGTATTCACCAGAATCGAGTGTAGTCACAGGGCCATAGTTGGCGCGCATGTTCTTTAGATGACCCGACGATTGTGAAGCCTTCTGACCACATAAGCTTGGAGAAAAAGGTAGAGATGCGAGCAAGTCCATAACCAGTGACTCCATCGGGAGGTCGTGCAACCTTAAGCTTTTGTTGGGCTGGGAGTGAGAAGAGGCGGCGACATTGGGACTCGACATCACTGAGAAGGCGCATGGGAATCCCGTGGTTTGTTATTTGGAATACGCCCCACGTCTCACATGCTTGGCCCACACGGGTTACAACATAAGGGTCCGCCAAGTCAATAACTGGCACAGACTCTACGTCAAACGGGTCGACGAATGGATGGTCGTCTAACCGGGGCCATGCATATGTGTCGGGCACCTCTTTTGCAGAGGCGAAGTCAAGGTGGGAATGGTGAAGAAGGTGGACAGGGTCTTCTCTGAAGGCTTCTGAAAGTGAAGGCATGTTCAATTGGACGTGCAAGCGAGTGAGGATTACTCTTTTCTATGGAACAAAGATAGATTTATGTGATGTAATAGAAGGAGCTGAGAAGCATAGAATATTAGAGAGAGATAGTACAAAGAGTCGAATGAAAGGCAGAAGATGAGAAGGGAAGAGCAATTGTGATAGATTATATAGAGTAGATGGTGCTGAAGTGGTGAAGATAGTGACAAAGGTGGTGAAGGTGGCTATTGGAGGGAGTAGTGTCTTTGAGTGGTGTTGGGAGGTGCGTTACAAGAAAGAGACAATGAATGAAAGGCCAGTGTTGGACAGGAGAAGGAACAAAGAAAAAAATAACAATAATAAGACCCTCTTGTCCCAAAAGGCCAAAGTGTAAGAGGATGAGAGGCATCTTAACCATCTTCCATGAAGAGGAGAGGGCCATCTTACCCTTCCCATGTGCTCATGTCTTGTCCTTGAGTAGAACCACCATTCATATCATGCCCCTCAGATATAGAATGTTGTAGTTTTCCCCCTTATTACAAATGCCCACAAATCTTCACTTCATTTGATGGAATAATTACCTAATTGCCCTCCCACCATTTCTTTTGTTGTCCCCCTTCATTTCCCCTTTTTGAGTTTCTAATACTAGTGTAGAATCCACATTGCTAGGCCACAAAAGGGTTCAAAATCCCCTACAGCCAAAGGAGAAGAAGACATTGATTCTTTTGGGATCAACATACCATCTATGACTAGGGTATTTTTGTCATCTACAAAATAGAATAGGGTTAGTGCTCTCTTGCCTTTTTCTTACATTTTTGGTTCATTTCCACTAGAAAAGGCAAATGTTCCCTTCTGTATTTTGTAGAAAGATTTGTGGCCCTGTCCAACCTTTTGTCTGAGTGGACTAGCAAGTAGCAACACAACCCCTTCATGAAATTTCTCACAGTATGAATTCTGCTTTTTCATGCCCTTTGATCAATTTGTATGTACTTGTGAATAAATAAATTATTGTTAGTCTCTTATGATCAGACTAATTCTGTTCTCTCTCTCTCTCTCTACAAAAGACAATCAATCTTTTTAGCATCTTTTCTTTAGTACCTTTTTCCTTTTCTTTCACATAATTCTTGTGAAATTGATGGATAGAACAAAGATCAATAAAATTGGAAACAAGGGCATACAAAATCTTGAATCTTGTTATGGATAAAAAAGGCAGTTGATCTATTTGTTTCTTTTTCCCCTCTCTCTCTCTTCAAAAGACAGTAAATCAATTTGGCATCTTTTCTTCGGTACTTTTCCTTTCTTTTTCACATAATTGAATGAGAAATTGATTGACAGAATAAATATGGATCAAATGGGAACCAATGACATACAAAATCTTAAATGCTGCTATAGAAAAAAAGGCAGTTGATCTTTTTGTCTCTCTCCTCTCTCTCACACACAGTAAATCTTTTTGGCATCTTCTTCGGTACTTTTCCTCTCTTTTCACATAATTCATAAGAAATTGATGGATAGAACAAAATCCATGAAATTGGAACTAATGAATGACATAAAAAATCTTGAGATTAAGGACATGACCCTATAAAATGTTGCGATTAAGGACGTGATCTAATCAACCCGTGAGGGTTGGCTTGAGGGTTAAAAATCTCAATAAGCTGTGTGAGAGATTATGGATTCAAGTCTCACTCTCAACATATAAAGTCACTCACTTTAGTTTTACCCGGTATATGTGGATAGAGAAGTTTCCACATGCTCCAATGATTTAGTTAAGTGCTCTAAGAGATCTGGATATCTTGAACTTTAAGAAAAAAAGAAAGACATAATCTAATCTTGCTATGTACTTGGAGTTGATCTCTCTCTCTGTCTCGCTCTCACTCCTTGCCTAATACGGTACTTATTGTAGTCGAATGCCAAAATCTCATCAAATGTTTTAAGATCGGAAATGGACCCCATTTAGAATTAGACTTTGGTAAAATAGTGACCAAGGAACCTTTAATATGGAAATGATAATTATCATCATATCAAAGTAGTTTTTTAATTATTTGTCAGGTGAAAATGCTTCTATTTTGAAGAATCTAGATCATCTATAAGTGGACTTCTACAAAGAGGTATACATCGCCTTCTCTCTTTTTTGACACCTTTTACTGGGTTAGATTCAATGAATACAATTATAAACAGAATTTTATGAAGAGGCCAATGATGCTTGAACTGTTTTATATTAGGATCTATTTAGACTTCGATGGTTTTGAGGGTTTCATATTAGGGTACCGAGAAAGAGAGGAAAGAGAAAGAGGGGTTTCAAGAGATCTAGCTCTTTTAATCGAGAAAAGTTAGGGTTAGATTTAGGGTAGCGATCTTCCCACGTGAGGTTTGTGTAATCAGACACGGGTTTTAGTGTATTGTCAATTTTATCCTTCGCATGAACATTAAAATCGACTTACCAATCCTTCGTATGAACAGTAAAATCGGCTCGCAGAAATTTTATCCTTACCGGCTCGACAAGTTTACCCTTCACATGAACATAAAAATCGGCTAGTCGAAATTCGCATGAACAGTAAATCGACTCGCCGAAATTCACATGAACAGTAAAATAGGCTAGTTGAAATTCGCGAAGGATCCGAATATCATGTTCATGCGAAGGGTAAAATTGTCAATACACTAAAATCTGTGTCGGGTTGCACAAAATATATGTGGGAGGATCGCTGCCTTAGATTTATTATTATTCTTATAGATTTTCTTTTCAATTTCAATAAACTTATTGGATCTTTTAATTTTATAGATTGATTGGCAATGGATGTGAAAATTGCATTGTAACCTTCGCCATACTTAATTTCTTAATGTATTCATTTTTTTATGATTTTTTAATATGGTGACGATGGTGGCCTTCTCCATCAACAATGAAATGGAAATCTTATTAAATTTAAATGATAATGACGAGGAACTGCAACATGAAAGAGTCAAAGCACGTATGTTTTACAATTTACAAGATAGTAGTTACAGTGTTCCACATGTAAGTAGCTATAGAGAGTTCCCGTCAAATAGTGTGGAACTCTCTATAAGCTCTTGAGCTTTTGGTGTATTGATCGTGTCCATAACAAGGGTCGGATGGAAATGAAGATCTTATAAGGTTGATCCGAAGTAGATGGGATTTTGACATTTGATAATGATGATAATTTTTCTCTAAAACCAATTCTCATGAGACTATTCAAACTCTAGTTTGTGGCTTCCAAAGTGGAGTCGATGGATCCATTCTCCCTATCACACCCATCTATCCTTTTCTGAATTGCATCCATACATGCCTTGACACTAATTCAACTTTTATAGCACATGGATATAACGAATTTCCATCTTGTGATAAAATTAAAATTTTGAAGGTTTAAAAAACCATGTCTTCACTTATTCAATTAAAAACAAATTTTACCAGCATATACGAGTCAAGACCTTTCAAATCCACCTATCTATATATGAGCACATGTAGGCGTATAGACTGTCTGCGCAGATATATGGGAGAATGATTCCCAGGGGATCCACATACACACCTTATCTTTTTCTACATGTTTATTTGATGCTTGATTGATAAAGTTTCAATGACAGACTTGTATTATGGATGTCTCTTTTCTTGGAAGAGGGCAATACAATATACACAGTATATAAATGGAATTATCTTCTAAATAACACATATTGATTGACCCAAATTAAAAATGAAATAGGGTATGAGTATGTAAAAAAGGTTCAAAATATAGATCGGTTGAAAATGTGATAACCTAATTTAAGTGGCTAAGGTTAGGCTTTTGATCTAATCTATCTTTCTAGGTTAAACCCTTAGTTGAATCGGAATCCATTAAAGACTTTGATGGCCTAAACCTATTAAGTTGAGATCTTAATGGTTGAGTGTTAAAGGGAAAATTAGTAAAGCCATAGAGACTCTTCTAGTGAGATTCTCTAACAAAATTGTTCTTCAAATGGATCATTGATTCTACTTAGGTGTGTTGAATGAGTGACTACATAGATATGGAGAGATGGGTTTTGTAAATTCTCACCACTAATTAATCATTTTACTCGAGTATTATTTTTCAAGTTTTAATAAATATAAGTCATTGATTAATGCAAAATTAGAATCAATAATCCTCATATATCAATGAAATCTTTATATATTTATTTATTAATATATTCCTCTTTAAATCATATTTAACTATATAGAACATATAAATCATTTAAAGAAAAATCTTGATATTCTATCCATTACAATTTTAACTTGGAAAATCTACCCATTAATCAATAACCAAAACAGTGGCCATGTCAACTCCACAGAAATTTAATCTAATTTTCTTTCTTCACCCTACTCTTCTTATCATCTTCGCCTTCTATGTTGTCTTCACATCTAAATTTGTTAACAGAAGTCTTACATGTCAGTTTTTTATTTTAAAATATATATATATATATATATAAATATATATAATTGAAAAATACCTATACGGAGTACGGACCTTATGTATCAGCCATTACGTGACGGCCATCAAGACATAAATCAATGCCCATATGGCCATGTCTATAGCAAGCCCCCTCATCGAACATAGTGCACTTGAAAATATGTGTATAAATTTCTCTTTTTTCTGCATTTTTATTGCTTTCTTGACATCTAAATCTCATTATCATTTTCTGTAGGGGTAGGACTCTGAGTCCTAACTCCATTAGGTCTCAGAGTCCTAACTCAATCGGGTCTCAGAGTTCTATTTAGAACTCTTTCTTGTAGTTTCTCTCCTATAAATATATCTCCGATGTATATAGAAAAATTACAGTGAAATAATATACTCTTTCAATCGTGGTTTTTTCCCTGATGAGTTTTCCACGTAAATCCGGTGTTATAATGTTTTGTGGCATGTGAGTTATATTTCTACATGGTATCAGTCAGAATTCGATCCGAATCCACAATCTGTTTTTCTTTTCTCTTTCCGCACGAGAGACCACTCTTCAATCTGATCTGATCTGAGAGGAACCATACACCTCGACGCGGAAGCTGGAAACAAAAAGAGGGAATATTTTTGAAAGAACGGCAACCGAAACAGCAGGGAACCGATCTCTGCAGGCCAACGAGCACAGATCTGTCGGAGGTTTTTCTTTTCTCTTTCCGCACGAGAGACCACTCTTCAATCTGATCTGATCTGAGAGGAACCATACACCTCGACGCGGAAGCTGGAAACAAAAAGAGGGAATATTTTTGAAAGAACGGCAACCGAAACAGCAGGGAACCGATCTCTGCAGGCCAACGAGCACAGATCTGTCGGAGGTTTTTCTGTCCGGCGCACCCTGCTATCTCCACCGACGTCAGCCGCTACATCTCCGCTGCATCACCGTCCTCTGCATCATACAGATCCGGCTTCCTGCTGCTGCTTCCGTTTCCGCACTGTCCCTTCGCCGTCCGTCGCCTGAGCTCACAGCCTGCTGCTATTTTCTCCTCTCAGATCTGAGAGTGCCGGCCCGAACTACTGCTTCACTGTCCAGATCTCCGATCGGGTTTCAGATCGGGTTTCTCGATTCAGATCTCGCCTTCTCGCCGATTGGACTCTACATTTCTGGCTCTGACTCCGATTGTTGCTGTTGGGGATCGTTTTTTGGCTACCGTCAGCAGTCGCTGTCGTCGGCTCCGGTTGGTTTCCCCAGCAGTCGCTGTCGTCGCCGGCCCTGTTCGTTGCCGCGAACGCAGATCTGCTGTCTGCAACTGCGCCCGTCAGCTAACTTCCGCCCATCGCTTCAGGCGACTCTGCTTCAGATCTGGTCTGCATCTCCGACATCCGGTCCCTGTGTACCGCCCGCCGCTCTTCCGATCTGGTCTGATCGCTGACATCAAAACTGGACTGCAATTCCGACTGCGCTTCCGATCGTTGCTGCCCAGGTATCTTCCATCGGCAGCTCTTCCAGTCGGGCTCTCTCTACAAGTTTCGACGTCTTCCACCGGCATCCGACGGCCGGCTGCAGCTCTCCAAATCCGGTCTCAGATTGTTGCTGTTGGCGATCTGCTGCTCTCTCCACCCAGACGCTGCTGCAAACAACACAAGCCTCCAATTTTTTGCTGAGAATTACTGCTCAGTTTCTGTCTACTGCAGTGGACCCGGGAGCTTCTAAATAAATTTAAAAAAAAAAAAAAAATTTACAAACTGATTGTGTTTTTTGTTTGCAGTAGTTCTGCACTCAGCACCGCTCGATGGGTGACTCCGACTGCAATCCCAGTCTGAAACTTTCTTCTGTCCTTTTGAATACAAATAATTATGTTCTCTGGTCTCGGGCTGTTCACTTATCTCTTGGTAGTAAGAAAAAGTTGGGGTTTATCAATGGCAAGATTGTGCCTCCTGCACCTGTCTCCGCATCTAAAGCTTCAGCTACTACTTCAGAAGACGCCGATACTGACTCTGCTTATGATACTTGGCTATCTAATGATCAGCTGGTTCGATCATGGCTTCTTAATTCTATGGAACCCAACATTGCTGGAATTTTTACATTCTCCGATTCTGCCAAGGAATTATGGGATTCTGTGACCGGTATGTATGGTAGTCGAAATAATATTGCTCGGGTATTTCAGCTTCAAAATGAGATTGCGACTACGCTACAGGGCGAACAGAAATTTTGCGATCTTACTGGCCATATGAGAAGGTTATGGGATGAGCTACATTTATATCGTCCTCATACCACTGATGCACAGACTCTTTTGCACCGAGATGAAGAGGACCAAGTTTTCTCGTTACTTCGGGCCTTGGGGCCAAAATATGAATATTTGCGGAGTAATATCCTTATGACTGATCCGCTACCCTCCTGGATTGCTGTTTGTGCTATCATTCAACGCGACAAGAAACTATGAATCCTGCTCTTCTTCCATCTTCTGAGAACTCCTCCTCCAGTGCTTTTGTGACTCATAAAAATGAGCGCCGACTCTACTCTGAGTCTGAGAAGAAGAAGGTTCAGGTTCCAAATAAAGGCCGACGGGACACTATTCGTTGTGATCATTGTGGCAAGGTTGGGCACTCGAAAGAACGTTGTTGGTTGTTACATCCTCATCTCAAACCAAACTTTGACGCAAAAAGGAGAGCCAAGGCTAATGTCGCAGATACTTCCACCACTCTGGATCAGTTGAGTCAAATCCTATGCGATCTACGTCAGTCTTTGCCTTCTACAAATCCGTCTTCCTCGTCTCATACAGCAGGTACCATTCATGCGTCTCTTGCTTCCCATTGTACTGGTCATTCTTGGATTATTGACTCTGGTGCTACTGATCATATGGCTAATTCTCCTTCTTCTGTGTCTGATTTTTCCATATCATCCCGTAAACATGATGTCTATCTAGCCAATGGCACTGTGGTTCCTGTGACCGGCCGTGGTCAAATTGATTTTTTTTCAAATAGCGCCTCTTCTACTGCTCTTGTTGTCCCTTCTTTTCCAACTCAACTCATGTCTGTTGGAAAAATTACTAATGTTTTAAACTGTGATGTCATTTTTTCTCCTAACTCTGTCGTCTTTCAGGATCGAACTTCCAAGAGGACGATTGGTAAAGGCACGTATTCCAATGGGTTATACTTGCTACATTCACCTACTAAGGCCTACAAAGCCACGAACTTAGTAGAGAGTCACATCCTGCACCAACGGCTTGGACATCCTTCAAGTCGTATTTTGTCTTATCTTTTTCCTTCTGTTTCTGTTCCGTCTAGTGTTTGTGATGTCTGTCAATTTTCTAAACAAACTCGTTTACCATTTGTTTCTTCTAGTTCTAAATCTGTTGAACATTTTGAGTTGTTCATTCTGATGTATGGAGTGCTCCAGTTGCTTCTTATGATGGTTATAAATATTTTGTTTTATTCATTGATGATTGTACTCGTGTTACATGGTTGTACTTACTCAAATCTAAGAATGAGGTGTTTCTTGCTTTCAAAGCCTTTCACAACATGATCACTACCCAGTTTCATGCCAAGATGAAAATTTTCCGCTCTGACAATGGCACTGAATATGTCAATGCTAATTTCGCCGAATATTTTCATAGCCAAGGCATCATTCATCAAACTAGCTGCGTGGGTACACCACAACAGAATTGTGTGTCAGAACGGAAAAACCGTCACATCTTAGAAACTGCACGAGCTCTTATGTTTCAAATGCATATTCCTAAGCAGTACTGGTCCCATGGTGTTCTTACGGCCATCTATTTGATTAATCGACTTCCTAGTCGGGTTAACAATTTTAAATCACCATTGGAAATGCTGAAGAATAGACAGATTGATTTGTCGCATCTGCGTGTGTTTGGGTGTGTCTGTTATGTCCACCGCCAACCTCTTCATCGTGACAAGTTAGATGCCAGATCTGTCAGATGTGTTTTTTTCGGCTATTCTTCTTCACAGAAAGGGTACATTTGTTATGACCCAGCATCTCGCAAGCTCATTGTCTCCCGTGATGTGCGCTTCGCTGAATCTGAAGTGTATTTCTCAGTTCATAGTGATTCTGGGAATCGGTCCCAGGGGGAGAACTTATCTGATTTGGTACCTCTTCCTACTGTAACTAATGATATCTTGTGTAGCAGAAATACAGTGATTATATCTCCAGATAACCAACCAATGTCTGCAGCAATTGAAATACCAACAGCTTCTACTGAGACTACATCTGCAGTAATTCAACCGATTTCTCCACCAACTGACATACCGGCTCCTCCTCTTCCATTACGGAGATCGAGTAGAGAGACTCGTCCTCCAAAAGGAATGAAAGATTTCTTCACTTACCATGCTGTATCATACCCAATGGAGGCTTCTCTGACATATGATAATGTTACTCCGTCTCATTTGGCTTTCTTGAGTGCAATGTCCAGTGAACAAGAACCAAAGACATTTCGTGAAGCTAATTCCATATCTGTTTGGCGACAGGCAATGAAAGAAGAATTGCAAGCACTTGATGATAATAAAACTTGGAATATAGTCAAGTTACCTATCGGAAAGAAGACAGTTGGGTGTCGTTGGATATACAAAATCAAATATAAAAGTGATGGAACTGTGGAGCGACACAAGGCAAGACTGGTTGCCAGAGGTTTTACACAAACATATGGAGAAGATTACACAGAGACTTTTGCACCTGTTGCAAAGATGAACACTTTTCGAGTGATTCTCTCGTTAGCAGCAAATCAGGGTTGGAAATTATCTCAGATGGATGTAAAAAATGCTTTCTTGCATGGTGACCTAGAAGAAGAGGTATACATGAGTGTTCCACCAGGACATTCACAAGAATCCAAAGTTGGATTTGTGTGCAAGCTGAAAAAGGCCATATATGGACTTAAGCAATCTCCCCATGCGTGGTATGCTAAGCTCAGTTCTGTTCTCATGAGTAATGGACTTAAAAGGAGTGCGGCTGATTCTTCGTTGTTTGTAAAAAAAGGTATGTGTGGTACAACTGTTGTTTTAGTATATGTTGATGATATAGTGATCACAGGTGATGACAAAAATGAAATTACAAGACTTAAGACTCTACTGCACAAGAGATTTGCCATCAAAGATCTGGGAGTGTTAAAATATTTTCTTGGATTAGAAGTTGCCTACTCAAAGAAGGGCATATTCCTTAATCAAAGAAAATATGTGCTGGACCTGTTGCAGGATATTGGAAAGATGGGAGTTAAACCATTAGATACTCCAATTGACAGTGGAGGTAAGCTTGACAATGATGGAGAATTGTTATCTGATATTGGTCAGTTTCAAAGGTTGGTTGGTCGATTGATTTATCTTACGATCACTAGGCCAGATATTTCCTATGCAGTCAGTCTAGTCAGCAGATTTATGCATGCACCTACAGTTACTCACATGAATGCTGTTAATCGAATTTTACAATATTTGAAGGGTTCTCCAGGAAGGGGAATATGGATGCGGAAAAATGGAAATAGTTCCATTACTGCTTATACTGATGCTGATTGGGCAGGTTGTCCAGTTGATCGACGATCTACAACAGGATATTGTACATTTGTGGGAGGAAATCTGGTAACTTGGAAAAGTAAAAAGCAGAGTGTTGTTGCAAGATCAAGTGCAGAAGCAGAATATCGTGCAATGGCTTTAACCACCAGTGAAGTTATTTGGCTTCGGTCCTTATTGCAAGATTTGGGTTTTAGTTCTAATCAGCCAACGCAAATGTTTTGTGATAATCAAGCTGCTATTCACATTGCTTCAAATCCGGTGTTTCATAAGAGAACCAAACACATTGAGGTGGATTGTCATTTTGTTCGGGAAAATTTGCAAGCTAATGTTATTTCTACTCCGTTTGTTCGCAGTGATCAACAATTAGCAGATATCTTCACAAAAAGTCTCTCTGCTGTTAAATTCCAAGATATTTTGTCCAAGTTGGGCTCAATCGACATTTTCGCACCTACTTGAGGGGGAGTGTTGAAATGGAAAAGAGTGTAGGGGTAGGACTCTGAGTCCTAACTCCATTAGGTCTCAGAGTCCTAACTCAATCGGGTCTCAGAGTTCTATTTAGAACTCTTTCTTGTAGTTTCTCTCCTATAAATATATCTCCGATGTATATAGAAAAATTACAGTGAAATAATATACTCTTTCAATCGTGGTTTTTTCCCTGATGGGTTTTCCACGTAAATCCGGTGTTATAATGTTTTGTGGCATGTGAGTTATATTTCTACATTTTCTATATTCGTATAATTGGCGAGAGAAAAAGAGAGTGAAGAGAGCCTACAATGAAAGAAGAATGGAGAGAATATTCGAGTGCGAATTGGAGTCCCATATTGGTTGTGAGAGGAAAAAATTAAAGACTTATATGGGACTGGATCACTTCAACTATCAAGTTAGTCTTTTGACCTGGAAGTCCAGTCCCAACAGAGGAGAGGAAAGAGAGCTGGTTGAGTAGATGGGGCTGAGGAGGAGTGGGGGGCAAAAGTGTCGCGCCGGGCCGTGTAGAAATAAGTTGAGGCCTAAGACAAAAAATCTAAACGGGCCTTCTTGGTATTTATCATATTATTATAAGTAATATTTAATTAAAATTTTAATTATATATTATAAAATAAATTATTCTAGACAATAATTTTTTTAACTTAAAAAGATCAAGAGGCCAACAATACAGAGCATTGAAAAATTTACCCATCCGAGTGAAATTAGCATATTCATCCCAGTGAAATTAGCATATTCAAAAATTAAAATAGAAGAAGAACACTTTAAAAGATCAGTATACTGAGTGGCTGAAGTGCAAACAGAGAGTGAGAGATGTGTTATCTGTAGTGCTCTTACCTTCTTCTTCTTTTCTATATAATTTGAATAAGGGTGATTATTTAGACACGGAATTTTTCTTTCAACAGGGTTTTCAAATTTTCACTTGGAAATTACCACAGTAATGCATAGTGCATTAGTTAAAAAAAAATATATAATTCCTATAGTTTTGAATAATAAAATCTCCTTTAAAATTTTAAAGTTATTTTTTAAGCACTGTGTATTTTCAAAATTTCTCAAATTGAATATCTGAACTAATTACGATAACCTGATAAAAATACTTTAAGACTTCAAGGTCTTTTGATACTCTCAAATGTTTAAAATACAGTATTTTACAAATAAAGGGTATCCCTCGGCTGTACTGAAAATACACTTCTAGAAGTCCAAACAACAAACCGTAAAAACTGTTGAACTCCAAATTCAAACTAAACAAATATGTGAAATTTGAAAACTTAGATCTTTCAAATAATTGTTTAACTGAAATTTTTTTTGTTTTGAAGAAGGAACGAAATTTGGAATAGGAAAATGTCACCTACAATCATTTGGAAGAGAGGACTAAAAATGGATATCTGAGTATATATGTATTTTAAGTCTGGTCTCAAGTCCTAAGTATTTATTTATTTATCTCGACTTGACCATAAGAATTTCGCAGGTCTTTAATGTTGGAACGAACCCGATTCTAAAACCCTTAATCCCTGACGCGGCCCTAGTTAAGTTCGGTTTAGTCTTAGACAGGTCTAGTTTTTATTCGACAAGAGTCGCGTCTGTAAAGAATACTGTGAAATGCACCTAATGAAAATGTTCTTGTGACTCATAGCTGTAATAATTTGAAAACTGGCTCAGCTCATTTGGAAATGCGGCAACATATGTTAGACTGCCAAAACTGCCAAGATGGCTACACCGTAGTGGTGGAGTCACTTTGAACACAGTGCTCCGGATGTTGAGAAAGTACGTCGTCAATTTCTCTGAGTCAAAACAAATTGATCTCTCAAAAGTTAAATGAATGTGAAATCGAAAGGACAATATTATACTAGTAGGACGGATCATTACATTTGTTTCCACAAAGAGAAATCGAAAGGACATTTTAATGATAGATAAGAGTTTTAAAGAGACTTTTATAAAGGAATACTTTTAGATCCTTTAATTTAATAATCTCTATAATATAATATATATACTATGATCCGCAAGATCAATAACACATTCATGACATACGTTTTTTTATACACTAGATAAATTTTAAAGATAATATATACACCTATGCAAAACTAACACATCATCTTCCATTAGTGTTATTTTTCACTTTATTACAATTAAAATATTATTATAATAAATTTATTTAAATATAGTGCCCTTTTTTTTTTCTTTTTTTATTTTTATTTGTCGGAAACTCTCACACTCGCACCTCTGTTTATGCAAGCTAGTTTCGTCCAAACTCCATTGAGTAGCAAAGGATTGAAAAGGTGTTAGGTGTGGGTTAGACAATGAGGTCTCTAAGTGTTTAGAACAGCGAGACATTAAAGTCAAAACCCCCAAAAGTTCAAATCTTTTGCCGACGTGATGTTAGCCTATAGACTTACATTAGATGAGTGGGACACTTCTACCAACATGATGTGAGGCCATGACTAAACAATAAAGATTTGGATGAATCCATTCTTTGATTTGAGTTTGACTGAATTTTAGTACTTTACTACATCATATATGAAGAATTAATTACAAATTTTCATCAACCATTTGCCATCATTGATGCAGCGACTAGCAGCAGCGGCAGATGGCAATTGGCTGACCAAAGAGAATGAGAAATCCCGACCGACACACAGAAAACTTAAAGGTCAAGTGTACTGATTTTCTTCTTCTAGACATCTATTATACTCGTTCTCATGGTGGTCATGGCCGAAATCGGTGAAGTCGAAGAGAAGAAGTAGGTTGACTTTGGTGGTCATGGCGCCCAATCAATGCCAATCATATCCGTCAATTGTCTCTTGATTGCTTTTGTCAACACCTATTTGATTAAGTTGCAGGAGGTTCTGAGTTCAAATTAGTCTCAATACATATATGATTGTGTTTGGATAAGCTGGTAAATTTTGAAGGAGTTATCCAGAATTACCCTTGATCAGAGGTTACCTTGGATATTATGAATACTCTTGGTTTTAAAAGGATTTTCAAAAGTGAAAAGATAGGAGTAAAAAGTTGATTTTTTACCTCTATCCCTTACTTACCCCCATCCAAATGTAGTCATAAAGGTCATTCTCTATAGATTTATCCAGTGTGTCTGGATAGAGAGGTCATTCCCTGTAGATTTACTCGATCTATGTAGATAGAGAGATTTGCACATGCCCCAATGATTAGTCAGGTATTTTATCTTGATCTTAATAAAAAACCACCTATTTGATTAAACTGGATTTGTTTTACATTTACCACTTTTATCATTTCATTCACCAATTTATTTGAAAAAAAAAAATTGAGAAACATCACCCACTGCAGTTTCTCAGAAAGTTTTTATAAGATGTTCTTTGTCTATTTTCTATCCAAGAGAGATTATGAAATCCGTCCTTGTATTGTACCGTAAGCAGGGTTACAAAAATGTCTTTGCTGAGATATCGACATCTCAGCCGATATCTCAGATCTCGGCCAATATCTCTCTCTCCTAAATTTTTTTGGACAAATATCGGCCGTATAAATGTGTATCGGCGAGATATCGGCCGCTAGATACTGTGCGTATCGGTCGAGATATTTCAGCCGTCAAAAACTCGAGATATCGTATTGGCTTAAATTCTTTTTTTTATATAAAATGAACAAAACGCTATCTTAGCTGCAAAGGCAAACCTCTCTCATTTGCTCGTTCAATTTTTTCATTCCCTGTGAAAAATAGATTTTTTGAAAGAAAGGATAAAACTATTAGAATATATTAGAAAATATTAGAAAAGATAATAATTTAAAAATATCTAAATATTATTTCTCCATCTTAAAATTAGTAAAACTATCCTGCAACAGACATATTTTACACGACTTTTTTCTTAAGCGTTTATAAAATTTAACTTAAGGTATAATAATGACATTCACTTGCATATCAAATAAAATGGAAATTTTAAATATATTTAAAGCATCACCCAAAGTTTCTAGCCTCACCACATTGAACTAAAAACTTTTTGGTGGAATTGGATTTTAGTATTTAGGTAATAAATAGGATTGCAAGTTGTTTGAGAATATCTTTATAAGCACTCTCGTCTAGAATCTACTTTGGTTCACTTGCATGAGTTTGCTAAATGACTTTTATTTGAAAGAAAAAGTGAAAAAAAAAAAAAAAAAATTTGATCATGTACTTAGGAATAGACCCACACTTCAGTTTGAACCTCACAAGGTGTCTCTGAGGATATTTCCTGTAGAGGATTTTATATATAAATGTAGAGAGTAATTGTGAACGTGACAAAAGTCTCTATATCGATTAATTTAGAAATCAAGGACTCCATATAACACTTGAGGTACCATCCTCTCAACGGTTAATTTTTTAGAGTGAATTCTACCACAAGAATATTATCATGTCTTGGTTTTCTAAAAAGGTATCAAAGCAGGTTACATGTACAGCCATAAGTTTCAACTGCACATAAGGGCGGATTTGAACTTTCCACATGCAGTCGCAGAGTGTAATACACGTGCGTGAAGTTTTCACGTGGAGCCACAGGGTCAAGCTGCACTGAGGGCAGGTGTGAAAGTGACAAAAGTCTTATATCGATTAATTTGAGAAACCAAAGACGGCACTCTCATTTCAATGGCTAACTTTCGAAAATGAGTTCTATTTCAATAATATTATCATGTCTTGATTTTCTAAGAGTAATAATATCAAACATATTAGTCTACAAATAATTACTCTACCATAGAAATAGTGATGACCATAATAATAGTTTTATTTAGGGAGGCGATCCTCCCATGGGCATTTTGTGTAATCCGACAAGGGTTTTACTGTATTATCCATTTTGCCCTTCGAACCGAAACCTTTAGAATCGGCTCGCCGGATCACTAACCCTTCCACTGCGGTATAAATCATCTCACTGACCGGCTCGTCAAATCACTAACCAGATCACTGACCGGCTCATTGAAATTTATCTAAGTGAGAATGTTTTTTTATACAGAACAACAAATTGGATAACTGAAATCGATTCACTGACCGGATCACTGAGTTTTTTTTAAATACTTTCGTACGAAAGTAGAAAGGTAAAATAGATAATATCTTAAATTTAATGTCTCATTTATACTCGTGAAAAGATTGCTGAACTTTTTATTTAATAGAAGTAAGCGAATGCTTGGGGTTTAAAGTCTCTTACCAGGCACCACCACTAGTAAAAAGGACAAGAGAAGAACGTACACAACGACAGATGTTGCTGCTATGACAATTATATGATTCGACTTGGACTCAGAGTCATATACTGAGCTTTCACTCCCTTTATTCCAATTCTAAACCATTTAAGAAGAAATAAAAATTTTAAATTTCAAATACTTTATGTGGTAACGGGAAAAATCTTATCAATGGACTCTTTTGTCATCGAGATAATAGAAAGTAGTATTATTATAAAAAATGAAGGTGAAAAAGAAAGAAAGAAAGAAAAGAAATATAAGCTAAGCTTCTATGTTGTTTGGGTCACCCAAGTCTTTTATAGGCCCACCCAGGCCCACCACAGCCAGGGCCTCTTGGAAGTATTTATTCTTGATACCCAGGTACTCACTTCCAGTCACGGCGCGAAATAGCGGGGCCTGGTCCACTCCAATGAGCTTTGAGCATGGGCTTATCACTGCCTCTTTAGGTGGGCCAAAGAAGCAGGGCACCGAGATACGGTGACAGGTGGAGTTGACGATT
This sequence comes from Chimonanthus salicifolius, assembly GCA_013350335.1. NCBI lineage: Eukaryota > Viridiplantae > Streptophyta > Magnoliopsida > Laurales > Calycanthaceae > Chimonanthus > Chimonanthus salicifolius. The sequence continues at coordinate 11,244,721 of CM023533.1, forward strand.
GCACGGTGGAGAGGGCTCCGGAATCGACCGTTAGTGAGGATGTGTAGGAGGTCCCCCACAATGATCACAAGTGAGCCTGGAACTGGGTCAACGGTCACCCAGTGGGACTGCTGGGCTCCAGTTCTCATGTAGGACTTGGAGGCCGCTTGTGCCGCTCGGATAGAGGATCGTGACGAGGAGCGAATCCGAGTGGGCCACCATGCCAATGGCTCGGTTTGGATCTGGGCAGGCCGGATACCAATTCAAATGGAGGACAGCCCTTCCTCCTTCTATATCGCAGGTGGGGCCCACCCAATCTAGATCTTCCTTGGTTATGCCCAATGAGTCTAGCATCAGAAACAACATCCTCACACACAAGGCCTTCATCTCCTTCTTGTACTCTTCCATTACATCACTGCAAGGAAAGCAACAGGTTTAGTTTCTTACAAAAACATCAATTTTTTTAGGAACATTGGCACATTCCATGTAGGGCCCATATTTTGTCTAGTGTCGTCAATTGATTGGCTTAGGCCTGGGTTGTTTGGCCCTTTGGCCTTTAATATACCTATTGAAAGATCAAGGGCCCATGGAGACCCGAAATGACGATCCAGATTATTTTCAGATTTGGGCAATCAAGATGGTTCCTGGGCCACTTTCAATCCACTACCATCCATTGAAAGTTAGAAACCCTCAATGCAACTGGTGATTTAAAAAACAAATGGCCCACTTGAGATACACATTTTATTTTTACTATAATGGTTTGTGATTATCTTCTTCTTCTTCTTCTTGTTTCGGATTATCATAGAGTAGTCTGACCTCATATTAGAGATAAGATTAATCCCACAGATACACAAAGATCCCTACAAGCCCTTTAGATCAAGGTAATTATTTCTTGTAACCAAGGTGTTTAGATATCTCATCCGACATGTGTAAACCTTTCAATCTAGACATACTAGATAAGTTCAATAGAGAGCAATCCTTTGAGTTGGCGTGAATCAAAATACAAAACCAACTCCAGCTAAAATTAGAGAGAATTCAAACATGATACTTCAAATCTAATCTCACAAACTCAAATCAACTGAGGAGTTTATCGTTTCTCAACAAAGGTACTTCAATTCTCAACTCCACCTTCACTACTAGGAAATTTTGTAGATTGAAAATTTGGAATATGATACTCAAAAAATTAGTACTAAGATACTTCTTCCTTAGAGAAAATAGAAAATTAAAATAAAAAAATTATAAAAGATTTTAAACAAATCAAATTAGTTTAAAAATTAAACCACCTTAAAAATAAATTCATGCACAATTAAATTAAATCATTGATCAATCTTATCATGATATTATCAATCTTATCCAACTCAAACAAAATGGGTCTCATGATATTTTTACAATTGACAACATGAGTAGAGGCAGTACAAGTTCCAAATATCAGTCTGCATTGCTGCCCTTTATTTGTCGCTGTTGTTGACGTTTTGTCCTTTATACTTTAGTTGGAAACCGCCTTAGGATAATATATAATATTATATTATATTATATTATAAAAATAAGACCCTAATGTGTTGTAAGCAAACTTTTCTTCTAAAATCACAATAAGACAAACTACTTACACTTTACCATGTTGAATGAATCCAATCTCTTCTTTCATGAATAGAAGGAGAGAATAGTCAAGGATTCAAAATTCCCTTGTGATGATAATAACAAAATAATTGTCAAAAATATAAAATATAAAAAATTATATTGCAACTTTGTTATTATGGTAACAAGGATGAAAAGTGATGCTCATAGAAAAAAAATAATATAAATGATTATAATAATTTTTTAATAAATTGACCCGTTTTACGAATTCGATCTTAAGATGAGTTTAGGTCAAATAAGGTTGAATTGGATGGTTCGGTTCCATTTTTTAAATACTGTAGATAATTATATTGTTAAAAGATGAAAATATTTTTATATTATTTCAAGCAATAAAGTGTCTAAAAAAAAGATAATTACATTTTAAGTAAATACTAGAGAAATTAGAAAAAACCCAAGAGCAATACATAATTGGGCTAATCTTGGACTGAACCAGACCCATTTCCTTGATATTCTACGTTGGCTGGATTCCACTTGTGCCACTTGATTGGATCTTTCAAAAATTGAGAGAATTCTTCTAGAAATCATTGATTGGACTAATGACTCGACTCAGTTGACCTAATTTCACTTCGACTGCATTCATATCCTAGGTAAAGATTTTAAGCTGCGCTTTGGATTATATAAAAGGGGAACAGAAACGATTCTCCATTAGGTAGAGAAAGCTGGAGAAATCTAATGGTGGAGAATCCATTATTGGAGATTCACTACTTATCCTTTACCGTGGAACTTTGTTTTGTTTGTGAGTGGAGGAAGTCATGCAACAACAGACAACGACAAATTGGGAATTGGATAGGATGGAACTTCAGAAGAGAGTTTTAGATATTTCTCAACCTAAAATCTAGAGAGATGTTGGAGGATATCATTCAATAAAAAATCTGAATGGCTTAAATTGATTATTATAATAACTATCAAATATTCAGGCTGTTTGGATTGGGGTAAGGAGGGTAAAGGGGATAATGGGGGATTACTATCTATTACCTTTATTTGGTAATAGAGGAGTAAGGGTAAAAAATCAATTTTTTACCCCTCCCCTCTTACTTATGATTGTCCTTTTCTGGCTCAGGGGTATTCATGATATGGAGAGTAACCTCTGGTCAGGAGTAACCCTGGATAATCCTTGCAAAATTTATCCCTCATCCAAATACAACTTAGAGAAATCTTTAAAATAGCTCTAAATCTCTAATAGATAAAAAATTAAGGAAAATTCATCTAAGATGGCTTGAACATGTATGTAGGAGTATAGTATTAGCTCTTGTTAAGAAAATTAAAAATATACAAGCAGAAGAGACAATAAAGAAAGGCAAAGAATGGATAAAATAGGATACGAAAGAATGTAGGATGAATAAAATGAAAAAAAAAAAATTAGAAAGCTTATCCTAAATAAATTAAATTTAGTAGCTATGATGATGATAACAACGATGATGAATAGCTACCAAACAGTTGAAAATGGGATCTTGAGATCATCCTAACTTTTAATTTTCGTAAGATCAAAATAAGGTCATCGAATAATATTTATCTATGATGCTGAACCAAACCGTTGAGATATATCAAATAGATATCAAACAAGGTAAAATCTAATACTTAAAAAGGAAAGTACTGACCAGTTTATCATGAAATAGGCCCAACATAGAGCCCTTGTGCAAAGGCATACAAAATATTCAAGCCAGCATTTCGTAGATTTGGCCATTTTTAAAGGTCAAAAACACAATTTTAAAAGAGGAATTTAGTAATTCGTGAGAAGGAACTAATTTCTCCTTTCTCGAGTCAAAGGATAATCCACTAAATTTTTTCTAAAAAGAATGAAAAGAGTGATCTTAAAAGTTGATTTATGGGCCACATGATTGGATGGTGTTTCGTAAAAGCATTACAAGAGTAGGGCATTGGTGAAGTTCTACCCTTTCTTGATATTTTAACTTTGTGATTTTAATCCTTAAAAACTTTATTGGTATCTCCATTGATTTTTTAAACTTCATTTGACGAGGTAGACAATGAAACATTATATATACTTAATCAATATTATCTCTCACACATTTCATCCAATTATCTAGTTTAATAAATAGATTATATGACCATTCTCCTTAGTTGTCTCTCCTTCGAATTACTCCTAGTGCATTCATGCATCACCTTAGTTTCCCACAATAACATACTATTGCACACATCACACACACAAACTATTAGATCCCATTAGTGACTCATCTAAGTTTTCTCAAGAGTAGTCAAGTATCACCCTCAGAAATTATTTTCGATATTGGATGCAAATGATCTTCTGAGTTGTTTTAGGAAACTGACTTGTGGAAACTCTTAAGGTGATCATTCATCAACTTGTGGATAAGGACCTACATGATTGATGGAATCAATAGGTGTCAAGTTCAAGTCCCTATAACTTCATTTAGTGTGTCTTAAGGGTAGTGGGTATCACCCGTGGGGGTTTTACGCTGGGTTTCCTGCTGATTTCCAACACGTAAATTAAAAAAAAAATGAATAACTTATTAAAGTTAAATTTTGAAAGACTAAAATCTAATGATTATCATCATTGGAGATGGTTAAAATTACTCTCATTGTTCATATGCTCTCTCGCACTTTTAGTTGTAGAGTTTCTTGGTAGCGACCTTTTCTATTCGTATTCTTCCTAAATAGAGTAATTGCAGGGAAGAAGTCCATAAATTCCATAGTGAAGAAGCCCATCTAATGTGAGTTGGATGTGATTTTGGTGTGATACCCCGCCCGAGCAGAGCGCTTGCCCTTGGGCGCTGGTGGGCATGAAATAAGTCCCACAACGGAAGTGGGGGGGAATTGCTTGGGGTTTATAAGTGACCACCCTTGGTACTCTATTATGACACATGCCCAATCCAAAACCGTGAGGGCTCTCTTTTGGGCCTAGAGCAAACAAGTTAACACTCAGTGAAGCCCTAAGCCCTGTTTTCGGGTCTGGTCATTACAAATTTGGTATCAGAGCCTGAGTTCAACACTCGGACTGTGTGGGCCTTTTTCCCCCTTCCTTGTAGTGTGAACTAGGCCAGGTCAACCCGGGGGCAGGCTCGAGGCTTTAGAGGGGGTGATTGTGATACCTCGCCCGAGCAAAGCGCTCGCCCTTGGGGGTGGGTGGGAGTGAAATAAGTTCCACATCGGAAGTGGGGGAGAATTGCTTGGGGTTTATAAGTGGCCACCCTTGGTACTCTAGTGTGACGCGTTTTGGGCCTATCCCTGGTGAGCCGGACCTAATTCAAAATCGTGAGGGCTCTCTTTTGGGCCCAAAGCGGACAATTTCACTATTGAGTCAAGCCCCAAGTCCTGTTTTTGAATCGAGTTGTCACATTTGGACACAGAGTATGACATTTTAACCCTATCGATTACCTTAACATTGTGTTTTTGTTCCTTAAAATGTTATAAATTAATTTTTATGATCAATTTTATAAGCTAAGACAATTGGATAGAGTGAAACTTAACCAACTACTTACACCTAGGCACTCCCCCTAGTGTTTGCTCCATGCACACCTAGGGGTGGGGCCCATATGCAGTTACGGTGAGACTGCATTGAAAAGTTTATGTCACCTTGATTTAATAAATGAAACTATATTTTTTAAGCTCTCCAAAATTTGATTATTCGAAATTATTTTTAATTTCTAAATCTTTAACTCTTTAAAAACATGACTTGATCCATTGGTAAAGATTATTTTTGTCGCTCAATAGTCAAATATTGACATTTTCAACAAGCGCATCCCATAGATATGGCCCCCACATAGGAAAACACAAATGATAGAGTTATCTTCACCCTATTCACGTTTATATGCCTTCATTTATCTAAGAAAAAATAAGGGCTAAAACTACATAAAATTGGTGTGAACTTTTCTTCACAACTTTTGGATGAACAAAAAGTTGTTACTTTTGAAAAATTGGTGTGAACTTTTATTCACGACTTTTAGATGAACAAAAAGTTTACTTTTTAAACTCAGCCCATGATTCGATTCAATAGACGGCTCTGATTGAAAATTTACACCATATTATTATGAACTAATTTAACTTCAATAATATCTCTATTAATATGGGAAGCAAAAATTTATTTAAGGGCAACTTGATCTTTAAAAAAAAAAAAAGTTTCATTGATAGATGTGGAAAAGGACTAAGGCAATTTTTTCAAAAGCACTTCTATTAACTTCTTTTTTCATTGATAGATGTGGAAAAGGACTAAGGCAATTTTTTCAAAAGCACTTCTATTAACTTCTTTTGTTAATCTTATTTTTTTTTTATTTTAGTAAGATTCTCTCATTAATATCCATAAAAAACAAAGAATTTGAAATATTTCAAATTGGGAAAAGGACTGAAAGATGTCTTTCTTCAATGGTTCAGCTCTTTTCATTTTTACTTTCTTAGCCCCACCACTTGACTTAGAAGTTAAAGATCTGGACCGTCGATCTGATCATCTCAACAAAATTGAACACTTTCTACTTAAATGTATTCCATGGACATTTTTCAACCGCCCATTTAAATGGTCACTGATCGAATGGTTTGGATAATCCCATCGATTTATTTATTTCCATATGATCTCAAGCCCAGATGGAAGATCCAGATCACACAACTCTGAACCTGCTAAGCCAGAGGCAATGTAATTAGATGGGCCAGGCAAAGGATACTCAAACGTGATACTAAAACAAAAATAATGTTGGCAAATAACTCGAACAGAGTCATGATCAATTGAGTTAACTCGGCCGAGTCCCAATTACTTACTAAAATTGATCAAAAAGTGTATTAGCTCTTACCAGAATTCATTGTAGCCATCGGGCCAGAGTCGTTGAGCCCAATCGACAGGGCGACTCAGGCTATGGTGAAACCTTCTGACCACATAGTCTTCTCGAAGAAGGAAGCAATTGGAACCTGACCATAGCCGGAGAGTTCATTGGGCTTACGCGCTGCCTTGAGCTTCTGTTCGATAGGAAGTGAGAAAAGCCGGTGACTCTGCAACTCAAGCCCATCAATGAGGCCCATTGGAATGCCATGGTTTGTGAGTTGAAACACACCCCATGTCTCACATGCATGGCCTATGTACCTCACAACGTCGGTATCGGTGAGGTCGATAACCGGCAAGGGCTCAACATCAGACAAACCGCCAGACGGGTAGTCATTAACAGTGGGCCAAATGTGCGAATCCGGCAGTTCCTTCACCGAGTCCAGGTCCAGGTTAGTGTTGTGAACTCGAAAGGTGTCCCCTGAGATTGAAGCCATATTGAATTTGTAAGCAGAAGGGTTTTTGTTCAACAATATACGTTGAATAGAAGAAGTTGAATTGGTAGTGAATCACTGGTGAAAGGGACAAGGTGATGAGAAGGGGGTCTTGTGTATTATATTGTGAAGAGAGCGATGAAACAGAGGGGCCAAGGTATGCGGCAATTCTAAGCTGCTTGCCATATATAAGCCTCTTCCATATATAGTCTTTACAGCCCACAAACTCTCATTCAGGCCCAAACTTTTGAAAAAAATCCACAAGCCCAATGTCGAATTCAGGGCATTCAGGTAGGAACTCAGCTGCTGCTTACCATGGCCTTTATTAACAGCAGGGATTGAAATCTAGATATATGTATTTTTAAAAAAACTAAAGAAAAGAAAATAAATGAATATCGAACGAGATGACTGATATATCGGTCGGAATCTCAGTCGAATATCGACCGAATCTATCAAAAACAGGCCAAATTTTTATTTTTCAAAAACAAAAAATTTGTTTGTGGGCCCCACCTCATCTCGGAGAGATTTTGCCGATATAATAAAATATCGGGTGAAAAATGGTTTTCTAAAAAAATAAAGGGCAATATCACTGAAAAAATGACTTTATAAAAATGATATTCTGTTTTGTAATTTCCAAAAGAAAAATTAATTTAAAAAATAATAAAACTGATATTTTTTCCTCATGACTCACCTCACGTCGTAGCAAGGAGCATGTGGTAGGAAAGGAATAAGAAACTTGAGTTATGTTGTGGCCATTATCTCACCTGATTTGAGAAAAATCTGTCACATAAAAAGGGATTGAGAGGTCCAAAGACTAATATAAAAGGATAAGCAAAGTTGCTTAAGGAGAATAACTCCTTTGTAAATTCTAGTAGTCTCAGGTATTAAACACCTAGAAAATGCAAGAAGTTGAATGGAATTTGGGCGGCAAGTCTGCAACGGTCATACATGCATGTTTGCACCATTTGCCAATAGCTTGCATTCATGCATGCATGCATGCAGGTTTCGTTTTTCAATGGCAATGCAATTCCCTTTTTCAAAATTTCAAATAAATAATTAATACAGCATGGCTTGCATACAGGTTTCTTTTTCTAAAAATATGCAACTCTCTTTTTCAAAATCTGAAATAAATAATGAATATCAATGGACGATCTTGTGGGTGAAGTGGACCCACAGTTGATTGGAAAGGCAGCACAAAAGATTATTTAACCATAAGGTCGGCTGAAAAATAGAGGCTTAAAGGGTGACAGTCTGACAGCAATAGCTTACGTGACTCTCTCTTGGTTCCAGTTGTATCGACGCTGACAAAGAGGGAGGACGATGGTGGTAGGTGTAATATATATTTATGATTTTTTCTTTTTCCTTTTTTTTTATCTCATTAAACCATTCATTGAAAATTATTTTTACAATTTTTCCTCGTTTATCTACACTTTTTTGTAATATTTCACCATTTTATTACTAATTATATAAATTTGCGATATCGTAACTTCAAAATTATATTAGAATATGTAAATACCCAATATTTTTTGAAAAAATTACATATTCAATGAGCACATAATTAATTTGTAAAAAAAAATTAGAATTTCTCAAAAACCAAAAAAAAAAAAAAAAACGTTGTGGAGAGAGAAACTATTCGGTTGAGATCTCAGTTCGGCCGAATTTTTTACCCCTGATTACATTACAGTGAATAACAAGTGCATTCAGGAATAAGTAAAAAAGAAACATGTCAAATCCAAATGCAAAGATGGTTTTGCTGATGATTGCTAAAGTTGATACCAAATTCACCAGCCAAACTATTGCTGGATCTGGGCCTGACCCAAAACTATAATTGGGCTTTCCTGTAAGACCTCCAGCTTGTGACTTAACAAGTAAAGATCATACTATAATTGGGCTGTAGTATCCATACAGCCCTCCAAAATCATACCATCTATGTTTTTGGTGACACTTATGAGCATGGGCTTAACAAGTAAAGATAATTAAACATGATCAAGCGACTTCTAATCTCTTAATGAAGCTTCCTTTTTTGTTTAAACATGATCAAGCGACTTCTAATCTCTTAATAAAGTTTCCTCTTTGTTTTGTTATTCAGATCCATTCATTAAATAATGGACAGATCCGGTATACTGATATAGAATTTAGGGTTTCCAGGTTCATGACTCAACCAAATCACTAGCCATATTTGAAATGGTTGGAATTTATTTAATACTTCAAATATCAGATTCTATCATTAATCCAATATCATTTGATTCCAAATCAAGTTCAAATCATATCAATTGAATTAAATAGGAATCATACTGACAATCAGAAATAGTTGAATTTTAATGAATATAATAGAGTTGAGAATCTACGGCTGTCTAATATAAAAAAGAACCTTGTGTTTTTATGGAAACTTAATTTATTTTCTTTATTCCACCTAAAACATTTTTGGCTGTTTATTTTATGAGCCTATCTAACAACTCACTAGGGTTTAAATCATCAATCCCACTCTTGGTTTTCATAACTTTATCTTTGAAAGTAACTAGGGGTAAAACTTGGGTCGGGTTAAAATCCGAACTAGCATGACTCGATTCGAGAAATCAAATGGGTTAGGTTTTACATTTTTAAAATTAGGCTTGAGTTGAGTTAAAGAAAAAAAATCCGAATTAAATTTTGATCGGGTCGGGTCGAGTTTTTTTAAAATTGACTCGATCTGACCTGAATCACTGAAAAAATTTAATATAGCACTCGGGTTGAATCGAACCAACAATTCGGCCCAGCACTCGAGTTGAGTCGGGTTACTTATAATCTTTGCAAAAAGATTACTCAAGTAGAGGGTAATCTATTTGAGACTTATATTGCTCACTTTCAAAATAATCAAGTGTTCATTTTCTTTTAGAAAAATATGTTTACCATGAAAGATCATAATTTACTTGAAAATCAAGAATTGATTCGCTCATGTTATTTCTTTCTCCATATCCGTGACCAATCTAAGGTAAAAAATTCGGCCAATACATCTTAATACAAAATAAAATTCGACCAATATGGGGCACTTTAACAGTTGTACCTCATTGGCCTTATTAAATAATTTGGAAAGTTATTATTTGAAAATTTCTAAGAAGATTTAGGAGCAAGTTCTTCAAATGTGAAAGGTATCTGTCCATTCAAATCTTTTTTTTTTCTTCATTTAGATTTGTCTATTTAAATTATTTCATTGATGTTTTTGAATTTTTGCCCTAATAATCCTGATTTTAGGAATTTTGGTGAAAATAAATTAATGAAATGATATTGAGTGTATGCATAATTGAATGGAGATGTCTTAATGTGATTAATATAGTTTTAAAGAAATTATTATAATTTTCCAAGTTTTTTTAAAAAAAATCCTGAAATCCGAGTTCTTTTAAAAAAAAATCCTATTTTGAGGCCTTTTTTTGAAAAAAAAAAAATTATCAAAATGCTGCACATTGTTTTATGGAATTATATAAAGATCTTTTAATGTGAATGATATAGTTTTTAGTGTGTTTGTGTGATTAATTTAATATTCCAACATTTTAATGAAATTTATGTTTTTTATGAAAAAATTTAATGAATTGTAATAGAAGATAGATGTCATTATGGGATACTACAAAACATGAATTTCATCACTTATTTTCTCATATTGATTTTTCATTTTTTAAGATTTTTGAACAAATTTGAATTATTTAAGACATACTTTATTTGTATCGAAATTTAAGAAATAACCTTTTTTAACCAAAATATACATATATTAGGATTTCAATTTCACTATATTTTCAAAAAAAATCAAAAAATTCAAAAAATTCAAAAGAAAATATAGAAAAATGGAAATCCTAATATAAGTATATTTTGATTAAAAAAAGGGTCCTTTCTTAAATTTCAATACTAAATAATTCAAATTACATATCAGTTGTATAATGGCCGATACCGGCCGATACCGGCCGATACCATGACCAAAATTTTTACCCCTTTGACCAACACAAGTTATGAAGCTCTCGTCTATATATGTATTTTGCACCAAATCATTCAAAGCTCCCTAAAAATCATCTCTTATAATCCCTCTTAATGACAGAATCTTTTGATTTATATAATCTAAAATAATAATAACCAATTCAACCCGTTGCATGCATTATTTTGCCTTCCAAATTCAAATATAACATGGACCAAAATGAGAGGTGAAACTCGGGTCGGGTTAAAATTCAATCCGCATGACCCGATCCGAGAAATCATTGGGTTTGGGTTATGTATTTTTATAATTCGGGTCAATTCAGATCGGGTTGAGAAAAAAAGAACCCGCATGAAATTTGATTGAGATTGAGTTGAGAAATTTAAAATCAATCCGTCATAACTCGAGTCGGGTCGGGTCGGGTTAGGTAGAGTCGAGCCAATACTAGAGTTGAGTTGGACAAAAATTCAGGTCGGATCGAGGTGGGTTGAGTTCAATAGATTTTGACATGAGTTGGATTAAATTTATTAAAACCCAACCCAACACACCTGAGTTTCTAACCCTAACCAAAATTCATTCAACTCAGCCTAGCCATTAAATCAAAAGTATAAGTCATATGAATATTTTTTTTAATGCTTTAACTTAAATGAAAAAGGTAAAAGGTTAAAATTATTTGATAAAACTCATGTGAAAACCTTGTAGTTCACGTGATTGTATAGGTATAAATCGTTGGGTCAAGGATTTAAATCTCGGTATTGGCCATCCGCAACTTATGGCTAATAAAGAGGCGGAACCCATCCATAACTTAGATTATGTTTGACTATTTGATCTCACTTAAAAATAAATGTTTTAGACTATATAGACAAAGATTACCATTGTTGAGTGAAACACTTTGTGAAAAATTCAAAACTCAAACTTCATTTAGGCACAAATTTAATCTAGTTATTAATTGAATTTGGCCAAATTTCACCAATTTTTTTTTTACTTTTACCATATTCAAAATCTCAACAAGTCAAATAAAGTGAATTAAATTTGACCAAGCTAAAATTAAAGTTTAAAATATCCTTCAACTTGAACAAAAGGTGAGCAAAAAAGGCATGAGAGTGTAACCCACCAAAGTGAAAAAGGAGAAGTGACCCTTTTATGAGAATAAAGAGAGAATTCCACTAAAACAGGTTAGCCACTAATCCTGTGCCAAGCAAAACATAATATGGAGTTTAGAAGAATAAGCACAAGCACTTATCCCCTACAATTGCCATCTGCCACCCATGATTTGCTGATGATTCCAGTCAACCAACATTCGTTTTTCTTTTACATTTATTCTATTTCTTTCAAAGGCTATGGCCTTCTTTTTCACTCTTCCGTACATTGTGCAGGAAGGATAGTAATATTTATTAAATTTAAAAATAGAAATAAAGCTCATTGAGAAATGAGAAATTTGGATTTTACTTAAATTATATATGCATCATGGGAACATGAAAAAGGGTAATGATAACTAATGAAATTAGTTTTGTAGATAATAACAAGAAAAATATATTTCTGGATTCAGAGGGATAGGTTTAATGGTAAAAAAATCTGTCATTTTTTGTGGGAAGTCTTGAGATCAAATCCCCCTCAATATAAAAAGGGTCAATCTCCATTGTTTTATACCTACTACCTAATATATGCGGATAAGACCTTAATCTTCTATATATATATATATATATATATATATATATATATATATATATATATATATATATATATATATATTATGATTGTGAGGAGATTATATATTATACCTGTAAGGCGAAGAGAAGAGAAAAGAGTGGAGAAATTGTGTTGTCTTTATTTATTTATTATAATATATAGATAGGTTGAATAAGGGTAAAATATGATTTTATGGTGTATGCTATTTGTAGTTGTATAAAAAATATTTAGGAATCAATATTAAAATAAAAATAAAATAGAAAATATAACATTAGTAAAATAGAGAATAAGAAGGAAGAACCACTGTCGACAATGACTTTAGTACAATAATGTAATGGATTTAGATATTTAAGGTCAATTATGGAAATAAGTGAAGGATCCAACATAGATCTATAGCAAGCAAGGCTGCATTTGGACGAGGGACATGTGATAGGAACGAAAGGTTTCTTCTCATTATTCTTGTTTGATAACGATATTCAAAAAGTAAAAATTATTATTTTATACATGAGAAAACAAAAATGCCTCAATCTCAAGAGTTAATCATCTTATCTTTTCCTTTCTCTGCCCCTCGATAATTGATACTACTATGGTACCTTGTGAGATAATTTTATGCAGTTGGGAAAGAGAGAGCAATGTCTTCAAAAAGATTTATCTATAAAAGTTGTATTAATACATTCTCAATATATTTTGGTTGGATTTCTTCATTGTTTTTTCTTTTTGATTAATGATAGTTCTCCTTAAAAAAAAATATAGATATATATAAAGCAAAAACACATCTTATCAGGCGACTTTGGTGGGACCGAGTATAAAAAAAAGTTCATTTCAAAATAAAATTTTCTTTATTTTATATTTAACTATAAAAATTGGATGTTTGAATCTAAAAATGAAGCTTTTTCAAAAATTAAAATAGGGATCTTCAAATTTATTCATTTACTTTAATTGATTTATATCAAATTCAATGACTGTGTTAAAAGAAATTTGAATTCATTTCAAAATTTCGTTGTTGAATTAAAAACCCATTCAAAATTGATTCCATTTTAATCGATCGTTGATGGTCCTTAAAAACCATGGCTTTTTTAATCAAATGAATCTGATTTTTAACAACATGAAATCATTTTGAAAATATCTTTTAAAACCACCCATCACCATAGACTGAACCCCACTCCTGTCAGCCCCACAGGGCCCAGGGGAAATCACTCCTATGTTTGATGCCTAAATCCTAATCAAGGAGGCAAGTAAGAACCTGCCTGGCGCAACTGGTCTCGACCTTGGTCTCAGGCGTTGGGCTGCATTCTGGGTTAAAAACCAGTGCCCGTTTTAAATTGGATGGGACTTGGTGTGAGATCTCAGGTAGCCCAGCCCATGGGCAACAAAATAAGATTACATGTGTGATAAATATACAATCTCAGCCATTAGTTTTAAGGGGCAATTCAACCCATGGTTAAAAAGGATAAAGATTCATCTTCAAGGACCATCGTGAACATGTTGTTAAATTATGAACTCCAAGCCACCTGAGCTTAGAATTACCAAGGGGTGCAACACGGGTTGGGCCTACAGAGATGGGGTACAATCCAAAGCAAATTTCATGGAATGACATGTAACAACCCATCCCACTAGCACAATATTGTCTGTTTCGGAGCTTACACACCCTCACGGCTTTGCATTGGATCCAAGTGTCACACTTAAGCCCAAAATACATTGTGCTAGAAGGAATGAGAAGTTAGGCTTATATACTCCTCTCTACTTCTTGTCCTAGGCAATATGGGACTTTGTGCACACTCTATAGAGCAAATCTCTCATGACCGAACTCTCACACAAGCACCTCGACTAGTGTAGGCTATCCTTAGGACTCTCCACAAAGTACACAAAAAGAAAAGGCTACAAGGAAAACATACTATTCCAAACCAATGAACTCCTCCAAGACAAAGAAGGTTAGACCTTGAATAGTAGTGGAACTCAAGCAATGCCATGGTAGGCCTTTACTCAAGAGCAACAGAGCCAGAGGACTCGTATTCATCTCTAAATACTCAATTACTCCAATCCCACTAGAGGTTCCTAATGGTAGCTTAGAGGACAACACATCAAAGAATAAAGAATTGGAGGTTCCTCCAAAAAGTAGAATGCTAGACTTACCAATGAGAAGGAGCATCCAATAGCAAGTGACCTACATCCTTCTGTCACCTATAAGCATAATGGATAACCACTTATCATGTGTTCCCTCTTGCAGATGTCCTGGGTAAGAACATCAGACTTTCCAAAGTCATCATCAAAGGATATTCCTGCAGTAGCTATCTCATGGTGCAACAGGGAAGTTCCAAACCCTTGGTCATTAGCAGATTTAATTGAAGAAATTAGGGAATTGATTGTTTATCATCATAGTCAGATTGTTAAAATTCATTGTTCTGTTAATAGAGCAGCTGATGAATTAGCTAGAATTTGGGCTTGCTTGTTTGAGGCATCTTATTCTCTTATGTGCTTCTTTCTTTAGCCCTTAGTTTTTCCCCTAAACTTTAAGGTAGTTTTCTGTATCCTGTTTTATTTTAATAGATTACAATTTCAAAAACAAACATGAATTTTTTCTTATAAATTTAAAAGAAAGGACTTGTATTCCTTGGGCAAAATATCGGATGTATCATTTGTCTGTCATGTGACTCGAGCAAGGTAAAGAAGGAGGGTGCACCATATCCACAGTCAACTATAGAACCCTATTAACCTTTAGATAAGATTTGGCAAGAAGAATGAACTAGCGAACCTTCAATGGATAGGAATAAGAATTCAATAATGATGACATGATTATGATGAATATTACAACCACAAGCTTAATATTTTGCATGGAAATGACTATACATGACTATACAGGTCACTCATATACCATTTTTTTTAAAAAAAATGTCACTCATACATTATAAGAAAAGTATTGATGAAAGTGGGAAAATTCATGACCATAAAAGAGCAACCTATGCCTAGTCCGCTTTGGGCAAAATACTTTAAACTAAATTATTATTTGACAGGATGGCATGGTTGTGCTTAGAATAGACTGATAATTGTGTCCAACAGTCAAAGATCAAAGGCCCAGCCTGATGAGTATGCATATACAAATCCCAATCCCCACACCACACACTTCATTAAAGTTTGGGTAGATATGAAGACCATCTTGCACCTCTCCTCCCAAGATGATTCTTTACTTCTTGGTGTTTCGATCCTTGCAACCATTTCTTACCCTATGGACCTGGGTATGCAGGCTAGGCTCATGCTTGATAGTTCCAAGCCAAGTCAAGCTCAAGCCTGCACTTATCATTCAGTTCATGCCTGAACTCACCTAAACCCATCCCTGATCCAGCCCATGGCGAGTCCTACATAAAGAATACAGTCATTCCACACACACACACCGCCCTTATTATTCAGTCCATGCCTCAAATCACCTAAATCCATCCCTGATCCAGCCCATGGTGAGCCCTACATATATATATATAGTAACTAACAAGCACTATAGTCTGCCCATACATATCTTCTCATGGTGCGACATGCACTGGGATGTTTCCATTACATGATGTTGAGTGAGATCTGTACAAATTCCCTTGTGAAAATGGTAAACCTTTAATTATTGCAAGAATCTGCGTAGAATCATAAGGATAGGGTGCAACCAAATATGCCACAAACCCAATCACCCTCTCCTTTTTTAAAGATAAATCCTTGCCCTCGATTTTAGTCACCCCAAAGTTTTAGGTCACTTCAAATCTTAACAGGTCTAGAAACAGTGACGCAAGACAATTCATCACGGGGTCATTTCACTGAATCAAAAGCTCAAAACAATGTTGGATTCCAATGCCCTGCTGTCACTCAAGCAACTTTGTCAAGTTGCAGATATTTCGTCCCATGACAATGACAAGTCAGTTGAAACCATTTGTAAACTGGCGGATATATCTTCTCCCACTATCAACAACACCACATCAAATGGACATAGTGATTCTTGAGCCATAAATATAATCTCTTTCATGTAATGGTATAAAAAGTTTGAACGCCTGTGTCTCAGAAATTTAGTCCATGATATGCATCAGGTTCAAGACAAGCACAACTAAATGAGGGTTCACATGAAGCATAACAATATATATAACTGCCTACAAAAGGAAACCAAAGTCTAGAAAAGAAGCAAAAGTACAAAATGGTTTACATAGTTCAATCCAGAATGAGTAAATGAAAAAAAAAAAAATCAACTTACACTAAGAAAAGTATCTTGAGGTCGAGAGACTGATGGCCTCTATCATACCTCACTTTTGCCTTTGGTATCAGATTCTGCCACCTGGGCCACTGTTCTAGTATCTATGGCTGGCCTGCTTCCTTGATGGCTCCCTATAGCTGCATTGTTCTTTATGATGAGAACATGATCATCAAAAATAATAAAAGGAAAAAAATGGTAGGTGCATGAAAATGATGTGATCTGAAAGAGGAATCATATGATCTTTATGTTGACGTGGGTGGCTCGGATCCACAATCCTAAATGGGCAAGACTCCAAATAAATAGCAATTGCTAATTGGGACTGGAATAGACAAACATGGCAACTACTAAGGAGGGACACCGACTGTATTGCCGTAAAACAGCAGTGTACAAGCGTTGTGGAATTTTAGTAGGCAAGCAAAGAAAGGAAACTGCTATTTGTGATTTTGGGTAAGTTGCTAAGCATAGGACTGGCTGAAATCTATAAAAGGGGTTGTCTATCAGAGAGAAGACACACACGAATCAAAGAGGAATATCATTGGTAAGGGAAAACCAAAGATAAGGACTGTCATCGTGGGCGCTGATCTATAGTGCAAGTCTGAAGTTTCAGCAATGCAAGATCAGAGAGGGGTTGCAACAAAGGGTTGTTGCAAGGTGTCAACAGCTGGTTTGGCCATACTGAGATCTAACGCTGTAAAGAGGGGTGCTGCTGATCCGTGTAATCAGCGTGGAAGGGGTGGCTGCTTCTGTGTCCAGCGCAGATCTGGAAGGAGTTATTGCTGGTTATAGCTAGTGGGTTTCAGACCTGAGAACTAGCTGCGTGGAAGGAACGAACAAGCAATACTCGGCAGAAATCTGTGTGGAGTTGTTACAATGAGGGGCTGACAACACATCAGAAGGCAGCTAGCAAGAGGAGCAGAAAGAAACAACTGAGAAGTCTGAGAGCAGACGTTCGGCAGGTGCTGTATTAATCAGATGGGGCTGGCTTTACAAGAAGAGAATAGAGAAACAACAAGGAATCGTGTGTGATAGGGATTTCACATGTGCGCGGGTTTGGCTTGAAACTCACAAGGGAATTTATGTTACAATCTCTCGTTCTTTATTTCTCTTAATAAAATTATGTTACACTCCGTGGACGTAGGCCGAGTGCGGTCGAACCACGTAAATTGCCGGTGTTTGATTGTGCTTGTTTTTCCCGTTCGATTTTTCTTGTTTCCGCTGACAACGCTATTACTTTAACCTCAGGATATGCACAGTAACCCACTAAGTTGAGTGTGCAAAGTGGGGCCCATGTTCAATGATCATCAGACTGACTGTCCCCCAATGAGAACCATTCTGTATTAGTATACCCCAAAAATCCCCATAATGGAACAATGCTAGCTCTTCCAAGAGCTCACAGGGGATAAGTTGAGAAAGCAATGATAAATATCTGTGGAATCTTCCAATATGTGTTGTTTTATGAGAAGAAATTAGATGAACCTCAACCTAAGATTTTGTACAGTACCCTAAAGCTCTCAGATAAGAGTAAGTGAGATCCAAGATTAGTTATCTAGGCCACTGATATCTCTCTCCTTCAATGTTGAATGCAACCAATGGTTGTCATGATGAATGTTGAACGCAACTGGTACCCAGTTTCCTTTTTCTATTATTAATCCATTTTGAGGTTGTCAATCAATAGGCTTTAATTGATGGGGCTTGTCAGACAGGCTAATTTTTTAATTGTCCATTCACCATACACTGAAACAGAATTTAAATGATCATCTAGTTTTGTGACATTTTGCGTGCCTGGAAAGAATGTGTTGATTTTGCTAGAGGCCTTTGTTTCATTTGTTTTTTTCCAGTTCTTAGTTTTTTCTGTTTTTTCTGTCTTTGCACCTCTGGTGCCTCTTTATCTATTTATATATGAACCATTTAAAAAAAAAAACCATCATCTAAATCATCGTCGTCATCGAAGCCTTTATCCCATCCATGTGGGTCAAGCCATTTTAGCACTACTTTCCACTCAACCATATCAACAATCATCAAACAATCATATTATGTCTTACCACCTTCATCAACATTTTTAATTGCCTTCCTCTTCTACCGTCCTACTACCTTCTACTTGTAATCCTTCAATTCTTCACATTGGATTTGTATCCAGTCTTTTATGGATTCACCAAAACCATCTGACATCTCTCATTTTTTGCTGCTTCTTGTTACATCACACAACCATCTGCATCACTATTACTTAGTCTACCTATCCTTTCTTCATTGTCCAACAATCAATTCCATATAAGCATTGCAGGTCCAGTTGTTGTCTTACAGAAATTCCCATTAATCAATGTGTCAGTCTCCTATTATATAACACTCTACAAGCTTTCCATAGCCTTGTGCCTATACATAACTACTCCTCGAATCAATGTGTCACTCTCCTATTATATAACACTCTACAGGCTTTTCATAGCCCTGTGTCTATACTTAGTTATGTCCAAATCAGATCTTAAACCTGTTGTTAACCCCAAGATTTAGTTCTCCAAAGCACCTCCGAGGCCAATTAGTTTCTTTGGACAGCTGAGCTTGGGAAAATCTTGACTCGAGATAACTTGAGGAAAAGAGGGAGAACAATAGTTAGTGCTTGCCTCTTTTGTCTTCAAACCTCTAATGAGTCGAATGATCTACTTATTCACTGCTCCTTCTCTTCCGTTGCTTGGAGTTCTGTCTTATCTCAGTTTGGTGTGGCTTGGGTCTTACCTTCTTCGGTGGCCGAGCTGTCCTTTACTTGGGACATTGCTTCTGTCTCATCTAAGTGCTCCTCTTTGTGGCAGCTGTCTTTATTTGCCACTATCTGAAGTCTGTGGTGGGAACATAATAATAGATTGTTCTAAGGCACAGCTGAATCCAGTGTGGCCTCTTCAGGAATTCCAGAATATCTCTACGTCAGACATTTTGCGTGTATGGAAAGAATGTGCTGATCTTACCTGAGCCCATACTGTTTTGAGTTGTCGCAGTCAGTTTGCCTTTTTGTGGGCAGTTTCCTTCCTGTTTTTGTTTCTTGTTGTTGTTTGCTTTCGTCTCTGTTTTTGCGTGTCTAGGTGCTTTTTATCAATTATTAATATAAAAACCATTTCAAAAAAAAAACTCAGATCTTAAACCCACCATGCACCCATCCTATCAGCTACATGCAAATCAGACCCTCCATTTTGTTCTACAATTGCAGTATATCAAAATTTCTCACTATGCACTAGAAAGTCATTTTCGATTTTAACTAGTCGATCCTCTCTACCTTCATATCTGCCAGGACCATATAATTCCTTCCAACATTTTGGAAGCATGTTCTACAGGTTATGAAGTTTATCAAATCAATGGCCTGGATCATCAAATCGCAGGCCCAACAAATATAAACATATTCAACCCAATTATCATACAATCCCTCAAACAGAAGAAATAGTTCTATATGTAAAAAAGATGAGAGCTCAGAAGGTACCAGCTGTTGAGATCCTTACACCTGGGTTGGAACCTTGTTTAGAAGTTCCGACAATGGACAGCCCACACTGCATATCTCGTGAAAATGACAAGTTGTTGATGCCTGATTCATTCTCTCCAGAGACGGTATATGCTTCATTGAGGGGCGGACGCATGCCCAGCTTGGGGGAATAAGTTGTAGACCAAGAACCTCCACTTGATCCAGCTAAGGCCATTATATCATCTGCCTATTGTGCCACACAAGAAAAAAAATAAAAATTGTCACCCATGGCATGCATTGAATCTTAAAATGATTTGAGACTCACTATTGCAGAATGTTCACCACTATGGATGAAGTGGTACATAAAAACCACCTCAAAGGATAATCAACATGTCACAGACCCGAATAGCATATACCATAATATTCCAAATGAATACAGGAATCAGCATTGGAAATCTAATGAGGTGTCAGACATGGCCCCGTAACATTGTGAACTCAAATACAGACATGTCCATACAACATAATAAACAAATTAAAAAATATAGTAAATATAATAATAGTATTCAGCTTGTTAAGGGGCAGATATTTTTATGAAAAACCATTAGATTGAACGGACAATTGAGAGAGAAAAAAATCCACAACCCAAGCTGAGCTTTATCTCGCCATTCGAGAAGTTGTGGAACACCACACCCAATGTAAGTCACTTTATTTGGCTGTTTGTGTTTAATCCTAATCACTTATGCAGCAAATTTGAGAAAAAAAAAGAGGTGTATATTCCTGGAATATGACACTGAATGGAAAGGTTGGAGGTTCTATGACCAAGGAATAAACAAGTGTACACGTACGTCAAGAGATGTGGTGTTTGAGGAAGTGTCATTTTGGTGGTTACCACAAGCTTTGGTACTACCAAACTCTGAAAACTTGGAGACCAATCTCTAAGAGAAGCTGCAGGAAGAAGAAGGTGATCCACAGTCCTATTCAGAATCCACTGGAGCTGAAGCAGTACATAAGCCCCATTCACCAGAAAAAGGTCAAAGTCCATGGAGAACCGGTGTTCATCAACCAAGAACACCTGAAGATCTCCGACCAAATCAGTTAGAAGAAATGGAAGAAGAACTAAGAAGTGAACTTCAACGGTCTACCAGAATAAGAAAACCAAATCCGAAGTATGCAAATACAGCTTTGACTGAAGAAGTCACTCACCCAGACCCAACATCCTACGAGGAAGCCTACCAAACCAGAGAATGACAAAAAGTCATGGAAGAAGAGATTCTAGCTCAAAAGCAGAATCAAATGTGGGCCTTGGTTCCACAACCCAAAGACATCATACACATGTCATGCAAATGGGTGTGTGTATAAGGAGAAAAAGAGCTAGGAATGGCCTCCAGAACTAGTGTCGGTGATGAGGGGGATTTCCCAAAAAAATGTGGAATGCTTTAATTGTGGCGAGAAATACCACTTTGCTCGGGATTGCCAGTCGAAGAAGAAATGGCCAGCCCAAGGTAATTTGGTAGCTCCAACAAGTTACCAAAATGAGAAAAGTGGGATGCTGAAGCATCCTGTTGCATTGCTGAACCAGATGAAACAATAGAAGAGCAGTTTCATATATCTAAAGAAATTGCAGAAGAAGCTCTTATTGCAATTGACTACAAGTCGAGATTGGATTGTCAACTCTAGCTGCTCAAATCACATGACAAGAGACGAGGAAAAATTCCTGCCAATGTCAGAGTACAAAGAAGGCCGAATAGTTGTGACAGCAAACAATACAAAGCTACCAATTACTCATGTTGGTAAAGCTCTGTGAACTCCTCATTTCAGTCCAGATGAAGCTTGACTCCACAAAGACCACCATGTCACGAGTATGAAAAAGAATTTAACATCAGTTTCACAACTAACTACATCTGGCAATTATGTTGTATTTGGTCTGGATGATGTCAGAGCCAATCATGAAAGAATGAGAGTGGAGTCTATCTACGTCATGTTTGCCGAATCAACAAATGTAGAGAAGACTAGACGGAGTGAAACAGGTGACTTGTGGCATGACAGTTATCACAAGCTGAAGGTGATAACGACCAAGTCAATGTTAAGAAATCTTCTACAATTGGAGGTACAAACAGATACTGGGTTTGTTGGGTGTCAGTTTGGTAAAGCTCACCAACCACCATACACAGAGTCAAAGTTCAAAGAGAAGAAGCCACTGGAACTGGTTCACTCAGATGTATTTAGTCAAGTAAAACAACACTCGATCAATGGCCTGCAGTACATGCTAACCTTCATTAATGACTTCTCAAGGTATGTGTGGGTTTAATTGTAACGACCCGTCCCGCTAGCACAATATTGTCCGCTTTGAGCCCGCACACACATGCTCACACGGCTTTACTTTGGCGAGTCAACCCATTGTTGCTCCCAAAAGGCCTTATGCTAGAAGGAGGAAGGCTACCACTTATATATCAGGGAATTTCAAATGCAACTAGCAATGTGAGACTTTTTGGGGGGGTCGGGGTATTACAATCACCCTCCTTAAAACCAGAGTCGTCCCCGGCTCTACACATACAACAACCAAACCCACACTCGTAAGCAGAGAGTTGAACCATTCTCTGATACCATTTGTAACGACCCGTCCCGCTAGCACAATATTGTCCGCTTTGTGCCCACACACACAAGCCCGCACGGCTTTACTTTGGTGAGCCAACTCACTGTTGCTCCCAAAAGGCCTTATGCTGGAAAGAGGAAGACTACCACTTATATATCAGGGAATTTCAAATGCAACTAGAAATGTGGGACTTTTTGGGGCGGAGTATTACATTACTTCCTAAAAGAAAATTCTTGTCTTCTCTAAAGTACGTAGAATTTCAAGAAAAGATAGAAAATGAAGTCAGTCACAATATATAATGCTTGCATACCGACAATGGAGGTAAGTACACGTCAAATGAATTCTCAGCTTACCTGAAAAAGCATAGGATTCGACGAAAGTTCACATGTCCCAACACACCACAACAGAATGGTGTGGTTGAAAGGAAGAATCGTCATCTTGCAGAAATTTGTTAGAGCATGCTACATGCGAGAAGTGTGCCCTGTCGATTTTAGGCAAGATGTATGAAAACTGCAGCTCATATCATCAATAGTCTGCCACAACCCAACCTAAGTTGTCTCTCTCCATTCGAGAAGTTGTGGAACACCACACCCAACGTAAGTCACTTTCAAGTATTTGGTTGTGTTTGCTATATGTTTATTCCTCATCACTTATGCAGCAAATTTGAGAAAAAAGAGATTCGATACATATTCTTGGGATATGACACCGAACGGAAAGGTTGGAGGTGCTATGACCCAAACACTAACAAGTGTTACACATCAAGAGATGTGGTGTTTGATGAAGCATCCGTCATCTTGGTGGTCACCACAAGTTGTGGTACTACCAAACTCTGAAGACTTGGAGACTAATCTCCAAGAGAAGCTGCAGGAAGAAAAAAGGTGAGCCACGGTCCTAGTCAAAATCCACTGAAGCTGAAGCAGTACATCAGCCTCATTCACCAGAAAAAGCTCAAAGTCCGTGGAGAACTGGTGTTCATTAACCAAGAACCCCGAAGATCTCCGACCAAATCAGATAGAAGAAATGGAAGAAGAACCAAGAAGTGAAATTTGGCAATCTACTAATTCTCAGCTTGATCCAGAATCACGGATTGCTTAGACCAGAATGAGGCGGATCATCGTACGAGGGTTGAAATGAAAGTACATTGCCTACATGACAGGAACCAGAGGTTGGCTAACTCCGCCAACATTAGTGGATTTGTAAAGCCTATTGACGAACTAAGAGACTTCGGCCATACAAATGGTTATGTCAGTCAAATACACTGATGAAGCACTTCTCTCTCGAAAGAGCAAGCCAACTAGAAAGCCAATGCCAAAAACAAAGGCTGAGTTCAATCAGAAAAAGGTATGTTTCCAAGCAGGGGGAGCAGTGCCAAACAATCAACAACAAAAGAATTCCCAAGAAATTGTAGAATGCTTTAATTGTAGCCTTACTTCGCACGTGATTGTTGGTCGAAGAAATGGTCAGGCAAAGGTAATTTGGTAACTTTAACATGTTACCAAAATGAGAAAAGTGATGAAGAATGGTAGACATCGAGAAATCCGTCAATGAAATCCATCGATTCGAGAAGAGGGATCGAGAAATGAAAAAAAAAAAAAATGAAGAACGGACAGAAAAGAGGAGGAATGAAACCTCTTCTCTCGTTTGAGAAAGGAAAAGGTAAAGTAACCCTTTTTTTTCATTTCAGTGCTCTGCAGGCGCACATATTTTGGCGCACCAATGGAGTACCAATTCAAGTAGTTCTTCAGTTGAAAAAAAATTAAGTGAAAAGAAAAGAGCAGGAAAAAAATAAAGAAAGAGAGAGAGAGAAGCTATCAAGATCGACTTATTAAAAAAAGAGAAAAAAATAGAAAAAAAGAGGTCGGTCAAGATCAAAGTTGATCCATACGGTTGATTTGATCAATCAGAGGTAGATCAAGAAACCATAGCCGTTGAGTTGCTTGATCAGGTGATCAAAATTGTTGTTCTCACAAATCCAACGGTCAGGGACCGTTATTCTATTCATGTAACCGTCATATTGTTCGTAGCCAATAAGGGATTGTGAAGCCAATTAGTCCAGGATTGAGCTTCATGGTGATAAAGATCTAGAGCAGATCACACCAAACATTATGGCGGATCTTGCAAGCTCAACTGCGAGAATTGAGAGACTCAATGATCACAACTACAATTATTGGCATAAGTGCATCGAGAAATACCTGCAGCCCGCAGGGATTTTATCTGTAGGAAGTCGTTGGTGATAGTGAGACTACCAAACCCGGAGACGCAGAAACACTATGTAAGTGGAAGATTAAAGATAGTAAGGCTATGTTCGTGTTAAAGACCACAGTTCAAAAGGAACTTGTGGAACACATCGAGGAGGTTGAAACTCCAAATATAGCCCGGGAGATCTCAAAGAAATTGTTTTCCAAAACAAATGATGCCTGACTTCAACTCTTAGAGAATGAGCTCAGGTCTATCACACAAGGTTCAATGATGATCAGTCAATATTTCATGGAAGTAAAGACTATCTATAATGAAATCTCTCAACTTGATCCAGACATAGTTGAGTGTGATGTAAAGAGGATCATATGAGTAGGTTGTGTATGAAATTTCATCTCCATCTGATCATTCAAACTCTTGATTTTAAACTTCTAAAAACCAATGGCCATATACTCATCAAACTTTAAAGGCCAAGATTATAAGGCTTGAATTATCAATCGACAGTGAAACTTTATATACTTCATATCCATGTAATCACCCATCAAATGAACCCATTTATGTGGGACCTATCAACATTTGATGTCATGTTTGGTGAGTCTTGCCTAACTCATATTTTATGTGCATCTTGGGGGTTCCGCATCGTAACAACAATTTTAAAATCCTTGTATTCTAAACTGTTACAAAAGATACACACAAAAAAATGTATTCCTCAATACAGCTTTAAGTTACAAATAAATAAATGAACATTAGAATAGGAATACATCATAGCCAAATAAATGGTTTATGTTATACACCATGGAAATTATTAAAATAAAAGACACATAATAAAATAGCCTTTTTTTCTTTTTTTCAAAATATGAGTAAAGATTGTTAAAATGTATGTAACTATTTCATATCGTTTCACGAAAATGGATGCAATTATTTTTATAGGTAAGAAGTAGATTAGTTTGTTAAACTTTTAAATGGATAAGAGGTACGTTCTTCTCAAAAAGAGAGAACAAGCCATTGAGTTGACAACTACAAGAAAAGAGAGTATATTCTATCAACAGGGACAGTTCCCAGGTTAAAGGGCATTTTCTTAGTGCATTTTGTTGACATGAGTTGTAAATTAGGATGTAATTCAGTAATTGTAGGGTTTACAGTTACCGAGTGTATAGCCTAAATTAGTGTATAACTTATAGAAATTCCCTATAATAGCTGACCTGTATTTGCTATATAAGGGACATCCTGTACAAGGTTATTGGTATAGAAATATAGACTTGATATTTTAACATGATATCAGAGCCACCGACCCTGGGATCTCTGTTGAATCAGAGATCGTGAAATCAAATCCTCACTGTTCAGCGTGTAAATTTTTTTTTACCGGTGAACAGTGCAACACGATTTTCCTTACATTTTTTTTTTTCTCTTTCCCGTCTCTGTTTCTGGTAAACAGTGGCCCTGCGTCTCTACAGTAACACACCAGCGGCGTTGGGAGAAGACGGCGACGGCAGATCTGATCTCGGTTTCGCGATCTGATCGGAACGCCGTGTGCAGACGACGAGACCGACATCCGAGATTGCGAAGAAGGGACATCGGTCTTCATCTCCGTTTCACGACCATCTCCAACGATTTTCCGGCGCGGCAATGGCTTGCTATTCGCCGGCAATGGCGGATGGGCACTGACGGAAAGGGGCCCTGATTTCCCTCTTCTTTCCCTTCACTCGTCAACACCTCCATCGTCGACAGGGCGTCCGGCTATCGCCGTTCCCTTTTCCTTTTTTCGGACATCAGCACACCGGCGGACGTCACCTGGTTTTTTTTTCCGGATCTGATTCTCAGCTCGTTTTCCGCACGCAGGTCGGGCGGCCACGCCCAGATCTGCGGTAACCTCCGGTGGTACCTCAGGTGCGGCTTGCACGGCGACTCGTCGGATCAGATCCGTGCGCCCGAAGGGCTTATTTTTTTTCCGTGAACAGTACCGCCCACCGCCGGATCGCTGCTTGTAACCCCGATCTCCGGTCTATTTGGTTGCAGAACCACCGCCTCTTGTTGCTGCCTCGATCTCTCCGACTTGGATTTCTACATCCAGGCCTTTCATAATCATGGCAGAAAAATCTGGTTCGACCTCGACCCCTCAGATTCTCGATGATCTGTCCTCCAGACTTGCTCAAATACTGAGCCAGACCCAGACCCCGACCCCGACACCGACACCGACCTATGACTCTTCCGCTGCACAGATTGGCATCAAGCTGAATGGTGCTAACTATGGCCTATGGTCCCAAGTCGTTGAGATGTATATCTCTGGCAAAGACAAATTGGGATACATTAATGGTGATTTTCCACAACCCTTGGCTGACGATCTGACGTTTCGCAAATGGCGCACAGAGAATTCAATTGTGAAAGGTTGGTTGATCAACTCTATGGAGCCGAGTTTGATTAGCAACTTCATTCGCTTTCCGACAGCCAAAGCGGTGTGGGACGCCATTGCCATGACATACTTTGATGGAACCGATACCTCTCAGGTCTATGATCTGAAACGGCGCGTCACTCGCCTGAGGCAGGATGGGGGATCAATTGAGACATACTACAACAGACTTCAAGGACTGTGGAGGGAGATTGACTTTCGTCGCCCGAACCCGATGGAATGTGAAACTGATATTCATCATTTTAATTCGATTCTCCAGGAAGATAGAGTTTATATTTTCCTTGATGGATTGGATGATCGTCTCGACAAAGTTAGGAGCGATGTGCTCCAAATGAAGCCATTTCCTACTGTGGAACAGGCGTATGGGTATGTTCGACAAGAGGATACTAGACAGGCTGTGATGATGACAGGAACAGAAATAACAACTGGTGCTGGTATGACATCTCGCGGTGAATCCCGGTTGGCCAGCAGTTCCCCCACAAGACGCCATCCGTATCTCCGGTTGGCCCGAATGCAGACTCCAGCAGACCAGAACAGTGGGCTTCTGTCCAGCATGCTGCCAAGACTGGACCACCCATTCTGGCTCCTAAAACCAAATTTCAGTCGGACAGTGGGGGTTGCACACACTGTGGGAATCCCAAACACACCCGTGACGCTTGTTTTAAACTACATGGATACCCAGAATGGTGGAATGACCTCAAGGCTCGAAAGCAACGTGGCGCTGCTACCAATAAGGGTTCGGGTCGGGTTGCCTTGGTCACTGCAGATCCTAAGTTATCTTTTATTTCACAGGTAGACTCCTCCAGTGCTTCACCCCATGGTGATGAGTCTACTCCTCTCAGCGATTCAGGTAACTGTGGTTATGCTTTATTTAGCTCTCCTCAGAGGGATTACAATGGATGGATAATTGATTCAGGCGCGACTGATCACATGACGTTTGATTCTGCTGACTTTATTAGTACGACTCATCCGAGACGAACTAATATTGCCAATGCTAATGGGGTTACATATCCAGTTACAGGAGTTGGCACTGTCGCACTCTCACCCTCTCTTTCCTTATCAAACACTTTACTTGTTCCCTCTCTCTCCACTAAATTGATGTCTGTAGGCCAAGCAACTGAGGAATTGAATTGTTGTGCACTAATCTATCCTGGTTTTTGTTTTCTTCAGGATATTCTCACCAAGGAGATCATTGGTCGTGGTACTAAAAGAGGGGGGCTGTATTATGTGGATGATCTCAACACCGGCAGAGCTCATAGTATGCAACATTCGTTGGACGTCAAACAGAGGAACATTTGGTTATGGCACCGTCGTTTAGGGCACCCATCCTTCAGCTATTTGAAACATTTGTTACCTACTTTGTTTTCAGATGTACTAGACTTGGAGTTTAAATGTGACTCGTGCATTTTAGCCAAGAGTCACCGTGTGTCTTATCCTTTAAGTTTAAATAAATGTATGACTCCTTTTGCATTAATCCATTCTGATGTTTGGGGACCCTCTCCCATCTCTACCTCTACTGGCATTCGTTGGTTTGTAACTTTTGTAGATGATTGTACCCGTATGACCTGGCTTTACCTGATGAAACATAAACATGAGGTGTTTACAATCTTTCAGAATTTTCATACAATGATCCAGACTCAATTCTCCGCTAAACTAAGAATCATTCGCTCGGACAATGGTGGAGAATATGTTAATCAAGACTTTCGGTGATATTTTCAGACTCACGGCATTCTTCATGAGACCACTTGTCCCCAGACACCTCAACAGAATGGTATTGCAGAACGAAAAAACAGACATATTTTGGAAACGGCTCGGGCTCTCCTTATTGGAGCTCATGTCCCTCGCAGTTATTGGGATGATGCAGTTGTTACAGCTGTCTATTTGCTTAACCGTATGCCTTCTAAAGTCTTGAAGTTTCAGACTCCACTTCAAGTCCTCTCACAGCATGGACCGCTTCCCTCAGTTTTGATGCTTCCTCCTCGTATCTTCGGATGTGTCGCATTTGTTCATCTCCATAAAAATCAACGTACTAAGCTTGATCCATGTGCTATTCGTTGTATTTTTTTGGGGTATGCCACTCATCAGAAAGGGTACCGTTGCTACCATCCTTCGACAAGACGCACCTATGTTACTATGGATGTTACTTTCCTGGAGTCTGAAACATTTTTTCCTGCCCCTATAACCAATTCCCCTCTTCAGGGGGAGATACCGGGTGAAGAGCAGAATTGGACAGAGCAGAATTGGACAGGTGGTGACAACATGGACATTAGATCGGTACATGAGGAAGCTCCACCGACTGAACACCAACCCAGATTACATGAGGAAGACCAACAGGCTGGTCTTCTTGGAAGTGACCCTGAAGAACCCCCCTCTCTTTCTCCAGTACCAGACGATCAATCCCTTGAGAATATCCCTGAGGTAAGCTCTCCTACTACTTCACCTGTCAATATATATGATATCCATGTTGGTTATCAATTACCTCGCAAGCATAATCGTGGAAATCCACCAGATCGGTATTCTCCAGAATATAAGGTGAAGCAATCAAAATATCCGATCGCAAATCACGTATCATCTCAGAGATTATCAGAGTCTCTCAAGGCATTTGTGCACCAGTTGTCCTCTGTTCATGTTCCCAGCGGAGTACAGGAAGTTGTAATAGATCCAAAGTGGACCCGGGCAATAAAAGAAGAAATGGAGGCGTTGCAGAAAAATCAGACATGGGATCTTGTTCCGCTACCGGAAGGAAAGAAGACAGTAGGATGCAAATGGGTCTTCTCTATTAAACACAAAGCAGACGGATCTATTGAAAGATACAAGGCAAGACTGGTGGCGAAGGGGTATACGCAGACTTATGGTATTGGCTATCAGGAAACTTTCTCTCCAGTAGCAAAACTGAATACTGTCAGGGTACTACTATCCCTTGCAGCAAATCTAGATTGGTCGTTACATCAGTTTGATGTCAAGAACGCCTTTCTCCATGGGGAACTAAAGGAGGAAGTATACATGGATATTCCACCAGGATATACTATACCGTCACAGTCTGGAGTTGTGTGTAAATTGCAGAAAGCATTGTATGGCTTGAAGCAATCACCCCGTGCCTGGTTTGGACGGTTTAGTTTGGCTATGAGAAATTATGGGTTTAAGCAGAGCAATTCCGATCACACTTTATTCCTGAAGCACCAAAGTGGAAAGGTAACAGCACTGATAATTTATGTTGATGATATGATAATTACAGGAGATGATGTGGAAGAGATATCTAGACTCCAGAAGTATTTGGCGACTGAATTCGAAATGAAAGATCTTGGAGGACTCAAGTATTTCCTGGGTATTGAGGTAGCTCGATCAAAAAAAGGCATATTTCTATCCCAAAGAAAATATGTGCTGGACTTACTTTCTGAAACAGGAATGCTTGATTGTAAGCCTGCTGACACTCCAATTATTCAAAATCATCATCTGGGTGAGTATCTTGATCAGGTACCTACTAATAAAGAGAGATATCAAAGGTTAGTTGGAAAACTAATTTATTTGTCACATACACGACCAGATATTGCTTATGCTGTTAGCATAGTAAGCCAATTTATGCATTGCCCTAGTGAGGATCACATGAATGCAGTTGTTCGAATTCTGCGATATTTGAAGTCAGCACCGGGGAAAGGACTTCTATTCTCAAAGAATGATCATCTAGATATCAGTGGCTACACAGATGTAGATTGGGCAGGAAATATTACGGACAGGAGATCTACCTCAGGTTATTTTACCTTTGTGGGAGGTAACCTAGTCACTTGGAGAAGTAAGAAACAGAAGGTAGTAGCACTTTCTAGTGCAGAAGCTGAATTTCGAGGAATGACCAAAGGCCTCTGTGAACTCCTTTGGCTAAAGAAGCTGCTTACAGAAATGGGTTATACACCCAACTCTGCAATGAGTTTACTCTGTGACAACAAGGCAGCCATAGATATTGCTCATAATCCAGTCCAACATGACCGCACAAAACATGTAGAAGTGGATCGGCATTTCATCAAGCAGAACCTCGAGGCCAATATTGTTCAGTTTCCATTTGTTAAATCTGAAGACCAACTGGCGGATATGCTAACCAAAGCAGTTTCTAGTAAAGTATTCTACAACTCACTCGACAAGTTGGGCATCGAAGACATCTATGCACCAACTTGAGGGGGAGTGTTGACATGAGTTGTAAATTAGGATGTAATTCAGTAATTGTAGGGTTTACAGTTACCGAGTGTATAGCCTAAATTAGTGTATAACTTATAGAAATTCCCTATAATAGCTGACCTGTATTTGCTATATAAGGGACATCCTGTACAAGGTTATTGGTATAGAAATATAGACTTGATATTTTAACACATTTCAATGTGCATTCAGAATCCACAGCAATGATAAAGGAATTGCAGGCAAAGTCCTCTTACTCGAGTCCTAAGAGACCACAAACTTCATCTGTATATGACTCATTCACTCCAAAGGGACCCTCTTACTTGAGTTCTCAAACTTATCAAAATATGTATGACACCTTATAATGCTGCAAAAAGGGTCGAACACACAGTATCATTACTCAGATACATAGGTAACTTGATGCTTCCCTAGATAATATATATAACACAATTCAAGAAATAGATGAGATCCAGCTGTTTTAAATCTTTTCATGGCACATACTTTTCTTCTTCACTGAAGGCACTAACTTCCATTCATAACGGTGGGGAATAGAGCTAATGAAAACATTGGTGATGCAAAAAAATGAGAAATGACATTCAAAACAAAGTGAGACATGTGGCAACCAAACTTTAATTCGTCTTCTTTTCAGCATAACACATCTAAGGCTTTATACAAACAGGCAATGATATACTGACCTTACTTGGATGAACATCATCGAAAACATGTGCTTGACCAGCATAAAATATAGTCATCTGCCGACTGGGAGATCGACTGACAATGATAGAAAACATAAGATGGCATTACATCTTCCATCAGTTTCCAGACTAGTATCCTTAGCCAAATTGTTCAGGAACCAACCAAAGGACAACGTTTACCTTGATGGATTAGCAGATTCCATTTCAGTATTGTGTGGACCAAGGTTTACTTTTGATCTACTACTACTTGGTGATGCCCCAGCTGGATTTCTGTCAGCAGCTTTGCTAGTGGTGTAAACAACATTTGCAATACCGGAGCCTTTAATGCCTGTCCTTGAGCCTTCATCAGCCGCAGGTTGAGAAATTAGTGGAGCTCCTAAACTAGCTTCATGGTATCGATTGGAAGCAATCTTTTCTGCATGAATTGCTTGGCCAAGGCGGGAAGAGTAGTTCACCATTGGCCCTACATTCATTGGAATGGATCGCTCCCAACTGGACACAACCAACTCAGGCCTCCTTTTAATGACTGGTTTTAATAGGACGGATGAAGTACAAGACGGCCTTGGTGGTTGTATGCCAAAGAAGAACTCATCATCATGAGATCCTCTTAATTGTTCTCCACCCACCTCATTTCGGAGCATCTGCATTGCAAGTTGATAATGCCTTTACAATGATTATTAAACAAAAATCCAGGTGAATGCCTGTAAAAATGATAAATCTTGGTGATACAATGATGATAATGACAACAATTATGATGAGGATCCAGTGTGGCATAATTCTGTCTATAAACAGAGGTTCACAGAGAGACAGTACTTTCTCAGTAGTCACTTAGAAAATGTAGAACCAATAAAAATTAACCTTTCTGCTGTTAAAACTTTGTATACGAAATGCTCAAAATACCTACTTTAGTCTACTATATCAGTTTGCCTTTTTGTTGCTGTTGGGAAGATCTATGATGCCACCACACTAAAGCATGTTACATAACAGATATTGCAGCCACTGATCATACAAGATCTAAGCCGGTGCTCAACACCATTTTTTATTGAAATGATAAAAACTAGAGAG
Source organism: Chimonanthus salicifolius (assembly GCA_013350335.1). Classification (NCBI taxonomy): domain Eukaryota; kingdom Viridiplantae; phylum Streptophyta; class Magnoliopsida; order Laurales; family Calycanthaceae; genus Chimonanthus; species Chimonanthus salicifolius. Next base: position 11,277,953 of record CM023533.1, read on the forward strand.
AGAGAGAGAGAGATAGATTGAATGGAATAAGTGAGTTCTCAAGATCGGGTAGATGAACCTAATTATTATGATGTTATTCCAACATAAGGGGATAATCATCCCTAACTACAACCAAAAGCAAATCCTAAGCAGCTTCTAAACCTTATTGCAAAAGCACATTAAAGACACATGCTTAAAGTGAAAAACCTAGAGCTGCTCAAGATTACATCAGCAAAAATGTGCTACTCTTGATATGGAACTCCAAAGGGGTAACCTACCAAGATAATACTTTGTACTTCTCAATAGCAGTAAAGCCAAGCAGAGGAAAGCTAAAAATTATAAAGTATAAGAGGCATATACTCTCTTTTCATCGATAACAGTGAAGTAATAGCCATACATTACTACCCCCCCCCACACACACACACCTTTTTCAACCCCAAAATCCTCCCAAAACAACAAAACAAAACAGAAGGAACAAGGACCAAAGATTTGCCAAAACATCTCACCTTAGAATTAACATTTCTCGTAACATGCTTGAACAAACCAGTATATTTGCTTCAAACTCCTAATATTTGGCAGAGTTGAGGAATAATTCAATGGCTCAGTTTCCCTTCTTGGCTCAGACAATTGCATATCACAAGTATCTGATTATGATAATAATTCTTTTAAAGTATTTGAATTTTTTTAATAGAAAATCATTACAAAGATCCTTTATCTGATCTTTTTAAAATTAGTTGAACAAAGAACATATTTATATGTGTGTGTGTGTGTGTGTGTGAAAGTAAGGCTAGTTGAAGCAAGTTCTGAACCTCAAAAAGGTTGACCAGAGAAAGCCCAAGCTTGAGCATACATTTAAGCCCCATGGGGGGAGTGAGGTGGGTCGATTGAGTTAAAAGAGAAGTGGGGATAAGGTTGAGGCCTGAGAGAGAGATAACATAAAGGGCATCTTTGAAACATATGACAGAAAAGGGCAAGATGGTTGAAGACAGACTTAGGAGGGGAAATGAGTCCCCCCTTTTTTGTTAATGAAGCCTTCAAAACTACATTCGCATTTTAATCAATTCTTTATTTATCATGCGAAAGTTAAATATTAGTATATCCTTTATGTTATTAAAAAATGGTATCATTATATGGAGCTAAACAGTTGGCAGGTGGCACCAAAGAAACAACAATGAGAAATGTTCATGTGGCTAAGATGTAAATGCTAAAATGGACGTATAGAATAACAAGACAAGATAGAATTAGGAATTAGTATATATGGGATAACTTATAGGCCACTCCAGTAGATGAGAAAATGGACTTGTTTAAAATGGTATCACACGTATTTTTAGAAAACCAATTCCAAAGAAAATGAGAACATATTCCTTGAAGGTATTGGACAAAGTAGATGCCAACCATAGCATGGAATGAAATATTCTGAAAGCTAGAAAGTGGCGTGGAAGTTCACTGTAAAAAAGGATTAGCAGAGTAGATCTATCAAAAACCAACCACAGACAAATGAAATTAGGTTTTAGTGATGATGGTGACGATTTTGATAGATTGTCAATTCTAATTTTGGGATAGAGTCTAAACGGTGCCTAACTTGATGTCCGAGGACCACACTCCTCCCAACATATAAAGCCCAATAATGAATAAAATGGATAAGCACCTACTCGTGTGCTGTCAATTGGTTTATCAGATTTGGAATGAGATGCTCTTTGGTTTGCTGTCTCCTAGGTTGTTTCAGACTCCCTAATGGAGCATTTCTCCAGTTGGATGTTCTATCCATTTCCCTTGAAAGGCCAGATTCTGTGGAAGATTTCCTTTTTGTCCGTTCTTTGGTCAATTTGGTTGGAAAGAAACAACAGGTGCTTCCGAGATAAGGTTTCTAGCAAGGATGAGTTGCTATCGACAGTCAAGTGGAGGTGTGTGGTATGGACACCATCCTTCCTGAGTTTAGACCTATCCCCATCGAGACTATTTTTAGCAATTGGGCTGCGGTTATGGCTGACTCTCCTTGCAGTTCTCTCCATGTGGTTCGGTCGCTCCCCCATCCTTCTGGTTCCTTCAAGTTAAACATTGATGGCTGCTCAGTGGTTACCCGTGGGCCCTCTTGGATTGGGAGCCTAATTTGCAACACTGACAGTGTCCCTGTCGTCGCCTTCTCGGCTCATATATCCTGTCCTTTGCTTAGGAAGTTAGAGTGCTGCATTTTGGTGGGAAGTTTGCCATTCAGAAGAGCCTGCTACCTCTAATTGCAGAAGGAGACTCGTCTTGTACCATTAGATGGCCCTCCCAGCTTGATTCTTTCCCTTGGATTATTTCTGATCTTATTAAGGAGATTTCTGATCTCTGTCGTAGCCGGTTCCTTCTCTTTCACCCACACCTTTGGAGGGGCCAAAGAGGAAGCCGAACCCTGGCAAAGAGAGGAGTTTCCAGGTCTCTGCTGGTTACAAGTGATCTACAGTACTGTAAATCCTAGTGTTTGGGGCTTTGGCCCTTTCTTTCTTGGCTGGCAGGTAGGTGTATTTCAATTTTGGCCTCTTTGGCTTTTTTGTTTCTCTTGGCCTGCTGCTTGACTGTTCCTGTTTGTTGTAGGGCCATTGGCCTGTCCGTATTTTTAGTTTGTTTAATAGATTTTACCATCATTAAAAAAAAAAAAAAACCACCTACCCTACTAAAACATTCAAATCAGTTGTTATTATGATTTTTTTAATACATTCACACACAATCAAACATGGACTCTATAAACAATAAATACCTTCATCAGGCGTAAGCTCTCAACAGAATCAGGCCCCACTTGATGCATCCTGTCCCTTGTTGAACCCATGAAAGTTGAATCTGAACTGCTCCTCTTCCTTCCTAAGAACCTGTTGCTTATCTCTGACCCAGACAAATCGCTCCTCGGACAATGATATTGTACTCCCTCAAAATTGTTTGCAGCTTGCCTTTCTTCCAAGATTCAAAGAAGTACCAACAAATTAATAAGAATTAAATGCACGCCTATTGTTCCCATGACACAAACCCAGGAACAAAAACACTAAGCAGGTTTTAAAGTTCAAAAGCAAAATAAATCAGCTCCAGATAATACAGGTATAAATAATATCACTCAAAATTGATATGACAATGCATTTGACATTAATAGGTAGAAAAGGTTCCATTCAAACAACACTCAAGCCAAAATTGCTGCACCCAGTGCAAATAACCTTTTAAGCACTACTCTGATGCAGCAACTTGTTCAGGTGACACCAAAAAATTGCAACTTCCACACGGGATCAAATTGATTTTCTCAGAAAAACAATTTTACAAATTTCATAAAAGTCAAATACTATGATTTGGACTAAAATGAGGTTCCGCAGCTGGGCCTGAACATGCCCAGATAATGAAAGAACAAATCAAAGAATAAGTTTAGCTCTTGGGAAGAAAAAGACTAATTATGAAGTAAGGAATATCAAAAAGGAATGGAAAATTGAATACAAGTAGAGTTTTTTACTTCTATCAAAATTCAGTCTATCATCCAAAATAGAACCTAAATTATTAGAATTCAGTCATTCATCAACTCAAAACAACATGGGATGGAAACCAACTATTGGCTCTGTTCAGATGCATGGAAAGGAAAACACTTAGCCAGAAAACAACCATTTTTTCGCATATTTTCCGAGAAGGTACTTTACTTTCTGTGCATGCAAATATAAGCCACACGAGTTCAAAACTGAGCCACGAATGGGCTCTGTTTGGAATTTGGATCCATAGAAGAAATAAAACTATAAAAGCAAGCATTTAAATAAATAAATAAAAACTCGCAGACCAACTCAGAGTAACACCTAAAGCCCCCTCTCTTCCCCAAAACCCAAAACGAAAGAGCATATAAGAATCGCCGCACAAAAATCATCCCAAAGGGCAAAAAAAAAGGCTCGTTGGATGCATGGAAAAGGAACTACTTCCCTAGAAAATGACCATTTTTGCGAAAGAGAGCCTTCATCAACCATTTTTAGTTATCTTCCATGATAGTACTTTCATTTCCATGCATCCACACGAAGCATATCAGAACACAAGACTCTCATACCCATTTCACAAAAACACATGAAAAACTCCTCCTCAACCAAACAGCACACAAGAATCACTACAGAAAACCCATTCCAAATGAAATAAGGAAAAACCCAATAAATTTTACCTGAAATCAGATCAGAACTGGCGGAAACAGGGCCACGCGCACCCGAAGAAGCTCCGGCGGAAGCCGAGGCCTGCGCTTCAGCAGAAGCTCTCTTCGCAAAAACAGCAGCTGCATCCGTACAGCTCATACCAAGGAAATCATGGAACATCGGCTTTCCTTCATCGTTAGCCATCATCAAGATCGCCATTTCTCAAGTAAGACAGGGCGTCTTCATGATGTAAATGTCAAGCACACCAACTGTTCGATGAAATCCCCCAAAGAAGTCGAAGCATCGAAAAAAGGGAGGATAGTAGAGAGCAGCTGGGATTTCACAAGGAGCAAGAGAAAGCCATAGACGTAGAAGCAGAAACTCGTCTAAGCTAATCTAATAACATGGAAAAGCAAAAAGATATAGAGGATTTTTTCTTCCTTTTCATGGATTGAGCTTTGATTTGCAGCAGCAACCAGCTGCAGCAGCAACCAAGCAAAAGGTGAGTCACAGCGAGGAAAGTGGAGTACGGGATTTTATAGAAAAAGATCATGTTACGTGAAATTATTCGTTGTAAATCGTTATTTAAGTAAAAATTAGTTTTTAACAATTTTATTTTATATGTTGAATATAAATGAGTTTAAACTTTAAACATCAATACAATAAATCAATTTATTAATAATTCTGAAATTCAATAATCTATAAAATTATTTCAGTAATATCATAATATAAACAGAGAAATAGTATAATATGAACTCTAAAATATCTATTTAATTATAATAAATAATTTACAGATTGCACGTGACGTTGTGGTGTCCGTACAAATGGCAAGTGCAAGAAAGGGGGAAATCCGAAGTCATTTTATTGCTTAGCTATATGGCAAATTTCAATACTCCAATATTAATATAAGATATAATTAGTGTTATAATTTTGATTATTTAATCTAAATCTAGTATAAACAAATTAAATCAAATTTATAAAGACAAATCTTTATTAGAAACTTTCTTATTTATTTAATTTGAACTATTCATTCTATTTAACTTTAAATAAATAACTAAGTATCTTGAAAACTCAAATAATTTTAATTTTATTTTAAATTTATATACGAAAACTGCAGAATACCCAGCATTAAATCTCCACAAATGAACTAACTACCAATGCATCCAAGATTAGGCCATGAATATACTGAAAACTCAAATAATTTTAAATTTGAACATTATTAGTCATTTCTTTACTTTTATAAAATAAATGAAACTATTATAATATAATATAAAATATATTTTATAATTGCCACAGTAGATCGTGACACAGTTCTGCTACGTTAGAATGGTTCTTCTCACTCGATTTTATGTGGACGTCCGTTGACGATTGCTTTTCCGTGTGGAAAACTCCAAGAAGACTTTGTATAGATCTATGTACTAGTGAAGACTTATTTGTGCATCACTGATAAATGACACGTGGCACTTACATTTTATTTTATTAAACCAAAGTTGTGTAGTAAGTAAAATCTAAATTAGTTGGCTCTATTGTATAATTAAAATAGTATATAGATTGATATATTGTTATAAAATTATTTAAATGATAAAAATAAGATATATTGAATTATACTGATTTTTTAATTTTTTAAAATTATAAATAATTATTATATAAATATTTTTATTTAATCAATTCAAAGGTGATGATACATCAAGTAAATATTTTAAAAAGTTAGATCTAAGCTTAGAAGAGAAAATGATAAGACTTTGTGTGTGGACATAAGAACATTTTAATATTTTTGTATGTTTTTTCAAGAAAATGTGAAAATAAGTCAAAATTATAATAAGCTTCTCGTGTTTATACTATTGACTTTTATATAGGATGTTGTGATTTGCATTTTGCAAAGGCTATGAAGAGGTTGAGTTATTCTAACTTAGATAATTTGTTAAAACAATAAATTAAATGAATCGTGAGATTAGAATCAAGCCACAATTCACACCATAATAATTTATTGACTCAAACTTTTATTAGGAGGGAGCGGTAAATCGTAATAACTTTTTTTCTTGAATGACCTAACTTTAATTTTTTCAAGCCTAACTCAACTTGACTTAATTTTAACTTTTATAATGATAAAAAAAAATGAAAAGATTAGTAAAATAATTTCTAATAAAAATGGACAAGAACCGGCTTTCATTTCCTTTGCTCATCTCTTGAACTTTGGATTGGTTTTAAAAATTCAATTTACTGTGCACTATCTCACGGTTTTCTATACGTAAATTGAGAAAAAAAAAAAACTTGTCTAAATAAGTAAATATCTCCTTTCTACTGCATATGTGATTGTTATATCTTCTAATCAGATACCATATATTTCTTTACTTTATATTGACTTCAACGATATTACAAGTACGCACCAAATTAGACTCTACAAGCATAGTATTTGCATGCTCTGCCAATTTTTTCTATAATTCTTTTTTTTTTGAAATATCACGGGCATCTTCATCCTATATTGGTGGTGAGACTAATTTTATTGATATATGAAACCACCCTCAAATCTTATATATCATGTAACTCTTATATAAAAATAATTATTATTCTAATTTTCAAAATAAACAAAAATATATTATATATGTCAATGCTTTAGTGCAACCAATCACTGAAGAATTCTTCCATTCATGTACAATGATTTTGGTACTACTTAAATATAAGTTGCGTGACTATTATAGTTTATTAATTTAACTTTAATGGTATCATTGATTGAAAATTGTTGTCTCTTTCTAACTTTCACAAAAAGGGTTTTTTATACTTTTGCTTATTATTCATCAAATCATTCACGAGTGAACAGTCCTTTACATCATTGTCAATAGATGCTAATGCTTATGCGACCAAATGACATCTTAGTCTAAGGTAAGTATCATAAAATTTGAAAATATTATTGTTTGTAAAATGATTTATAATAAATTAGTTCAAAATAGTAATTATAATTTTAAATTAAATTATTAAGTGAGTTTGACATGATGAAATTTATGATTTTTTTTTTTTGAATTAACGTGTGGAAAATCGCAGGATATCTAGCATAAAATCTCCATGAGTGAGTCCACTATCTCTAGGACATATCAAGGTTAGACCATTGAGGCTCAAACCTGTAACCTCCTGCTTCATGAGACGAGAGACAACCAGTTGAACTACATCCATTATTTTTTATAAATCAAATTAATCAAAAAAATATATATGCATCTCATTCTGGGTTGGCCATATAGACACAGGAGATTTTTTTTAAGCAGACACGGGATTTCAAAATCCTGTATGAAATTACCATTTTGCTTCACTTTTGTGAAAAAACTAAGATTCCTCCGCAATGTCTGAACCTTTATTAATACCGAACGATCATTAAGCACGACTGTAGTGAGGAGAGGGATTTTCGAGGCCGTTTCTCGACGGGTTTTTACAAACAAGGTATCAAAATTCATCTACTCTGAATTTTATAAACTCCAGACTGATTTTAAGTGAAAAAGATATAATTTTGTACTTTAAAATTCTATTTAAAGAATTAAGGAAAAATGACATTCCCTCTTAATTCATTGGGTACGATTTTTAAAGCTCAAAACTATACCCTTTCCACTTAAAATCAGTACCAGAGTTCATAAAATTCAAAGTAGATGAATTTTGATACTTTGTTTGTAGAAATTGGTTGAGAAATCGCCTCGTTTGAAAACTCGAGCCAGCGCAAAGATTACATTTAGAAGAAAGACAGTTTCTCGACCGATTTCTACAAACAATGTATTAAAATTTATCTACTTTAAATTTTATAAAATCCGAAACTTATTTTAAGTGAAAAGGATATAGTTTTGAACTTAAAAATTTGTACTAAAAAAATTAAGAAGAAATGTCATTTTCCTTTTAATTCTTTCAGTACGATTTTGAAATACAAAACTATACATTTTTCACTTAAAATTAGTCCTAAAGTTTATAAAATTCAGAGTAGATGAATTTTGATATTAGAAATCGGTCAACAAATAGCTTCATTTATAAATCCCTCTCTAGATTATAACCGTGCTTAATAATTATTATTTTTAAAAGAAATACTAAAATGATAATTCACATGAGATTTCCGAAAGAAAACTCCCGTATTTATATGGCCACACATCCTTGATTCTGCTGCTGCCGACTTCCTTGTTATGAATATAATTTTTTCTATTAAAGAAAATTAGATTTTAAATATTGGTGCTTAAAGTTTGCTAGTCAGCGACGGAGAGGAGGAAAAGAGATGAAGAGGCGTCCCCAACTCAACCTTACTTCTCTCCTTTCGTCCTACTCCGCCAGCTGCCGAACCTACGCCACCAGCTACAGCGGCCGCGTCGTCGGCCAGGGTCCCGACGGCCGCACAATCGCCGTCGAGGTTGACCCACCGGCCGTCGCTCGCGATTCCCGCGGCTACACCCTCCCTCGTCGTGACCTCATCTGCCGCATCTCCAAAATCCTACTTTCTTCCCCTTCTTCTCAATCCGACCCCTTTTTAGAACTTTCGGAATACCTCCAAACCCTGACCCTAACCTTAACTCCTTCCGAAGTCTCTGAAATCCTCAAATCCCTCTCCCGAAACCCCCAAACTGCTCTTGCCTTCTTCCGCTTTTCCTCCTCCCTCCCGGGCTACCGCCACGATGCCTTCACCTACAACCGCATCCTCACTGTCCTCGCCCCGTCCCATCCCCATCTCGTCCATCCCATCCTCGACGACATGGAGCGGTCCAGCATGTGTGGCAGCATCTCCACCGTCAACATCCTCATCGGGATCTTTGGCAGTGGTTCCGCTGAGCAGCTCAAAAGGTGCTTGTGTCTTGCTAAGAAGTGGGATTTGAGGTTCAATTGCTACACCTACAAATGCCTGCTCCAGGCCTACTTGAGGATGAAGGACGTGGAAAAGGCGTTTGGGGTTTATGAGGAATTGAGGAGGAAAGGGTATAGGTTGGATATTTTTGCTTACAATATGCTTCTCGATTCACTCGCAAAAGATGACAAGGTAAGGTACACTGTTCTCATTTTCCACAATTTCCCTTCATTCTTTGATTTGGATCCCGTTTGAATGTTGGTTGGAGTTTGGTGATGTTTATTTCAGCCTAGAAGGATATTACTGAATTTTAGAGTTTTGTTTGAATTGATACTTGATACACACATGCACGCACTACATCCTTCTCAATTTCCTTAAATTCCTTGTTTTGTGCATGTTTATATGTTGGATTGAAGGGTAGTGATGTTGAATTTATACTTGATACACACATGCACACACTACTTGATAAACATTGAAGGATTAGATGCTTAATTTGAACTTTTTTTTTTAGCGCTAACAAAGGTTGGATATATTAATAAAGATAATAATTACAAGTACACATAAGGGGTATAAGATGCATAGACCCCTAGACAGAACAGAGGAACAGAAGCAAGACAAATAAATAGAAAATGAAACCAGCCAAGAAATATCCCACCTCGAAAGGCACCCCCCCTCTCCTAGCTTGGCGAAGAAGTATGCAACCCCATTGGCTGATCATTAATGGCCGATCATCTGATCTTTGTAAATGTTACCTCTCGGCATGTACTCAACTCCCTGATCTCCCTAGCCACTAACATCAGCCTCCAAGGAGGTTTTTTCTTTCCACTTGCACATTTAATTGCATTCGTCGAATCCACTTTGATAAAAAGTTTACACTGCTCACTAGAGATCCATTGGATCAAGGATCTCCTAATTGCCAAGAGTTCAGCTTCTTTAGAGTCTGTCACACACTCACACCCACTGATTCTAAAAAGACAAGGATTGACCCGCTGCTTAGAATTGCGTAGTACCCCTCCAATCCCGACCGGTCCCAGTTTTCCTTTGGCTACTTCTTCTACATTGAATTTACTAGAGACTGGTGAATGTGGTTTCCATATCTCCTGGGCTTGTCCTTTTCTAGGATTGCCCCTGATGCAACCCTCTCAAGATGTAAGAAAATCATTCATTTTAAGACCTTTGAATTCTTCTGATGTCAATAACCATGCATACACTCTTCTCTTAATTTTTTGCTAAAATCTAATTCTCCTCTACGGTGTTGTTTTAAAAAATCCTGTAATTTATTTCCTTCCATATGGACCATAGGGTTGTCCTGGGAATGGTGTGCCAAGCTTTCCTTTTTTTAGGCCTTAAACTCCGCAACACCCAGCTTCCTACGATTCCTTTTACATGAGTTATCTAGCACCCAGGATACTCTCATCAAATCTACCATTCTTCCCGTAACTCCACAATGTGCAAAGAGGTGATTATTGATGCAGCGGAAGTTATCGGGTTTTAAGGGATTTGGTCAAATTCGGTCAAAATGGCAAAATCTAAAGGGCCCCACAGTTGAAGGTGGTGGGCTTAGTCAAAGGGATTGATGTAAGAGAGAGAATGTGTAAGGTGGGTAAAATGGATATTAGATGAGGGTATTCAGGGAATAAGAAAATGGTGCATTTGATGGCATTGGTTGAAGGAATGTGCATGGGTGATGGACACTGATGGTGACTAGTTGGGTTTATTGGAGAATGGGTTGTCTTTGTAATGAAATAATAAAGTGGACAAAGATTGGCAACATGGGACGATGGAGAGAATGAAGGGAACGATGGCTGTTTGGGATGGCATTGGGGAATCTCTGTCGTTGGCAAAGGCGTGGAGGGTGGTGGAAGAAGGGTTATGGCTGTGCAAAGGAGGAGAGAAGAAGATGGGAGATGGGAGATGGGATATGGAAGATGCATGCGCAACACGGAGAAGGCCCAATCTTGGTGGTGACAATGGGAACGACGACTAGGTGAATGGGCAAACTCCTGTGGCAGAGGCTAAATATGCCTGGTATAATGCCGAGGTTTGTTGTTGGAAGAAGAGAAGTGTAGTATGCTCTCAGCTAGTGGAGAGAGAGAATCGAACAGTGAGGACCGCCTCCCGTCGGATTGTCTGCAGCAGAGACAGGGAAAAATAGAGAAAGAGAAGATAGAAAGATAAAGGACAGGAAATAAAGTTAATTTCTAATTTCTTTTTGAATGATTGAGGGTGCTCCTCTCTTTGTAAATACAACCATATAAAAACGAAACTAGACTTTGAATGGGAGTCAACACTGACTGGTAGTGTCCATGTTGAATTAGGACATTGACTAAAAATAAAAATAAGAAATCTAAACAATTTGCTAACTAGACAAATAAATAAATAAACAAATAAAAATTATAAGTGGGGCCCATGCATAATTTGCGTGTCCTACATCATATATCCTCTTCCTGGTGTCTACAAAATACACAATGGGTCTCATAACCTGAATTTAGGACTCCCCTCCTGCATAGTTTCATCCTTGAAAAGATTTTTCCTTTTAGGGCACGCCAAATGAAAGTTTGAACCCTTGGTGGGGCCAAACTGACCCATGTAGAGATCGAGGGGTCATGTGCGGCGTTAGGGCTAAGAAGGGTTAGACTGATTGCAGCCTTCACCAAGAACTCCCCTGATGATGCTCCTACCCAAATTCTCCCATCTTCTTTGTCTTTGGAGATAGGGAATTCCCCTAACATCGTTTTTAGCTCTTCAAAGCGACTATATTCTAGAACTCTGAAGGGTCTTCTGAAAGGAACTTCCCAGGACGCGGTGCCCTGTTCCTGTGCCATATCAATCATAGACAATTGCGAGTTTATTCAAGGCAATCCTTAAAATTTTAGGCAACACGTCCTTGACGGGTCTCTCGCCTATCCAGAGGTATGACCAGAACAGTGTCCTTTAACACAGGGAAGCCCATTTTTTTAACCTTTACCCCCAGATCCCACCCTCCTTGATCCTCTACATTGGCACTTGGCTTAATTTTAACTTTTCTAAGTTTTGTCTGGGATTCATATATAGATTCATGTCACATTTGGTATTTGACTGAGGGTTCATGATGTTTAATTCGATGAAGGAGGAACTTGCTGAATTGGCAATTCAGAATTTCAGAGGCTTGAGTAAATCAACATATAGACACTAAATCTAATTTGGACTAGAGTTGCTTTAATGCGGGACTTATATCAAATCCTTCTACTGTCTCCATCTCCAGTTTCCCTGAATTTTTTCCGACCCTGAATTTTTTTTTCCATGTTTATTTAATTTGATTAATGATTTAACAGTGGCAGCACTGTTACCAATTTTGATTCTCAGGAATAAACATGCACTATCTTTCAAACCCCACTCCCACCCACTGTGGGACACTTCTTGCCTCTCATTTGTTGTGACTGGCCCAAGGATTAGTTATGTTGGAAAGATATTCACCATTTGATTAAGCTGATCTTCAATGTCTTCATCCAAAAAAAGAAAAAAAGACTTCAACCTGTGGTAAATATCATTAACTTTTCACTGATACTTGAGCCAATTGCCAGTCGTGGGGAACTTTGACCTTTGTAGTGGGCTCCAAAGTGGATGCTGGCAATTGCGAAAAACTTATGGTAGTTATCTTATATTTATTTAAGTGTTGTGTAATTTAGAGTTGCTGTATTTATGTTGCCATTTGTCTGCTCCTCTAATTGTAGTGCTTGTTCTCATTTTTTTTTTTCTGCAAAGTAGCACTTGTTCTCATTTTGAATTTATTTTTTTCTACTTGCATTAGGTTGAGGAAGCTTACAAGGTTTACGCAGACATGAAGCGTAGGCATTGTGAACCAGATGAGTATACTTATACAATTCTCATTAGAATGACAGGAAAGATGGGGAAATCAGATGAATTCCTTGCTCTCTTTGATGAGATGATAACAAAGGGTTGTACTCCTAACCTGATTGCATACAATACTATGATTCAGGCACTTGCAAAGAACCAGATGGTGGACAAAGCGATTTTTCTTTTTTCAAAAATGGTTGAGAACAACTGCCGACCTAATGAATTTACGTATAGTGTGATTTTGGATGTTCTAGCAGCAGAAGGTCAGATTGGTAGACTGTACGAAGTTGTGGAAATATCGAAGAAGTACATGAATAAACCAATATACGCATATTTGGTAAAAACACTTAGCAAATTGGGTCATGCAAGTGAGGCTCATAAGCTATTCTGTAATATGTGGAGTTTTCATGACAAGGGTGATAGGGATGCTTGCTTGTCCATGTTAGAGAGTTTGTGCAATGCAGGAAAAACGCTAGAAGCCTTAGATTTACTGAATAAGATTCATGAGAAAGGTCTAAGCACTGATACTATCATGTATAACATGGTGCTCTCAGCACTTGGTAAACTAAAACAGCTAGCCCATATTTACACTCTTTATGAACAGATGAAACAGGATGGCCCTTTGCCAGACATTTTTACGTACAATATTCTCATCTCAAGCTTTGGTAAAGCAGGCAGAGTTGATGAGGCTTTCAGACTCTTTGAAGAGATGGAAAACAGTGGTTGTAGACCTGATGTTATAACTTACAACTCTTTGATTAATTGTCTTGGAAAGAATGGTGACCTTGATGAAGCCCATATGAGATTCAAGGAGATGCAAGAGAAGGGATTGAATGCTGATGTTGTTACGTACAGTACGCTCATTGAATGCTTTGGTAAATCCAATCGTGTTGAGATGGCATGCCATTTATTTGATGAGATGCTTGCCGAGGGGTGCTACCCGAATATTGTAACATACAATATTTTGCTCGATTGCCTTGAAAAGTGTGGTAAAACAGCTGATGCTCTTAAGTTATACGAAAAGTTGAAGCAGCACGGACTGACTCCAGATGCTATTACTTATGCAGTCCTTGAGCGTTTGCAAAGTGGATCCCATCAGGCTGTGAGAGTGCGCAAACCAACTCCAATAGCTGGTTGGGTTGTAAGTCCTTTAAGGTGATGGAGATGACTAGAGGTTGGCCACATGCAAACCTTATTAAATTTTTATTTTTGAAGAGACTATTAAGCATGGGCTTCCTTGGTTCTCACAACATTCAGTTTGTGAGAAATCAACAGTAATTGCAAGATTAAGAAACCACTGATTCATTAGAATTTGCATGCTGTTGGTTCCATTCTTGGCATATAGTCAATCAGTCGACCGGACTTGATGATCCAGGTTCTGATGTGTGATTGCAGTTACAGCAGCATCTCCATAAGAAGTTTTCCTGCATTGTGCTCATGGCTATAAGCTGGTGGGAGGATTCCTTGCTTTCTTCAAGGCTGTGCAGCTGATGCACCTGCTTAAGATTCCATCCATTACAATCAATTGATTAATTACTTTTTATCTTACAAAATTTGCTATTAGCCTTAATTAGGGCAGGCAAGGTCAATGCATTCTGTGGAGTTAAGTGCTTGGAGCTTCAAGGTTGTAACAGTGATAGAAGCCACATGCATCATTATTGAGCAGTTTTCCTTCTTTGTGAAGGGGTTTTTGATGTTTCAACACCTAGTCTTTGCAAACGTTTTATCAATTTAGATTATTACATCTTCAGAAGATATATTGAATTCATGTATCTTTGAGATGATTGTAATAGTAGTGTTATTAACATTTGGGAAACTCATTCTTTGTAATTTTTTTTTTATGATCAAGGTGTCGAGGGATCTTACCTGTATTTTGACAGGGGATATTTTAATCCGACCAGTCCTAAGGGCATATGTAAGTCTTTCAATCCCACACACTGGGTAAATACTAGGGGGAGTGGCTCAAAGAGAGAGACTCATTCTTTGTACTAGCGCACCTTTTTGTTAAAAAAAATAGATGTGTCAAATTCCTCTAATTCCATGTATTTGTTATCCAGTTCGTGTTTTATTTATGTTTCTATTATTACGGTGATAAGAGAGAGAGCGAGCATTAGTGTTGTACCATGATGAATGTTTGTCCTTTAGAGAGGGAGAGCATCCTGTTGTACCATGATGATTGTTTGTCCTTTAGAGAGAGAGAGCACAGTGTTGTACCCATGATGATTGTTTGTCCTTCAGAAGAAAAATATGAGCCTCCCCACTCGTTGATTGGAAAAAAACACCAACCTTAGTTGTTGTCCTTTTCCTAATGTCGAGCAATAACAGAGGTGGTGGTGGACTATTTTGACAAATTAAGAGTTGACAATCATTGGACGGATGTGTTTTTCATATTTTTTTTGTCTTTCTTTTCTAATTTTCTCTCTCTTATGGTCTAATTCTTTTAGACCCTCTCTCTTTTCTAAACTTTTGCTCTTTTTTAATGAATTTCTTTGGACTTCTCAAAAAAAAAAAAAAAAAAAAAGAGAAAGCTATGGTTTGTTCTTCAATTAAATTCAAACAAATCAAAAAGTATATTTCTCGAAATTGTTAAAAAAATATATCACAAGAAAATCAATTATTTCTAAGATTCTTCGCAATAAAGTATGTTACTGTCATTTTGAAAGAATTAGGATCACTAAAGTAATGTCTAAATCGAGTGATTCAAAAGAAAAAAAAATAAAATAGAGGAATTTAAAGCAAGAAAACACCATTTTCAATTGTCCCAACAACTGAAACACAATAATGAAAAAGGTAAAAAAAGTTATTATTATTATTATTATTATTATGTCTTTTTTACTTATGGCCTTTGCCCTATTATGAAAATTGTCTCCATTGGCAGTCATGTGGTATATTTGGTTAGAATGAAATAGAAGAAATACAAAATGCAGCTGCCAAAGGCCATCTAAATGAATTTAGAGAAGGGGATCAACCTCTTAATTTGAATTTGACAACATGAAGACTTGAACTCACAATGTTTAGGCTGTAACAACTAACAATAAGCTCTTATGTCGATGCATGACTATATTGACATCCAAAGTTTCTTCTTTCTTACAATCAATAAAAAAATTCTAAAAAATACAAAAAGGGGAAAATAAAAAACCATTTTTCATAGTTTTAGTTTAAATTTTGGCATTTTTATAGAGTATTAAAACATGGAAAGCAATACTTTTTATATGAAAAAAGTATGATAAAAATGTAAAAAATACTAAAATTATGTAAATAAAACAAATAGCATGTACACACTATGGTAAAACCCAATATGCCATGTCCATTAAGCTCCCAAAGAACATTCTTTTGGTCAATTTTTATAAATAGAAATTATCTTAGAGTATACATTTCAACAATAGAGAAAAATAACAAAATAAAACATCTGCACCTACATTAAACTCTAAATACCTCACATGGATAGATCTAAGGGCATACAAACCTTATCCATTACTCTTTCTGTCTCAATTAGTTATCCTAAATGGATTTTGGAATTGTCCCTAAAATAGTTCTCATTTATATTGAAGTAGTATAAAGTGTATTGAAAATAATGAGATCACATAGAGTACTTGCCTTATGTAGAGAGTTCCTTAAAAGAATATAAATATTTCAAATGAACAACTAAAATGGGACGGAGGGAGTATTATTTAACAATTTCTTTTTTCCAAAAAAAAACTACTTCCATGAAATTCTTGATAAAAATTGATAAATTAAACAAACATCATCTAAATTGTCTAAATCATAATAACACATCTCCAAAAACACTCCCTAGCCCACTAGCATAAGCTCCTTCAAAACTTTCCACCAAAAATCTAAAATAGATACTATCTTAGAAAAATAATCCAAAAGAAGAGGTGAAATATGAGTTTTTTTTTTAAGACTCTTCCAAGAATGTTAGCGGCTATAAATGAAATAGACAATGGAAAAGGATAAGGGGAAGTAGATTTTTTTATATAATAAAACCCTTAAAATTGATTTTAGGGCTAAAATTAGGCCTAAGAAGATTGGTCAATCCATGGCTGAGATTTCACCCGATATTATAAAAAAAATGGCCATATTTTGCTCACCCTCAATATGTACTGGCCTGGTTTTACTGCAGTCATAAACTTGACAATTTTGACATGTATATTTGATTTGTTCATAAAACTTTCACATGTTGAGAAATAAGTTTCACTCTAGGTGAAGAATCCCTTACTTTTACTTTGTTTATTATTTAATACACTCTATTGAAGAGGAATGGTGAAAATTTTAAAAATTTCCAATTTTTCTCTTTTACTAAATAATAAATCAGTGCTCCTAGAGAATGTACACGGTGGGACCCACATCTGATTTCCAATCCAATTGCATGTAGAACGGTTAGGATGACTAGATTGCTGATTTTGTGGGTCATGAGGTTACATTTTAACATGTCTTATGCAGTCATTAATTCTTCTCATTTGTTTCATTTTAATAGTTGTGTCTAGACAAAAATTCTTCCACATGCACTATTAAATGATATATAAGTCATAAAAAATAGAGGAGAAATAACAAACATCAATGCTGCAATCTCCACTTTCATTTTTTCCAAAAAGAAGACATGAAGTACTAATCACATGACTATATGAGTATGCAGTACAGTACAAACTATGAGTATGTAGTGAGAGGAGTTGAGAGTGTGGATTGATTGCCCCACCCCTTTAAGGGTTGTAGGTATAGAATCCACATTCACATTGCCGATCCAAATAGGGCGAGTTTGGATTTTTAGTTTTCCACTTCAACTCTCTCTATCCAAAGTTCCAAACAACTCCACATGGGGTAGCTCAGCCGTAACATTCTGCCTCAGAAAGCAGGATGGTGCGAGTTCGAGTCCTTGTGGCGTAATCCGATAACTATCCTGTGGGGGTGTAGGACGTCACCCCAAGGAAGGGTTTAGGTGCTCAAGGTTCCTCCCCTCCGTCATTGAAAAAAAGGGTCTATCCAAACAAAGCCTTAAATGGCTACAAAATTGTGTCACACATGGAAGAATTTATGCAACTTTATATGAGTAAGGATCACAAACTGAGTGGGTTGGCAAACTTTCCACCATAAACACAGGAATTGTGACCTAAGATTACAAATGATTAGGAACTAGACTGCTAGCCAATCAATAAACCAGATAGATCAAGAGGAAGGTATAAACACAGGAATTGAGACCTAGAGATTACAAACAAGTATGAATTAAGACTGATAGCCAATCAATGAACCAGAAAGATCAAGAGGAAGGTAGACCGATTCCGATTGACATCTTTTTTACGCTGATCCAAACTCTTGAAACCACTTCTCATGTCGTTCTATATCAGCTACTGAAACACTCCGCTGAACCTTGGCTATAGCTTCTTCAAAGTCACACATGGCCACAGGGTCCTTGGAAATCTCATCCTTCGACATATTCTTGATCTCATCCCTTGTCTTGCCTGCAATTTTACGCCTCATGCCATTCATAGAAGCATCACGGCAGACATTCGTGAGATCATCACCACTGTATCCCTCTGTCCGATGTGCAACTTCATCGATGTTCACATCAGGAGCTACCTGTCAAAGGCAATAGAAGTAATCAAGCATACTGAACAAAAATGAGAGGGATGATGTGATGAAACAGCATTCAATATCAGACATTGGTAACTTCCAGCCAATGTAACTACCAACCTAAACCAATGAGAATGCAAACCTAAATAGATGAGAAACGTCGGGGAAAATAGCAAAAGCTGAAGAGGTTCACGGCGAACATGCCAAGGTGGGATACCTACTGAATATCCAAGATGAAGTGGGGCCTCATCCTGACCCAAAAGTCAGGCAGTATCAGTTGGGCCACATGAGTGCAGCTAAATTTACAGCTTCTCTAAGAATGTGTTGACATTAAGTCATTTACCTCAACTGTTTTAAGGTTGATCCTGATAAGCTCTTTGCGGCTCTCAATATTTGGAAGAGGTATGTATATTCGCTTTTCCAGCCGCCTCCTGCATTTCATTATGAACAAGAAATGATATGAAGCAATAAAAAAAAACTAAACCAATTAAGCAAATGATGAGAAACTCATTTTCTTGGATAGCCAACAAACATGAAGAACCAGGCAATAGTAGGTACCTGTCATTCAAATGCTTTGATGGGAAGACATAATAATGCAGTCAGTCATTAAGAAAGCAGAATTTACAATACAAATTTAGATGATTTTTACCTGAGTGCCTCGTCTATATCCCATGGAAAGTTAGTAGCTGCCAACACCATCACTATTTTCCGCCCCCCATCTTCACCAGTAGAGCTGTTATTGACTCCATCCACCTGTACTAGAAGTTCAGACTTCACCCTTCGGGAGGATTCATGTTCTCCTGAAGCTCTGCACACAGATCTTGTAAATCATGAGGTCCAGCTCCATCTGTGACATCGGGCTAAAAAATGCCCATCATCTGTGACATCCATCTCAAGCAACTCGATCGAGGGCCAATGTGTGGATGGAATGCCTACTTCACAATGTTGTAGTTTTCTCTCCCTCTCTCTGGAGCTCATCTGTGACATCAAGCTAAAGAAGGAAGCCCTTCATCTGACATCCATCTCAAGCAACTCGATCGAGGGCCAATGTGTGGATGGAATGCCTACTTCACAATGTTGTAGTTTTCTCTCCCTCTCTCTGGAGCTCATCTGTGACATCAAGCTAAAGAAGGAAGCCCTTCATCTGACATCCATCTCAAGCAACTCGATCGAGGGCCAATGCGTGGATGGAATGCCTATTTCACATTTTTTTTGGGTGAAAGAATGCCTATTTCACAATGATGTAGCTCTCTCTCTCTGGGTATCCAATGCCTCTATTACTTTCTTTTCCCATTACCTTTTCAATGTGTTCCTTTTGCATATTCTAATAAATTACATGGTTACTATACCACTAAAAAAAAGCCTTCATTTGCTACATACCAATATAAACAACAATAAAAGCAACATGCACACAGATTACACAGATATGCACGTGTTTACACATGTCATGTATGCACATGAGGCAAGATACACGCTCAGAGAGAGCGACAGAGAGAGAGAGAGAGAGAGAGAGAGATGTAAAGAATAAAATTTATGTGACCTCTTAAATGTAGATTAAATTACAAGCCATGTTTCCATCTAATCCATATCTAACAGAGTCTCCGTTCAATTAGTTACTCATTATAACATTCCAATTCTTCACACAGGGGTTTTTCCTAATCCATATCTAATAGAGTCTCCATTCAATTAGTTCCTCATTATGACATTCCAATTCTTCACAGAGGGGTTTTTGCTAATCCATATCTAATAAAGTCTCTACCTTCTCTTAGTTCCTTATATGACATTCCAATTCTTCATAGAGGGGTTTTCTTGTTCACTACAGTCCCAAACCATCTCAAATGGCTTTTGTTGATTTACACTCCCATTGGACCACTCGAAGATTTCCGATAATGCAGTCACAGTTAACTGTATTCTTTCTTGTTAAAACATATATCTATTTATCATCCACATCTCTACAACATGGATTTTGTCTTTTTGTCGTTTCTTGATTTCTTCATTAGCAACATCAAGTTAGTATACAAGACATCATAGGCAGACTTAGGAGTGTAACTGTAGTCTCAACACCTAAGTTGCCTCGTCTTTCTGTCTGCTAAAGTCTTTTACATGGCCCACAAATTTCAACACACTGTAATGTAGTGTACCAAGTTTTTCCACAATGTGCAAATGCAAGTTATCCCTGTAACACTAGTGGACTATGACCATGTCTACTATGCCTGAAATTAATTGATGGATGAAAGTGGAAGGGCAACTCTTGAGTGGGATAATGACAAAAGTAGAAGGTCGGCCAACACACATGAGTTGCCCTTTGGTTTTCCGTCCTTTTCTCATCTATTGTAGCTACTTTCAAGGTGTCTCTAATGTGTCAAAAAAAAATGCAAACATAAGGGACAAAAAAAATTTAAAACTTATAGAGAAAATGTAAAGAAATGGTGGTTGACTTCGTTTATGTACCACAGTTTTTTTTTAAAGAAAATTGATGTAAGGCACATGCATTGTGTAAGTGCCCCGGTTCGTCTGAGTCACCCTTATTGTCAATTACGTGATTCAGTTAGACTTGCCTTGGATGTATAAGAAGATCTACTATGAAGTTGAAGCGTCTACACTGAATACGGTATTGGCACACAGATAAGTGAACCGTAGGAGACCCTAGGCTAAGTCGAATACCTTAGAAGTCAATTGGAAAATAAAGTAAATTAAGTGACTTTCAGCCTCGAGGCCTCATGCAATCTGCCGAGGCCTCGTAGTCAGTTATGATGAGCTGAGTTGAGTCCAGCTGACCCTGTGTTTTGCTGACTCAGTCTCCTACAGATTTAGAAAGTTAAAATCTGTGTCTGTTTAATTGAGAGGTAATTATGGTAAATTGATTGGAAGCTTATTATGATAAATAAATTTATCCACATCGTGAAATGGGTAATTATGGTAAATTGCTTGGAAGCTTATTATGGTAAATAAATTTATCCAAATGGTGAGATGCTGCCACCTCACTTAAATTTGAATTTGAATACCCTTGGGGAGCTGTCCATGACAAGTATGGAAAGGCTCCTCCATGAGTTGGAAACCATCTTGCAATCTTCCCATCTAATCCTTGATTGATGGCTAACATAAATGAATTGCAAATCATGCACGGTGGATATGAAGTGGCTGGTATCTGGCTGGATAGATTAAACTGCACATATGTGCTGTCCTTGCAGACTTACCGCTGGCGAGGCCTCATTGGAAGCTGCGAGGCCTCGCGAGCGTGACTTACTGCAGAACTACAAACTGCCTTATAAAATAACAGTAAGCCTTTTGTAAGAGGGACTGAATACACAGAGAAAAACGGGAAAAGTATTATAGTGTGTCAGATCATTCAGCCTTCCCTCTTTACTCCTTCTTCATTATCTTCCTTAGTGAATGTTTGGGTAATCAATACCCCAATCCTGATAAAGAGTAAGGTGTTCATATAGGACTATAAAACCAGTCACACCCGTGTCCTATACTGCTGTGCTGATAGTCATTTTGATGGAGCTAAACTAATGGAAAGGAGCACACAAATCAAGTAAAGAAGAAAGCACATAAAGGAAATCGGATAAGACCCAAGGCAAGTATTTCTTCTTCCTTTTATTTCAAATATTGTAAAGTGGATTAGAACAGTATGTTCGAACCACTCTAAAAAATAGGTGTAGAGGATTAGACCGATTGGGTTGAACCTCTATAAAAAACAAGGTTGTACTATTTGGGTGTGAGACCCATACATAGTATATTTGGGATAGCCCTAGAGAGGGTGAGTCCAACAGTGGATGTAGGTTCAGGTGAACCGAACCAATATATATCGTTGTATATGTGTGGTTTGCATTAATGGTTTGATTCATTTGTTTATCATTTGCACACATGTTTATTCAGCTGCACATATTGTTAAATTTGATAAATTATTTAAAAGGAAAATAAAATTGAAAATCGACCTATTCACCACCCTCTAAGCCGTGCATACTTCTAGTAACGGAATTTCACATTGTTGATTAAAAAGTTGTAAAAGGAACCCATAAGTGCTCAGATATGCATACCCCCGAGCATTGCAAAGAGAATCAATCTCATCGATGAAAATTGTACTAGGAGCATAAGCTCTTGCTAGATCAAACAAGCATCTAACCATCCGCTCACTCTCCCCTCGCCACTTTGAAGCTAGGGTAGCAGAAGAGACATTGAAAAATGTTGTTCCACATTCTGTAGCCACTGCTTTAGCCAAAAGCGTTTTTCCAGTACCAGGTGGGCCAAACATAAGAACACCTTTCCATGGACGACGAATGCCCTGAAGAGTAGAGGAAGAAGACAACCTATGAGTAGATGCTTAAAGGAATAGTTACTTTTTAAAGACTGATTCTTTTTTTCCCATAATTAATTGCGCTAAGGACCATAGAGAGGTTAAAAAACAAAACCACAACAAAAATAATGCAAATATACCTCTATATATGCATTGAGAGAGATTCTCACTTTGGCATTGCTATATAGTATACATACTTGACCTTACTAAATACAATGAGAATAAAACATACTTAAACAAATACATAACCCAACATATCCAGTTGTCTTTAATATGTTTGAGTGCCATAGATAACCTTGAATCGAGGAATTTTTCCATTCCAAATGTGTGTTACCTTCGTTGGAGAAACCAGGAATCAGTTGATCATGTTTGTATTCAATGCCTTCTCCATGAAATGGGCGATTCTCTCCTCTCTTTCTTTCTTTTCTCATATTTGAAATGGTAACTTATATATTCCCTCCTCTCTTTCAGTTCTCATTTCAGGATGGGGTACCCAAAGAGAAGCAAAGCTCTATGCAAAATGGTCCCATTGGCAATCATTTGTTTCATTTGGCTTGAGAGGATTGAAAGATTTTTGAAGATAAAGCTAAGCCCACGGATGCACTCATTCGTAGTATCAAATTTAATATCAGCAATGAGCGATGGTAGCTGATTTTTTCAAAGGCATTGTGGCCTCACAGCGTAATAACAGTTGGAATCCCTATCTTGATTTTTCTCGAGTAACTTGTTTTGCTCTTGATGTTTTTCCTTCAATTTCATGTACTGCTTTTTGGGCCACCCACTTGTTGGGCCCTACTTTCTTTTGTATCGCTAGTTTTCATCAATAGAAATTTCATTGTGTCTAAAATAACCATTGGACAATGGCAAGTAGGGGAGGTCTAATAACACTTAATATAGACATTAGAGAGAGAGAGAGAGAGAGAGAGAGAGAGAGAGAGAGAGAGAGAGAGAGAGAGAGAGAGAGAGAGAGAGAGAGAGAGAGAGGAAGATTTTTAATATAAAATGAAAGATATGAGGGTTTTCCTTTCATGTGGGGACATTAGGCAATAAGAAATGGAAGCAATGTGCTAGGATTTTTTTGGCTTGGGTGAGGTTCCATGGGCTAGAACCATTGGGCCAAGAAAAATAAGGAACTTAATGGATGGTTTTTAAATAGGGCCGGGTTAGGTTTAGGTCCAGGACTCAACCCAACCTGACCAGATTTTTTTTTGAAATGGTGACTTTCATTAAGAGCACCAGAGGTGCACAAAAAGAAAAGAATCACACAAGGCAAAAGAGTAGAAAGGAAACCCAAACTCCCAATATACCCAAACCCTTGGAAACAAAAAATAAATTAGCCCAATGCTTTCTTTCCAACCTGCTCAAGATTTATTTCAGGTCAGGTCCAATTAAAATTTTCCAGGATATGCATGTCCTAAACCTTGATCTTTCGGTCACATTGGGTCTGCAGGTCATGTCAGAAATTGCCATCCCTACATATATGACAATATGTTTGCTTGACTTGTAAGCTGTGGACTCATAAAATGAGGCAGTTAAAAATTTCAGGATCAAGAACTATGATTACCTGGAAATACTCGGGCATCCACAAAGGGAGGACAACAGCTTCCTCTAAAAGTCGTTTGGCTTCACTCAATCCAGCCACATCATCCCACCTTATGCCAGGGCTGGTTTCCAAGACATCCCTTTCAAGCATTTCAGCCAAGTCTGGATCAGGTCCCTCATACTGTCCCCTCTTTGACTTTCCTTCTTCCGCATCACCATTCTAACAATATTACATACAAATGAGCATGCAAATATGAAACTAATAAACATATACATAGCAGAGATCTAGCATATATAACAAGAATATCAAGAATCGTGAATGGGAACAATAGAACTTGGGAGAGACATAGGGGTTCAATGAGTAAAATGAGGAAAACGCCAATCCAAGCCTGTCCATTTTAACAAATGGGCCAAAAATTGGAATCCAAGACCAACCATGACAAGACAGTATAGCTTTGATTGGGTCAAAAGTCAAACTGCCCCAGACAAATCCATTTACTAAATGGGCCAATAATTAAACCCCCATCCCTGCCCATGACTCATATAAAACCTATTAGACAGCTTGAACCAAATACACAGTATTGGCAAGCTGAAACCAACCCAACCCACAAAATTTCCTAAATCCATTATCAGGCTAGAAATAGGCAGGGTGGGTCACCCTAATCCTTTAGACCCAAATTATCGATGGATCACAATGAGTTTTTCTTTTAGTATGCAATCCAATTAAGGGAATCACTTGGAACTGTCAAATGCCTAACAATACATGCTGGGTAGGAAGTGTAAAGGGTTTTTTTTTTGAAATGGTTCATATATTAATAATAATAGATAATACAAGAAAGAAAGAAAAAAAAAGCCCAAAAAACAGGAAAAAAGATAATTAAGCTGAGAAAAAAAAAAAAACTGTAAAGGGTTATGCCTGCGACTACAGCATTGTAGCAATCGCCTACAGCAACAGCAGAAGCCATTGAAGACCGGCAGATGACAAAGGGTTGGGTGCTAGTGGAGTAGACATGGTCAAAGAGGTTAAGGGTAGTTGTTAAGTTTTAGGGAACATGCTCTGTTCATGGGTAATTGGTTTTGTTTTTGTTTTTAGAGAAACCTTTTATCGATTTTTGGTTTTACGTTTAGTATATGTTGTTATTAAAATATTGTTGATAAGTTGGAGTTATAGATTACTATTAAAGGCGAGATTGAATTTTCTTTACATGTTTTTACTTTTTAATGATGTTATTAAAATATTTTTTACAAATGGAAGTTATAAGTATTTTTTTATTTTTTATGTTATTGAAATATTCTTTTTACAGGTTGAAGTTATAGGTCATTATTAAAGGTAAGGTTGAATGCCTTTTTTTACATGTTTTTTTATTTTTATCTTAGTATTGATATATTGTTATATGTTAAACTTATCCATCTGAAATTTTAATGCTCTTGTAGATATATTTTTTGAATATTTCATATATGAAAGAGAAGTAATTAAACATTTTTGTACAATTTTTTATAAAATTTATGGCCATTTAGTTGTTTAATATTCTTCTAATTTTTTCAAATGACCTAAATATATATATATATATATATATATATATATATTGTTCAAGTAAATGGGTAACCCGAATCCCAACTGACCTAGAACCTATTCAATAAACATGTAAGTAATGGGTTGAGGTTTGTGACCCAAACCTGAATTAGACCCAACCTGAACCCAACCTTATCCGACCCATTGCTAGGTCTACTAAGTTGGCTCAATGTTGCAACTTCCGGTAACACCATCATCAGCTTTTCGAGTGCTAGTTGTCGATGGCAATCAATTAGATTGGCAAGAGAAATGTGAGGGCGTTAAGTTGCAAATCCAAGACTACATGTTTAGCACAATTTTATTCTCACTACCCCTCACCGGCTCAAACATCTGGGTGTGTAGTTGCTAAAAGATCTAGGGCCCATCCTCTGTAACTGAAAGGAATTAAGCAAGGACTTCCAAGTTGACGGAAACCGGTATTTGTTGCATGGTTGTGCTCACCCAAAAGTCCACTCTGCTACCATGCACTCCGTAGAAAAGATGGCATGAAAAGGAAGCGAATTTTTCCTTCCACAAGCACGCAACAACAAATTTGGTGATGAAAAATCTTTTTCTAATGACATCAAGTCTATTTTAACTGAATTTTCCAGCGTATTTGAGGAACGCAAGGGCTTGCCCCATCTTGTAGCAAGACCATCAAATAATTCTAAAGCCCAATGAAGCCCTAGTCAATGCTCGACCGTACCGGTATCCACACTATCAGAAGAACAAGATAGAAAGGCTGATGAAGGAAATGCTTGCAGCTGGAGTAACTGAACCAAGCACCAGTCCTTTCTCCTCTACTATATTGCTGGTTTGCAAGAAGGATGGGAGTTGGCGCTTTGCACCAACTGGAGGGCATTGAACACAATCATAGTAAAGGATTGTTTCACAATTCCTAACATAATTAATCATAGTAAAATCATACGCAGATTAAACATTTTCATCACAATACTGTTACTTTTATTGTTAATGAATTCCGATTATTTGATTGAGACTTTGTTGAACTTGGTGGAGAATTATTCAAAACTAAGAAACAAAAAGGAACACAATATGCCTTGCACATTTTAAAACTTGATGGCTCATAATTTGAATAAATGGTTTAAAAAAATTCCAAACTAAAATTTCAACAGAATTTTTAGAATTTACCACTGTATCTGTTTTGTTGGAGTTGGACTTGCCAGAGGAAGTTCCCTTTTTACTAGGAAGTCCTGAAGCAGTTGATGCTCGAACTCCCGCTCCAGTTCTGCTTGAAGCATTGGATTTTGCTCCACGACTAACAGTGCCTGCCCTAGATGAACCACGAGCAAAAGTGGCATCTTGAGAAGATTTTTTTATGCCTACTTGGCCACCCTGTCTTGGTCTTCTATTTCCTTGAGTGTCTCGAGTGGGAGGCCTCCAAACATCAGGGTCATCTGTTGCAGCAACTGTTGAAGATGGGTACTCATCCAATGGTTGGAAAATAAAGCCCCCTGATTTAGATGGAAGAGGCGGAGAAGAACGCCTGGTGCCTGGAATTTCCTTAAAGGACCTTCTTTCTGCATCCAATTGTTTTACTATATCTATCTCCTCAGAAAGACGTTTCTTGCAGTTCATCCATTTTGTACGAATTGATGGATCATCAAGTGTGCTTATGTGCCTGAACATAGACACAAAAAATTAGTGGGAAAAAGAAGACTGAGAAAGTATTCAAATTTATATGGATATAAGTTCATACACAAATAAGTAAGCACATTTTTCTCTTTAAAAGAAGAAAACCATCCTTAAAAAAATTCAATTAATAATAATAGTAAGTACACAAGTTTTCAAGCCATAGTAGCATAGTTACTTTTACACCTTAATGAATGATGACTGTAAGAAACAACTTTTCTCCAATCAGCTAAATGATACGAAAAACTATAGTTACATCAAATAAGGTAATTCAGATAATCTTCGAATTAGCATAACTAAAACATGACACTGAAAGATCCTCCACAAAACTTGACTCCTTGGTTCAAACAATCAAAACAAAAATTTCTTCTATTAGAGTGTGAGAAAATAAAGAACTCAACCAACAAACTGGGTAAATCTGAATGGGAAAAGTTTCCAAATAAAAAGAGTGAACTTATATTAAAGAGCAAGAAAGTGATCAGTTGATTCCTTGGCTTTCCGACCAGAGAAAATACTGTGCAAAACAATGTTTTGCCTTGTAATATCATTCACGGCAAAGCAGAATACCTTTTTGTTTTTCGTTTTTCAAATAAAGCCATATAACAGGTTTCAAATGATGTCAAAGTTAAATGAAAATGGGAGTGTTCAGCGAGTTACTTGATTACCCTTCAAAGATTCCAAGTTCTGCAATTCTAGTGAGTAATGAGAGAGAGGACCTATTTTCAGATGAGGTCAACTAGAGTCACATTCTCATGTTGTTGCAGAATTTTAAGTTAAGGAATTCTGCTTAAGATAATTCAATCTGAAAGGGAACAGGCAGATTGACTTGGAACAGTCTTTGCCTGTGCCTTTGCCTGTGCTGAGGCCTGAGACCATGTTTTACTTGGCCACTAAAATTCTAAATTCTGTACAAACGGACAGGAACAAAATAACCAAAAAGGGTAGATTACATCCTTTCAAATTTGAATAGAGATCTTTGCATAGCTCTCTGTCGACGTCATATTCATCACAATTTGGATTCAACAAGTAGACTGTGAATTGACAGTGATTAAAGGCCTCAACCTTTCAAAAGCTTGCAGAATTCCCATGAGCAAAATTCTGAAATTCAAGAGTGCCAAACACAAGCCAGAAGAGACACATTTTCACGTAACACGTGAAAGTTGGTTTAGATTTCATCTATCTCCATCCCTAAATGCTAAGTGCAATTTCAAAGAAAGAACTGGTCAAATCAGCAATTTGATGTTTCAGAATTGATAATAGTAGGGTTGTAATTTCCGACCCGACCTACCAACCCACCTTAAACTTGACATTGTAGAACAGAGTTTGGATCAGATCTAAGCCGAAACCTACTTAATAAATTAATTGGGTCTGGGTTGGGATTTTTACAAAATCTGACAAGAAAACCCAGCCTAAATCCGACCTAACTCGTAAATCAAATCATCAAACAGAAGTTGGGTAAAGCATCTTTGAATATAATAACTGAGTTGACGCAACTTGAACCGTTTAATGAACAAGTTGGGTTAAAACAAATGAGCGAGTGACCCAAACAGAGCCATTGTCACTTTCTACGGTAGTTCTCGAAACAAGGATAGATTAGGGAAAATGCGAGTAAGAAAGAGAGGAAGAGAGGAGAATACTTGTTGATCTGAGCAATGACGCCATCAAAGAAGATAATGGAAGTGTCGTAGAGACCTTCAGCGGCGTATTCTCTGGCCAGCTTCAGATGATCTTGCAATCCTGCAACCGCTCCCCCCATCATTCTCCAATGACTTCTTCTACTACGTTCTTATTGGGTTTTCCACAATGCCGAGTGCTTGCAGCAGCTGCTGCACCTCTCTCTCTCTCTCTCTCTCTCTCTCTCTGTGTCCGTTTTACCCTTTAAATAAATTCGAACGGCGACGACTGCTAAAGGTAAATTCTCTCTATTTTCCTTAATAAAATTTTCAGTCCAAGAAGGGAATATTTAAAGTAACATTAGCCGTTACTTTAGCTTAAGCAGCCAAACGGACACACGCCTGTGCCATACGCTTTAAGGTAGGGCCACGTTATAACAAATTAACAACAGAGATATTTGTACATTCTCAACTTTATTTAAAAAAAAATGGTCTGATTTTTCAATCAAAATATTATTGGATGAATAAAGAAATATCAAATTTTGCTTCAGTTAATAATTTATGAGGTTTTTCTTGAAAAATATGAATATTGAAACCATTCTCCTTTCCATGTGCAAGAAGAGTTTCCGATAAAAAATATAAAAGATCATGCACTTTACTCTTCTTTCAAAGAATTTATGTATCAGATAATAAAAAAAATTATTACAAACAATAGAGAGATTTTTCTTTGTTGGTGTTGGATACCTCAACATCAACAATCAGAATACAGAAGTCTTAAAATAACCTTTGCAATTACCTTCAATAGGCAATTTTCTTTGTGGTTTTCTGCTTTATATTCAAAAAGTATTGCTCTGGATAAATGAAAATACTAAAGATGAAATCTATCATCATTGACGACCCAAAATTGATCAAAGGGAATTCAGAGTTCAAAATTATCAAATTTGAGATGGAGAACTCACATCCTAGCAGTAAGAGCTTGTCTTTGCAAAGTTTGAAGCTTGGAGCATCAACTTTATAAATGTCCGCAATAAAAATGCCATGCATAATCTTAAGAATTTTTTTCTGTATTGTTATGTTTTTTTCTCAGTGGGTAAGGAATTTTATTTTTGATTTGTTAAATTTGTTTCTTTTTGTTTTTTTCTCATCTGGAGTTGTATTGTATCTTTGGGAAGTTTTCTTGTTTTTTTGAATGAATAAAATAACTAATCATTCAAAAAAATAATAATAATGAGATTTATCTTAATCATCAAGACAAAACTTTATTTTTTCTCAACAAAAGTATAAATTTTGTTACAAATAATAAAAATTTAATATTTTAATAGAAAGTTGTTACCTTAGTTTGGTAAGAGAAGTATAACTTTTACAACTAGCATTAAGAGGTCAATGGGTTCTATCATATAAATAATATAATTGTAAAGTATTCAAAATTAAAAATTTGAGATCAAAAGTAATTTAATGAGTCTATTACTTTTAAATTGTTTTTTATTATTTTAAAATAAAACTTAACTAATTTAATAAAGTTTTTAATAAACGTCTATTTTGAAGATGATTTGAATGAAGAGTCAAGAGACCTTAAAAGCAGAAAATATTCTGTTTTAAACAAAAGAAATTTGAGAAAGACGGCAGACTCCGTTTCCTAACTCTCTTCACGTAATGACCAAAATACCCTTTTTATCAATTCAGTTAAATGCCCGTCTATGCCCATGTCAACAGCAGCAACGGCATAACTAAACTCACTCTGGAAGACATCCAACGGTGGAAATGGCTGCCGTACATTATCATTCTCTCCCTATCCATCATCGGCATCCCCAAATCCCAATTCACTCTTCTCCTTCTTCTCCTTCTCTCACAAAATCCTTCTCCTTTCTCCCTCCTCCTCCTTCTTCCTCTTCTTCAAGAAAGCATGCCATCTCCGTCGCAGCACGTGTGGCGGACGATCTCTCCACCGCCTCTCCTCATCCGTCTCCCCCCGAAATCGAGCTCGAATTCCTCGGGGCAAGTTTCATCCTCTACTAATCTCTACATCTCCTCTGCATTTTCGTCATCTCTTCTAATTCATCTGCAAATCTTTCACTTTTAATTATTATTTGTTTTTAGCCAATAGAGATTTGAGTATTGTTGTAAATACAGCCAAAACCAGGGTTAGATGGTACATATCCGGTAGATCGAGTAAAGGCAAAAAGCGGGGAGAAGCTGCTGAGGAACATAATGTCGGAAAACAAGATAGAACTCTACGCCACCTATGTAAGTTAGACTCCACTCAGCCTACTCTCTTCTCTCCCTTGTTTTGCTTCCGCTGCTGGCGCATTTTAGTCTAGCAACGGCGAGAGAATCTAACGTATGCATGGGTGGAAATGAGATAACTTCTTTCTGGTCATATGTATTAAACAAATTTTAGTGACATTAATTAAGTGCTCCTACATAAGCAAAATTAAGAATATTTGTATATCTAGTGTTATATATTCCGCTATTTTTTTTTATCAATATCAATACATTTACTCGAATCTCTTACTTTTAGTTTGAGAAAATCAGATTCATTAGTTCGTTTAACTAATATGGAATTATTGAGCTTTTGATAATATTTTCTATGTATTACACACTGTCTCTATTTTAAATTAGTGGCGTCAGTGAATTTACTTAGTGATCTTGTATATTGCCACGTGGAAGAAAAATGCCACGTGAATACTGGTCTTATGAGCCGCCACGTGGACGTAAAAAATCCTTATGATCATGAAATTTCCAGAAGAAGCCACAGCTTGTAGCTTTGTGCAAAAGGGCCCATTCATCACTGTTCATTGGCAAGTTTGAATTCTGGGCCAATTTCAAACGGCTGATATCTTGGGCCCATCCAATTACAGATGTTCCATGCACAAACTGTCTCCTCATGTTTAAGGGCCTGCTCACCTGATCCTCATATTTTTAACGTTTTCTTGAATACGGCCCAAACTCGAAACAAACCCATCTGATCGTTGACAGTAATTAGGCCCAAATCTTTAAAAGCCTGGGGAACGCGGCTGCAAATAACAAGGCTTGCATTGGGCATGGGCCTTGGTAGAGAATTTGCCTCAAAACCTCAAAGCCTGAGAAACTAAGCCACGGGTAATAGAACTTGGTGCAAGCCAACGTATTGTTGCTGAGTGAGAATTTGGCCCAAAAGCCTAAAGATGTGGCCTACGAACAATGGACTTGCACAAGGCATGGCCAGTTCATTCCTATAGTTTAGAGCAACAGGCTGGTGACAGGCCAGCTCGTTTGTGCTCTAAGCTCAAGTCATTACTATTTAGGCCTTGTCTGCACCTGCACATACGACTTGCACAAGGCATGGCCAGTTCATTCCTATAGTTTAGAGCAACAGGCTGGTGACAAGCCAGCTCGTTTGTGCTCTAAGCTCAAGTCATTACTATTTAGGCCTTGTCTGCACCTGCACATACGACAATTTTTTTTTTTTATGACCAAGGTGCTCAGGCCTCTAAAAACACCTGACTAATCTTCGGAGCATGTGCAAGCCTCCCTACCCACATACACAGGGTAACTCTATAGGGAGTGACCTTTTGGGATAGAGTGAGAATCGAACTCAGGACTCCCACTTTCTGAGGAGGGTTCTTGGCCATCACTCCAACCCCTTTGGGTTCACATATAACAAAAACTCGAGTGTGCACATACTATTTATATACATAATATTTGGGTATGCAGACAAAGAGGTGTATATGGTATACGTACAATTTTGTAGTGGTCTATATCTAAATCTTTATTGATGGCTGGATCTAAATTACTTGTTCCAAAGTAGTTGAATGGCTTTTAAGCCCATGCCCGCTGCTTAACATGCTCAATCTTCAAAAATGTTTTAAAAATTGACTCCTAAATCAAACCTTCTTATAAGAAGGTAGGTTGGTGCGTTAGGGATTAGTTGGGGTTCAACTTTAGTCAAACTTGGTCAAAACTCTAATACAGCGTGATATCCTATAACAATGTTAATTAATTAATAAATTAACTAAATAATAATAATATGCTAATAAATATAAAATGTTAAATGTTAAATACCAAACACATAAAAATGTCTTGTTCACACTAATTATAGTTATAAATAATAGAATAGTCCAACAATCCAACATAACAAGTTTCAGATCTTTTGGGGCTTATTGAGGATCAATTGTACTAACACTTTTGAATCATGGGACACTAAAGGTTTTTGAGGTTTTAAACTTCATAAAAGTTTTCAAGATAAGCGAATTTGATAAAGTTAGGATTGAACTGGATTCAACTGCTTAGAAGAGTGGGGTTTTAAAACACCAGTCTTCAATCCCAAGGCCAACCTACTAACAAAATTCTTGACAAGCTTGTTTAAATGGGCCTGTTCTAATAGACAAGAGGCTTAGATTCTATCCTACTCTCTTAGAGTTCTGAGCATAAAACGGTAGTCCTGTTTGGATCAAGGTGTATTGAGGAGGGTAAGTTGAGCTTGCTTTTAAATGCGAACTTGCCCTTTTTTTATCATCAATATATGGATTCTATACTAAAAAAACCATGGTCCATTGGGAATAACACAAAGGACAGTATTTTGTGGTTGATTGTTTCCATATTCTAGACACATCCCTCGTGGATTATCCATTTGGATCCAAATTAGGGCACTGTATAATAATAGATGAAAGACTTCTTCTAATGAGCAGTACCAATCATCTATTCAGTTGATTTAACTTTTTCCCATTAAATGTGAATACTTAGATAATTATTTCTCTACAAACAACCATTCAAAATTTGTAAACCAAATGACAACAAGGTGTTACACTGGTCCTGTACAAAGTTCTGGCCCAAGTGAAGTATTTTCTCATCAAAACTTTTGTACATTTTTAATTTTAGTAATTATAATTTTTTTTTTGGATAACATGAGCATCCCCACCTCACATTAGAGGTAAGATTAATGCCATGGATGCATGAAATAACCCGCAAGCCTTGTGTATCAGGTAGGCCCATTTGAATTCATATAATTAATGTTCCCTTCAAGAAATGTATCATATGCACCAAGCATTTAAGAATTTTTTTGTTATGATCACAATCAGATGGTGGAGATGTGGGAAGCATCTCTCTCCAGTTATGAGAATGTTTTGATGTGGCCAACATCTTCATGGCAACGGTGCCCAACAACTTTGATACTGACCCATCATTATAATACCAGAGCAATTTTGTATGAGGTTAATTGATAAACAAAGAATTCTTATGTTTGGTGCTGTTTAACTGAATTCTAAAGTCAATTTCTTCTGAACAGGGGAAAGTGATGAATTGTGGGGGTGGTGGAAGTTGTGGCACCTGCATTGTGGAGGTAATTAAAAAAAAAAGGCTTTGTGGCTCTATCTTTAATGGTGAAGTAAAGTCTCGTGCAGAAAGTGTTGAAACGTGGAAAGAAATATCAAGTCAAACTAGTTATAAGGAATCAACGGACATGAGTCCACATTTGGAAACTGGGAGTAGTTCTAATCACTGGGTTGAGTTTATTGACCGAAGGATTTACCAGGAAGGTCAAAAAATGATTTATCAGTTATGTTCTAATTTAGTGTGAAAAATGGCTCTTCATCTTCATTATATCATGTTAGACAAATACTCTTGTAGTGGCAATAAGTAAAACCAAATCCAGCTAGGAAAACAAGCCTAGTTTTACTATATACAAGGTATGACAAGGAAACCAAGCCTGATTTCACTAGCACCTGTGAACCTTTCCATGACCTAGGGACATGACATGTGACCAAGTCAAGTTGAGCCAATTTCTTCTTGACCAATTGATTTTTCGGGACAAGTTCAACAGCATTTCTCAAACTAATTATATGACCAGGTAAATATGCTAGTGATGTCATTCTTTTAATCTAGTTTTGTGTCAGATACACATGCATATAATCCAATTTGTCTAGACAAGTGCACCTTTTTTTAGAAAAAAAAAAATTAACAACAGGTAGACATTTAATTGAGGGAGAGAAGATTGATTTAGGGTTTAGAATATTTTGATAAGGTGCTATAAATATTTTCATGTTATTTGGATTTTTTTACAATTTGATTAGTGATTCAAAACCTTAGATGAGAATTACAGTCTGATTTGGTTTTCAGAACTATTGTTCTAAGTGCATGAGTTTATAGAATTCAATAAATACAGTCATACCTGAACCTGCATTTTCCCCCTACCATGAATATGAGTTTGACCTCTTATTTCTCTTCAAAAAATGGATAGACATTTTGTTCATTGCGCAAGCCTTTGTTGCATAGAAAAGCATTCATACCCTTACAGTTTCATATCCTGTTTTTGCTTTGGAGTTGGATAGACAATGCAGGACTTATTTTGATATAATGGTTTCCCATATGCAGATTATTGATGGTAACGATCTATTGAATGAGAGAACCAATACTGAAGAACGGTATTTGAAAAAGGCATGTTTAACTTTACTCATTTTTAAGCTCAACAAGTTGAATTTCAACAGAACTGAAATGCTACATTTCTAATCCTGGATGAATTCTGTGCACAAATTTGATTAAATTCATGGGTTAACCTGTTCGTGTAGTTTCTCTGTTTGATCACTGATAATTGAAATAAATGCAGAAGCCTGATTCTTGGAGGCTTGCTTGTCAAACCATTGTTGGGAACAAGGAAAATGCTGGCAAGGTATGCATGCTAAAAGTCATTGTCTATAGTGCAATACGGGAAATGCTGCTAAATGAGCTAGGTGTGCTGATCAACTTTTTTAATTGGCTGACCTGACCAATTCAATATCCATGCCCTATTGAACCCAGCGCCAGTTTCTTGACAGCTTTAATTAGAAGTTTGATGTTTAATGTCTTATATAAGTGCTGAATTATCCCATCTTTTTGCCCTTAGTTCCATATTATGATACTATAAAGGTGGCCAGTGGCTGGGTTGCTGATGAAGGTAAAAAGCAAAA
The DNA here is from genome assembly GCA_013350335.1 of Chimonanthus salicifolius. NCBI lineage: Eukaryota > Viridiplantae > Streptophyta > Magnoliopsida > Laurales > Calycanthaceae > Chimonanthus > Chimonanthus salicifolius. Next base: position 11,313,836 of record CM023533.1, read on the forward strand.
GGGGGTACTGATCATAGAAGAGATTGAACTCTAGAATTTTGAAATAAGGAAATATACTTACCCATTGGTTAAACCCTTTTGTACCTTATACTAATGCAGCAAATCATTTGATTGGTATCTTAACTCCCTCTTGAAAGTCCAACCAATTGTGACTTACCACATGAGCATGAGGGTATAAAAGGGGGTGATTTCTACACGTGTAGCGCCTCTCTTGAAATAAATATAGCATCTTTGATCAAACAACTACTCTACCTGACACTGTCCTAGCCATCGTTGATTTTGGGTTCCAACAATGGAAGAACCACACCCCAAAACCATGATAAAGGAGACATCTACAACGTTTAAATGACGGCCTGCCATTGGATGCTTAAGATTAAAATGCAGCAGTTGTCCATCCCTGCCTTGCAAAGATCAATATTGCATGTTTGGAAGCCTGGCATCTCACAATCTGGTCTGTCTGGGTGTGTCTATCTGTGATAAGGGCCTGAAATCAACAGTAGTTATCACCGAAGTAGTTAATGAAGTATGTTGTTACCTTTTCAAAAAAGAAAAAGAACAAGAAAACAACAGTAGTTATCAACAAAACATGAGCCCACATGGCCACATGTAAACGTGAGGACAGAAATACTGGGCAATATAACATTTTGGGTTGACAATCCTATATTTCAGGTATGGTCATGAAGTAACCAAAAACCACAAGGTAGACAGGCCTGTATCACATTTGGAAGGTGCCAATGGTTGCAATTCCAAGGTCATGGGTATCCAAAACAAACGCGAAAACGAAGGGACCTCTCTCTAGTATCTACCAAGGATTCCAGAAAGTGTACTACTGGCAGTAGGTTGGTCAGTCCACTGTTCACTTCTAAACCCAACTGTTGGTTGTGGTAAAGCATACCAGATAAAAGTCTGGATCGATCATTCCTAGCCATCTAGTGGTATATGACTGAAATAGACTTTTGAAATGAAATCACTAAAACCTTCCATTTCCTGCCTTTACTCTGTCTCCCTAGTGTTACCAACATAAAAGCAATGTTGAACGAGGAAGTTCATATTGGTATAAGGTGGTGACTGTGAACTGCTTGCACTTTTTCCCCCTTCTGTTTGACAACTCCATCATCTCCTTGTGGTTGCAACATTGAGCACCTCCAAACTATGCACCTATGGAACACCATGTTAACATCGACCACTTTGTGTGGCTTAACAACTTCTGATCACTTACATTTTGCTCATAATAGACAATCTCAATGGTTCAGGTCGTCGTTCAGAGGCTGCCCCAGTGGAAGAAGTGATTGTGATTCCAACTAAAACCCAATTTGCTGAGGGTGTTGAATTACATTGTCCAGTTGAATATATAGATATTGTTGCAACAATCTTTTGCAGTGCCCACATTGGGCCTCATGTACCGAATGAGATAGGTACCCGCTCTTTGATCTGAATAATGGGTGTTTGCCCAAAAGGGATGAACTAAGCCTCAGGCCTGATCTTCAACAGCTTATTCTTCCACATTATTTTGTGAGGGAGAGGAAAGAAATCAAATATAAGATTATCAATTTATTAGATTTTCCATTGCATGGTCTATTTAGATAAGTTCGATCATCATTCATGTTTTTTATCAATAAAATTTATTTTGGCATTAAAAAAAAAAAAGCAAAGAGAGAGAGGGTCATGCTTGCCATTTTTTTTTTTTTGGAAATATTTCATATAGTAATAGATAACAGTACCATGATAAAAAATTAGGAGTATGATTCATACTCTTACTTGACCCCTCTTTAACTTTTAGTCGTACATCCCGTGTGATCTATAGCTTGGATGAGATTAGAACTAAAAAAATTATAATTTTTTTTTTTGACGAATTAAGAGGTCAAGTTTTCACAGTAAATAAGATTCTCCAAAACGCTAGTCTTAGAACCCTAGCTGAGGAAGAGAGAACGAAAGGAAGAAGGAAATAACTGTGGGGAATCATTGTAAAATAAAAATCCTTCTTCTCCTTTTGTTTGATTTCCTCTTCTAGCCAAGGTTTAGATAAATTTGTTGGAGCATTCAACTTAGAAAATCCAACTTTCTTTGATCCTGGTCCAATCAAGGGCTAAATTTAGCGTTGGGGAACAAGATCTAAGCTCAGCTCGATTGCTTTTTAGCAATAAAATTCAAAATACTAAATTATAAGAATTAAATGCTAAATGATGGAAAAAATTGATATTCCGAATTGCAAGGAGAATAAAAATTTTAACTTGAAATATATCAGCCATTTCAATCTATTCTAGTTTTTTTTTTTTTTTCAAAAGAACCTAAAATATAAAAATATCAACAAATATTTGGGCCCATTTTGACTGATATTTTGCCCCTGTTGACTATTTAATAAAAAATTCAACATTTAATTCCACTGTTTTCATCACAACCAGGGGTGCAAATCTCGGCAAGACCGAGATATCATCCGATATGCAAATATCAGAATTTTTTATTATTTTATTTTTTCTGAATTAAAAAATACAAAAGGACGCTTTTTTAAAAAAAAAAATTGAAAATGAAAATATCGGCCGAGATATCAACTCGAGCTCACCACCATTTTGATTTTTTTTTTTTTTTTAAAATACTGATATTATAGATATCAGCCGATATCAGACCGATATAAATCGCGATATATCTGTCATATCGACTGAGAACTATCTTGTACAGCCGATACAATACATATCGGCCGATATGATAAGGGACTAAAAACTCATATCATATCCGCATCGGCCGATATTTGCACCCATGATCACAACTATGATAATGACAATGATTAGGAGATTCTCTCTCACATTTGCAGATCACAACAATGACAATTCATTTGCTCTTCTTTCATTTCTTTCCATCTTCTGGACCACTCCCCCTCCAATTCTACCTGACATCTTGAAACTCTAATGGGAGGGATATTGTCCCTTAGAAACAATGGAAATAATAAAAATTTGAAAGCATGTGATTATTTCTACATTAAATAGGAAATGCTCGTTTAAATAGATATTTCATCCAATCACCCTTGCTTCTTGCTCGTGGGCAATGTTAGGTCTATTTGGAGAATAGAACATAGTTCCAAAGTCTAAAATTTTATCGAGTTAAATAGCTTAAATGAGTTTTTCAACTCAAATTGAAAAAGTCAATAAAACTCATTAGCTCGTTCAAATCAAAATCTTATTCAGTCGAGCCACTTACAATTATTGCCCCATTTTTTTTTAAGTTTTTAAAATATCATTTGGAGGCTTTTTTTTTTCTGATTTGGAGGCATTAGAATAACCAAAAACCTTAGAATAGGCAGAATATCTAGTGTTGGCCACATGTTTTAAGGGGAGAAAAGGTGGTGTGGAAGTGCATCAGCAAATCATTGAGCAACTCTGAATAGGCAATTTCGTATACAAGGAACAATTTTTTTTTTTGGGTAAAAAGAAGATTTTACCCATTGCTGACTGCTGAAAATGGTTCAAAAATCCCTGAAACAAACAAAAGATTAAATCAGCTCATTTCTCCAGGCAATTCAATAGCCTCAATGGCAAAAATCAATCTATTATTTACGCCATCGATTATACACACGGTGGCATACAAGTTCAACAGCTCTGAAAATTCTTGAGTTCTGGCACACGTATGACCCATTTGTACGTAACACGCTGCAAAGAGCTCTCATCAATTAGAGTCTTATCTCTTGCAGAAAATGAATTTTCAGACATATTCATGTTCAAAAAGCAAGAAAACAAATCTATTGAGGAAAAAATACCACATTTTACACAGCATTTGAGAAACTCTGGATGAATTTATGTATTTTTCAAAGGATAAAAAAAATCTTGGCCTCTTATTGACTCGAACACACAAATCTGTAAATCTAAATTACTTGGCACTTGCAGTTAATCGACTGAAGGAGTACCCATTACGCCATCCCATCTCTCAGCAGTTCTTCCAATCCCATTCTCAGTCTCCCTGCAGCAACCTCACAATCAGCCTCTTTCAATCCCCCAAATGAAATCCGGATATATCCAGGCCCACCACTTGAAGACCCTGGAATCACAACCACACCATGCTTCTTTGCAAGCCAGCGGACAACTTCAAAATCATCAGTGTATTTCTCAGGAAGCCTTGCCCAGAGGTAGATTGCACCCTCCCCACCTTTCACTGCATCCTCACCAAGGGGTGAAAGAGCCTCTCTGAGAAGGCTTCTATTCTTAACGAGGTCCTTCACTCGGCTTTGGATCCAATCAAGTCCCTCTTCCAGAGAGTAGAGAGCCAAACGTTGTCCAATTATGGAGGCACAGATGGGTATGTTGTCTTGGACCTTGAGTAACTGAGCTGCAAGACCATCCACCTCTGCTGGGTACGCTATCTGCATGATATTTTAAATTTATTGTGTCATTCATTCATAGCATGTGCAACTGAACCATCAATGCAAACTATCATGGGCAAGAATTGTTAGCATAACTGTTCCAGGATGTATACAAGGCGAAATAAACAGATTCAATATGGAATGTAATGATATCTCCATTGTCACCCCATAAATGAAGCATGTAGAATCTCATGTGTACCATTTTCAATTGATCTCATGTATAGCTGAAACATAATGAAATTTAATAGGAGAGAAAACCACCATTTCTGGCCGCCAATTTTTCCAAGTTTTATACAATCTTTTAAAAAGAAAAAAATCCCACAAATCCTACTGAATCAAATAGCACATTCAGATGATTGTGTTTCAGTGATTTTACTTTCCATAGTAATGTATATGCTAAACATTTGTAGCACAGTAGGTACTCTAGTATCAGCTAATTCCAAAAAAGGGCAAAAAAAAAACCAGTTATGTCATGCTAAAGCAATCATGCACAGATACCAGATATGCTGGCAAAAATAATATGTAGTTGGCCATTGGCAGCTAAGCCACTTCTACAAAATGCAGTTCACAAATATGGTGCAATATCAAGACAGCTATGGTTGGTAATCCTCGTGTAATTTCACTAAAAAAAGGTCCCCAACACGATCTCAATTATGCATGTATTCAAAGGGTTATAAGGTACCCTTGCTCATTTCTGAGCAAAAATGCTCGATTAGAAGTTCAGATTCTCAAATCTGTTTTTTGTGACCAAGCTGTGCATATGTGTGTACTTGTGTGAATAGGAAACAATGTATTGACCCAGCATCGATACCTGTGGAGCCTGCATATGATCAATTCAGTCAACCACTGCCCCAATTCAATGCTGATTAAACTATCATCCACCACCAGAAACGACAAATAGGCTAATGAGTAAACTCTGGCTTTCACACCCTATCAAAGTTTTTTTTCCACCTCGAAAGACAAATCACACCCTATCCAAGTTCAATAGGGCAGTGGGGCTAAAAGCTTAAACACCCACAATACATGATGAGGTCTGCCCACCCCACAAAGGTGCTCAGAGTCCCAACAAGTTTATGCACTCAACCCAGCTCAGTTTTCAAAACTAAACAAGCAAATAAATATAGGTAGGGAAGTCCTACTTACATATCCAACTCGCCATCCCATCATCCCATAAGCTTTAGAGAAGGAAAATATATTGACTATGTGATTTTCCTCTAGACATGTGTGCTTCAGTCCATCATACATAAAGTACCTGAAACACATAGAAAATCGTTTTATTTATCATTGAGTTTTGAGTTGATTTAGTCAACCTTGTAATATCATGTTGCCTTTCACTCTTTCTCCATATTTAGCCTTTCACTCTCCATATTTAGTAGAGGTAAATGGTAGATAAACCAATATAAGGATTTTCTAATAGATCACACAATGCAACAAGTTCTAATCCTAGCCACATAAATGCAGCAATAACCTGAAATGACAAGAATAATCACCTACTTCCAAATTCAAATCAACTGAGTAAAATTGAAATTAAACATAGAATCAGCTAAAAACCTATACATTTAAACCCCCAAAAATAAACTCTAACCACATAAATGCCACGATGCGTCAATCAGGTAGGGTTCAGCAAAGAACCTTACAGGTTTTAATGTGGACTTCTATATATCAAGGGCTCAATTATTAGGACCCATTTCTTCAACTGATTGGATGCCTTGAGATTTTCCAATACCGACTGGCCACTACCATGATTCATCATCATCATCATTATCACATTAGCCAAATCTATCTGGATCGACTTTACGAGTTCTTCTCCAATTAACTCTATCATAAACCATCTCATCAGTCACTCCACGGACTGACATGTCCTTTTTTATCCATTCTCTCCATATGTTCAAAGGTCGGCCTCTCCTCCTAGTGCCTTCAATCCGTAGCCTCTGCACTCTACATATTGGGGTTGTATTTGGTCTTCTACAAAAAAGGTCAAATCTCTCTCAATTTTTTATCTATTGGAGCTATCTTTATATTATTCCTCATGCATTCATTTCTAACTCTATCCTTTAAAGTTAGATCACTCATCCGACATCGCATACGCATCTCCGTTGTCTTGATTTTGTTTAATTTTCTTTTATTCATTACCCAACACTAATCCATAAAGCATCGTAGGTCTAATAACTGTTTTATAAAATCGACCTTTTAGGCAAAGGGAAACTCTGTTATCGTACAAGACCCCGCTAGCTTATCTACATTTTGCCCACCCCATTACTATCCTATTCATTATATATAAGTCGAAATCATCTTTAGATTCTATCATAGAGCCCAAGTATCTAAACTTATCACACTATACAACTAAGTCGTTTACTGTTTTTATAGAATTACCCTCACAATTGTCCAACTCACTAAAGTTGCATTCTTTGTATTATGTTTTAGTTCTACTAATTTTCAAGCCATTTGACTGCAACGTTCTACTCCACAGATCTAGCCTAGCTTTGATTTGATGTTTCGTCTCATTAATTAGTTCCATATCATGTGCAAAAAACAGACATCATGGCACTTCATCTTGGATTCCTGACATTAAGTCGTCCATGATTAGCACGAACATGGATGGGTTTAAAATACATCCTTGATGAAGTCCCACTCCAATAGGAAATTCCCATGTCTCACCACAGATGGTTCTAACATACGTGGTTGCACCCTTGTACATGTCTTGAATAATCTCAATATAGTCATTGGGAATGTATTTATTTCTTAGGGTTCTCCATATTAGTTTCCTTGGTACTCAATCACAAGACTTTTCTAGATCAATAAACTGCCATGATTGGACCTCCAACTTTGGCTACCATATGGATTAAACACACACACAAAGAGAAGGGAAGAGAGGAAGGAAATTAGAACCAAAAAAAAAAAGGATATGGTGACCGCTGCAATCTTACAATCTTAGGTATGTGCCCTTTGCCTCCGCATTTGATGGATGACTACTACATTTGACTAAATTGAAAAGAATAACCACCAGAACAAAAGAGAGAACATGACTACTACATTTAAGTTCAACTTTTTATCATTCCAAGACAATATAAACCTTTTCATATAAGTAGCACTTCTTTCTATGTTTCCACTCCCTTACCCTTTCAAAATGGCAGTTACCTCTTTCACTTTCGCAATCAAATTTTCATCCCCTTTTGCATAATAAATCACTTGTAATCCTAAATCAAAGTTGAGTATGAGTGCTCTGTAAGACTTCCCAAGTTAATTGGTACCAATAAAAAACTAAAAGCCCGTCAAATTCTATATTACGAGTCCCCTAACTTGCATGAATCAAGTCTTCGTGAGGTTTCTCCCCCCCCCCCCTCTTTTCAAGAGAGAACAAAACACTGTTAACAAAAAGAAGAAAAGATTTTACATGGCAGTGAGAAACTGCCGAGATAGAGGTTGGGCAGGTCCCTCAAAGCACCAAACTCAAAAAAGCGAAGGCAAACTAATGCTACCATACCCAATAGAATACACAAAAGAAATACAAATACAAGAGGCATCTTTATGAGTTCACAATCACCATGTACCAAACCGATTCACTGAATTACACAAATGTAGCTATCGGTGCAAATTGAATGATGTTGAGCTCGATTCTTTCTATCAAGCTAGCTCTAGAGGACTGGTTTATCCTTAAAGACCCTCCACTAGTACTCAAGCCACACAACCCAAGCTATTGCCAAAGGAACCAACATTCATAATTGATTTATTTTGAGAAGCCCATAACACTATCCTACCATGACAGAGTGAAAAGAAAAGAGCAAGACCCAATTGACTGAGAAAAAGGGAGAAGAAAAAAGACCAAATTGGATCCACAAAGGGGCAATGAAGGAATGGATATTCAGCCAATTGTTTCTCATTCCAACAAAGGTAGCACATATATTGGGTAAAGAGAGTCCTCTAGATTTTAAAATATCTAGGATTTTTTTTGAAAGGTTAAAATATCTAGAATTTCCAAGAAAAGCTTTTCTTTTTCAAGGGCCTACTTGAAAATATATCACTTGACTCCACACTCAGAACTCTTGTATCCGTTTCACCCATTAAACCCCACTCCCGCCCCCGCTCCCCCTTCTCCACCCTTTCTTCCCATTCCTGTGCCAGCTCTCAACAAAATCTTCAATAAACATATTTTTTGGTCTAATATGATTTAGAGCATTGTTGTTAAAATCTTACGATAAACGATTCGTATCTTACGATATGATAAGATGAATGATTCGTATAAATAATAGAATTATGGAGTTATTAGGAATGTGAAAGTATAAAATATTTTGTTTTAAAGGTTTTTAAGGCTTGAGTTAATGGGCATCTAAGACCTTTCGTTTTTTGAAGGGTTTTTTAGTTCATTATTGACTTTTCACAGTATAGTTGGATTATATATTAGTCTCATACTTTTGGGAGTTGGAGTATTAAAATCTAAGCTCCAATGAACTAAGTATATAATATTCACTTAATATTGAAAAAAGTTGAAGAATTACTCATATTATTACCTTCTAGATATATTTTATGTTATTTCGCATTAAATATTTTTTAGGAAAAACACTTATAAATCTCACAATTCTACGGTTTACAATACACGATTTGTATTTCAAAATGTATAACGATTTTACGAAACAATTCGATTTTCACAACATTGGTCTAGAGTCGATAAGAATTTTCTTTTCTTTTTTCGAAGAAAGGAGAGAGAGAGGGGGGGTGGGGGGGGGGGGGGGGGGGGGGGCGGCGGGGGCGGGGGTGGGGGGAGGGTGACATGACTTCGAATCCAATTTTATACCCTTTCTTTTTGTCCTACTCTATGCCCCAGTCAATACGATTTAGAAATGCCCATCCAACTATGGGTCCAATCTTGTTGATTCTCTCTCCCACAAAACCACCTTCTCCCCTTTTTCCCCATATTTTAGTCTAATGACTTCTTTTTGCAGAGCATCCCTTCCCAAATCTCCACAATACTTTGGCTAGTAGAAACCTTCTTTATTTTCTTAATTATATTCCCAAGAGGCCAAGACCCAAACCTGGCATCGCTCACCAAATCTCCACCATATTTTGGCTAGTAGAAACCATTTTCTTTAATTATATTCCCAAGAGGCCAAGACCCAAGCCTCCTTTCTCCATTGAAGATTAACCTTTTCAGCTTACCATATAAAATTTCCTTATCTAAAGTATGATTTCTGGACTTGACAAAAAGAGTTTTTTAATATGTGGAGGTTGGCAACAATCATTGTCAGAAACATGGCTACATCAGCTTCTTTAGTCATCAGAATAATCTCTCATATTTTATGGTCGGCATTGTTAGCTGGGGGAATACATCAGAATAGGTCTCATTTTCTGTCGAGCACTCTATGCTCATGGGATACCCCTAATTAAAAGAATATTAGTGAAAAGGGTCAAAAGAACTTAAAATTGCATTTGTCAATTGCAAAGGTAATGAAGGAAACAAAGAAAGAAAAGAGGTCCCCTATACTGTACCATATTTCGAAATATTGATTTCATTGTCTCTCGTTCTAAATAGCAAACAGAGAAGTAGCTTAAATTCTATATCAGTTCATTTGGTTTAGGCCTCAAAATTCTAAGGATGTCCAGCATATACTTACTCATAGGTATTGTCCACAACAAGCCAAGAGCCAGCACTTCTGCAGAGATCTGATATTCTCTAAAGATAAACAAAGGGAACAATGAGTTAAAATGTTTCACCATATTTACTAAAAGGTGTGTGTATGAGTTTGTGCACATGCACATGAGAGAGAGAGAGTACCCTAAGAAGAGGCTCCGGAATGTATGTCCCAGATGGATTACCAGGATTTACAACAGTTACAAGCTTTGGGACAGGTTTACTTTCTGATAGTGTTCTTTCCAACCAATCTACAAAATAACAAAGATATTGAAAAAATTAGTGAACGTTGTACAAGGGGAACAGGCCAACCTGGCAGCATCCACCCAAAACTATCTTTCCATTACAAATTAGGCATTGTTGTAGTGAGGGAAAAATCTCTCACATCCCATCCTGTTGACCATAACCATAATGAATCCTTTTTTTATGACCAAGGTGTCTAAGCCTCTTATTGCACCCGACTAATCATCGGGGCATATGCAAGCCTCCCTACCCACACACACCAGGCAAATCTATGGGGAGTGGCCCTTTGGAGTGGAGTGGGAATTGAACTTAGGACTCCCGCTTCTAGAGACGGGTTCAACCATAACTATAATGAATCCTGACTAATCATAATGAATCCTCATTCCATACATGTGAGGTGTGCCACGTGAATTAAAAGACTCAATAAGCTAGCTCGATTGAAGGGGAAAAATGTTCAACTTACTTATGTATTTAAGTTTGTCCAGAGACTCATATTGATGTAGTTTGATTTATCACTGTAGCGCAGCATATCTCACACATGTGAGACATACTGCTCTAAACTCGGTACATATGGCAAATACTTTTGGGATAATTTTTAGACACAGCATGAAGCAGGGCACATTCAACGAAAACGGATAACTATAGCTACATTAAACCGCAACACGCAGAACATGCTTTGTGATGCGGACATACCCATGCTTGCATCACTTTGGTTCCAGCAGAATAAACATAGCATGAACCATTGCACATCAATGAAATAAAGATAATTATAGCTATATTCTGCTGCAAGACAGAAGACGCAAGTGCTGATAAATGTAACAAGATTTCAAGGAGGAGGATCCTCTATATGAATCATGCAAAAGTTGAACTATGAAAAAGGTCTGAGTAACAAACAATCCATAATATCTACATAAGACTTCAGATAATCTAAGTACGGAGTTTCAAGACCACCAAAAGGAGTATCAAGCTGCCTGCCCACCAAAAGGAGACTAGAAATTTCATTGCATCTCAGATTTGATAAAAAAGGATATTTCAAGGAAATGATTTCGAATTGTAACACATTTGGGGCAATATTGGAGAGAGATTAACCATTGTCTAGAAGTTCCTTTATTCTATTAGTGATTATAAGTTCGGTTTAAAATTCCATCCTATACAATTTCTCATCCCAGGAAATGTCTTTTGCAGGAATATAACCATCAAAATATTTTTGACATTTGCATTGCTAAAGTATTTTCAAGGCTTGTGATAATATCAAAATTATCTTTGACCAACCACTTTCTCAACAATTTTTCAAAATTTTCAACATTCAGCCACTATTTGCCACTGATTAAAAAGTGACCCAGACAGAAAGTGTACAAAAGTTCTTATTTATGTTAATAGTTTTTATCTTTTATTTTTAAAAAGACAGATAGTAAAGGGGGCACAAACAGAAGGTGATTACTGTTGCAAATGCAAATTTTTCAACAATAGTTCTAACCATGAAAAATGTAGGTTCAAGTCAGGTTATCATTAACACATTGGATACAGGGTATCCATATGCCAAGCAAGCCAATGAAAGACAACAGGGAGTTGTTTCAGTTCAAGAGTTGGACTTTTGACAACAGAGAGTTGTTGGGTGGGAAATTGGACAATCAGTGAATGGTGTAGCTGGTTCTTTGCCGTTACACTATTATAGATTTCAGGTTATTATCAAGTTTGTTGGCCTAGTCTTGCTATATCTTGCTCTTGCCAATGTAACCATGGTTCAAAAAACCAAAACTGGTCATTGTACCGGTCCCTAATGGTTCACAATACAAACCTAGTGATATTTTCAAATACCAGTCGAACTGATCTAAACCAAAGTGTGAAATTTCAAAATCCTATAGGATTATTGGAAAATATAGGATTGTAAAGTTTGTTTTCATTTTAACTCAAAATACGGAAAAATATCAGTCCCCTTTGAGCCAAGTATGTTCTGTGTCATTGTCAAATCTGAAACTGAACCATATTTTTATAAGCTTGATGATTTTGATTTCTTATCATTCTAATATCTATTTTGATCTAAAAATTTGCAGTAAAAACTAATAATTACCAATCAAGCATTAAGCAAAGAACTAGAGTCTAGAGACCTATAACTGACATAGACCTAATAGCTATTATAATTCAATTTGAAAAATATAAAAACCAAAAATAATTATAAAAAAATCATAGATTTAAATAAGAAATCTTGTTGATAATTGACCAGATCTACATGCAAACTATTATCTTATTTCATTTAAAATTTTGAAAAGGGCAAAAATGTAAAAAAACAGAAAAATTATAAATAAATGGAAAAATGCAAAAAGAAAAAAAGGTTTGGTCCCAAGTTTTGTCTGTATAATGTTTTGCCTTCATTACCAAGCAAATGATACCATTTTTAAGGGAAAAAACTAAAAGAAAAAAAAAAAACCTTGCCTCAAAATATTGGCAGATATTTTAAAAATGCAAAAAAAAAAAGAGAGTTTGGTCCCAAGTTTTGTCTGTATAATGCATTGCCTTCATTACCAAGCAAATGATACAATTTTTAAGGGAAAAAACTAAAAGGAAAAAAAAAAAACCTTGCCTCAAAATATTGGCCGATATTTAAAAAATGCAGAAAAAAAAAAGAGTTTGGTCCCAAGTTTTGTCTGTATAATGTTTTGCCTTCATTACCAAGCAAATGATACAATTTTTAAGGGAAAAAACTAAAAGAAAAAAAAAAACCTTGCCTCAAAACATTGGCCGATATTTTAAAAATATTAACCAGTATTTTCAAAATACATGTGATATTTTATTTCTCCTGGTTTGATTTTAAGAACTGTATCAGTATGATATGAACCAGCAATTTTTTCAAACCATGAATTTCCTACATGGTTACTATTCCCTGTACTACATGGTTATTAATTCATATTGCTACTTGCTGCTGGAACTAAGCCTTAGATCCTTACCACCTCCACATCAGTACGTATTATACAGCTCAACTAAACTTTGGACAATAACAAAAGCATTATTTATCAATTTTACTAGTAATATTTGTTTTGACTTGCAGCTTTAATTCAATTACAAATCAATTATAATAAAAGAGCCTCCAGCACATTTGATAAGTGTTCTTTATTGCAACCATAAAGGTAGTGGGTGGGTTTGAGTTATATGGGCGCCAAACACCCACCCATAGAGAACACTTAGTCAAATCCAATTATGAGTGCCAATTGCAAAGAGATGGATTAAATGGCTTTAAATTGACAATGCTCATATAAATTCATTGTACCTTACGATGTAAATTTGCATCCAGAGTCCAACTTCCCATCCTTTATGAGGCTATTAAAGGGATGGATCTGCTCCTCTTAATAAACAGAAGCAAGCATTCTACAGATGATACAATAATGCTTGTTCAATTACTGCTTGCCAATTATTTAAATCCGAACATCATGATTGTTCCAATACCATTTGTGTGATGAGAATATCACATCTAATTTGCTCACTTCTCAAGCCAAATGCTTCTCACTACCATAACTTCACTGGGATTATATCATACTACATGCCCAAAATAGTATACAAGCTCTCACCTGCATCTGGCTGAAGTGTCTTAGGGTCCCCAGGCCCCACCAGTATGTTGGTGATGCCTGTCATCTGAAAGGACATGTATGCATTGAAGTAGTACGGTGCAAACATTACCACAGAATCGCCAGCATCACATAGTGTAAGCACGAGATTTACAAATGCCTGCATTCAAGAGTATGCATCTTTGAGCCCAGAAATGTTAAAGTGAAAATTTTAAATGCATCATCATTGTGATTTAAGCCTTTTCCATCTGGGACCAATGTATATAAAAGGTCCAAAAGAAGAAAAAGAAGAAGTAGACTTGTATAATGATTATGAAAGTTGCAGAAAACTTAAACGAGAAGACGACACAAACTATTGATAAATCAATCTAAAGAAAAATAGTAAAGTATCAAACCAATAAAAGCCAGAGGCCAAAAAGGAATAATATTTGCATTTCCAAAACCAATGATAGTTTAAACTAGATAGTAATAGTCAATAGGAACAGTATTCTAGGGGAGGAAAGCCTCCCTTCCAATTCATGGACTTTTGAGAATTTAATTTTTTTTTTAGCGGTAACAGAGAAATTTCATTAAAAAGAGAGAGATTACAAAGAAAAAGAACAACAAAAGGCCAGAGAGAGTTAGGCCTAAAAGAAAAATAAACAACTGAAACAAAGCAAATAAAGAGATACAACTCCACTACTACAAAAGCATCTATCCTCCTGACAAATGGAATACGCCCAAGATTCTTCCTTCAACTCCATTCTTTGCTAAGAAGTCTGTCACTCCATTGGCTGAATGACTGATATGCTCGAAGGACCACCTCCAGACCCTCGATTGGACCTTTATCTCCCTCACTAGAGTGATTAGCCTCCATGGAGGACGCTTCACCCCTTAGTCCACTTGATAGAGTTGGATGAATCACTTTCTATAACTAATTTAACTCCCCCTACACTCACTCCTAAGGTCAAGGCTCTCCGGATACTAAGAAGTTCCACTTCATTAGATTCTTTAATCCCTACAATTTCCATGAAGACAACACAAGTGGAGCCCGCATGGTCCCTGAGAACTCCCCCAATCGACGCCGGTCCAAGTTTGCCCCTAGAAGCTCCATCCACATTAAACTTAAGGATCTCCACTGAAGGGGGAGACCACTCAACCAACTTTTTCTTCATTCATGGGATGGACTTCAAACAACCCTCCCAGGATTGACACAAATCCCGGCTCTAAGGTCTTTAAATTCCTTGTTAGTACACAACCAAGTGCTTAAACTCCATTTTGCTTTTTGAAAAAGTTCACTAAACTCCATCGACTTCCCCTCAAAGATCCTAGAGCTCTCCTTCCATATGGTCCACACAACTACCGCTGGGATTGAAACCCAAGTGAGTTTCCTCCTCTGCCTAAGTCGGTGAATAAACTAGGATTCCAACAATTTGTCCCAAGAACCGGGTTGACCCAAGAGACTCCCATAAGATTCAGGAAACCACTCCAAAGCCTCCAGGAAAGAGGACAAGTAATGAGGAGATGATCGATGGTTTCATCAGCCTCATTGCAAAGGGGGCAATTAATATCTCCTTCCAAACTTAGAAGGCCTCTTCTCCTTAGGTCCCTTCAAGTTAAGATTTTCTTTTTGGCACAGCACCATAAAAACATCTGTACACTAGGGGGCGCCAAGCTCTTCCAGATAAGGGCCTGAGGCCCGACTGAGCTACTATCACTCTTCAATCAAGGATTTCACCGAAAAGGTCCCCGATGCCTCACTCGTCCACACCAACTCATCGTCCCCTTCTAAATCCAAAGGAAATTCTCTCAATTGGGCTTTACGATCATTTAAGCTCTCCACCTTAAAGTCCAGAAGCTCTCTTCTAAAATCAAAATTCCACGAAATGTTTCGATCACCCACACGGCAAACATCTTTTACCAAAACTTGTTTATTCCTAGCAGCCCAAAAAGCCTTGGGAACCTTTCTCTCAAAGTTCTATCCCCCAACCATAAGTCTTCCAAAAAGAGGTCTGATTACCCTTCCCTACCAAAAGGCGAAGACTCCCCCTAAATAACTTACCAACCTTCAATCTACCTTCACACATCCTCCACCAAGCTTTCAGAATCCTGAACCCGACTTATCCACTTCCTCCCCCAACCTCCACCCATTTACATCCGAGATGCCATATTTGGCGGAAAGAATCTGAACCCATTTAGAAAATAAGTTAGTTGGTTTTTTTCAGAAGGGTTAATGGGTTTAGATTCTCAAAAAAGAAAACTTTTTTACCATGAAATATGTAACCATGATGAGATTGTGGATTTTTTGCATCTTCATTAATGGGTGGGGGTGGGGGTGGGGTGGGCCTGAGATGGTTGTTGGTCTATAGCATCATTTTTCATATTTTTCAAGGGTTCTTTAAAGGCCATGGGCGATGATAGCCTATCCCACAACCACGTAATTAATAATGTGCAAATCAAGAGAGATGACAGATCACTTTTCTAGGAATAGCAAAAGTTCTCTGACAATTGCACTTGTGCAAACCCATGGGATCATTTCTTGCTACATGGAAATATCATGGGGGAATTGCTCTCTTTTAGTTTATGGTTCTATAGAGTTTATGGAAAGGAATAAAGAATAGGATATCCGAGGGAGCCTATGGAAGTGAGCAAAAAGTCAAGTTAAATAATTTTTTTCAAAAGGTGATCATGTAAATCTATTGTACCTACAGATTGTCACTTTAGCATCTGACACAATGCAAAAATTAAGTTAAACAAGACTCAATGGACAGGAATCAACAAAACAAAAGACAAAAAAAAGGAAATTAGCATCACTAGAAGTGATGGAAAGTGTCAGAGGTGAATGAGAACTATATATGACAACGTTGAGTTGTAGTTCTTCTTAACAAAAAAGATCACACCCTCTCAATCAGGTGTTTGAACTTAAACTCTGCACCCCAGGTAACCCTAACCTTACAGGGATGTGTTGTGCTCTGAGAAGAAAGGGGATGATTCATGTTGAATTCATGTAATTTGAGAATTGTGAACCTTGGGAACTCATGACCATCATGTTAGACATCACATTTTCCACCGTTACCTGAAATTGATGATAAAACCAAATCTCTTGCTCAAAACAGGTTTGTAAAGAACCATTGCCAAATCTCCCACTTCTATGTTGTTCTTCACTTTCTCTATTCATGGTGTAGAAGTACTGAGTTATTTTTAGTAAGTATCATTTTTACTGGTTTAAGAAAGAAGGAACTGATGCAGATGGGCCTGGGCCCAGTTTCTAGCCAGGCCCAGCCACCACTTAATGTTATAGTTGTTTCCAGCCACCACTTAATGTTATAGTTGTTTTTATAACCCTACTCCAGCTGTAGAGAGGAAAAACGATGGAATGAAAAAAAAAAAGGAAAGCTTGGAGCCGTAGCCCATGCATGAATTCCCCTTGAAGGTTTGGTGTGAAGCCAACATCTTCTCCTTCTCCTCTCCACATCTTCTTTAGGTATTCTTCTTCTACTTCTCTCTTTCTTCTTCTTCTCTTCGTAACTCTTTTCTTCTATCTTCTTCTTTCTCTCTTCTTCCTTCTCTTTTTTCTTTATTCTATTTTCTCCCATAACCGTGACCAAACCTTATACCATCCAAATCCCTTCCTACGACTTTCGTTTCCTCCAAATATCCCTCTAAGCCTTGCCGCCACCACTACAATACACCCCACCAGCCATCGCCATCCTTCACAACACCTTTCTGAACTTTCGCCCCTCCCATATACCCTCTTGGTCCCTTCCCAAGCCATCGACCCGTTTCATACAACCCCTTCTATTTCCAGATTTGCTGCCGCCCTTTATTAGACCCCATTGTTGTTGTCGCCACTCCTAAAATCACTTCCAGTATCTTCGTTTCACCCAAATCCATCTCCTTCTGCTGCCATTTTCTTCTCTATCCCACCCTCCTTGCTGCCGAGTCTCTCGTTAACCCATTCCTTGCTTCCGTGACCTCCTATTAGCCCTCTACCCCCAGTCGTATACTTTTCTTCTTCTTTTATTGCTTCATTTAAACCCATCGACCCTTCCTTCTTGTCTCATTTAAAACCATACACTTATTTAAAGTCACATAGACCACTTTTAAACCATTCCATCCTTATATTTTATTTCATGTGTTTGTTTACATCAGATTTCAAAGATTTTTGCATGATTATTTGTGGTAAATTATATATTAATTAATTGTAAATATTAATTGAAATTTAATTTCAGCCCATTTTATCTTTAGGGTGCATTATTTTTCATCCCATTTAATCAATATGGAACCACATTAAGCATTTAGGGTCACCCTATCCCTTTTTCCTGTATCAGGAACTCTTCCAACATACTTTAGCCTTAATTCGGGTGTCTCTTCCCACACTTCAATGGTTGTGGAACTCTCTCTTTTCCATTCAAGGAATTTCTAGCAACTTGCATCCTCTCATGAGTCTTAATTGGCAAGTTTATTAAAAACTCCGTTGTTAATTTGCTCCTTTTTTGGTCTTTGCTACAACTACTACTAATTTTATACTAAGTTGGTGAACTCAATACTATGCTTTTCACAAGGAGTATAACTTCAGCCCACAACATCCATTGCTGAAACAACGAGCACTTGCCATCTTTGTAATAAGCTCTTGTTAGGTAAAAATATGCATTTGCTAGGTTAAACATAACTCAAGATGATTAATTTAGTTGGATAAACTAAGATTGTTTTCCAAGTAATGGAGCTACTGTTTAGTTATCACAAAAAAAAAAGAGTTCAATGGTTAGCTAAATTTAAATAATTTTTGTGCTTAGTAAAAATAACAAAGCTACTGATCTAACAGAAAATTACGGAAAGTGCATCTATTTGCATTTAAAACTAAATAAATATTTTAGTTTGTAAAAGAGTGGAAAAGGTGAAATCCTTGGTCAAGTTGTGTTCATTTTTCCATTTGAATGAGATATGACTTAGTCCCAAAGTCAACAACAAACTTGACTGAATCAAGCTGAAACCATCGCAGTTTCTTACCCCTTTATATGCGCTGTCAAGCTTCTGCAATTCAACTCATGTAGGGAATACTTTTTTCCTTTCTTTTAACCTCTATTAAGCCAGAGATTGCAACAATCTTTGGCATCTTAAACCCCAAACTTTGTTAAAAGGGTAGGCAAGTCCTAGCTTTGCTCTCTATTGTGGTAAAAAAGACAGATGCACGAAAGGAGAAAGAAAGACAACTACTCTGTCTCAAGAAGAGACAGAGAAGTGAAAGAAGAAAAATACACCACTTATAAAAGAGGTTTAGGGCATGTATACAGATGCAGATTATTCCAATATCAAATCTTCAAGTATGTAACAAAGCTTCTTGTTGTATAAGCTGACGTTTTCATTTTGGAAAAAGACATGCCCTATCAAGGTTAACTTTTTTTCTGGATGGAATAAGAAGGGTATATCTTGTTCAAGCCAATAATAATTATAATAGATAAACCTAAGAAGGGACAGAATTAGTCACCTGATTTGCACCAGCAGTAACCATGACTGAGGACTTCTGCAGATTATTTTCACGACGTAACTACATCATGGAAAGGATTAGAGTAAAAATTAAGAATCACCAATGATAATGGAGAAATCTTCTGCTCATATTCAGCCATTATCAACAGAAATTTTAAAATAAGCACAATCTGCAACACAAATCTAAATTTTCATTACCATATTTCCTTTTATTCACCTTCATGGAAGCATTTTAGTACTTTTCACATTGTTTTTGTTTGCCTTTCTTTTTCCACCAGTTAAGCTTGGGACACCCCAATGTAAAAAAAATAGCAAAAGAAATAAGCTACACAAATTAGTAAGGGCATGTTTGTGCACAATTATTTTCCGTGAAATTTTAAATTGATGATTCCATTTCCTGTAGAAAATTTAATCCCTAGATTTTGTTCTCCACAGTTTTGATGTTTGGTAGAATGAAGGGTTTCACAATAATTCATCAATTAAATTCTTTTCTGTTGTTTTTTTTTTTGAAAAAATAAATTCTTTTCTATTGTTAGGAGGGTGAGACATAGGTTATAACTAAATACCAACTGAATACTAGTAGTGGTAGTAGTACAAGTAATATAAGTTAAATACTATATAGTTAATTTAACTGATATTCTACTTAAAGACGGTAATAATATGTATTAAGGAGTTAGCCCTCATAGGCGTAGCTCAATTGGCCTGAACTTCTAGGAATAGACGAGAGGTCTTTAATTCAACCCTCCTTGGAGTTACTTGATACAGAAGGCTTGTGGGCAATTTCGTTTTTCCAAAGGATTAATCTCACCTCCAATGTGGGGTGGGGAAACCCATGATATTCCCCCCAAGAAAAAAATACTATATATTAAGGAGCACAATTAGGTCAAGTGTTGGCCTGATCCACCTTGATCAAACTGAAAATAATGGGGCCAAGTTATGAGTCAGGTCATAGATCTTAGATATTGTGTTTTGTTAGGTTCGGCAATGGGCCATGGGCCATCAGTCCAGTCAAGTCATGGATCAGATTGTAGGCTAAGCTAAGTTGACCACAGATTATGGGTCGAGTATGTTGGGTTATGTGTCGGGTCGATTCTGTTATGGAATGGGTCATGGGTCACAAATTTAATCATAGAACGAGGTCAGGTTGGGTCTTGGGTTGAATCACAGATCAAGGTTAGGTTAGATCTCGAGTCATGGTTGGATAAGGCCATGTTAATACAGATAGGATCATAAGTCTTGAAATCTACAATTTATGAAAATTGCTTTCCAACCCCTTTCACTGGGAATACATTTTTCCACAATTGTTGAAAATTACCATGTCATGGAAATCATTTTTCATGGAAAAGGTTTACATGCAAACAACGGCAAACAATTGCAATGTGGAAATTATTTTCCATTTCCACGGCTTTTCCATGGAAGATGTTCAAAGTTGTGCACCTAATTCATTTTGGTGGTGACATTAGATAAGTGCCACTATTTGGGGAAAAAATTGACAGCATACAAGATGGTGGTGGGTCAGCCAAAAGTAATAATGATAGAAACAGATAGATTTTATTAACAAAATGGGGCAGATAAACTTTTTAAGCAAGCAAAATGCGCTTCTTTGCATAGCTTTCAGATAGTTCTATAATGTACATGTACCTTTTGAATTTTTTTTGCTTAATAATTCAATGGAAATTTCCATTACCTATCAACATCAGTCTATAAGGGGCAAACATTTTGCTAACCTAGGTTATGTTTGCATTTATTCATTAAAAGTCAAATTTTCAAAGAAAATGAGTTTTGGCACAAAAAATCAAGGTAGCTTTTACAAAAGTAAAGTGGTTTTCAAATACAAATTTTATTTTCCCATGTTTATTAAAAGACGGATTTTTCAATTAAAATACACGTCGATATATGTATGAAAAGTTGATTTTTTCACCTAAGGGTCATTTTCAAGAAAACCACTTTCCCATGGGGGAGACAGGAAAGTTGGTTTTTCACTACACTTTCTTACACGTGGAAACACACGAGCATGCCCTCAGTGTTTTTGAAAAAATACCTTCTTAATCAATGCCTCCCTGAGTTGTGGGAGACCTTCATCAGCACCATAGCAACTGGTTATTGGGTCGCACACGGCTTCTTTGACCTTCTCCAAAGCTTTTTCAGGTGGTTGCCAATAAACAACACCCTACATCAGAATGCAATCAGCAAACTAATTCAGACCAAGACAGCAGTACAAATTCAAGAAAAAAAAAACACCAAGGGGAAATAGACAAATCATGCACATGACAAAGCTGAATGCTTGCACACTCTTACGTGTGCCCCCTTCGTGGAGGACATGTGGAATAATGGGGGAGGATTCATCAGAAAGATTGACACCTGGATATGAGGGCCTACTGTAAAATCAGCTCCAATGATCACTCTAAGGATTTGAAGGAGATGAAGATCAACAGAAATCATAGGACATGATTTAATCCAACACTGAGTGTAATTGTAACTTGAAATGGGTTCAAAATCAATAGAAATCTAATTCACAGGGATAGTTGTGTGTGAGATAATGGGTGCAGTAAGTGGGCCCACACAGAGCCAAATAGATAGATGCAAATCAGGCAATGGAACAATGTCAAATTACAGTATTAATTTCTTTGCAATGTTCAAATTACACTATGAAACATAGGAGCAACCAAACAGCAGGATCAAGCAGCAAAGGTTGAGAATGATACCAAAATAAATACTATGCATGTGGAAAGTGGTTTGCAATTTTGGAAATTTCTGTCAGCTACATTTTCTTTAATAATAACTTTGACTAGCGTGATTAACAGTAATACCAAAAAATAACAAGAGTCCCAATGGAAATTTTATCTTAAGAGGAACTCTCTATCATGGTGAAGTTTGTATTGAACTTTTCTCTAAGAACTTAGGGACTAACTAGTGGTCACTATCAATAAGAGTAGGGTGGAAGATGCCAAGGTCCATTCATAAATAACTGATGACCCAAAAATTAGCATGATGGATGAAAATGAATATAACTATGAAGTTTAACGGAAGAAACTTTAAGGTAAATGAGTGTGAAAAACCAAATACTCAGTTTCAATCAAACAGTAGGTATAGCTCATAACGTCATCAAATTACGGACGAATACAGTAAACAGGGTGGGGTGGGTATAAGGAGTAGAATAACCAGAAAAGGGAACAACTACACTGACCCAAATAGAGTTCAAACACAATGATGATTCTGATGATATAAATACAAATGTTTTTGTATATATAACTTTTTTGAAAGGTTTTTGTATATATAATTTCATGCATATTAATTCATGGAAGACCTATAAATTTATGAAGTTCTCTGTCCTTTTTTTTCTCTTTTGAGAGGATGAAATTCCAAAATTGTTAAAAAGAAAAAAAGAAATTTGAGAACAAGTCCCCAGAGCAAGATAAATTTGTAATCATTTGATGCCAGTAGTGAATAAGGGACTATTTTCCTTGTTAAAACAATAGTTAAGATCCAGTAGCGAAGAATTTTGGTTAATAAATCACAGAGAGAAGAAATGATTTCATATAGGGTTGATGGAATGTAGAATGACTTGTGTGCTTCACATATTTTAGATGAACTTATGGATTCTTGTATTTGGTCCAGGTCAGCATTAAATGTGGAATTAGGTGTAAAAATATAAAAGCTATCAGACCATATTATCAGTCATAAGGTTATAAATTTAAAATCCTAACCAGTGTTCATTTTTTAGAGTGATTGATCGAATATTGTTGAGATGGGAAGAGAAGAATGTATACTACTGAGAAATCAGCCCAAAGAGTGAATGGTCTAGAACCTCGGATCATTTGCAACTGAAAATGGAACGAGAAAAAGAAGTACAATATCACAAATGAAGACCAACTCTCTTGAAACTGAATATCTGATACATCAAGGAAAACCTTTGAAGCCAAAGCCCATTGCATAATGCTAGTCTGGATTTTGTATATTGTGCTGTCTCTAGATGGTGGTATATCATCAACCCACCTGTTCCATTTGCCCCAAACAGCCCAAGCAACCGCAAAAGGTACTAATTTCAAAGGAATTACACCTTTATTTGAGAAGGGCCCTGAACCCCATATCATTTATGAGAGCCAGAAGGAAGAAGGAACAACCTTGTTTATGGATATTAGGTTAAAAAATAAAAATAAAAGGACAAATGGAGAAAAGAAAGAAGCAGTGGTTGAAAAAGTGTAATAGTACTTATGCAATGATGTGGAGTACCAATCTTAGGGACAACTTGTGATATTATGGCTTATTGGTTGTTATGTCCATTAGGCTAGATAAAGGTTCTATCATTGAGGCTATCCACATGGTGCTTGAACTTAATAAGTCATCTGTAGTAGTCATCTGTAGTAGTCATCTTCAATATCAGAGAATAATGGATGCATGGAGTTCTGCAATTGCCAAACATCCATTAAGCAAATGGGTGAAAGTACGGAGCTAGGGGAGCCATGGCCTCCCAAAACTTCCACAACTCCTTCATCAGTTAGAAGTTTGTAAGAAAATTATTTTAAAAAACTCAAGCCAAAGGTCCCTCCCCACTCCCCCTCTCTTCTTTTCTCCTTGGTCCTTTCTTTCCCCACCAACTATTAAAAACTCACTGCATTGGGCCACCTGTAAAGATAATATGTGCATGTATGCATGTATATATTACATGGAGGATCAAGGTAAAGGAAGAGGACAACGGCAGAGCTTTTTGAAAGGATCACATACTGATGAATCTAGGGTTGAAAATTCAGTTACACAGAAGGTATTTAAATATATGGAGAATCAAGGTAAAGTAAGAGGGCAAAACCAGAGCTTTTGGGCTCTTCATCAGCTCTACAGTGAAGCATATATTCTATTCTAGATGTCGGATGTCCTAAAATACAGAAGAATATGTGGTCCCAGTGTTTCACATCGATCAAGTTGAGATTTTTTATAGGGGGCAAGTTCAGTTTATTTTCCACTTTTTGTTTTATGTTTGAGTAGAAAAAATAAATGATTCAGTTTAATCCTGAAACATCAAAATAGCTTACATGGACTATTTATGCATTGATGGCCTGGATTTGAGTTAGGGTTCAATCTTGTATAGGAACAACACATGACAAATAGTAGGCCAGGAAACCAACAGTACCAGGATATTTTCTTCTGTTGTGCAATTCTTTGTCTGGAGAACAAATATTGGACATCATTGACCAGAGTCCCTGATTCAGGCATAGTGATTCTTCGTGTTTGTGAGCCAAATCCAAATGAGTTCCTCAGTTTGATGGTTCATTTTCCATTGATTAGAAGTTCGGTGATCAAATCATGGATTTGGTACGAACATAGAGGATCTTTTACACTGAGAACTTAATTCCATCGAACCATACCTTCAAAGCATGGTAGGAAGAGAATTTCCTTTCGAACATTGTTTAAATCAAGATGAAAATTGAAAATTTGGAGTCGAGGTGCTGCGTGATGTAACTACTCCATGGACCAGCTTAGGAATTAATCTAACAGTTCAATTCAAGAGTGGCATGGCATCGGAGAATTAATTGAACACGTATTAGAAGAATGTCGAAAAAGTGAAGCCAATGTATCAGAGCCTTTTAAAAAAAAAAACTAATGGATATCTCAGCATGACAATTAGTGGGATTTGTCCAGAGATGATTGCCACATGCTCTATAAAGCATATTAGTAGTGAAAGGAGTGATTTTGGGGGGAAAATAAAATACAGGATAGAAGTAAGAGAATGCTGCAGACAACAAAGAAAAGCAATGAGATCAAACCTGTGCCAGTGAAATCGCGCCTTTCACTCCACGGAACAGTTCTTGCATCTGACATCAATACCAAAACACACCATTTATTAACCTTCTATCAAAAACACGAATGGTCATATACATACCTTAAATCAGAGGTTTAAAATGACAAGGAAAAAAATAAGAACAGATGTCAGCTTTGACAGGATGGGAGATGATGAACCATCCAATAAAGAATCCACAGATGTTCACAAAAGTAGGAACCCCCCTTAGCAGTGAAAAATCTTCTATGATCCTGATGTGATAGGTAGAAGCAAATGGGAGGTTTTCCCAACCATAAGTTTCATTCGAAATAGAGTCAACAAAGATTACTTCAATTGTTTGCAATTATAAGAAAACCAAAATCAAAGAGAAGAAAACCACCCTTTTTCCAAAACCTCCCGTTCCACAAAAAAGGCATAATTTCCTAGAAAAACATAGTGAGAAGAAACATGCAGGCAGGGTATGCATTTCCCGTGTTAGCGCTGCATCCATGCCTTCTAACGTTAAAACTGAGAAAACCACCTAGTTTTTGAAGCCAATATACTTTAGCATGTTGGTTATTAAATCCATGCAACCAAACAGGCGATTGAGATGAAAATAAAACCATAAGACTGCAATACCTGAACCATGACAGGCATATCAGTCTCCAAAGCCCTCCTTGCAAGCGCTGCATAAGTCCCCATCCTCACCTGCTTCCCCTGCAACAAGAGCTACTACAGCAAGACGGCATTAGAATTTGAAATACCCACTCAAAAGAATGTCAAAGAAACCAAGTTTCCAGGAAAGGGGCCTACCACCTAAAAGCAGGCTCTGGACCCCTTCTCGGCTACCGATCCCTTCACAACAACCCCAATCACTGTCCCTACAAGTGACCAAACAAAAAGAGGTGGGGAAAAAAAACCAAAAAGCTACTGTCCTTTTCCCAATTCCAGAGCCCCCCAACGCCCCTATCAAATAGCCGCCTCGATGGTCCAAGCAGTTCACGAGTTGTGGAGAAGAGATGGAGATTAATAAAAGCTTCCGTATACTCTTAAAATAGTCTGGTCATTTACCGTATACTCCACCATCCGTTTTCACTGCCTTTTTTTAATCTTCTTCGTATTCTTTTTTCTTTTTTAACCAGAATCTCTTGTCCTTTTCTACCCTATGTTAGAATATTCCTGGAAAACATTTCTTGGCAGAAAATCATTTTCCTTAAAACCTTTTTTAGGAAAATGAAGAACTGCGCCACTTCTAGCTTATAAATATCTGAACCTGAAATTTTTTTAAAAATGGCTCTGGTTTCTAAATTTCTATCCAATCTGCAGCTAAATTCACAAACTTTGCGCCAAAATCGAGTGAATTTTGCAGATCAGTAACCAGACTAAAGATTGAAGACTATTTTCAGCTTCCAGTTCCAAAACTTCAACAGATTCTCTCCATGCCCACGACCTTCTTCAGGATCCGCAAAATCCGACGGGCATCAATCTACGATCTAGCACTGCATCGGTTAGATCTGCTTCAGCCAGTACCAAATTTCATTGGAAAGTATAAAAAACAGATAACTCTCTGGTTTGAAACTGCAAAACCGCTTAGAAACGAATGCAATGGGAATTTCTACGGATTGTCGTCTTCAAACGGGAAAATCCACCTCCGAATTCGTCGGAAAGCGGAAAAAAGAAAAATTTCAGTTCCCGATTTGCGGAATTGTGTGGAAAAGAAAGGATTTCGTAGGAATTCTGCGACTTTGATGACGAATATAAATATATAGAGGAAGAGAGAGGTGAAAATGGGGGTGATTTAATGAATGGTAAATGGTAATAATTAGAAGACGCGTGATTTGATTGGGCGTCCATTGCTAACCTCAGGATTGGTTTCGTCTTCTCTTACAAGATTAGATAGACAGATTCTTGAAAACGACCTCGGCTTTCGACCACCTTGTGAGACTTCGGTTGGGGATGCTTAGAAGTTGAACGGACAACGGATTCATTCCCGTCCCGGCCGTATCCACGTGGGTGCGGTCGGAGTATTATTTTTATAATTTTTTATCATGTGTCCTTCAATTATAATATGCAAAATATAAATTTAAAAAATTCACCGCTTTTTGTCTAACATAAAAAAGGACCTCGTAAATTATTTTTTTAAGATCGATGTATCCACGTACTTGGAATACCTTTCTAGTTGGGCACGGATTAAAATTTTCAATCGTGTCAAGTTGAGTTGGTCAGAATTTAGATTGAGTCACTAATTGAAGTTGAGTTGGGTTAAGCTAAATTATAAATTTTAACATACATTTGATTGAATTTATAAAAACTCTTATCAATCGGTCAGAGTTTTGGCAATAGTGACTTATATATTGAAAGCAATTTCAAAGTAATTTGAATTCAAAACTTTCAGTAGGTGAGATATGTTCTTTATCGTCAAATCAACTATTGGTAAATTTATAAATAATGTTTCTTAACATCTTATATTATTCTTAAATAAAATTTAAAGCGAGATCAAAATATCAAACTCAGGACCTTATGGATCTTGAACCTCCAAAGTCAAAAGAAGAAAAAGTCTATAGAAAAATTCTAAAAAATTATGAAATCTGATGTATTCGTGAGAAATTGAGTCATGCGTGGTTCTTATCTAACTAATTCGTGAGAGCAACTTAATCTCAAAATTTCTTACAAACAATTGATAAATTTTGACTCAAACTAATTCCGAAGGATTTGTTATTTCCTTCACCTTATATGAAAAGGGAAGTAATAATACGCGGCCTAAATAGTGTGTTAATACTGAATTTAAAGTGTGTTAATACTGAATTTAAAGGTTAACATAAAAATAATTAAAGCCGTTGATGTTGAAATTGGAGTTATGAAAGAGAGATGCGTAACGGATCACTTTGTTGTAAAGGCATTAGGCCGACATATTCAAGCCATTTAAAGCTTCATCGGGCCAACAATTATTAAACCAGTTTTCCTTATACCTACATGCATTTACTCGTTAAATCCACATGAAACAGTTCTTTTCAAAAAAATAACTCTTAGAAATTAAAAGAAAAATATTAAAAATAAAATTTAAATTTTGAAAATATTCAAATATAGGATGTATGATTAGATTTATTGGCTTCAAAATGGATGGCAGATGCACTCATTCTTATATTAGGACAACATATGATCATTACTCTATGAAAAATCAAATATTGAATATTTGAGTGCATACTATATGTTTTATATAAAATGGTCAGTCATCCTAACACAGACAAAATTTGTTAGGAGACACGAAATAGAGTAAAATTTCCTTTTTAACCCTACAGGTGTACCACTCATCAAGTACCGGTGAACCGATAATACGTCACTATGCATGTATATGTTCTGCATATCAGTTCACCAGTGCTTGATAAGTGGTACACCGGTATGGATAAAATGGAGATTTCACTACATCCTATGTCTCCTAACAAATTTTGTTTGTTTTAGAATGGGCGTCCATATAAAATTGTTGTAAAAATATTTTGGAAAAGAAGGTAAATTCACATGCTAACGTTTTCTAACAATACAACCCAATTTCATCTAAAAAAATTCAGATTTTGTCATTTATATGTTAAAATATTTTAAATTGAGCACACTTAATCTAAACTAAAAACAACATTTAAACACATTATTCTTTTATTATCACAGGTTTTAACTCATGTATGTTTTACCTCAAGTTCAAAAATCTTAATTGAATGCCTCTATATTTTATAGCCTAATGGCACCATATAAAAGAAAAGCCTTTTTATTTTTATTTTCCATTAAAAATAATTTTTTATATCATTTTTTAGTTTTAAAAGACTAAATAAAATTAAATATAATATTTATTATCACCTATAATCAACTCGACCATAATACCATCCCTAATGCCCAATGTCTCATATGAAAAAAGATCATCGATAACAAAGATAATTCCTACTTTCTATTATACAAGGATTTTATCTTAAAATAACAAAGAATTAATGATACTTTTAATATAAAAAATAAATATAATTAATTATTTATTATTTTAAGTAAGACCATTTGTTGGCACTAAATAGTGTAAAAATGCATATATTTGCGATAACTCATATGGATGACAATCAATACGCTTGGTTGCTTATGGGAATTGAACTACTGATTTATAGAAGTTTGACAATTGACATGAAATGCACCAAACTTCTTTTTTTTCATTTAAAAAAACTTATTCTAAATTTGTAAAAGCATGATCTTTAGAAACTATAAAGTCTGATGGTCAAGAATCGATTTCTATGGTTTAAGAAAAATGAGAGAAAATGGATTGATGAGGCTACTTATTCCAGTTTCAATTCAGTTGTTCTAACATAGAAAGAAAGGGAAAGCGAGAGGTAGGCATGGAAATAACCAGGCTCGGCCATGGTTATAGGCGGTATAGACTACCACTTAGGGTCTCCAAAATAGGTTTAAAAAATAACATGCAGTAGGATTGTTAAGATTTTAGGGCATCCGTAGTAGAACCCCATCTTAAAAGTTTTATTTAGGGCATTTAAGATTTTAGAGTATCTCAAAGTCGACGCTGAAAACAACCCACATAAACTCTATTTTTCTTTTTTCATACTTTACTTGTTCCGGATTTTGAAAACCATGGTCGTAAAGCACCTCCGCGGTGCAAGGCATCTAAGAGTCACGGTTTATCTCCAATTTTAGTGGTGGGAGTGAAACTCAATATATAAAGGGAAATCATATTTTTCAAAATCTTTAAATATTTAGTCAAAATTCATTAGATTAGATTAATAGATTTTAACAGTCAAATTAGCTTCGAATACAATTCACGTGGGGTGAGGGGTGGGGGTCCACAACGGGCCACACAATTCATAGTTTGCAATGGAGTTCATTCAAACTCATTTACTACATATGGACGTGATGTTTTTAAGTGGGCCAACGATCCTCTCATGGACATTTTGTATTTAGCGACACGGGTTTTAGTGTATTCCCGATTTTATCCATTGCATGAATAGTAAAATTTCAATGGGCTGATTTTTACTGTTCATGTGAATTTCGGCGAGCCGATTTGAAATTTCGGAGAGCCAAATTACACTGTTCATGAATTTTGGCGTGCCGATTTGAAATTTCAAAGAGCCGAATTGCATTGTTCAAGAATTTTGGTGAGCCGACTTGTAATTTCGGATAGTCGAATTGAACTGTTCATGAATTTTGGCGAGCCGACTTCCAATTCCAGATAGCCGAATTGCATTGTTCATGAATTTTGACGAGCCGATTTGCACTGTTCACTGTTCATGAATTTTAACATTTTTTTCCTTCGATACGGCAGGTAGATGGCAAATTGGACATCAAGATAAAACTCGTGTCTGTATACACAAAATGCCCGTGTGAGGATCGCTGGTCTTTCAAGCGTACTCAATAAATTGTCAAACAAACATCAACGTGTACTTTGACAAAAAAAAGAAGGGTAGCGATCTTCCCACGGGTATTTTGTGTAATCCGACACGAGTTTTAGTGTATTGCCAATTTTACCTTTTGCATGAACAATAAAATTTAGGCTTGTAATTTACTGTTCATATGAATTTCGGTGAGATAATTTTACTGTTCATGGGAATTTCAGCAAGACAATCTTACTGTTCATGGGAATTTCGGCGAGTCAATTTTACTGTTCATGCGAATTTCGGCTAGTCGATTTTACTGTTCATGTAAAGGGTTAGTGTCACCCCCCGACCCGACCGATGGGCCCGGAACGCGACTGATTTTTTTTTTTTTTTGAAGATAAACAGAACCACAAGCATTCTTACTGGGCCGGATCAACAGTTAGGCCCAGCGGTTACACATTAGCCCATCAAGTGGACTCAAACATGTACCATATGCTTCCCAAAAATCAAGATACAACAACATCAATACATAACATGCTCAAATCAAAAACCAACATTGATTAATACAACGCAAAATAAAATCACTCATTAATTCATCATTCAAAAACATTGTCTCCAAAGGCAACATAGCCTATTACATCAAATGGACATAAATTAAGTACCACATCCGGTACCAAAAAAAAGACAATGGTTCCAAGAACCAACAGGAAAAGATCAGGGCATTCCTCTTCGGGAGAATCCCAAAACACTGCTTTAACTTAATCGCCCTAAGCTTGAAAGAGAGGGTCCTCCTCCTCGGGTTCATCGCCTGAAAGGTGAGTGGTGTGAGCTAACTAGCCCAGTAAAGGATAATTAACAATGCAAATTTAGTAAATACAAAACAGGTTAGCAACAGTTCAATATCACATGCTTGATAACAATAAGCATAATCTCAAAATAATATGTCAACATCATTAAACCACTGCCATTATCCACCGTAACGCCTGCCGACTATACTGAGACCAGTATTAAGTCCCGACACGGTCAAAATATATCCTTACAAGTACATCTCCGGCTCTTAAACGTAGCCGATACTGACACCCTCAAGTCAGCAATTGGCGACAACATGGTCCGCCCATGGTCCAGTAGACATAAACCATCTCTCATATGGCCGATATTGATTCAATAGCCCAGGTACGTGGAAGCAGTCTTACATACACATACGATCAACATCGTAATATCATAATCATCGCAGCACTCTTACCATAGTGCATCATGTATAGGCACATGAGTGGGTTCATCAAAAGTCGAAACCACTCATTGCTCAATATAACACCTGTTTACAAAATCTGCAGAGTTAAGTTCCCTCACCGTTATGTGTGGTTTACGCGGTCTCTGTTCAAACAACACACAAGTGCACAATCAATATACAGATCAAATACATACACACGAGTAGTATTTTGAAATCTCACGTTTTCCCATAAAATATCCGAGGTATATGGAATTTCTCATACTTGGTTTCTATCCTTTTTAAATCATCCACAAGATAATAATATAGTAAAAAGGGGCTCAGTCCAAACTCATATTGTCTTCTGGGCATTGACCAGATTGACTTATTGAGTGAGGTCTAGATCTTCGGGTCACTTCTCGGTTGTCTTCTGGATAGGACCAGAGCTGACATTTTGAGTAGGCCTCGAGGTCACCCAGTGCCCGACTATAGTGTCGGCCTGAAAGTGAATCACTCAGTTCCCGACTAGTGTCGGACTGAAAGCGGATACAATAGTATTTACACTATAAATAATAAGAGAAGAGGGTTAGTACAATTTTAATTAACAAAGGGGGGGTATAAATCATCACATCACATAATCTAACAAATTTTTTTTTGAATAAAATAATAATATTTAATTATTTAATTATTTATTCATTTTTTTCTCCAATGGAAACTAACATTTAAAATCACAAGCAACTATAATCTCAAATAATTTTTTTTTTGAATAAAATAATAAGATTTATTTATTTAATTATTTATTCATTTTTTTTTCAAAAAGGGGACCAGCATTTCAAAACATGAGCAACCATAATCTCAAATAAAAATAAATTTTTTTTCTATAAAATAATAATATTTTTTCTTCTTCTTTTTCTTCCCCGTTCACTGTCTGCAACAGACAGTGAACGGTGGCTGTGAATAGTAAAATCGAAAATGGGAAAAGGGCTATTTTCTGGACTCGGTTTTTACATCTGACCGGTCCGATGGATTCCTCCGGGAGTCCTCTTTCCATAGGGAGAGGTTTGGAGCTTTGAAACTCAGTGAGCCATCCGATCTTAACACCGGAAGCTCACTGATACGAGGAACCCTAGAATTTTTCCTAAATTTTGAAATCATTTTTCTCACTGAAAACGGAGCCAAATTCAAAAAAAATTTATTCCAAACCAGTCGAAATTGAAAGGGGGATGCAGTGGTTACCTTTGATTGAGTTTCTGGGCTGAAATCCGGATTTTTTTCTAAAAATCTCCCTCTAAGTTACTGTCTGAAAAAAAAGAGGGAAGAACAGAGAGTCGACCGGGTTTTGGCTAGGTTTTTTGTAAGAGAGAGAAGAGAGAAGGAAGAAGAGAAGCTGGAGTTAAAACCGACGACTGAGCCGATTTTTATAGAGAAAAGGCCGGGAAATCCGGCTGTGCATGGAGCGACGATCGGCCGGAATTCCGCTGCGCAGCAGCGACGATGGGACGGGACGGGGAAAATAATCATCGCCGGCAGCGACGATGGGACAGGACCACGGCGAAACGCCGAAAAATCGGGAAGCAGCAGCGCCCGCACGCCGCTGACGCTGATACAGTAAATTTTTTTGGGTTTTGCAGATCAGCCCTCTCAGAATTTCTAAATTGCAGAAAAGGCCCCAGTTTTAATAAAAACCTGATTTTTAACTAAAACAATAATTTCAAAAGCTCAAAAATTTAATCCAACCTTACAGATAGGTTGGGTTTTAAAAAATCTTAATCACAATAAAAATTTTGGAATTTAACTCTTATTAAAAACCATTTATTTAAATAAAAACCATAAATTTACACTATTTACTTAAATAAAGAATTGTTAAATAAACAATTTAGAAACATCATTTTGAGATGAAATGAAATATTTAGATCATTTTTAAAATGGTCTAACATCAAACACCATTTTCAAAATTTATCTCCTTTCCGAAAATATTTTAAATAATTAAAACTCTCTTTCGGGGTTTTGACGGGCTATATTTAAATATCATTTTCTGAAAATAATTTTATTTCAAATTCAGAAATGTAAATCCTTCATTAAGGAGAACATTGTTCACCAATAATATTCACAAAATTACACAATTTATAAAATATACATAACAAGCGGCAAATTACCAAAATGCCCCTCCAGCTCGACGAGCTAAATCACTGAGTTTTCAGGCTCAGAACGGGCCAAACTTGGGCTTTCCTCGAAGCCCTAACTAAAATCTCCGAGATTAATTGGTTAAACAAACTTAACGAGTTAAAAGACGCCTAATCTCGGACAAGGTATTACAGTTAGTGAGTCAATTTTACTGTTCATACGAAAAGTAAAATTGGCAATATATTAAAAATCATGTCTGATTAAACAAATCTCCAGCGGGAGCATTGCTACACAAAAAGAATTTGAAAAAGCTTAAAAGGACTTAAAAAAGAGTTAGAAAAAGGTGAAATAGTATATCATGATGTATAGAATAAGCTTTAACACACACATACACCCACAAATTAGTTGTACTAAAGTTTGATACAAATAGCCCAATCGTTGTACTTGAGTCCAGATATGGGTTGCTTTGACTTACGTACGGTGCTTAAAATTTCATAAAGGGAGTGCTTACACATACTCAGTTTTCCTATCTCTACACACTTGAATCTGAATTTTTGTGATAAATTACCATTTTACTCCCGTATTTCTAATCATTCGAATGAATGCCCAGTTCATTTTGGCATTCATTCGAATGAATGGGCTGAACAATAACACGAAATACTGCTCAGCCCATTCATTCGAATGAATGAGGCACGAATGAATCATTCGAATTGAATATCCGGACTAATTACGATAATCTGATAAAAATACTTTAAGACTTAAAAGGTCTTTTGACACTTCCAAATGTGTTTTCGGCAGAGCCTGGGGATACCCTTATTTGTAAAATACTGTGTTTTAAATATTTAGGAGTGTCAAAAGACCTTAAAGTCTTAAAGTATTTTTATCAGGTTATCGTAATTAGTCCGGATATTCAATTTAAGAAATTTAAGAAATACACAGTGTTGAAAAAATAACTGTCTATGTTACCGATGCTATAAAATATTCTTTAAAATATAGACAGTTATTTTTTAAGCACTGTGTATTTCTAAAATTTCTCAAATTGAATATCCGAACTAATTACGATAACCTAATAAAAATACTTTAAGATTTAAAGGTCTTTTGACACTTCCAAATGTGTTTTCGGCACAGTTTAGGAATACTTTTATTTGTAAAATACTGTGTTTTAAATATTTAAGAGTATCAAAAGATCTTGAAGTCTTAAAGTATTTTTATCAGATTATCGTAATTAGTCTGCATATTTAATTTGAAAAATTTTGAAAATACACACTGCTCAAAAAATAATTTTAAAGTTTTAAAATAAATTTTATTATTTAAAATCATTTGAATGATTAGTTCATTCGAATGAATGAGGCCCATTCATTCGAATGATTCATTCGTATCTCATTCATTCAAATGAATGGGCTGAGCAGTATTCCGTGTTACTGTTCAGCCCATTCATTCGAATGAATTGAAATTACACTTGGACATTAATTTGAATGAATGCTAAAATAAATTGGACATTTATTCGAATGATTCGAATGAATTGAAATTACACTTGGACATTAATTTGAATGAATGCTAAAATAAATTGGACATTTATTTTAATGATTAGAAACGCAGAGGTAAAATAATAATTTGTCACGAAAATTCAGATTACACCGAGTGTGAACATGGGCACCCTTTCAAAAAGAAAAACGCAGAGGTAAAATAATAATTTGTCACGAAAATTCAGATTACACCGAGTGTGAACATGGGCACCCTTTCAAAAAGAAAAAGATATGCTTTTACATTGATCAAAATGTGGAAATTCATTAAGTCGGATGAATACACTTTTAAAGTCCACTTGAGTACGATTGTAATTAATGGGGGTAAAGGGGGATCAAATTGAAAAAATACCCACGAATCGAAAAAAGAAGCATAACTTCTAGTCTCGGCTAATCGATACAAGCCGCCAATACTTTTCACTCTCTTCCTTTTTTTTTATTTTTTTTTTTTCTTTAAAAAAATTATAGAAAATCAAGAAAATTCTGAATTTCATAAATATGTAATTCTATCGTTAAATAGCGGTCATTTATGTATTCAAATGTTGTTCTTAAGTTACGAAATCAAAAATTCTAAAAGGTTTTTAAAAATGGTAGAAAAATAACAAAAAAATGTTCAGAGATTTTTTTTTTTTTTGAGCAGTCATAAAATAGATTTCATTAAAAGAGAGAATAAAATACAAGGATAAAAGGAGGGTCTAAAAGGGATAGATCCAAACAGAAACAAAAAGGAAAGATGGAAAATAAGAAAAATGTAAGCAAATAGAATTACTGTAATAAAAAAACTCCAACCCATAAGTTATCAACTCCCAATTTTGCGAAATAATCCGCCACCCCATTGGCCGATCTTCCAATTTTAGAGAAAGATACTCCCATTCCTTTAACCAATTCTCTCACCTCCCTAACCACACTTGACAATCTCCAAGGTGGGAGCCGTAAACCCGATGCCCATGAAAGCATTTGCCGAATCCCCTTCGATAACCAGATGACCTTGACCAAAAGTCTCCCAAATGACTAATGCTCTCCTGATGCTAAGAATTTCTGCTTCATTAGATTCCTTCAACCCTACCGACTCAGAGAACATTATGGCTGACTCTCCACTGTGATTTCTAAACACTCCTCCGATCCCCGCTGGACCCGGTTTTCCTTTTGATGATCCGTCAATATTAAACTTCCAAGCTCCTAGATGGGGGACTCCCATTTGTCCTGTTTCCTAACTTTCCGATTCTGAAACCTCATGGAATCCTCCCAAGAAACCAAAAGGTCATTGATTTTAAGCCTTTTGAAAAGTGGATCAGCTACCAACCAAGAAAACTAAAGCCACTTAGCTTTATGAAAAAGGTCGGAATCAGTGGACGAAATACCCTCAAAAAGTCTAGAGTTCCTTTCCTTCCATAAAGACCAAACAACCACTGCTGGTAGGGATTGCCACGCACAATTCAATCTAGGTTTAAGCTTATGAATGTTCCAAGCTCCTATTAACTGAGATAAGGAGTTTGAAAAGACCCAAGGAATCCCCAAGAATTTAGTGAAATTCACCCAAAGACCTTTGGCCATATCACAATTAAGAAACAAATGATTGACTTCTTCCAATGAAGATTCACATAGAACGCAATTTAGAACATCATCACCATCACCCCTAAGAAGGCCTCTCCGATTCAGTTCTACCCTAGTCAAAATCTTCTCCTTAAGGGTGCACCAAAGAAAAATTTGTACCCTCGGTGGAATTGTATTCTTCCAAATAGATTTCGAGATCTTCTCATCATTAAGTAACTGACATTGAGCCAATTGAGTCAAGGCTTTCACTGACAACATACCAGAGGAGTCACCTGACCAAATCATTTCATCGTCATCCGACGGCAAGAAAGGAAATCCCTCCAAAAGTGACATGAGCTCGGAACGACTCTCCTCTTCAAAAGACCTTAAACTTCTGCGAAATTCCACTTGCCAATCAACCACCCCATTGTTCCATCTAACCACATCTTGAACCAAAGCATTTGCATTCTTCGATATTCTAAAAAGTCCTGGGAAGCAATCTTTTAAAGTCCTCTCTCCTAACCATAAATCTTTCCAAAACAGTGTTTTATTACTTTTTCCAACCAGGAATCTGATGTTTTGTCTAAAAAGATTACCCACCACCCCCTCACCCGAACCCAATCTCCACCAAGCTCTGACAACCGAGGAACCTAGACTTTCTATTTTCTCATCAAGAAACCATTCACCAGCTCCTGCAACCCCATATATAGCTGATAAGACCCTAACCCAAAGAGCTTCCTTCTCCCTACCAAACCTCCAAGCCCATTTACAGAGCAAAGCCTGATTTTTAAGATTAATAGGCCCTAAACCCAACCCCCCCTTGCTTTTGGGTTTCACAACTTCAGACCAAGCCACTAAATGAACTTTCTTTTTTGCCTCCTTGCTTCTCCATAAAAACTTCCGAAAGAGCTGCTCAAGTTTACATTCAACACCCTTAGGAAGCAGGAACAGTGATAAATAATAAGTTGGCAAGTCAAGGAGAACAACTTTGATTAGGGTTACCCTCCCACCTGATGATATGAACTTTCTACCCCAACTTGACAATCTTTTTTCCACTCTTTCTATAACTGGGTTCCAAAACCTCTTAAGCCTAGGGTTCCCACCAACTGGTAAGCCAAGATAAGTGAAAGGCAATTTTCCAACACCACAACCAATGTTTTGAGCAATTTCCTGAAGACAATCCTCCTCCAAATTTATTCTTATGACAGAACTTTTTCCTAAGTTAATCCTGAGACCCGAGACTAATTCAAAACGTCGAAGGATAGCTTTAAACCCCAAGAGCTCTTGTCTGGTGGGTTCACAGAAGAAAAGTGTGTCGTCAGCAAACTATAAGTGTGTAATTGTAGGTCCATTGGCTGCCACCTCAAAACCTTTCACAATTCTCAATTCCCTCCCTTTATCCACTAAATTATTCAAACACTCCCCCACTAAAGTGAAAATGAAGGGAGATAAAGGATCTCCCTGCCTTAACCCTCTGTTTGCATGTATTGGGGTAGTAGGGGAACCATTCACTAGAATGGAATAAGAAGTGTCTTCTATGCAAGCTTTCATCCATCTACACTATACAGGCCCAAATCCCATCCTTTCGAACAGATACCCTACGAAAGACCAATCCACAAAATCATATGCCTTTTCTAGATCAATTTTGAAAAGAATATCAGGCTTTCTATCTTTCTTCCTCATATGAACAAATTCATTGGCAATAAGAACTCCATCCAATATTTGTCTATCCTCTACAAACGCACCCTGTGATTCTCCAATTATTTCCGGCAAAACTTTTTTTAACCTCTCTGCTAACACTTTTGCTAGGAGCTTATAGATACTACCCAACAGACTGATTGGACGAAAATGGGACAGATTAACTGGGCTCTCTCTCTTAAGAATAAGGGTGATGAAAGAGTTTTTCAAGAGAATACCTTTTTAGTAATTTTATACAAACTACCCTCAACTATGTCCTTCTAGTAATTTTATACAAACTACCCTTCTAGTAATTTTTTTAGTACAAAGGGGGGAAATCTCAGGAGATTTGAACTCGCAACCTCTCACTCTCCGAAACGGAAAATTACCAGTTGAACTACCCTATATTGGATTTTTTTTTTAACAATTAAAAACCAAATTTTACTTTACACTTTAGATTCAATTTAAAAATAGCAAAAATAATACATTAACTTAAAAAAAAACAGTCATTTCAACAATGAAAAACCAAGTTTTATGTTAAACTTTAATTTTGGTTTTAAAATAAAAAATAACAAAACTATGAAAAGTAATTTTTAAAGACTACATTAACTTAAAGAACAACAAATAAACATTTCCCAAACAAAAAGAAAATGTCATTTGAACTAGGTGTCTTTGATTTTTTTTAATAAAAATATTAAGTTTACTTAAAATTATATTTTTCATATTTTATATTTATGTGGTAAATAATTCTTGAAGACTAAACTGCATGAACTTAAAGAATATAAAATAAGATAATTTTAAAATAAATTTAACAAGGAATTAAATCAAAGGGCTAAAATGCTAAATATCTTGAAACCTTAATGGAGCACTAATCTTTTATTTCACTGGAAGCTTTCTCACTACCAGGGGTACAAAGATACATCGGTCGATACTTTTCTCTTTCCTCCTCTTTTTTTTAAATATCGGCCGATATGATGCTCTCTAAAACCGATATATATCGGCCGATACATTTCGACCCCTGCTCACTACTAGTACAGTTGAGCTTGAACAAAGTCACTCCTACCAAGTCCAACAACTGTCTTATAGTTATTTTAATACCAAAATAGTAATATTTTTCCTTCATTTTTTAAATTAACAAAGATAGATAATGATGCATTTAAATGATGCGGAAGAAACTATACACAGTACAAACAAAGAGAAAATCAAAATAAGTACAAAAGTAAACACCAACCCTTATTTAACCATTTCTTACACCCTAAAAAAAACCCAAAAAAAAGACCCAACCATATTAGCAAACCCCATGCTAAGGACCACTTGGGCTACTCACCTAGTGGACAATGGCGGTGCAGGCTCTGGGACATTAGTCTTATTAGGTCAATACCTCAGGATACCCTCGATATCCAAAAAAAAATAAGGAGAAAATAGATGAAAAGAAAAAACTGATTTAAGGAAATAAAGAACCAAACCACACATTACGAATCATGATTGGGATAGGACTACTGAGCACTATTGGTAAGACATGGCCATCCACGATGAGTATGAGGGGAACCTTCTTTACCAATTCATTAACAGGTCTTTATAGGGGACTGCTTTCAATCATCCCTCCATTAACTCTTAAAGACCTGTTAATTTCTGTAGTTAACCCACAAATATGATAAAAATCTAAAATGTGTGGCAGAGTCTCCTACAAAGTGATGCTGGAGGACCAGCTTCTATTCTTGTAAATGCAAGCAATTCAAATTGACAGAGACAGAGAGTCTCTGGTACATATGTGGGTATGGGAGTGAGTAAAGACCTGTCCACTTAGAATGTATTACAGATGTAATACCCTTTTTTTGAAAAAAAGTTAACCCTGCCTGGCCATAGTATCGGCCGCTGAGTTTGCTGACTGAGGTACCCAAGCAACCTTAAAATCATAAGTACCGATAGAATGACGAATCTTCTCAATTTTGTCCAAATAAAGCTAAGGACAAAGGGAGCCCAACGCCCAACCTACCACTACTTTAGAATCACCTTCCACCAAATTACCTTGAACCACTAGCTCTTCCATCTCCAGTATGCCTCTCCATAATGCAAACAGTTTCACCTCAATTACCGACCCATTAGGGAGAGGGCCAACAAAAGATGTAATACCCTTTTTCTTGCAAGTAAAAAAAAAATCATTCGTTTTGTTCACTCCTGTGTCTTGAAATGTAGGAGATCATCTTGCTACCGGATAATCTATCTACATCTTGTTCTTCCCATTACTATCTCAATGGAAGTTCATAGTCAACCTAGAGATAATATGTTATTTTGAATGAGCAGAGTATAGTATGTTGCTAATAATCATCATCATTTGGAACAACAATACCACAATAACACATGCATTTCATTGAAATGAGTAACATCAAGAAAAGGCTTTTGTAATCTAAATACTCAAATTTCAAAAGATCACCACCATCATCAAATGATTAGGTGAGACACAAGGGACAGCATATCAAATCATCAAGAAGGAAAGTAAAACAACAACGAGGAACAACCATTCAATAAAAACATTGAATCTTGCTTCTGAACTAGTATTCGAGGCATCTATGTTGCTACATATTTTAGCATCTAAAAATACCCTAAAATGGGTGGCAAAGACTCCCACAAAGTGATATGCTGGAGACAAGCTTCTATTCTTGTAAATGCAAGCCGTTCATATTGACGGGCACAGAGTGGAAGATCTGCTGATATGAGAGTGAGCCAAGATGTCCACTTAGAATGTATTACAGATATAAAACCCTTTATTTTTTTGTAAGTGAAAAAAAAAAAAAAGACAAATCATTTGTTTTGTTCACTTCTGTTATTTGAAATGTAGGAGACATGTAGCCACCTGATATTTATCTACATCTTGTATGCTCCATTTCTATCTCAATGGAAGTCCACTGTCATTCAAGGGATAAATTTGTTGAATGAACAGAGCAGAATATGTTGCTAATAATCATCATCATTTGGACCCAGAATACCACAATTCCACTTCTGCATTTTATTGAAATGAGTAACATCAAGAAAAGGTTGTTGCAATCTAAAGACTCAAATTTCAAAAGACAAAACCACCAACATTAAATGATTAGGTGAGACACAAGGGACAACAAATGAAATTTAACAAGAAGAAGAAAAGCAAAACAACAGTTATTTTGAGTTCCTCCCATTCAATAAAAACGTTGAATCTTGCATCTGAACTAGTATTTGAGGCATCAATGTTGCTACATAATTTAGCATCTAAAAATACCCTAAAATGGGTGGCAGAGACTCCCACAAAGTGATATGATGGAGACCAGCTTCTATTCTTGTAAATGCAAGCCCTTCATATTGACAGGTACAGAGTCTGGTAGATCTGTTGGTATGAGAGTCAGCCAAGACATCCACTTAAACTGTAATACCCTTTTTTTAAGTAAAAAAATCATTTTCTTTGTTCACTCCCGTCGCATGAAATGTAGGAGATAATCTTGCTACCTGGCATGTATCCACATCTTGTGTGTTCTGTTTCTACCTCAATGGAAGTCCATTGTCATCCTAGACAAAAATATGTTATCTTGAATGAGCATAGCAGAATATGTTGCTAATAATCATCGTCATTTGGACCCATAATACCACAATTCCACTTCTGCATTTCATTGAAATGAGTAAACAAGGTACAGCAAATCAAATCATCATGATGAAGGAAAACAAAACAACAATGAGGAACTATTATTCAATAAAAGCATTGAATCTTGCATCAGAACTAGTATTTGAGGCATCAATGTTGCTACATAATTTAGCATCTAAAAATACCCTAAAATGGGTGGCAGAGACACATAAAGTGATATGCTGGAGACCAGCTTCTATTCTTGTAAACGCTAGCCCTTCATATTGACAGGCACAGAGTGTGGCAGATCTGTTGGTATGAGAGTGAGCCAAGACGTCCACTTAGAATGTATTACAGATGTAATACCCATTTTTTTAAGGAAAAATAAATCATTTGTTTTGTTCACTCCTGTTGCTTGAAATGTAGGAGATCATCTTGCTATCTCATATTTATCTAAATTTTGCATGTTACGTTTCTATCTCAAAGGAAGTCCATTGTCATCCTAGAGATCAATATGCTATCTTCAATGAGCAGAGCAGAATATGTTGCTAATAATTATGGTCATTTGGACCAAGAATACCACAATTCCACTTTTGCATTTTATTGAAATGAGTAACATCAAGAAAAGGCTGTTGCAATCTAAATACTCAAATTTCAAAAGACAACCACCATCATCAAATAATTAAGTGTGACACAGGGGACTGCAAATCAAATCATCAAGAAGAAGGAAAGCAAAACAAAAATGAGGAACTCCCATTCAATAAAAATATTGAATCTGGTGTCTTAACAACTAGTATTCGAGGCATAGATGTTGCTACATAGCATCTAAAACAAGAACAAGAAAAAGTGCAAATTCAATGATTTCTACACTACAAGACTTACCTGATATTTTCATACCCTACTCCGGCGGTTCTCATCTTTACCATCACTTTCACCTTCCTCACCATTCAAGTGCTGCTTGGCCACTGCTGCAGACTCCTGCTGAGAAGATG
This sequence comes from Chimonanthus salicifolius, assembly GCA_013350335.1. Lineage (NCBI taxonomy): Eukaryota > Viridiplantae > Streptophyta > Magnoliopsida > Laurales > Calycanthaceae > Chimonanthus > Chimonanthus salicifolius. The sequence goes on from CM023533.1 coordinate 11,356,833, forward strand.
CAGGGCCTCCAAGCCCACTGACCGACTGCTGATAAAGAACACCACCCGCGATTGTAAACATCAAGCAAAGCAAACCGAAGGGGCTCGCGTGCTTATCCCAAATCGACACATTGATCGCAACAGTGAGGAACTTATTAACAACACCCGTCACTGTAAAAGCGGTGGCAGAGATCGCCTTCCTACACGCGAACCCAAAGAAACTGATGAGAAGCCCGAATACACACGACAATGCTACTGCAAAAAATGCACCAGGCTCCACCAAACTGTCACTGGCATTGCGTGATCCAACTGCGGCCAGCACTTCCTTATACTCTCCAGTCAGAATCCAGAAGATAGGTGCCATCATTAAAGACAAGAGATTGTTGTAAAGGACAAAGCCCCAAGTGTTCAAACCAAGATTGCTGACCATGTGTTTGATGTAAACCATCTCAGTGGTTATGGTGACAAGGTAGGCGAAGGCCCATGAGTAGGCGGTGAGAGTGAAACCCGAATCGTTGGCGACATACCCGACGGCCCCACCGAGAATTGTGATCAAAGAGAGGAAAGTGAGCTTGGAGGGCCAGGGCTGGCGGCGAAAGGTAGTGTCGGCGATGGCGACTAGGAGTGGGGTGAGGGAGCGGAAGACGATGAAGGTGTCGACATTGGCGTGGCGGAGGAGGTTGGTGTTGGTGAAGATGGCGAGGTAGAAGACGGTGGCGGCGGGCAGGAATTTCTTGGCAGTGTCCCAGGAGAATGAATCGTGGTAGAGAAAACCGAGTTTTCCCAAAACCCAAACACCGAGGGCGGAGGTCAAATACTGGAAAGCGGTGAGAAGGCCAGGGTAGTTAAATTGGGTGATGGCAAGCTTGTTGATGACGGCGAGGAGGCTGGAGCAGAGAGCGTAGCCCACGACGAGGCTGCTCGTCGCATAATACTGCTTCGATGGGGAAGACATTTTGGGGGGAAGATAGGTGGAATTGGGATTATTTTCCAAGAAATTGGAGTAGGAATGGGAATTTGAGGGGATTTAGAGATCTGGGTTTTGATATGTCATTATCATGTATCAGATTCAAACGTTGGTTTGATTGAGAATTGGTTTTGAGTTGGGTATCAAGGTAGGGAAGAGAAGGGAAGGAAAGACGGGGAAAATGCTGTTTGGATGTAAAGAAATTAAATAAAATGGCAGATTAGATCTGAATTTAAAAAGTGTGAGAAATAAAAGCGCGTTAAAGAGATATGTCAGAATGGCGGAAGACTAGAGCAGCAGCGGCGACGGCAGCAGCACGGTCGTCGGTGGATGGATATTTTTCCAGCAATGTGGGGGCAAATGGAAATTCGTGATCTTGAGATCTTAATCGGTTGATCTCAACCGCCCACTCTTTTCCAAGATCGTCTGTCAACCGTGGATCCTCTGGTGTCCACTACCTAGACGGTCGGCGAATCGCCCGTCGTCCGTCGCGAGTCTGGACTGTTTGTTGTAGACTTGTGATAAAACTAATTAAAATAGATAATTTTGACAGATAAATTTTTTATTTTCAGAAACTCAAATGATCTGTTTTTATGAAAAAAAAAAAAAATCTAAAACGATTTTCCTGACTCATCTGATCTCAATAACATGCACCGGTCTTTTAATCACACTAATTCTATCAAATTCAAGTTGAGATGGTCACCAATAAAAAAATATTGGGCAATATTATTGTTTAATAATTAAAAATAAAATATCGACTAATATTTCGATGGAGATATTAATAGTATATCGTATCGGCTGATATATCGGTGGATAAAATAACGATATATATCAACCGATATGATATGTATCAACGAATATTAAAACAATCGAAGATTAGACAAAATGGACGAGACTTTTATAAATCAACTCCTCTTACTCAAATTTATTTTTTTTTTCAATTGAAGGGGAGACCCAAAAATTACTATAAAAATAGTACTTAAATCTGCCTAGAAAATTGCCTCTAAATTCAAATATTTTTATTTGGCTCCAAATTTTGAAAACAAAACAATTAAAATATGAGTTTCGTTAAAAAGTTAACAATTTCAAATTTTATTTTTTTGAAGAAAAATACTACAGTAGGGACTTATCATATTCTAGATTAGGAATTTTTATCGAATTTTTCATTCTGCTACCATCCTAAATGTTCCAATCCTAGACATTCCAAGTGTAATTCTTGATGCAGCCAATGCTTGGAAAGTGGAGACTATATATCATATACTTATAGGTGGTTTTTTTTTATAGGTCTGGAGGTGTTCAGGTGTCGCATTTGACTAGTCTTCTGGAGTGTGTGAAAATCTCCTTATCTGCACACATTGGATAAATTGATGGGATCTTACTTTATACATATTCTCATAGGAAGGTGGTCCTTATTGAAGCTCACATGTTAGCCAAAATGAATTGTCCAATAGAAGTTATTGGCTTTAATTAGTTCAAGTAATTGCAGCATATCAGCGTCCTTGAGTAGTTTATTAATAAATTTTTATTTTTTATTTTTCTAAGGTAGGTGATAAGTTTTAACTATTAAATATTTAGAAAAGACAAAAGGAAGAATATAACTTATGCTTACCAATAAGCACGTTCTAATATTGAAATGATTGTATTGGGTGAAACACTCTGCTCCTATGATGTGACCTCAGAAATCAATGGGTTTGGGTTATGCTTTTGTATATCTCAAGTCGGGTCAAGTTCAGAAAAAATAAATCCGTATGAAATTCGGATAGAGTTGGGTTGAGAAATTTAAAATCAATTCGACTCGACATAATTTGAGTGCACCAACTTATAAAACAATACTTGGGTTGAGTCGAGTAAAAAATTTGGGTAAAGTTGGATTGAGTAACTTGGGTCAGCAATTTGAGTTGGATCAAGTCGGATTCAATAATTTTTTACATGGGTTAGATTGAATTTATTGAAATCCGACTCAATTCAACCGACTCGAATTTCAATAATAATGGAAAATTGGAGACCTCCATCTTTCTTTGAGTAAGACTGAGGTGGGTAATATGACCCTATCTTTTTTTGAGTAATGACAACGTTCATAATATTATGCAAATCACATATATTAAGTGACTATAAAATTTAAATTTAAGATTTTTTTTGTTTTAAATTAAAGTGTCTGCCATTTAAACTATTTCGTGCTGTTTAAATTTTGAAATAATCATGAATTGTATAAACATTGCAAGCGTGAATCACAAGAATACTGATGGGCTGAAACCATGCTCCGCCCTCTGTCCTTTTTCATCAATGCATGGCCAAGAGAATTTATGGTGTTCTCATTTGGTGGGGCCCTTTTTCTCAGTGATGCAGCAGCATCCTCACTGTAAAATTATTTAGTAAATTCTTTAAATACCTTTTAACATTTATTTTAAATTACAAAATAATTTGTTTGAAATTATTATTAGATACAAGGAAAGCTTTAAGTGCAATCAATAAAATATTTATAAGTCAATGATATATATTGTAGGAGATCTATTGAGACTCATTTTGAATTTTTACTAATTTTTCACTTTATGTAGATGAATTATATTTTTAGAAGCTTGACTTGTTTGATTTCAATAATAAATATAAATAAAATGGAATGAATCAGATATATTTAAACTTAAAATAAGTTTAAATTCATCTTATTCATTGATCAAGTAAGAATTGCAGATGAAGCCTCCATTAATGAGTGGAATAAAGGAAAAAAAGAAAAGAAGAAAAAGTAAAAGAAAGATTTAAATAAGGATTGAACCAATTTTCAGTCTAAGGTTGAACTGATTTCTTCATGTTAAGGTGTCATTCATAGCACTTGTTTGGCTGTAAAAAATTATTACCCCTCTTTGGAAGGGGAAAACTAGGAAAGGCCATGCATTATTGGTGCCCGAACACAAGTACCACATTTGAGACCTATTTTATTTTGAATATAATTTGTTAAAATTATTTTTTCCTTTAATTCTAATTTTTCATAATTTTCATTGAGTATAATTTCTACTATGAGTTGAATTAAACATAGTAGATCAAAATATTTATTCAATAGTTCATTTTTAATTATAAAAAATCAGTATCTAACATAATTCAATGTGTCTCATTTTTCACAGTATAATAGTTTTTATGATAATCTATCTATTTATATAATTTTTATAATTATTGAATAGGCCCACTGTCTATCATGACCCGTTAGAACACCTGAACTTTTTAGTCCCGACGTCTGCAAAATCAACCCCTCTTGAAAGCATAATTTTACGAAATTTTATAGATTTTAGTATCTATGTGTGCAATTTCTCATAATCTTGATACCAATAAAGAATTTGAAATTCAGGCAACCAAACTTCCTTATAAAGAATATAAGTCGAAGTAGTTAATTTGGATCTAATATTTAGTGCCACTCAAATTGTATATGATAATGTCTTTTTCTTAGCTTTGACCCTTGGTTCATTTTACATTTTTTTTTATCGAAAACTACGAAATAGATTTATTAAAATTGAAAGGAGTAAGGACATATAAAAGTCTAAGAGAGCATAGAAATATGAGAAGATATCTCAACCTGTACAAGAATATATACCTAAAACTCTAAAACCATAACGCCCAGTAATTGTCCCACCATAAGAATACTATTATAGATAGAAAGAAATTCCCATCTTCGCAAATAAGTCAGCAACATCATTAGTTGAACGCTTGACATTAAAAGAAGTGTCCATGTCCAAGCATAAGCTCCTAATTTTCCTCACCACTAGCATCAGCTTCCATGGAGGTTGCTTTTTCCCTTTCACCCATTTAAAAATTCGCCAAATAACCTTCTATTATTAGTTTACTCTGCCTCAAAAATTTCCTACCTTATCAAGATTTTCCTAATGGCTAGGAGTTCATTCTCATAAGTCTCTCACCTCCACTCTTTCCGTGAATACCACCAATGAGCTAACCTCCTAGAGTCACGAAAGACACCTCCAATCCCTGCCGGCCCCAATTTACCACTAATGGTGCCATCAACATTGAACTTAAACACCCCCTCCAAGGGGAGAAGCCTACATCTCCCTAGTTATACCTTTTCTAGGCACTATACTCATGCAACCCTCCCATAAGCACAACGGATCAATTTCCTTGTAATCTCTAAACTCCCTATCCACTTATAACCACACACAAAGAGTCCACTTCGCTTTTCTAGTTATCTCACTTTCATCTATTCTTGCCCTCAAAACACCTGGTGTTTCTTTCGTATATATTCTTACCTTCGTCCAACAATTTCTATAAAATTTAACTTTGCATCAATTCATAGAAATTTGAAATTTTTGTTGTACGTGTCAAAATTATTATTCTCGAAAGAAATGTTTCTTGACAAGTGAGAAAACTTTTTGTCTTTTTATTAATTTTTCTATATATTTTTTAGAAATCTCATCTTTCTTGCTCTTTATTACTATAAATTAAAAAATGACAATACCAATGTCACGCCCCGACTCGACTGGTGGGCCCGAAACACGACTGATTTTTTTTTTAAGATAAACTGAACCACAAGCATTCTTACTGGGCCGGATCAACAGTTAGGCCTAGTGGTTACATACTAGTCCGTTGAGTGGACTCAAACATGTACCATATGCTTCCCAAAAACCAAGACATAATAACAACATAACATAACATGCTCAAATCAAAACCAACATTGAATTATACACAGCATAAGAGATTCAATCATTGATTCATCATCCAAAACATTGTCTCAAATGGCCACATAGCCTATTACATCATTTCAACATAAATTAAGTACCACATCCGGTACTTAATGAAAATCAATGGTTCCAAGAACCAACAGAAAAGATCAGGGCATTCCCTCCGGGGGAATCCCAAGACACTGCCTCAGTTTAATCGCCCTAAGCCTGAAATAGAGGGTCCTCCTCCTTGGGTTCATCGCTTGAAAGGTAAGTGGTGTGAGCTAACTAGCCCAGTGAAGGATAATTAACAATGCACATTAAGTAAATAAATAAAACAGGTTAGCAACAGTTCAATATCACATGCTTGATAACAGTAAGCATAATCTCAAGTAATATCAACATCATGAAATCATCAATCACTGCCATTATCCATCGTAACGCCTGCCGACTACACTAAGACCAGTATTAAGTCCCGACACGGTCAAAATACATCCTTGCAAGTACATCTCCGGCTCTTAAACGTAGCCGATACTGACACCCTCAAGTCAGCAACTGACGACAGCATGGTCCGCCCATGGTCCAGTAGACATAAACCATCTCTCATATGGCCGATATTGGTTCAATAGCCCAGGTACGTGGAAGCAGTCTTACATACACATACGATCAACATCGTAATACCATAATCATCACAGGACTCTTACCATAGTGCACCATGTATAGGCACATGAGTGGGTTCATCAAAACCAAAACCACTCATTGCTCAATATAACACCTGTTTACAAAATCTGCAGAGTTAAGTTCCCTCACCGTGATCGTGTGGTTTCGCGGTCTCTGTTCAAACAACATACAAGTGCTCAATCAATATACATAACAAATACGTACATATACGTAGTATTTGGAAATCATATATTTTTCCACAAAATATCCAGGGTTAATGGAAATGAGTCTCCTACTTGGTTTCTATCCTTTTTAAATCATCCACAAGATAATAATATAATAATAAAAGGGGCTCAGTCCAAACTCATATTGTCTTCTGGGTATTGACCAGATTGACTTATTGAGTGAGGTCTAGATCCTCGGGTCACTTCTCGGTTGTCTTCTGGATAGGACCAGAGCTGACATTTTGAGTAGGCCTCGAGGTCACTCAGTGCTCGACTATAGTGTCGTCCTGAAAGTGAATCACTCAGTTCCCGACTAGTGTCGAACTGAAAGCGTATACAATAGTATTTACACTATAAATAATAAGAGGAAAAAGGGGTTAGTACATTTTTAATTAACAAGGGGGGTATAAATCATCACAAATAATCAAACACATTAGATAAATAATAATCAAGATTAAAACAGTAATCAAACAATGTTTTAACATTTTAAAAACGGGTCCCTCGGAACATTATCTCGGAACAAGGGTGCAGTGGCTTCGGATCATCCGAACCACTCTAAACTGAGTCACTGGCTTCGGAACTTGGGGCTTGACTTCGGATCGTCCGAAGACTGGGTCTCGGACCTTCCGAAATCCATCCGAAACAGAAAAATCCGAAAACAGTAAGTCTCGATGGGTCTAATCCTCGGAACGTCCAAGGACAAGGTTCGGAACGTCCGAGAGGGTCGGTCCTTCTGAGCTTGGCTCGGTCCTTCCGAAAGAGGCTTGGCTCGCCTCGGGCGGACTGGGCTTCGGGTGAAGCTCGGAACGTCCGAGGGTTACGGTTCGGACCGTCCGAAGATCGGCTCTCGGACCTTCCGAGAGTCGTCTTCTCCAACTGTCTGCAACAACAGACAGTCACGGCGGAAAAATGGTGAAATGCGATTCCAGAAAGGGAGGGCTTCCCGGATTCGGTTTTTACATCCGTCTGGTCGGATGGACTCCTCTGGAAGTCCTCTTTCCATAGGGAAAGGTTTGGAGCTCAGAAGCTCGAAGGGTCATCTGATTTTAAGGTCAAATCCTCACGGGTACATGAAACCCATGGTTTTTCTTAAAACTTAAAACTTGTTTTTCTCAATCAAAACGGAGTCAAATTCGGTTTTGTTTGATTCTAAATTGGTTGGAATTGAGAGAGGAATGTAATGGATACCTTTGTTGAGGTTCCTGGGCTGAAATTCGGATTTTTGCAAAGCTCCCTTTAAGCTTACTGTTATTGAAAAAATAGAAACTAAGCAGGGGTCGGTCGGTCGGAATTTAAACAGAGATTAAGAGAGTAGAGAGAAGAGAAAGGAAATGCAATTCTACTGGGGAGTTTCAACCGACGGGGGAAGGGCTGAATTTATAGGAATTCAGCCCCAGGAGAGATGCCGGAATTCAGCTGCTCATCCAGCGAAGACGATGGGACGGGACATCTGGTATCATCATTTGCCGGTAAGGTAATAGATGGGATGGGACGACGGCAGCTCATCATTGCCGGAAATCCCGGAAATCCGGCCGAACGGCCAGAGCACACCTGCATGGTGTTGGTGATTTTTCCTGCGGTTGCAGATCAGCCCTCTTTTATTTTCAAATTTGCAGATAAGTCCTTATTTTAAGGAAAATTGATTTTAAAACTAAAAGTGATAAATTAAATACTCAAAAACCTGATCCAACCTTACAGATGGGTTGGGTTTTGAAAACCTTGGTCACCATAAAAATTTTAGATTTTATCTATCAATAAAAACCCTTGATTTAAACAAAAATCATATTTTTCCCAAAATTACTTAATTAAACAAATATAAAAATAACTATTTTATAAACCTCATTTTCAAGTGAAATGAAATATCTAGATCATTCCTAAAATGATCTAACACCAAATATCATTTTCAAATTTTATCTCTTTCCCAAAATTATTTAAAATAATTAAAACTCCCTTTCGGGATTCCGACGGGCGATATTTAAATATCATTTTCAGAAAATTAAATCATTTTGAAATAATAAATGCAAATCCTTTATTAAGGAGAGTATTATCCACCAATAATATACGCATATCAATATACTTCATAAAATCACATCTAAAAGCGGTAAATTACCAAAATACCCTTCCAGCTGAACGGGCTAGATCTCTGAGCTCACGAGCTCGGATCGAGCCACGACTGGGCTTCCCTCGAAGCCCTAACCGTAAACCTCAAGATCAACCGGTTAAACACGATTAACGAGGTAAAACACGCCTAATTCGGGGCAGGGTATTACAACCAAGTAAGTAGAAGTCATATTTTATTGAAAAATAAGGAATACTTACATAGTTACATCATACTTGTTGATGTTAGGGATTAGATCCAACACCCACATACACAAATCACAGATTCAATCACACACCAAACACAAACCCAGAGAACACAGGATATACGTGGTTCAGCCAACCTCTAGCCTACGTCCACAGGAGAGTGTAGATTTTATTATAGAGAAAAATACATAGATACAATATTTAAATCCCAAGATCTCTTTTGGTATCTTTCATCTCTCTCTATCTCCCTCACTACACCTCTGCTACAAGAGGCCCCATCATGGCCTCAGAAGGTACTCGGCCGAAGGCAGAGTTTACATGAAACCCACGTCTATAATATATAGCAGTATTGTCGTATCCTATGTTTAGCAATTTCCTAATGTAATTAGGAATCCCGTTTTGTCAATTGCATTATCACCAATCCTATGTAATTAGGAGTCCTACAAAATAGGCTCCTAATTTCAGTGGAATTGAGCCACATGTTCCACCAATTGATATTTTCGCAAAAATATTTACTATGAAAAATGATGAATGATACCCAAGTTAAAAAATTGAGTAAACTACCCAAGGGTGCAAAAAACTGTGATACCCCTCTCTCCCCTAGAGTCCCACATCTGTGGGAAACAAAGGAGAGGGCGGGTTTATATTAAGCCACCCATGTGTAACTTAGTGTGAGGCCTTCCTAGTCCAGTGGATGAGTAGTGGAAACAAAACCTTGAGGGAGTGGACCCCAGAGAGGACAATATCATGCTGTGTGTTATGAGCTGCATACTCTGATACCAGGTGAGAACTTTTGGGCCAGGCTAGGTGGGCCCGGGCCCAAATGCAAAACCGTGCGGGTTCGAGCTTGTATGCGAGGCCCAAAGCAGACAATATCACACTGAGTCAAGCCCTAAGCCCTGTGTGTTCAGGTCGGGTCGTTACAAATGGTATTAGAGCCGAGTTCAACACTTGGACTGTGTGGGCTTTCCTCCTTCCCCTACAGTTGTTGAGCTGGACTAGATCGAGCCGGGGACGGCTCGAGACTTTAGGGGGGGGGGGGGTGATTGTGATACCCCTCCCTCCCTTAGAGTCCCACATCGGTGGGAAACAAAGGGGAGGGCGGGTTTATATTAAGCCACCTATGTGTAACTTAGTGTGAGGCCTTCCAGTCCAGTGGATGAGTAGTGGAAACAAAACCTTGAGGGGGTGGACCCCAAAGAGGACAATATCATGTTGTGTGTTATGAGCTACGTACTGTAATACTAGGTGAGGCCTTTTCGGCCGGGCTAGGTGGGCCCGGGCCCAAATGCAAAACCGTGCGGGTTCGAGCTTGTGTGCAAGGCCCAAAGTGGACAATATCACACTGAGTCAAGCCCTAAGCCCTGTGTGTTCGGATTGGGTTGTTACAAAAACGGCTCGGCGGAAATGATTCTCTCTCCTCTTTTTTTTTTAAAAAATATCGGTATATTTTATTTTTCTAAATTAAAAAATATAAAAAAACTGAAAAAGAATTTTTTAAAAAAAAAAAAATTTGAAAATGTAAATATCGGCCAATATTTTGACCGGGGCCTGTCACCATTTTGATTTTTTTTTTTAAAAAAAAAATACCGATATTAATCATATTGACCGATATCTAACCGATATATGAAGGCTGTACGGCGATACAATACGTATCGGCTGATACGGTGCTTAAAACCCATATGATATCTCGACCCCTTTTAACTACCTATTAAATTATAGTATAAGTTGTGCATATGATGGTTTTATCTAATTTCACAATCTAAAAAAAAAAAATGAGATTTTTTAATAAAAAATCTCATATGCGACACCGACCCAAATTGATAATCAACAATTTAGACAGAATAGTTGTTTGTGAAACAATGGCCATAATTTTTTATTTATTAGGAAATTGGTATGAATTAGAGATATTTTTTGTGGACATAATATTATATTTGTCTGGATCTGTCATAACTCTTATGTGGAACATGTGACACATGTATCAATCAATCGTGAGTCAAATGGGGCCAATAATTTAATTTGTATTATAATAATTTGGTTTAATCATTTCTTTGAATTAGCTTTTTATTAAAGAAAAAAACAACTAGATTTTTTTTTTTTAAAATAAGTTAATTTCTTTGGAAATATAGTGGAGATAGGAAAAAGAAATAGAAGAGATAAACATCTGAGGTAGACGTGGGCATGAGTATGAGAAGATGGTGGAGAAATTTATAAATATTTCTCTCTCCATTTAATTAAATGGTATTTTTTATTATTATGCAAATAATAAAAAAACGTGAAATGCCTCTCATTAGTCAATTATGTAATATTGTTAGAGAGATCAATGTTTCTGTAGCTCATTTAATTTTTTTGATATTTTTTCGTTCATATTTCAAGAGATAAATTCAACTATAATAAATAAACTTACATAGTATATTAATATAAATTAACATTAGAAATCATCAAATTTAAAATCGACTTAAAATATTATTGACCTCAAAAATTCGACTAAAGTTTTAGAGAAAATTATAAATTTTAAAAATTCATTTAAATTGAATCAGGTTATTTTTAATTTTTAAAAACTTAATCTGTTTAGATTGTGTTTAATTTTAAATAAATATAAATTAATAATCTTTTCTATGCGGCCGAAAATGGTAAGCAGGAGAGGAGATAGAGAGAGAGGGAGAGGGGACCTTTTGGGAGTTTCAATTGAGAAACATTAGCAGCAATGTGTGGCAGCACCAGTACCACCACCAACCACCGAGCTTGCAATCACAGAATAAACACAGAAAACCTCTTTCTCCTCCTCCTCTCTCTCTCTCTACCAACATTGATCTCTCATCTTCCTTTCTTCTATTTCTTCTTCTTTCTTTCTTATTCCTCCCTTTTCTTCTTCCTCTCCCGTAAGAGAGAGAGAGAAATGGGGTTGGTGAACATGTTGGTAGCTGCACAGCAGCAGCCTTGGCTTTCTCCACCCTCTTGTCATCATAAATTAAACCACAATCACATCTCTCCTCTCAGTGCCATCATTACTACTACTGCTACACTTTCTCCTCTCTCTTCTTCTTCTTCGACCCATGCCAAACCACTAGTGGTCTCTTCAACGCTCTCCCCTTGCAATAATCCCTCCAAAAGGCCTTCTTCTTACACACCCAATTCAGGTAATTTCATTTCGCTACTCCCCAATACACAAATTTCTCTATGTATTTTATATGTATATCGGTGTTGATATTGTATGTTGCAATTCTTGACAAAAGAGTATCATTTGAGTGTCAGATAGATAGGTAGTTGACCTATATAAAACAAATTGTCAAAACCAAAGATGAGAAACTGAACTCTAGATAATCGGATAAATGTTTTCATGATCTTTTCTTATTTATAATATTTTGTTTTGTATTTTGTTTATTGGTCTACAAAATTGTAAGTGAATTGGTTTGATAACTACTGAAAAATAAGTATGATTTTCTCATTTCTTAATTATACTACTCTTTTGTTTTTTTATGTATGTTGTACAATGCTGAATTCTGAGTTCTGTTTAAATCCGTCTTGTCGGTGAGAGAGTTTTTTTTTTCCTCTTATATCTTTGTGGGTCATTATTTTGAGTAGCGATCCTCCCACGGGTATTTTATTTTGTGTAATCCTGACTATGGGTTTAGTATATTGCCAATTTTACCCTTTAAGTAAACAGTAAAATCGGACCCTTCGTATGAACAGTAAAGGTTCGGTGAGCCGATTTTACTATTGATGAGAATTTTGGTAAGCTGATTAACTATTCATGAGAATTTCGGCTAGCCGATTTGACTGTTTATACGACGGGTTGGTGAGCCGATTTTATCTTTCATGCGAAGGATAAAATTTGCAATGCACTAAAACTCATGTTTGGTTACACAAATCTCTCATGGAGGATCGCTACCCGTTATTATTTGTACATTTTTTGGTTATTTATTTATTTTTTTTTTTGGCCATTTTTTTGGACCTTTTTACATCTGATGCCATTTTTTTTTTTTTTTGAAAAGTAATGCCACTTTTTTTGTTGTTGCTCTTTTTGGGTTTATTTTATTGTAATTCTTGTGGGTCCTTTGATATATTACCATATTATTAAATTTATGGTTTTCTCATAATCTTCTTATTGTAGTTCTCGTTTCTATTTATTTACTTGTTGGAGCGTTGAACTCATCTCCATTCATTGTTTTGTATGTTTCTTTTTCATATATATATATACTCTAAAGTTCTAGTACAATGGGTTTTTCCCCTTTTTGTGAAGTCTATAGAATTTGTTGAATGATTTAATGGTTATCAACTTGCAGTGGATGATTTATTGATTTCTCTATCTTCTGTTGTGTTGAGTAGTTTTATACTTCAAATATTCAGTTGCTTGAATATTTATCCTTTTCATCTGCCTTTTAATTGCATTGTAATTGTGCTAAAGATCGATAATGAAATTGGTGTATGATCTAACTGATCATCTCAGCCAGTTGTTGGGTTTTGTTTGGATCCCAAAGGGAAGTTTGGACGACTGATGGAACTCCAAACAGTAGGTAGATATTGGAATCAGAGAGATATTCCCTTTCAAGGCATTCTCTCATTCTTTCAAATAGGTGGAAATACACTTGTTCTATGTTTTTGGACACTTCAGAGATCTAGAAAAGTATTTCAGGGAAGTATCTAATGTTTCCTCAACAAAGGAATTCAATTCAAACTCTTCCCAGATCTCTAGAGTCCTCAGATCTCTAGAAATGGAGAAATTCCTAAGTCAGATTTTGACAAATTAAAATGGGCACTGGATGCATTCGGTCGAATCTTAGTTCATTATCAGAACAGATTTTGACCAAATCGAAGATGGCAAAATTAATAGAACATCCAAACACAGATAAGTTCAAAATGTACTGCATAGGAAGGCAAGAAACATGCCAGACAAGCAAATAGATGAATATGATCTGGTCTCAACAGTATTTTGACAAATAAGTGAGACCACAGATCATTCTAATTCCTCATAAATTATTCACCAGTAGATGGGAATCAAAGTGAATTGACAAATAGAAAATGATATATTGGCATCTCTATGAACGAAAAATTTGTAGCACAACTAGTAAGGTTCTGTTGTTACAGCCTAAGTTATTGGTTTAAGTCCCATGGGTGTCAGATGGGCACAATCTGCCAAATCCAAATATTAGGGCTAACCCTAGATTGAAGGGGTAAGTGGCTTAGGTGATGATGTGATGATATCCTATTGTCTTTATGTGTTTCATTTTAAATTAATTATCATGTTTACATTCTACTGCACTTTCTCATTTAGGTTTCCTCCCCACATACAAGCCCTTATCATTGCTCTATTGTCCTCTGGAACTATTTGTGCTAATATTGTTTTGAGGCAATGACTAGACTGTGCAATACATATTTTCAGTTCTCCCATCAAGCAATGGTTCAAGCAGTGGGTGTTCTTGGCTGCAAGACATGTCCATGCATTGCAATGCCATCTCAATCAATTTATGCAGGCCAGGGCCAATTCATTCGGCATTCCCTACATCCCCTGCCGTCGTTTCCTCTGTGGAAGACCTTTTTGATTTTATTTGTGCCGGTCCTCTGATTGAACAATTAGGTTTAACTCCAGATGCAGTGTCAACGGGTATTGACAGATGGTTACAGTGCGGACTCCACTTATGTCAGTTGTTTCAGCTGAACGAGCTGAATTTGCCGATCCCTCAGAAAGCTAGAATTTTCCACTACTATATACCAGTTTTCTTCTGGTGTGAAGAGCAGATCTCCCATCACAGATCCAAGTTTAAAGATGGTGATGAGATCCCTCCTACAGTGGTATCTGCATTGCTACTCCATCCTCTTCTCTAATTTAGTACTACCAATTAACCTTTTTTTCTATATGGTATCATTCCTATGTTATTGTTGCCAATAATCATTATATCCTCAAGAATTCATGCTTCTTTGAGGCCTGTGTTCTGTAGGCTAGATCATTTTTACTTTTCCATGAGGTGTAGGTGACTTTGAAATGTTTGTATCTCTTCTCTTTGAGGATGGTCCACAGTAAGACATACTAACTTCTTTGTGGGGCCTGCCTGACTCTCTCTTTGCATCTCTTCTCCCCTTACACCACAACTCACCGTGTAAAGAAACCATACCCAATTTGATCCCCAACATTCGTTACATTCCCCATTGGATTGATAGAATGTTTGATGAGTTGATAAGTGCAATCTTTGGAGTCTTATAAATAACGACCCTGCTCATAAAACCCATCATGTTACCAGTATATATTCATCAATTTTTTTATGGACTTGCATAAGTTTTTATTTATTTATTTATACTGCAGATAGGATTTAGTGCTCCTCAAGGCAGTGGGAAAACTACACTTGTATTTGCTTTAGATTACCTTTTCCGCACTACTGGCAGGTAGCTGGGTTTTATTTTTCCACTCTTTTTTGGATGCTGAAAATAATTTTGTTTAATCTTTTGAAGTATTTAAGGAAAAAAAGAACAATTGCAATTCTAAGCTGTGTCCTTGTGCTCTTCCACAGGAAATCTGCAACAGTGTCAATAGATGATTTCTATTTGACAGCTGAGGGTCAGGTATGTTTTGGATTTGAATTGGACTTTGATGGGGAATTACAGATGCACTCTAAATCACGTCATTTGAATATTTTAGCAGGAGCAATTTCAATTCTGCTGCATATTTTGGCATTGTAGGATTGGGATTTCTGGTATAGAACTGGAACCATATTAATTTTTTCTAGTGCACGAAATTATCACGATAGATGTTATCTAATACTGATTTAATTTTTAATAATCAAAGAACACAGTATGACTGATTTAGGTTTTGATAATCAGAGAACACAGCATCCTATATGATGTGATTTGCTATTTAAACCACATGCTAAATTCACAGCAAAACAACAAAATGGCTATTCAGATAAAATATTTGGTCAAATTTGCCTAGGTGCATCCAAAGCAATCTTTCTTTTAAGTCACATTTCTTTTTGACGGATGTGTTATAACTTACAGGCTAAGCTAAGGAAAGAAAATCCAGGAAATGCTCTCTTGGAGGTAATGAAAATGCTAATATGAAATTAAAATTTCACCAGGATTTGAAAATTTTCTACTTTTAAAGTTTTGAGAAACGTGTCATAAGCAATTATTTGGTTTGCTTTCAGTTGCGCGGGAACGCGGGAAGCCATGATCTTCCATTCTCAATTGATACACTAACGGCTTTGAGGAAACTTACTAAAGAAGGTAGTTACCTTCATTTCTAGCCTGTGGGTTGAGTTCATTCTCATCTATTTCCTAGATGCCAATTCTGCTGTTTTTTTTTCTCTTATTGGTCAAGTAATAACCAGTTATGTGTATGTTATTCAGGCATGAAGCTGAAACTTCCGCGGTATGATAAAGTAAGGATAGCATGCTTTGGCTGTATTCATTCTTGGTACTATTTCAAAAGCTGCCAATTGGTTGTTTATTCTCATATTTACACTACAGTCAGCGTATGGTGGGAAAGGTGATAGAGCTGATCCTTCAACATGGCCAGAGGTTGTAGGGCCACTAGAGGTATGAGAGACTTCAATTTATAATCTAGAAAAATAAAATCTTTGAAACCAAAGAGCCTTTTTATTTCATTTATTTTTTGCATTTTGTAAACTACTGAAGGCAATATATTATTCACCCTTTTGGTGATGTGATTGATTAGGTTGTTTTATTCGAAGGTTGGATGCTTGGTTTCAAACCTCTACCAAATGATGTTGTTAAAGCAGTTGACCCCCAGGTTATTCCTTGAAGTTTATTGCTGTGAATGCTTGAGAAATTTATTATTCATTTTGCTTGTGAGCAAATTCTTTTATATTGTATGTCGTTTTCAGTTGGAAGTTGTAAACAAAAATCTTGAAGCTTATTATGATGCATGGGATAAGTTCATAGATTCATGGATAGTGATCAAAATTAAAGACCCGAGTTGCGTCTTCCAATGGCGGTTGCAGGTCAGCTATTCTATAAGCATGTGAACTGGCTAATCTAAATGATATCTTGTTTGTTTTGTGCTTAAATTTTTTGTCATTGTCATAATCATGCAGAAGTAACACATTTCAGTTTGTTACTTTTCAGGCAGAGATTGCCATGAGGGCAGACGGCAAACCAGGCATGTCTGATGAGGAGGTGTGTTTCTCTATTCGATCCATCTCCAATTATACATGTATTTAGGATCATTGTAGTACGGGCTTGGTCTTAAATGGAATTGCAAGCAATTTGAATATTTTGACAGAATCAATGGGTTATCTCCTTTATGTTATCAATTTGTTGGGGAGTACCTTTTCTCTACGTTTCCCCTCCAATCCAATCCATTTCTACTATTGCCAACTACAGTGGTATGGGGCAAGAAAAAACAGAATGACATATACTGTGTGATTCTGATATGGGATGCCCCAAAAACTGCTGATTGTAGCCACCTCCTGCACAAATATTTAAACCTGCCGTTTTGGAGTTGATTGGTTTAAAACCAATGGTAAAGGTCAACGTTCTTCACTTGCTACACAATGATTGATTTTCATTTGCACCTTCATAAGTAAACCATGGTCTGCCCATGAAATCAAGTTAGACTCAACATGGTCCCTGTGTCTGGAGTTTACCCAAATTCAATCCAATACCAAATAGATTTTTTTTCCTATAAATATCGAAAGGATTCATGGTTTGTATCAGGGGTTTTAATATCGGCCGATACAATATATATATATATATCAGATTTTAAATCCTTTATATATATCGTCCGATACAATACCACCAATATTGGGCAATATCCGAATTTTATTGCCGATATCATCCAATATCAGCCGATATTGGTGGTTTTTTTTTAAAAAAAAAAATTTTCGCTAGTGGGCCTGGCCGATATTTATGTATTAAGATTTTTTTTTAAATGCCTTTTTTTAAATTTTTTCTCCATTTCTTAAACTCAGAAATGAAAAAAAAAAAAAACTAAAAAATGAAGAGAGAAATGGTGCAGACCAGATGAGGTACTATTTTCAAATGACTTTTTAACTGAAAATGAAATATTATATTCAAGGACTTCACATCCTATTTTGTACATTGCACCTAGACAATTTCTCTTCATAAGAGAATCCTGCATTTTAGTATTTTAGCTTGTCTTTACTGGAGTACTAAACGCAAGAGGCTTTCCTCCCATTAGTTTGTAAATTAGTCTCTCTCTCCCTCCCTCTCTCTCTCTCTCTCTCTCTCCCTCCCTCCCTCCTCTCTCTCTCTCTCTCTCTCTCTCTCTCTCTTCTCTTCATAAGAGAATCCTGCATTTTAGTATTTTAGCTCGTCTTTACTGGAGTACTAAAAGCAAGAGGCTTTCCTCCCATTAGTTTGTAAATTAGCCTCTCTCTCTCTCTCATCTTCTCATGAAGTAAAATCTTTAGTCTATGCCATGGGATATGTAATTCAGCAAAACTGGTTCCCCCTTTATATCCAGTTTTTCATTCTAGTTTTTGGGTAGTAGTTTGGCTTGATTAACACAAATTTAAGGGCTCATATGAAGTCTATGCTTGAGACAGAGCCTTAGGAGTTTTTTTTTTTTTACTAGGCATGCTTTGTATGAGTGGAAAGCTACATTAAATATGATCCATTTTTCTCCTATTGAGCATAACATTTTACATGAAAATCTCAATATTTAGTATTTCAAATTGTACCCCATCATTTTCATCCTAAATACACTCTCTCTCTCTCTCCCTCTATATATATATATATATATATATATATATATAAGCGGATCTGCATTGGCAGATATGCATGAAATCAACCAATTTTTAGTACTTGGGTAACAAGATACTTGGTAACCAAGTATTAAAAACCAGTTGGCATGGAAATATGTCCTCAGTGCACCCCAGTTTTTTCAAGAACCACTGTGAGTTAGACTGACTTGGCCAAAATATGTCAGTGCACATCAGTTTTCTGAAGAACCACTGTGAGTCAGGCTGACTTGGCCAAGTCAGCTGAGCCAATCATCATCATCATCATCAAAGCCGAAAACCCATCCTATGTTACACAGACACTTTAATTTAGGCAGTGTGCTCGGATCAGAAACCCTGTCATACACTTCATTTTTATGTTTAATATTTGTATCCCTAACATATCAATGGCATGTCCCTGCTGTATCCATGCCATGCCTGGGCATCACTAGATCCCATCTAACTAGGATCGGCTTTTCGAGTTGGCCAAGTCAGCTGAGCCAACCAAATACTAATATTTTTCCTTCGAGGCTTATTGGGCCATTGATTACTGAGAAAATGAAAAGAGGGCACCCCTTTAAAAATTTCAGTGTGGCCGAGTTGGTCAACTTCATCCATTTTTCTAAGTTTTATGTGTCAACCTAGCCAATACTACCACCTAAGTTTTATTCCATACTTGCTGGTTGTTAGATGCTCTGAATGCTTTGTCTTGTTTCCAAGAAATAGTTTCTGTGGACAAGTTAACCTATGAAAGCTGAATTTCTGAGGATTTTGCAGGTACTAGATTTCGTTTCACGTTATCTGCCTGCATACAAAGCCTATCTGCCAACTCTCTATGCGGAGGGGCCAAATGGATCAGACCCAAAGCATCTACTTGTTGTTGATGTTGATGAAGAGAGGAATCCCATCTTAAATAGCTAATCACCCTGTCAATGGAAGCGAATATGAGAGATTTTTTTTTTTTTCACTCGAAATATAGTGTTGATAGGCAAAGATGTCCATCTATGGGGAAGCTGTTATTCTCAAGTCTTAACCCATCCAGTGTACATATACTGTTGGCAAGAATTTTTTAATGGAAGTAAGATCTTTGAATAGATTTTCCATTCATTTTTCAGGACAGCAAGTTTCTGATGTCAATATGGGAAAATAAGAAAAGAATGATTCATGCATCAGGTGGTTTCTCTCTCTTCTCTAAAAAGTTCTTGGAATTTACTGTTTCGAGTCTGCCTCTGTCGTGCTATTTTTCACTTCTACAAGGACCATGACTGGTTCATAGCAGGATTAATGTGATGTCATCAAGCAATGGGGAGGCAACAATGGGTTTGGTTGGGTCGACTTCCTGAACATAATATCTTATCGTGATACAAACCCACCTGATTATCAATCATACTCACTTCGTTTCCAAAATACTTGTCCTATATATATTTTGAAATTGTCCCAAATTACTTATTCTATTAATTTATTTTCACATTAAATCAAAACTTTAACCTTCTCGATGAGTTTCAAATCGCATTCTAATATGATAGGGAAGATGACTTTCTTTTATAAGTTTTGACTTGTCTAAATGTAGCATTCTGTAATTATTTTCACCTCCGACCCTTATCGTCTCAATCATGTATTGATGCATAGTTAGGAAAGCATTATTGAGCTTTTGTGAATGAATCCTAGGAAAGCATTATTGAGCTTTTGTGAATGAATCCGATCGGCAATATCTGCACAATGAGACACTGTTCAGACTTCATTTTTTTTTCATTATGTTTGTATTAACTCAGATAATCTATTAATAGCCTTTTGGCGCGCTCTGCACAAAAACGATCTTTAAGAAATAATTTTTTTTTTTTTTAAATAGGATAAGTATTTTGTGACAAAGGCAGTATTAGAATTGATTCTAAATAGGTCAATGTGAACATTGCAACCTATCCACAATTACAAAGGTGGGCAAGTTGGTTCAGAAATTGCCACCCTTGAGAGACAACAATTATGTAAACGGGTCGATCTTGGCTTATGTTGGTCATTATGGTGTAGCCATTCGGATATATCTTCATTAGGTTGTATTGAAAATTTATTTTGTTATGCATCCCATGTGAGAAATTCTTAAGCAGTTGCCTTGTTGAACATTATTTGATGATGACTAGTACCTTGCTGCAATCAAAATAGCGATCATTTTCTTTGTGTTTTTTTTTTATTGTTATCTTTAATTGTCTTCTCAAGTTGTTTTATACAGAGCACAAATTGGATGAGAAAGGAATCAATTACTCTATTCTATAGAATATTTGAGGTACCCTCCTTTCTAGCTAGCTTTTGATAATAAGTTCTATTCTAAGAATGTTAACATGATTTTCTTCATGATTTCAGAGCAGGTTTTACGTGTAGCCATTAACACGTAAGGGAAGGTGAGCAGCCTCATGTGAGTGATGGTATGAAGTTGACAAAAGTCTCCTCTCAATGGTTAACTTTAGAAAATGAGTTCTATCTCAACAATATTTAATATGATTTTCTTTGTAATGTTTTCCACTCACAAGTAGAACTTCAAATCGGAACACCCTCCCTGGAAGTAGTGGCATGACCTCAGTTACAAATTTCAGCTGAAATAAAAAAAAGTTCATCCTAGAGATGAGCCAAAACATAATTATAAAAAATATTGGTGAATTTCAGAAAAAATTATCAAAATTTGTCAGATTTTGGCTGAATTTTCAGTCGGTAGGTTTGGGCATTTATCAATTTCAGCCAATATAGTCAATATAACCTAAATATCAGCCAAAAGTTTTCAGTCCCTCAGATACCAAAAATTGTTTTCTACCTAAATTTATAACTGAGGGTACGTCTGGATGCCCTCTGGTTACAGAGAAGGCCTGTGTCTGTGCATTAGAAATATCGAGTGAGGCCAGACTTATCCAATCGGGCCACTAGAAGACACTTTGGTCCGTGTCCATTTGACCTCATTGGGCCAAATATGTATGGTTCAGAACCAGCCATAGGCTTAAGACAAAACCTGTCCCATCTTTATTCTATATTTCTATCCAATGCCACATCACTAGGTCCCAGCCATCCTGTAACGTCATCCGCAAGCTGGGCTTTTTTGTCATTTGATAAAGTACAACATTCTAAATATTAAACAAGTGCACGAAAAAGGAGTGAAATAACCACATGGGTGTATCTCAACCGATAATCTATTATCTTAGAAATCAAGATGTGCCAAATTCGAACCCTTATGACCTCACTTGGTGTGTTCCTAAGGATAATGAGTATCTCCCCCCGGAGGAGTTTTATATTGGGTTTTCAGCGGTTTCTCACACGTAAATTCAAAAAAAAAAAATGAGTGAAATACTCCTTTTATCCAAAAGATTTTCAATTCCTCTACTTTCTCTCTTCCCATTTGTTTGGACAAAATAAATATTTTACTCATTTTTAGTGCACCAAGGTTAAAACGGTTAGTTAAGAAGACTTTGAATATATTAGGGTATTTATTTTTACTAATTATCACTTTCTCATTTATCATATTCATCAAATTGTTAGATTTTCTTAAGATGAAAATTATACTGGTTAAAAAATTGGAATAAACTCGTATTCTTTTTAATAAAAAGTACTTCGTAGCATTTCAAAAATAGTCATGCACAACGGCTTGGATGTAATTGTACAAAATCAGATGGCTAATACTAGATTAACCAGAAAGCTAAAATCAGATAGATGATCAATTTTTTTTAATAAAAAATTCATATGATCAAACAGGGAAGCATTTTCCTGTTCTCTAAGTCACTCCTGTAGTTTTATTCGGTGTGTGAAAAGAAAAGTTTGTATGTCTCAAATATTAATCTGATACTTTAAGAAGTTTAAACACTTTTGTCTTAAATAAAAATCAAAACTAAAGATTCATAGGCCTTCAACCAAACAATTTTTTTAAGGATATGCATGGACTTTCATAGTTGTCCTAAAATCTAGATCAAATTTATATCAAGCTAGATATAGTGGGTTCAATGCTTCGAAATATCAATTATCTAAAGTCCATTCACACATTTCACTATGGTTTATGGGCTTAAGTCTATCAATGACGGGAAAACAAATGTCGGTCGATATATATCTGAGTTTTGAACTACATTTGCATCATTTCTAAAATTTAGATTGAGATTTCAAAAACTTCATACTTTGGAATATGGATCATAAACCCATTATTTATATTATTATAAAGTTTCAGCAATAAACTGTCCAAATACCATGAAAAAAAGAGAGTTACAGTTGCAGCAAGAAAAGAGACATCAAGGGCAGCAGCAGCAAAGGCAGTCTAGGCAGCACTCACAAGTCTCAAAGCAGCAAAAGCAGCAACAAGCAGCGAACAAGCTACAAAACAATCACAATATTATTTTTTAAAGATAATCAAACAATAAAGAAAATTAAAAATAATAATAATAATGATTAGATCAGATGAACTATTTGTCAAGATGAGAAATCTAATGAATGAGAGAGGATTGGTGCGGATGAGAAACTCATGAGAGAATGATTAGGAAAATGGAATGAAAAGAATGATGAAGAGTTCATTGTATGAGATTATATGAATAAGAAATTTGTGAAATTATATCTAAGTTTGATTGTTTCAATCTTCTAAGTTTTAATGACCCATTCGATTAGATGGGTTCTGTTTATTTTCTATAACCCATTTGATGAGATGGTCAATTGGATATGCACAAAATTAATGCAACACTTTATATCTATTTATTTGATTTTTTATATAATTTATTTATTTTATAAACAAGGTGTCCAAATCTCTTAGACACTTTGAATAATTAAAGCCTCCCTACTTAGATACACCTAATAAATCTACATGGAATGAGCCTTTGGTGTAGAGTAGACATCGAACTGAAAACTTCTGCTTCTTGAGACGAGTTCCGAACCATCACTTCTAACCTTTGGGTTTTCAGCAAGTCCCTTTCCAAACCCTAATATGATTTTTTTTTTTTTAAATTTCAGTGGATCATGATGATCTATCACTTACAAAAAAAAATCATTAATTGTTCAACAAATACAAAACGATTCCAAATCATCACTAGCATGATTTAAATTTTTATGAAATTGACCGACACCAATTTAATTTGGGCACCGACACTTTTTACTAAAACCAAGCACACAAATAAATTCATATTTGTTTATCATTTTACTCCTATGTTGCCATAAATAAAAAAAATTAGTTTAGATTAAAAGGATAAACCCTAAACAAGAAATTAAATTTATTACAATAAAATGCCCCCCAAAGTAATTCTCCGTAGGGACATCTGAAATGGTAGTTCTACCAACCCGATATCCACTATGAAATATGAATGCTGTGGTCCCATTGGCCTAAACTTCTCTCCTTGTCCTTTAGTAGATAAACGACTAATTAATGCAAATAATTAAAAATAAACGCTGATCCAACAACCGTTGATTCATTATCATTTATACAGGCTGCTTTCATGACGACTTTATACGACATATCTTCATCCCAACTCTGCTGATTGAACCTCGAATTCCACGAGTGAATAGAAAGTTGGATCTCATCTGAATCGTCTCATCTATCCTCTTGAGGAGAAATTTGGTTTCAAACTCCAATTCGAACAGGAGTACACTATGCTAATGTGTCTTAGATGATCCACATCTCCGAGTAAGGTGCTGATGAGCACATTGAACTATTCATGTGCTGAGAGCCCTCACAGCCGAAGTACAACACGCAATTATCAGGGACGCGCTCTACCGTTGAACTAATAGCCCTTGCGAGCCCCCACAGGGAGACCCACTATGCCAAAAGCGAGAGAAAGTCCATCCCTCGGTAGATTTACCATTAACGAGACGTCTCACCTGATTAATTTTAAAGTTTGTACGCTAAACAAAGAACAGTGAGGAATGGCACTTTTTATGTTAAGGGAAGTTGATCCAAAACTTCTCGTAAATAAAGGCGAGTTTTGATGATAAAACTAATGCGAGCATTAGATTAACCAACATTTATAGTGGGTATCAGTGTGTTACATTCATTAGATTAGATCTCAAACAAAAAGCCTCATGTTTTGGACCCTAAATCATCTAAATCTTGACTCCTTATCTTGAAATTAGAATTTAATTGGGGCAATCTGTTAACACTAAAGTACTAAAACTTTTTTATCTCCATTTCGACGGCCCCAAATAACAAAAAACCAGGCAATGGTACAATTCAAATAACAAAAATATCTTCAAATATGACTGATCGAACGGCTGAGATCATTCCAATGGTACAATTCTTTTTAAGACATGGCTCATCCAGGAGGTGTTTTACTCCGATCTCTATGAATCTAATCTAAGTAAAGAATCAGACAAATAAAGATGCAAAACAAATAAAAAATAAGTAAAAACTAAAAACCTGATTTTCATCATTCTTTCGAGGAAAAAAAGAAGAAGAACAAGAGAGTAAAAGACACACGGAGAGGAATAGAAGAACAATATCATGAAATGAAAAAAAAAAAAATTGCAGGAATAATAAAAATATATTAAACTTCAAGAAGAAGAAGACAGACCAGGCGTAGAGGCATCCCTTCTCCTCGTGACGCCTCTGCACGTGTTCGAAGTAGGACATCTCTTGGTACGCCGGAGGAGCATACATCTTCCCTGTCTCTCACTTCCTCTCCTTCCTTCTCAAGTGACTCAAGACTTGGAAAAAATACAAGAAACTGCGAGGAATAGGAAGAGAAGGATTAGAGAAGGTTGAGGTATTTATAGGCGGCAGTTGGAGTGGGAAAGGAGACGATGGGAACGTTCTCTTCGAGGCTAAGTTTTTGACTCTTTGCTGCCTATGCAAAGGGAAAACAATCCTGTTGAATCTTAATTTATATGGCACCAATTAAGTTGACACGTGGTTTTACAAGTTAGCTTTTTCATTCATTTACCTTAAAAAAATATATTTTTTTCATCCTAACACACGAAAAAACTCTTTTAGGAGAGAGAGATTTTAGTGAACTTCCCATTTTATCTTTTTCGTTTGTACGGATTTTAGTGGATTTTTAGAAATCAGCCTACTTTCAAGTGAATCAGTTCACTGGATTGGTGTACCATACCAGATCACTTGAAAATGAAAATTTGAGATAAATGATTCAGTCAGTGCACCGATTTGGACTCTTTCACGTCTCAAGAAATCGATGCACCGATCGGATTACTTTATTCAAATTTCCATTTCCAAGTGATTCGGTCCGATGCACCGATCTAGTGAACTAATTTCTGAAAATCCACTAAAATCCATACGGATGGAAGAGGACAAAGTAGGAAATTTGGAAAACCCGTGTCTCCTAAAAGAGTTTTTGTAATGATCCGACCCGATATTTCGGAGTTTTGGGGTCTTGGTTGCAGTGGGGAAAGTGTGGGCCCCGTGTTTGGTCTTGGTTTGCCCAATTTTGAATTCAGACACTCGAAGAGCACTTTGGTAATTTTGAATCATTAAATATTTTATCATGTAAAAAGTTTGAAAATCACACGTTTTTCCCCGACGTTTGTCATTTGATTTCTTCGAGTTTTTTTAAAAATATTTTGAAAATTGAAAGCTTTTATTTATTTTTTTAAAAAATAAATAATTAAAAAAAAAACACAAAACCCTAAACCTAACCCCTATTAACCTCTCTTCGGCAGCACTGTAGCTATGCGCTACAGTGCCGCCGCGCCAGCTCTCTCTCTCTCTCTCTCTCTCTCGTTCTTTCTCTCTTTCTCCTTCACTTTCTCTCTTTCCTTTCCTCTCTTCCCCGTCCAGAAACCCTAATCCCGCCGCCGCCGCCACCTTCTATCCTCCCCTTTCTCTCAACTTCTTCCCTCTTCTCCTCTCACTAAAACCCTAATCCTCTGTTGCCGCCCCTCCCCTTGGAAACCCCCTCTTCGGCCGTCCTTCCCATTTTCTCTCCCTCCCGCCGCTTTCTTGTCTATTTTCTCTCTTTCCCTCTTTTCTTCCCTCTTTCCCCAGCCGCCGCACCCATGGTCTTCATCTCACTCCGATTCGCCTGCTCCGACCGTCGGACCTCCTTCGGTGCTATCAGGTACTCAAGTTCCTTCCCCTCTCTTCTCATTGACCTTCTTCTTTCTCTCTCTTTCTCCGTTTTTCCCTCCTCTTCCCTTATTTTCCTCTCATTTCCTTCTGTTTCATGGATTCTCAGCTGAGTGCCTAGCCAACTTAGCCGAGTCACTGAGTTGACTCGGGTGGGTTCGGTTTTGGGCTTGGCAACCCATGCCCAATCCGGCCCAAGCTTGGTCTAGCCCAGTTCGGCCCAGCCTAGTTCGCCGAATTCAACCCAGCCCAATCCGGCCCGACCCAGTCAGGCCCGATTTGAACTCGACCCGTTCTTGGGCCCATTTGCATTTTAGCCCAACTTGACCCGTTTCATCCAAATTTCTTACCCTCTTATTCTTGTTTCAACAGATTGAGCCCCTTCAACCATCAGACTCGTTTTCTCGCATTGGATTTCAAGGACACACACAGGTGAGGGAACCCATCACCGTTTTTAGCATGCATCTATGCATATTACTACTATATCAGATGTGCGGATACGGAATGCGGCGAATGTGGGTCCCCGGTATTACGAGCCACTCGGCAAGGAAACTGTTGATACTATTATGTGGCGGGTCCCCATCCGGATGTATTCCTATCTATTGCCCGCAGAGGCATATATGAATTGATTATTTAAGGTCATAACTGATTGATTGTGTGGTGACATGATTGGAATTTATTTTGGTTGATAATATGCTAAAATGCCAGCATGTGAATATGTGATATGTGGTGGTATATGTTTGATCATGGTGTGATCTAATCTGGTGATAAAATGCCATATGACTATATGATGATTAGTTTGGACTGCTAGACATTATAACATGCTTGGATGTTAACATGTCAACTCGTGATAGATAATGATATATATGCATCTGATTATTATACAATGAACTATGTTAATAGTATATGTAGCGGTATTTGTGCATGCAAATAGCTAGCATATGTGGGATGCCGTTGGGGCATGGGTACTAGGCCACATCAGGATCTAGAGACTCCCCCTAGCTTGTCGGGTAGTTAGGGTGCGGATGTTATGTGGGACCGCATGGTGGACGCGTGGTTGGGATTCAGACTCCCTTGTGATTAGAAATGGGTAGTCGTAACCCCTTGCATGGATCAAATGGTCGGTCCGTCTTGTATTTCCCGGAAGTACCTATGAGAGAGGCGTAATCTGATTTAGAGAACAAGGTGCCTTGGAGCCTACATAAGGACTAATTGGGGAGTAATTATGTTAACCCTAGATAGACCATTAGGCTGAATGTTGGTTCACCCAAGGTAACCTTAAAAGTCCCTTGCGGTTCCGATACCCGAATGTGTGACGGGTGAGGTGATCCCTAGATGACCGAGTAGGCTGAGGAGGTGCTCGCCTAGGTCGAGGGACGGAGCGGTGAGGGACAGCTCCCGCTGGTATGGTTTGTGATCCCCTAGATGATCGAGTAGGCTGAGGAGGTGCTCGCTTAGGTCGAGGGACGATGCGGTGAGGGACAGCTCCCGCTGGTATGGTTTGTGATTTCCTGGATGACCGAATAGGCTGAGGAGGTGCTCGCCTAGGTCGAGGGACGATGCGGTGAGGGACAGCTCCCGCTGGTATGGTTTGTGATTCCCTGGAGGACCTAGTAGGCTGAGGAGGTGCTCGCCTAGGTCGAGGGACGATGCGGTGAGGGACAGCTCCCGCTGGTATGGTTTGTGATTCCTTGGATGACCGAGTAGGCTGAGGAGGTGCTCGCCTAGGTCGATGGACGATGCGGTGAGGGACAGCTCCCGCTGGTATGGTTTGTGATTCTCCGGATGACCGAGTAAGCTGAGGATGTGCTCGCCCGCTCATTGATCGAGGGATGGTGCAATGTGAGGTGATGAGATATTCCAGGCTAGGACACCTGTATGGTGGGGACAGCCTGTGATGCGATGTGGTAATGTGTTTACTCGCGGTTATGGTATTGGGGTTCATTGTTGAGACTTGTGTTGTGGGTGTTGACTCACCAGAAATTTATGGACGCCTAACGAGTGAGTTTGGCCGGCTCACTCGGTAGAAGACCTATAGAATTCTGTGAGAAGTGAATACATCAGTCGTATGGAGACCAGCATATAGGGTCCAAGCTTATGGGTTTGACTATCGAGATTCTGGTGCTTGGTTGATGAGACCATAGATGAGTTTAGTTGGCAGTTCGTTGAGGATTGGTGAGGTGGTTACTCCCGTGTGGTAATCAGTTTGGGACTCTAGTTAGTCCGATTCTTGAGTTAGTTGTGGTATGTGTGCGGATTGTCATGATAGGGTCATAGGTCTAGTTGAGGACTAGAGACCCCAATTTGACTGAGGGTCAGTCTGCGTAACCGTGGATGAGTGGACTGTTGCAGTTGGGCACATAAGGGAGTTGCATTCGGTTGGTTAGAAGATGTCCTAGAGGCCCAGCTGACGTGGGCCTATGTGCTAGGGGTAGGGCATACGTTTGTATGGTTATGCATATAAATATCTTAGACATTGATATGTCCATATGATTACGTGCAGTGTATGCTTGATGACTTATGATGCATGTGTTTCTCTCACTGGGCATGTAGAGCTCACCCCCTTGCCTTACAGGTACTTCATCGAGGGAGGGTTGGCGGGACCCTCAGTTGCACATTGGGCGTAGAGTTGCAGTTTTGCACTTTGTCAGGGTCCCATCTTGAAATTAAGGACCTTCTGATGTATTTGAATTATGTGTACTTTTCATTGAGTTGGATAAATGTAATAATGAAGTGATGCTCTAAGTAGTAATTATGACCGATGCTCATGGTTTTTGGTTTATTGGTGGATTGCTATGGTTAGTGTGGATTGTGGGAGTGGTACCTCTCCGAAATTGTATTGGATCGGTTTTAGAGTTCGTATCAGTTTTAACGTGCCCGTAGCGGGACGGGTCGTTACAGTTTTCCTGTGTTAGGATGGCCACCCTTTTTTTTTAAGATCAAGGTATCTAAGTGTCCCACTTTGCAATCAGCACACATCGAGTATAAATTAACCCTTCAAAGTTGCCTTCAAAATATATTTAAAATGTTAATAATCCCCCTCAAATTCCTTAATTTTGCCCTCAGTTACAAATGATGGAGAAATTTTTACACATGGTTGTCAAAATATAAATTTTGAAATTATTAATAATTTTAAAAAAACATTATTGATTGATATTTGTCAGATTTTAATTTACAACTTTGTTAAAGTTCAAAAAATTTGATCGTATTTCAAAGTTTTAGTTTAAATATTGGTTGTCCTTTAAAATTTTCAATAACAGATTTAATTTTTTTAGTGATTTTACTTATTTACAAATTTTGACTGAGATAGTCAATATGTTTAAGATATGGGTAGATATTTTTGGTCCCTCTAAGACTTGAAAAATTGATTTTAATTGCCAATGAGGCTTGTGGAGTGTGGTTTTGAATTCAAAAGGGAGAGATAGATAGGGAGACATGGGTAGAGTTTGAATTCAAGAGAGAGATACAGAGAGAGACGAGAACTCTTCTCCATGTCCGCCCATAAGGATTGGGTGTGTCGCACACTCAGAGCAGGGTATAAATATCGCCCCAAATATTTTAGATTTTGGATGCCCGATATATTTCGGCCGATACGAGATCTATCGTCTGTACAGGGGAGATCTAGGTCGATACGACTGAGATATCGCCGAGATTTGACAAAAAAGAAAGAGAGAGAAATATCGGCCAATATTCGTAAGACCGAGATCTCGATCGAGACGCCGAAATCTCGGTCCTAGCATTTTTTTTTACCCTTGACTCAGAGGTAAAATTCGGGCGAACTGAGATCTCGGTCGAAATTTTTTCACTTTTCAAATTTATTTTTTTTGTAATTCTCGGTGGCTTTTTTTTTTTGAAAAAAATCATTTAAAAAAAATAAAAAAAGCTGTTTTTTAAATATATATATATATATATATATATATATATATATATATATATATATATATATATATATATATTGGCAAAGCCCACAATCGATATGAGGTTTTTTTTTTAAAAAAAAAAAAGAAATCGGTTGAGATCTCTGCTATATCGACGATTTTTTTTTTCTCTGACCGATACGATACATGTCGGCCGAGATTTATACCCCTGGGCACACTTCTAAGAGGCTTGGGTTGGCCTCCCAGACAGGCCCATACTAAGCCCAATGTTAGGTCCAATAGCCTCTGGGCCTGACCCACATAAGTAAGACAGGTTTGGCCCAAATTGAGCCCAATGGGTTATATCCAATTCCCCGCTTCCTTCCATCCATCCGAACATAAATTTAAAGAGTTAATTCATTAATCTCATCCAACCAAGTTTCAATCATATCATTGTCGCACTCATTGGATACAATGTACACATCATTTCTTTCTTTGCAGCACTATTTCAAACATTGATCATATGAACAGGTCAAAGTTCCATTCACAATTATCCAAAAATGCCTATTTTATATTAAATAAAGGACAATATTTTTGCCAAAAAGTCAACTTAACAAAATATAATGAGTATTTCCAATATACTTTGGCCCTTGAATATCATTTTCATCTTAACTTTTTAACTTTATATTAATAAATGCTCTGAGAGCCAAAATAATGGTCCATGCTAGCACCAAATTTCCATCAATTAATGGGAAAAATAATCAAAAGGTAGGGCAAGTGGGCAGCTCGAGGAATGGGAAAAATTAAAAGCATGGGCAGCTGCGGGCAGGGTACAAATATCGGCCGATACGATATATGTATCAGTTTTGAAAAAGTGAATATCGGTCGATATTCACAATATCGGCTGAAATATCGGCCGTATTATATCGGCCGATATCGGCTGGAGAGAGAAAATATATCGGCCGAAGATGATTTTTAAACCCCTGGCTGCATGAATGAAAAAAAGAGAGAGCCTGAACTTTATTTTTCCCAACCTCTCTTTCATTAAAAATCTCAAGTTCGATCCAATAGTTTTAACTTTTAACTACTTAATTCAATAATAGTTCGATATCATTAAGATGGGTCAATAATAATTATACCATTTTTAAGTTAACATAATATAAAACTTTTTTTACTCTTGGCTTATGAAAATGAAGACGGAATTAAACTTTTTTATTGAACATGATTTTGATACTATATATATATATATATATAAAAGTGTAATGAGTATCAATGACCCTTGTTCCTTTTTTATTAGTGAAATACTTTATAATATTGGTTTCGACATTTGTTAAAGCAAGGAAAAAAAAGGGTTTTTGATTCGGATTTTTTGAGCTGAATCTTAATGGGCGATACATATTGTATAGTTTTTTATCAGTTAAATAACGGCTGATATTATTAATATCGATCGATTTTTTTATTTTTGAAAAAAAAAATCAATTCAGTGGTGGGCCCAAGCCGATATTTACATTTTTCAATTTTTTTTTAAAATCAGCTTCCCTTTGAGTTTTTTATTTATTTTTAATTCAAAAAAGATAAAATATATAAAAATACCGATATTTTCAAAAAAAAAAAGAAGAGAGAAATTTATCGGCCGATATATCGGTCATGCCGAATTTTATACCCTTGTGTTAAAGTCTACTAGGCTATCACATACCATAAATTAAAAAATATATGATGATATTTACATGAAAATGCGTTTCCTTGGTGGCACCTAATATACCTCTAGTTATCTATTTTTCTATCTGTATTGTTCTTGTCACTATCAATGAAAATCCCTTTCTCACACTCAACGCTAAAATTGGTAGTATTTTTTATTTTTTTTATCTTCTAGATTTTTAAAAATCAATTAAATATTAGAGATTGTTGGTGGAGAATGGAGATAAAGAACGAGTGGTTGTGGTAGGTACTGGGACTCAGTTGCGTTTGTTGGCAATTACGCAGAAACTTGTAAAATGTCGCAGTCGTAGTAATGAACTAATGACTGACTTGTGACTGGTCCAGTTTTCATATTTAATTTTTTTTGGTTTTCTTCCTACTACGCAAATGCAAATGCAAATGCAAATGCAAAATGGATAAGAAACTCTCCCTTCTCACTGTTAATAACTATCAAAATTTTAATTATGTCATAGACCTTGCTTGAGATGGAAATCGACAAAGACACCGATTTCATTTTGTTTATAATAAGTAACACCGAATTTATTCTTTTATCTACTTGTCATCACTCAAGAATACATTAGCAATGTCTTTTGTTAACAAAAAAATCCTATTTTTTGGAGTTAAGAAAAATACCCACACATGTAGATTAATTGATCTTGGTCTAAACTTCTAATATTAGAATAGAGATCTTGAATATAATAGAAGCTTGCGAGATAGAATAGAATGGAGACACCCATTTAAAAAAACAAA
The DNA here is from genome assembly GCA_013350335.1 of Chimonanthus salicifolius. Taxonomy (NCBI): domain Eukaryota; kingdom Viridiplantae; phylum Streptophyta; class Magnoliopsida; order Laurales; family Calycanthaceae; genus Chimonanthus; species Chimonanthus salicifolius. Next base: position 11,389,642 of record CM023533.1, read on the forward strand.
ACAAAATACCAATGTCCCTATCAATTTCCCCTTAAAACAAAGTTTAAAAATTCAATCAAGTTCGATAAAACAAAGTAAGCCTTCTGTAACTTTAAAAAAATCCCCTCTCGTATTTTAACCACAAATAAATCACCAAAATAGAGATATTACTTTATGTTTATAATCTAATAACATAAAAATCCAAGAAAAGAAAAGAAAAAGAATTTGACCGTTGTAGCCAAATTTTCATATCCATACAATATAGATACAAAGAAGAAGCCAACAGGATTGCTGGAGCCCTATGCACGCATGAGAGCATGGGAACAAAATGGTAGCCTAACACATCCTCAGTCACAAATTTCAGTCGAATACAGCTAAAAAAAACCTGCAGAAATCTGATACTTTAAGCTAAAATTTTTGGGTCTTAACTTGGGACACAATATGCATCTTTCCAGAGATATCAAAGATATTTTAAAGACTCTCATCCATAACTGAGAGCTGAAATTTGTAACTGAAAGCAAGACTAGCCATACAACAAATGACAACCCACATCTTGGGTGAGTTGTGTTGAGGATCATAAATGGGAGATTGACCTTTCATGAGACATACATGAAAAAGAATTAAGGTCTGTAAATAGTTAATAATTCAAAGATCAAAATCACAAGACTAGAATGGTTATATGAGGAGAAACGTCACTCACCCCCATCTAGTACAACCTAACAACCAAGTGATGATAGGTGCATTACCATTTAAATTGAAAAAAGAAAAGAAAAAAAGAAAGAGTGATGGGTGGTCTCGGTCGCAAGGAAATCACCCATGAAAATCTACATATGCTGATAAAGCCTATGGTTGATAAAACCTAAACAAGTGGGCACATGGCCCAAGCCAAAAGAGGACTGCTAACCAAGTGAGTTGAACCTCCTGACCTAAGTGGACCTCTGCAAGTAAAATTGAATGGTCCCCCACACAATTATGCCTGGATCTCTTCTAATGGTGCACCTTATACAAAACCTGAAACTTAAAAAGGCAGCTGGCACTCCACAAAGGATCAAGATTGTGCGCAACATCATATACACATTCAGCCCATAGCATGCCCAAGAATACAGGTATTTCACTTGAATGTACTATCACCAAGCGAAATAATGTAGGAGAGCCTTCGAATAGGAATGTAATGCCTTTAGACCAGAGAGTAAATTAGCCAGGCACTATTCCAATCTAAATAATACATAAAGGACAACAACACAGACCCCAGACAGTTGCACTGAGGTGCCTTAAAAACTTCCAGAAAGCTTACATTTGTATCCCTTGAGTACCCATACAAAAATCAGGAGGATTAGCAAGAGACAAGACAGCACATCTAATTAAGAGTAGCAGCAACTGGAGCTGTTAGAGATGTTACCAGGACTGCTGTGTTCCCATTTAATGGCTGGAAACTGGCAACCGACTCCAGTCGCTCCCATGTCAGCCGCCGCTTCTCATCTGTTGCTTTTAGCTTCGCTTCATCTTCCTCAAACCTGCTCTGACATGTCTGGAACAGATCCTCATCCATTTCCGAGAACACCTTCCTCACGTTCAATGTCAAGTTAAGCACAGCTTGGTTCCAATGATTCCTTGTGTTCTTCTCCAGTGCAGGGAAGATGATAGGAAGGATAACTTGCCGATTCTGTGCTATAAGAGTCACAATGTGCTCATTGTTCCACAGGAAAAGTGCCCTCTCTGCAACCTGAAATAAGGTGCTTGAGAATCAATCCCAACTGGAAGAAAAAAGATCCTTACAAGACAATATGCATGCAACATTGATTATTCCTGCCACTCATTAATCCTTATTAAGCTGTCCCCCCTGCATAAAGCCAATGCATACGCATGGGACCTCTTTTAGGGAGTACCAAAAAATGTCATGCATGATAAAGGACATGAATCTAACTGAAGTTAATAGATTGAGTTCTGCAATGAACTGCACCATATTCCATATTCCATCATTTGTAATTCCAATTGTGGTGGTCAAGGCACAAAGTGCAATGGCAATATCAAGGGTTCTTGGATCCTCACTGAAATCTGCACTGCTTAGGCAAGAGTCAATTTTTTCTAGTTCAGTTAGATACAATAATTGTTAGGATCTGGGCTTTCAGTCCAAAAGACTAGCCTGTTAGATGGAGTAACCCAAGTCCTTTATAAATCCCTAGATCTCCCTCTACACTTCGAATGTGGGACTCGTTCGCAACATCCCCAACAATCCCTCCTCGAATGAGGCCCTCCGATGGAGAGAGCGACGCCGGTCATCCCGTTCGCCTGGAGGATCTCCTGAGCCCACATGAGGTAGCCTGAGACCTGACTCTGACACCACTTGTTAGAACATAGGCTTCCAACCCAAAAGACTAGCCTGTTAGGTGGAGAGACCCAAGTCCTTTATAAACCCTTAGATCTCCCTCTATACTTTCAATGTGGGACTCGTTCGCAGCAAGCCCCAACATAATTTGCATCTCGTTACATCAAAATTAATAAATCACAATGTTCTTCATCCAAAACATCTCAGAAACAATGCTTAAAACATATTTTATGAATATATTATATAAACACACTATTATGCTAAATAGATTTTCCAATTAAGTGTTATTAACTAATAATACGAAGTATAGCATGTAATTACTATCATTGGTAAACTAAGTAGAAAGCTTATCATATCTCTCAAAAATGTTACTCATTATTGAATTTTTTTTGAAGAACTAAGCCTAATTAAGGAGGTCAAAATGACGAAGCGTTTCAGATGAGGAATGGAATGTCCAATAAAAAATAAGTCATGGACATTCCAAATGAAGAGTGTGTTCAAATGAGTGGGTAGAAGAGAGGAACCCCAAGTGTGCGTGAGAGAGAGAGGGAGGGAGAGGATCAACAGTTCAACGCCATTACAAGCTGCACAACAGGAAAGGGCAGTGTTACAGTTGTCTCATTTTCTTATTGAAGGTAATTAACAAAGAAGCCATCGATCCCTAAAACAGTAAAATTTGAATGCAAAATTTGTTAAGGAGGGAGAGCATCAGAGGTGAGGGATTATATACAAGGTAACATCATCACCTTATTTTAAAATGATGTTGGTCACATGGAGAGAATCTCACTCTCCAGTGAATATGCAGGAGTTGTCAAAAACATTACATCATGACAAGTGGTGATGAAAAGACACTAAGCATTATGAATTTTTCTCACTTATAGTAGTCATGGTTAGAAAACCATGACTACAGAAAAACGAAAGGATACCGTTCAAATTCCCGGTCTCCTGAGCAAGGTTATATTAATAAGTTGGGGGACCAGAATGCATATGGTAAAAGCTAATACACCATAGAACTCTTAATTTTAGTCTCCATATGATGTTGAAAGAATCTTGTTTCTGTATGCAACCAAATCTTTATCCTAACACCTTCTAACGTACATTATATAGGCTACATTTAAACCAAATTGTCACACTCATAAACAAAAGGGGTGAAAACAAATCAAAACAATGTGCACGTGTGTTTCAATAACTAGTAATAAAAAATGCTACCTGGTTTCTAGATGACCACATTGTGACACTAGATGAAGTAAAATCTCTTTTTTCCCCATGTGTCATTGTCCTAGTCTGGAGTAAGACACTGTCATTATTGGTTTGTATGCCTTGGGAACCTTTTGTTTTTTTGACCAATAACTTCATTAATCAAGAAAAGAGGGAAACAAAAACAACATCATAAAGGAGCAAGCACATAAAGCCTGCAACCCACAAAGAAGCATGCTGGTCTGTATGTGATGGTGCTCTGCTTAATAGAATCCCATTTCTACAGGGGAAAAAAATTCAGATTTCTATTTAATGATCATGAGAATTTTTTTTCAATGTGAAAACAAGGGACATATCAACTTCTACTTGTACGCAAATATTTTCATAGTTGTTAATCAACAACACCTGGGCTGGTTTGACAAATCATTCAAGTGACTCATGCTACCCAATTTATCAGATTACTTAATATAACTGCAATTTAAATAAAAGGGAAATGTTTGAGGATAAAAAGACATGCCAAAATAAGCCTTTACCAGTAGGGAAAAATTCCCAGAGTTTGGAAACCTAACACTTAGGTTGTTGCCAAAATTTTCATGCTTGCCATTTAGCTAGTTTGTCCAAAACTCTAAAGTTTCTATTCAAATGATAAGATCTAATGTTTTAAGTGGAAATAACTACCAAATTCAACATTTAGGGGTAAATGAAGATTTGCATAATTCAAATTTCAAAAACCTAACACTTAGGTTGATAAATTATTTTAAACTTCCATTCGACCATAGTTGTAGAAGAACTAAGTCAGTTTCAGTTCAAATTCATCAAAAATGATACTCTAAGGGAGAAAAAACTGGCCAAGATCATTTTTTACCATTAAACTAAAATCCTCATAGCTGAGAAACTAAACTAAAATCACTAAGGGTTTGTTTGGCAGGTAATTTAGAATAGAATGAGAATGATTCTCATTCAAAATAGACAAAATACCTCATTTTTAGAAAGGATATAAAAACAAGAATCAAAGTCATTCTCAGGTACTTTTTGTAGATAATAATAATTAAAAAAAAGGAGAAGAAAAGAGAAGAATATGGGAGAAGAATAATTTCAGTGTATTGTATTCTATATTAAACTGTAGGAGAGTACAAGTATAAATAATAAATAGTGAGTCAATTATGATGGCAAAAAAGTAAATGAATCAAAGAGTATCAATTACAATAAATTGCACGGCTAGCAACATATTCCGAGTCAACTTTCCAAACTGGAATGATTCTGGTCAACAATGTCAAGAAGTGGGTCCCACATGGTCAACTGTGCCCTGTAGTAGGTCCCAAAACACTCTCCCTCAAGTTGGTGCAGCGATGTCCCTGAAGTTGGTGCGACAAAAAGTACCTCAGTTTGGATTTTATGCATTGCCTGATACATGGCATGACAGCAGTATCTCTATCCTTATTACCATCCAACGGATTTTGGTTTTTCTGATAGAGAAGAATTTTCCTATTGATCAACTGCAAACTACCAACAGAGAAATCATTGCACAATTATCATATCCTTCATCTGCCAAATGGAAGCATCGGGTTCACAGGACAGCCATTGCTGGGTTAATATCAAAGATTAATTCTGATAGAGTTGCTGTTGTCAAAGCAAAAAAGAACCACCTGGAGAAGCTTGGATATCTGTCAACATGCCTTCCAGAATGCCTGCCTGCAGGCTCTGGTATGTTTTAGGCTCTCTGTAATTAATCAGAAGCTGTTTTAATGCCCAGTATTTTTTTTCCGCTTGGCCAGGGCTGTGGGCGTTCTTTCAGTCTTTTTATTAGTGCTTGGCTCAGGCTGTGTGCTGTTCTCACTCTCACTTGTACATCTGTTTGTCTCACCAGTTTTTGTAGGCAATGTTTTAAAACCCCATCCTTCTAAGCGGTTGAACCGGGTTGAACCTTAAATTTTTACTAAATGTGGTTCGATTATCTTAAAAACCTTTTCAAAGTTTAAACCCTTAACGACCCACGGTTCAAAAGGGTTAATACGGTTGACCTTCAATGACCTCTAAAAGATTTTGAACTTATCGTGTTGTATTGTTGGACTACTCTATTATTTATAATTATAATTAGTGGAAATGCAACATTTTATGAAAATGAATCATTACATTTTTTATTTTGTGTATTGTATTTGATATTTATACGCATTAGCATGTTATTATATTTTTAGCTAATACATTGTTAATTAATATTATTGTAGGACATCATGCTGATGTGGTGAGTTTGACTGCGTTTGACCACTTTTGAACCCTATCAAACCCAACTTTCTCCTAAAAAGATTTGATCTACGAGCCGGTTTTCAAAACATTACTGCCCAGTGTGGATATACCCTGTAACTTTTTACTGGGAACCTTTCCCCTTCATTTGAATGATGCTTATCAAAATCATTTAAAAGAAAATGAAGTGCTCGACAAGGAAATGTTGGCTACATTGAGGTGTATGTGCAACATAGGTCCTTTGACTGCTTTGGGCTTGTATGAAGATTAGATGTAGTTGCACACGCCTCAGGAAGTTAATAGGCTGTAACTAAAGGCTTAAAATTTGAGGCTTAGGGGGATTGGTGGGTGCACTAAAGTTCAAAACATTATTAAACAACAAATCTTAAAAACCAGCCAGAGAGTTCTTTGCAACCAAAATGTCTTTTTATCAAATGCTCCTTTCATTTCCATTGCCTGTGAGGTTCACGATCAGCAGATCATTTCAAATCACATTATGAAAAAATGAAGGTCTCTCTCACCTGGAGTTGACTAGAAAACTAGTTTACATGTGAAGGAGTGAGTAAGACAAATGGACAGGAAGCACAGGATGGATGAGCTTTTAGAATAAACATAGCTTAGAGCTTATTTAGAGGGTTTTTTTTATTATTTTCAAATACTTCAATATCCAAATAAGAGTCTTCATTTTGTTTTGGGCTCAGGCTCGGTGTAGCATAAGCCCAGCCGGAACACAGCCCATTTCCATCCGTACTTGCATAGGCTGTGATTATAATGTTTGACTGATAAATCATAATCAAAAAAAATATTTCTAATAAAAAAAATTCATTACTATTACCAAGAAATGGATGTCTAATAAAAAGAGAAGTACATACAACTCAACTGCTTTATGTAAGTGCCCCGGTTCGTCCGAGTCACCCTTACTGTCAATTACGTGACTCAGTTGGACTTGCCTTGGATGTATAAGAAGATCTACTATGAAGTTGAAGCGTCTACACCGAATACGGTATTGGCACATAGGTAAGGTAACCGTAGGAGACCTTAGACTAAGTCAAATACCTTAGAAGTTAATTAGAAAAATAAGATAATAAATGACTTCCAGCCTCGAGGCCTCATGCAGTCTGCCAAGGCCTTGCAGCCAGTTGTGCTGAGCTGTGCTGAGTTGTTTTTTGGACAACTGTAATCCAGCTGACCTTGTGTCTTGCTGACTCAGTATCCTACAGATTTAGGAAGTTAAAATCTGTAACCTTTTAATTGAGAGTTAATTATGGTAAATTGATTTGAAGTTAAAAACGGTAAAAGATTTATCCACATGGTGAGATGCTTCCACCTCATTTAAAGTTTGAATTTGAATACCGTTGGGGAGCTGTCCATGACAAGTATGGAAAGGCTCCTCACATGAGTTGTAAACCATTTTGAAATCTTCCCATCTAATCCTTGATTGATGGCTAAGAGAAATCTACTGCAGATCATGCACGGTGGATATGAGGTGGCTGGTGTCTGGCTGGATTCTGACTGGACAGATTAACTTGCACACATGTGTTGTCCTTACAGACTTACTGCTGGCGAGGCCTCATTGGAAGCCGCGAGGCCTCGTGGGCGTGACTTACTGCAAAACTGCAAACTGTCTTATAAATTAACAGTAAGCTGTTTGTAAGGGAGATCGGATACACAGAGAAAAACAGGAAAAGTATTACAGTGTGTCCAGATCATTCAGTATTCCCTCCTTACGCCTTCTTCATCATCTTCCTTCATAAATGTTTGGGTAATCATTACCCCAGTCCTGATGAAGATTAAGGTGTTTATATAGGACCTTAAAACCAGTCATACCTGTTTCCTATACTGCTTGTGCCAATAGTCATTTTGATGGAGCTAAACTAATGGAAAGGAGCACACAAATCAAGTAAAGAAGAAAGCGCATAAAGGAAATCGGATAAGGCCCAAGGCAAGTATTTCTTCTTCCTTTTATTTCAAACATTGTAAAGTGGATTAGAACAGTGTGTTCGAACCACTCTAAAAAATAGGTGTAGAGGATTAGACCGATTGGGTTGAACCTCTATAAAAAACTAGGTTGCACTATTTGGGTGTGAGACCCATACATAGTATATTTGGGATAGCTCTAGAGAGGGTGAGTCCAACAGTGGATGTAGGTTCAAGTGAACCGAACCACTATATATCATTGTGCATGTGTGGTTTGCATTAATGGTTTGATTCATTTGTTTATCACTTGCACACACGTTTATTCCGCTGCACATATTGTTAAATCTGATTTATTTTTAAAAGGGAACTAAAATTGAAAACCGACCTATTCACCCCCCTCTAGGTCGTGCATACTTCTAGTAACGGAATTTCACTTTATGCATTAAGAAGAAGGTAAGTAAACATGAATAGTATTTTTTTCTTTTTTGAGGTCTGGAGGTGTCCAGGTGTCGCACCCGACTAGTCTCACAGGATGTGTTAAAACCCCCCTATCCGCACACACTGGGTAATTCGATGGGACCTTACTCTATACATATTCCCATGGGAAGTGGCCCTTCATTGGGGCTCTCATGGTTTATACCCAAGACCTCCGTCTAGAGATCTTGCTCCCAAACCAACTAGGATAACCCCTTGGGGTTAAACATGAATAGTATATGCTAGCTACAATAAGGAAAACTGGAGAGGCTTACCACTTGGGACCCTAACCAGATGATAGGCTTTGACATGAATGGAGGTTACCAACAAATGATGACAATTTAAGTTTGTTCCTCGACAAAAATGGAATTTGTAGTTTTATGAAATGTAACAAGGTAATGAAAATATTTCAATCAAATATGAGATGAACATGAGTTCAAGCTAGAGCTCAAGTAAGAGAATGGTCCTACCTATACATAAGAAGTTTATAAGTTTGGAATGAGCTATCATTCACAATACCAATAATAATAATAATAATAAAAGTTTGGAATGAGCCAATTTTGAACTGACCTATACTTGGTTCATTTTTTAAGAAATGAGCTTTGAACAAACCTTATGGTTGTCAAGTGCAAACCAAGCAAACTTAAGCACCAGGTATAAAGCTCAAAATGAACATAAGCCAAGATCAAGCTTGACCATTTGAGTGGAAGCAAGTCTAAGGAAAAGAACGCTCGCTCAAGCTTGGCCTAGACAGGCCAAAAACTTTTTTGACCGGAATCCAAAATTTCTTGGTAAATGGCCTATTGAAGTGCAAATTTCGTATTTTTAGATTTGTTAAATGATGAAATCAATGTAAGAAGGCCAAAATTTCAGCTGAAATGGGAAAATTTTGAGCCATTTTGGCCAAAAACTTGGTCCATTTCAAAAATTTTGGTTCAGCCCCATTTATTTGAAATTTTCATTTTTCATATTGGCTGAAATGGCTGGTGAAAAAGAAATTTCCAACCAAAAATTTTCAGTCCCATGTCATCATTGACCATTAAAAAATAAGTCAGGTGTAGAGACAGGTCCCATTCAAGTAAATAGAAAAGTAAGATATATAAAACTATTAGAATTTAAGAGTGGGTGCCTGATTTTGAACCCCAAGAAGCACCTGATGAAAAAGTGAACTCATCCTAATATTTTACAGAGAAAAAATAGAAAAGAACCACAATAGAGAACTGCATCAAGAGATTACCTGAAAGTGAGAGCTGTTAAGGCAGCAACCAATACGTCGGAACAATGGGACCATGCACTTTTGGAATTCAACCATGCTGGTTACTTCCAAAACCTCTTCCAACTCACCTAAGAACATCACCTCCTTCTGACTATTTGTCACTGGCCAATATTTCAACAACCCCCTCAACACTGTACTTGCCAGCTTTGGTTCTTTCTCTATAAACTGTGACACACAAAATGACAACTGCTGTAGATACGTTCCCATTGATTTTGGCTTATGTAGAGGAATCAAAGCCCTCCACAGAAACATCTTGTGCTCCTCCTTTAAGGGCACTGCAAACCCACTAATCACACTCCCAAAAATCTCCAAAAGCTCTGCAATCCCATTATGCCGTTCTGTTTCAAAGACAAAACGGTAGAAGATGTTGCTCACTGCTTTCCGGATAAACGGCCTATGAACCATGAACTTCCCATATATCCGATGCAACATTGTCTTCAAGCAGTCCCTCTCCCTTGGATCCTCAGAATAAAAAAGATCAAGAAGTTTCAATATAAAGGAATGATCTATGTATTTCTTTGCCACCTTCACATCAAAGGATGATGAGGAGATGGATCTAAGCAGCAGGTCATAAACTATCTGCAAATGTGGCCATGCCGGATCAAACATAGGCTCATCGTCTTCACCCTCCACACCAGCACCACCAGAACTTGTCCGGCAATTAGGTGGGAAAACTCTAAACAAATTAGCAGCAGACATTTTGCAGATTGTTGCTATTACTGGCTCCGTGAAACGGGCAGAACCTGAGTTCACAAAATCCACAAGCTCAACTAGGGTTTGGCCTTTGATGTCCTTCTCAACAGAATTCTTGTTCGGATCGTTGAAATCAAACACCACGCAGCAGAGGTTAAGCTTGCTAATAAAAAGGGTCTGTTTCTCTGGATTTGGTGCATCCTTCAGAGATTGAAGTGGTTCGATTCCGGCCGTGACACTGGCAGGAAAGACCACAGATGACATTCGCTTCACAGCATTCGATCGGGTAGATGAGAGTGCATTTAAGCTGCTCGATCGCTGGATTGGATTGCCCAAGTCTCTTGAATTGGAGGCAGTGCTATCAGATTTTGACGATTTCCGAGGCAACCGGCTGAGGATTTGCTTGAGCATGGCTGGTGATTCTGTAAATCCAAATCAAGCTAAAGGACAAGGTCACAACGATTGATTTGGTAAAATTCCCAAGAGCTTCTAAATCTTGATATCAGCACCAGATTTCAATGCCAGAAAGCCCCAACATCTAGATCGACCATAAAATAAAGGAGGAGAAACCCCAGGTCGAGATCAAGATCGTAATATGAGCCTATTTGAGAGGAAAAATCAGATCAATATCGAGATCAAGACTATGGATTTGATTAATCTCCCTATAAAAACCTATACTTTGGAATCAGCAATAGATTCCAATGCTACAAAACCTAAATTTAGGGATTTAAGAACTCAAAACCGATATTGAGGAAGCATATAATGGGGACAAAAAGCAACATCTAAACCTAAACTTTGACAGCGGTAGTGCAGAAAAAGAGAACACCCAGAATGACATTAAATAACTCAATAATGAGATTAAGCAAGTAAAAAGGGGGATTAACAACAGATGAAGATGAAGATTTGGAACGAACCTTTGATTTGCAGAAATCCTAGAAGAAGATCAATGCCATAAAGCCACTGAAGAAACTTTAGATGCGTCGGGTCGATTATGGATTTTGAGCCTTCTTGGATCCAAACCCGGAGTGAAAACACTTCAATGATTCAGAGATGGGACATGGAGAAGTGGAAGGGGAATGGGAGGATTTGAATTGAGAAATGGAAGGCGTGTTCATATTCTTATTGTTGCTGTTGTTGGGTAGAGAAAATGTATTCTGAAGAAAATGGCATTTTCTGAGAAAGCAGTTTCTCCTTGGAGTTTGGTGGCAAGCGGTAAAGGAAGGAAGGAAGAAAGAAAAAGCACAGAAAAGGAGTAGAAAAAGAAAAAGAAAAAGATGGGTTGTCGGTAAGGCCTTACCAGTGGATGTGGACCGTCGGATCAGATTTATCCACGTGCGGCATGGTCCTCTGACGGTTTGGATTTAATTAGTTCAGACAGCCGATGTTACCACTTCTCGAAGTGAGCTTACTTAAGAGGATAGCGGAGACAGTTCTTTACTCTTGTTCACTTTTGATCGTAAGAAATGGAGGTCGAACTGTTTAGAGGCCGGGCTCGGGCCGGGCCGGGCCTTTATATTGGTTTTTACTTTAAATCCAATTTTTCTTTTTTGAGTACAGAAAAATATAAAGTTGTCTCACACGATTGGTCTTTCAGAACATATAAAAATCTCTCAATCTATACATCTAATAAATTCATAAGAGTAGCCTTTGATTGAGGTGAGAAGTGAATCGAACACAAAATCTCGCTTTCTAAAATGAGCACATTAGAGAAACATCACAGTCTAAATTTACCTGTATTTTATTTGAATTTTTAATCACGAGTTTCTTTTAATGTTGGTTTTCAGAAAGTTTGGATATCCCTAAAGCAGACTGAACCTATTCCATAATAAAGTATTATATGAATTGGTAGATTATAATGGAGCTCAAGACTATTCTATTGTTAAAAATAAATTTTATTGAATTATATTAGTCTCTAATTTTTATAATTAAAAATGAATTATTAAATAAATATTTTACCTATGATGACTATTTTAATATAATATATATATATATATATATACATACATACATACATATATACATATACATACATACATACAGGGATTTAAATACCGGGATCACCGGTATATCGGCCGATATGCAAATATCGGCCGATATGCATATCGGCCGATATACCGGCCGGTAAATTTCTCTCTCTTCCGGGTTTTTTTTTTTTTTTTTTTTGTCCGATTTTTTTTGGGTAATGTCGGAAAATTTTGGGCTTCTTGAAAATATAATTTTTTCATTAAATATCGGTCATATACATACTCAAATTATTTATTTAAGTTTCATCTATTTTTAATATTAAAATTAACAATAGATGATTTTAACTTATAAAAACATGAAAATGTCACATCAATCCTCTCAAGTCTCATCAACAAGTAGATCCTATTATATAATTAATCAATATAGGAAAATTAATAATAAAAATAAAAATAAAACTTCTTATCTCATAGCTCCACACATATTAAAAATTTGAATTAATGCCTATGTTATTGGGTAATTATAAATACATACTTACGTTTTCAATAATTTCAATTTCATTCCTAACATTTGAAAGTCATGTATAAATGAGTCTCTGTATGTATTCTAATGTGTGAATAATTTTTAGGAATAATAAAATATTAACTATGATAAGAGTCCACTTATGCTAATGTTAATATGTTATATGAGAATGAGCAGAGTGTCTATGATTAATCATAGTTGTTCTTTATTCAATCATAATAATAAAATTTTATAAGTCTAAGATAATATCGCCCGATAATCGTTTAAAATATCGTCGATATTAATTTTTAAATAATATAACCTGGACCGTTACGGGCCGATATTGGGACAATATCGGCCGATATTTTGGACCAATAAACGGTCCAAATATCGCCCGATATTTGTACCAAATATCGCCATATCCAGTGGGTCCCACTACCGATAATTTTTTTTTTATTTTTAAAAACTATTCTTTCCAGCCCGATAAATAGTATATCGGGCGATATTGCGGCCGATATACGGACCGATATATCGCCCGTATCGGCCGATATTGTATTCTTTTTTTAAAAAAAAAAAAACGAAAAAAAATCTAATATACCGATATTTTCAAATATCGGCCGATATTGGGGCCGATATTGGGGACCGTTTATCGCCCATATCGGCCGATATTCCAACTGTACGGCCGATACTTATCGTATCGGCCGATATTTCAAGGTTTGAAAAAACCGATATATATCGGCCGATACGATATGTATCGGCCGATATTTAAACCTTAGCATACATACATACATATATACATATACATATATACATATATACATACACATACATACATACATACATACATACACATATATATACATATATATACATATATATATATATATATCAAATAAAAATTATAAGGAATGAATTTAAAAGTTTAAAATAAACAATAATAATTTTGTAGTTTCAAACACCAAAAATGCACCAAGATTTTGTAGTTTCTCTCTTTAAATAAAATGCAAGTTCCTACATTACGTTCATGATAAGTCCAAATGTATTCTTTAAATTTATTTGCAGGTTAAGAAGTTGAACATGGGGACTTTAAAGCCCACTTGAAGACCCAATTTCATTTTTTTATAAGATGATTTTATCAATGGAGATTATATCATATACAGTTTAATTTAATAATAATATAATAAAAACATGTAATTATTATATAGATATGTATAAATATGTATAGTTGGTTAAAATGATTTGAAAAATCCATAGTTTTTTTTGGTTTTACTTAATCTAATTTATTAAACAAGCTAAAAAAATAAGTTCAAGACTGTCATATTATTTAAATTTGTAATCATGTTAAAAGATGATTTAGAATAGAACCCATATAGGAGTGAATGATTTTAATGTGATTTATGGTTTTTCTATGTTTGTCACAATTAAACAAATTAAATTCCTTTATTATTGACAATCATACGCAGGCGAAGTTTATTTAATAACATTTCCAACGAATCCAAATTCGCTTGAATTCAATAGACGCAGACGAAGTTATGACTAGTTTTATAATAAGGTGTGAAAGAGTGACGAGCAATTTATTTTAGTTATTTTCTTGTATTTCAAACATTAAAAATAAGAGCGGCTTACATGCTCAAGCATTGTATCCAAGTTTTAGTGTGTGTTTTCTCTATTTCATTGAGCAAGTTAGTTCAAGTTCTATTTCAGTTCTTTTAGTTACTAGTTGATTTCTAGTTTGCTTTGTTTTGAGTTTAGATTAAATTAATGCATGTAAAATTTGATTCTTATTAGGATAATTCGACCATAGCATTCTTTTAATTTATTTCTTACAATTCAATTTTAGTTTTCTCTAAAATCTTCATTCCTTTTTTTTTTTTTAAATTTACATGTAAAAATTTACGGAATACTTAACGTAAAATTTACAGGTGAGTCCATTACTCCTAAGACATATCAAAGTTAGACCATGAAAGTTCGAATCCGTAATTTCTCAGTTCCTATCTAAGACAACCAATTAAACTACATCCAATTACTCTTAAATCGTTCGTTCTTTTGTAAATGAGAGTTGTGCCTTATCCCATTTTTCAAAGGGAATTTGGGGCTAGCATTATCGAATTGAGTTTTGGTTGTCCAAATTTTAGTGTGAGATATCAATAAAAATTATGACCGCATTTGATATTGTTCCATTCAATTTCATTGAAGATTTGGAAAAGTGTCAAAATCGAACATTAACTTTTATTACTAGTCTTTGTTATAAAAAACATATGTGTCCTTATTTTCCCCGTTTTAAAAGATTACATAGATCACATAGTTTGTCAGTTTAGTCTGATTTGATATATCTCAGCCGTATCGTATCGACCGATATCGATCACTTTTATTAAAAAAAAAAAGAGGTGAGAGAAAAATATCCGATACCGAATTGTAAACCCTGATTATTGCATCTATTGAGTCGTGAGTGATGCATATGTGAGTCCACTGAGTTGCCCCTAAAATAGCCCAAGCCCATGAGCAAGTGGGCTCCACTAAACCAATATCATTATATTATATAATGTAAACTCGGAATGATGTGTAATATAGAATCTCAAAAACACTGTACATTAGGCCTATGTGAATTAAAAAGATTGGCTCATTAACTCATTCACCAATGGTCTACGTTCGATTGACACGGGTTAAAATCTTGTCGATACAGCATATATCGGTCGTACGAACCAAATCTCGACATATATCACCGAGATTTCGGCCGAGATTGGGTCAGTCCATTTTTTTAAAAAATAATATGAAAAAAAATTAAAAGATTCGGCCATCATATCTGATGGTATTTTATTTGAAATTTTGAATGCTATACTTTAGAACTTGAATTCCCACGGTAAACACATGCAAGAAGTTAATAATTTTTTTAAGAAAAAGAGATGCACACATGCAAGAAGTTAATGTTTCTTTTAAGAAAAAGATATGAATACATGCAAGAAGTTAATATTTTTGAAGAAAAAGAGATTTGAGACCTTTTGAAATTAAGGACAATTATTACTACTTTTTTGACATCATGGAGATGCATTTATTATTTTATTATCATATATAATGTTATATAAAATTCGATCCTTTAATTATGATTGTGATGTAATTTAAAAATATCATGGATAGGCAGGGGTCGAAAAAATGGTCTCGGTTGATACGATATATCAGCCGATATTTTTCTCTCTCCTTAATTTTTTTTTACAAAAACGGCCTATATGATGCGGCCGAGATATAGGCCGATATTCGGACCCCTATGGATTAGGATTGCTTAAAAAAATAGAATTTAAAAATCAAAATTTATTAATTAAATATTAGAAAATATTTTGAAATATATAGATATAAATAGATAGCTAACCATCAAGAACAGGATTGGAATAAAATTTTAATATATTATTACATTTTCATTTCTAACACATTTATAAAATATCAAAGAATTTTAATATTTTATTGCCCTATAACAAACTCATAATATATCGAAACATCTCAAAGCAACACTTACATATGCTAATAATTTGTTATCCATGTTTCATTATGTATCATGAATCATTATACAACAATGATGACAATAAGTAATTTAATGGGCTTGAGATTAATGGTTATAAACTAATAGTTTATCATTTTCGATCATTTCACTGATTAACTAAGTCAATAAGTTAACAGAATATTTGTATAATTTTTCTGTTTTTTTACCACTTTTTGTAATTTATTATCATTTTATTAATTAATTTTTTAAATTCTAGATATCGAAATTTAAAAATAATATTTTAACATGTAAATGACCTATATTTAATGAAAAAATTGTATATCCATGAAGCTCATAGTTTTCTGAAGCTTCTATAATTTTTTTGGAATTTTTTCAAAAAAAATAAAAATAAAAAAATACATTGTGGAGAGAGAAAGTTATCGGTCGAGATCTCAGTCGATACTGATATCTCCGTTTTTTACACCCTTGGATTGACATGAGTGTAAAAATAATAATTCTTATAATATTTTATCAAAAATATTTATCTCTTTTATCTAAAGTTGACTTTTAGATTTCGCAAAGTCGACATGACTCACAATTAGATTTAGAAGCCCACAATTAGATTTTTTTTTTTAGAGGGTCAAAAACTGGGCCTTGACAATCGGGCATCCAGGCGTAGCCAATGTGCAAATGGGCCTTCAGGGTTCACCAAATGCCAACAGTATTGGGCCTGATGGTAGAGATATAAACTACATTGGCGAAAGCCCAGCTCACTTTTGATACTACCATTTAGGGCTCTGAATCATAATACCGTAGGGCCAAGCATATAGTTCGGGCAAACAAGTTGGGTTGAAAGAATAATGATATGAGAAATTGCCCACTCATATGACGTTTTCCCGAAGATGGGTTGGAGCCCAAAGGGAAACAAAATTGTACGGATTAGATCTCAAAGCGGACAAAAATATATTGGGTGAATCGGGTCATTACATTAGTATTCTCGTACTGCTTTTTTACTCAAATTATATATTAGTTTTTTTTTTACTAGTCCATAATTCAATTCATTTTTAAAACCCCAATCCATTTTTAATCTGGCTAAGAAATGAAGTTGATTTAAATTGAGCCACATGTCAATCTGTGTAATTAAATAAACATTTGGATATCTTAATTAAACTGGGTAACTTAATGGAGATCACCAAAACATAGTCACTCTTAAACATATAAGGTATATATATTATATAATTTAGATATTCAAGTGGATCATGTTATAAATATTGACCTATCGCAATTAAAATTAAAAATAGGTTAGGTTTTTTATGCCTAAATCTAAAGCATGTTTAAACAAAAACTCTACCAAAAACTATTTTTATTGAGATTTGGTATCAACTGTCAAGACTTTCCTTTTAACTGTTTTGGACCTAACACAATTGAGTATGATATAAAAAAGACAATATAAGTAGGTCAGTATATGAAGTTTAAAATCCAATAATATATCGCTTAGATTATCAATTAATGGTGAAACCAAGGGTTTAAAAACGGTCACGGCCGATATTCAGTATCGGCTGTGAAATTTCTCTCTTATTTTTTTTAATTAAAACGACC
The DNA here is from genome assembly GCA_013350335.1 of Chimonanthus salicifolius. Lineage (NCBI taxonomy): Eukaryota > Viridiplantae > Streptophyta > Magnoliopsida > Laurales > Calycanthaceae > Chimonanthus > Chimonanthus salicifolius. The sequence continues at coordinate 11,407,279 of CM023533.1, forward strand.
AATATCAGTCGATATCGGTGAAAACATCGGCCGATAGTTATCGTATCGGCTGATATATAAAAGTATAAAAAACTAATATTGTATCGGCCGATATTTAATTACCCAAGTGAAACTTTACATACTTAATATCCATACAATCATCTACCAATTGACTTAGATTGTCAATTAACAGGGTATTAAATGAAGTTGGTAACAAAGTTTTACTTATTAATCATAAAAGAAAAGACACAGTTTTGATTACACCTATAGATTTCAAACAAGAAGAGAATATTATAAGATCACAATAATTTTAATCAGAGATAATTAATTACAGGCATGTTTCCTTGTTTCTAATTTCTAAGATGTAGTCAAAACTCAAAACTGCTTCCAAATGAAGAGGAAAGTACAATGTACATGGTTCAAGGATGTTCTCCAAATGCTCCCATGTTAGGTTGAACACTCCTCTACCCTTCTAGGAGCTGCATAAACATCATTAATTAACAATTCAATTAGTAAATAATAATAATTAATATACATCTTAACTCATGCATATTAACTTAAATTATCAAAATGGACTGACCAAATCACAGCAGTATGATCTCGGCAATAGTAAGATTATCAATGCATGGATATCTTTACCCAAAACTAATAACATCCGAGGAATTTAACCCGGAAAATTAAGAAATGGCCCCCCTTTTTTTGATAATTCAGATGTTCAGATCTCTTAGAACACCCAACTAATCATCGGGACATGCCAACCCTCTCTACGCACACACACCGAGTAATTTAATGGAGAGTGGCCTTTGAGGTAGAATAGAAATTGAATTCAAGGCTCCTGCTTCATGAGATGAGTTCCTGATTTTCAAATTTAAATTCATGAACCGGGTTACATCTGAATCTATAAATTTTTACCCGATAACAATTGGCAGAGTAATGGTAAGGTTTTAAGGCTAAAATTGTGTTCCGGCACAAATTGGACTTGGCATTCATAAATGGGTCTGGATCCATCTGAATAATACTGAAATAAATGGTTCGGATATGGATTGTAAACATCTGTTTCAACTTTCAAGTTGGGTTTGAATTGAATCTTGGTTGGATAGACTCGTCATGGGTTTGTAGGTTCTGCCAAAGCCTTCATACGCTGTTCAGCTTCAAGAGCAATGTTTTAGTGTGAATCAAGTGATCAGACCTTTTCAATGCCTATGATAAATTAGTCTACAAGATCTATATTTTATAAATCCATATTAAAAAATTACTTAAATAGTTCATTTAAGTATAATTTCAAAACCTATAAAGATTTACTTGTATAAGATTTACGAATGAATGAATGATGGGTATATGTGAGAATGAGATTGAGTATGAATTAAAACCCGTAAACAATGTGAATAAAGACAAACAATTTGAAGGGATTGGAGTGATGCCTGAGTACTCTGAGTTTGATTCTAACTTCACATTCAAAAGGCCACTCCTTATAGATTTACCCAATATGTATGGAGAGAGAAACTTTATACATGCGTCGAAGATTAGTTGATTGCTCTAAAAGACCTAAACACCTTAGATCATAAAAGAAATGTGAACAGAGACAAACTATATAACTATAGATTCTAATTATGTAAAAATCATAATTGACATCAATGATTGACTTGATGTCTAGCTTTTATAATTTTAAAAGTTTCTCATTTTCCAAGCAGAATTTCATAATAATAAACATGCCCACAAGTCACATGATGGATTAAGACCCCACAAAGGACTAAACCTAACAGGATGTGAGAAACAACTCAAAATACATGAAAATAAAGAAATTAATTGGAGTTTGTTGGGATTAAGGTGGATTACCTAAACCCATGGCCTCTGAGCTCTTCATTAATCGAAGGCGTTTACATGATTCAACAAACATTCTGCAGTGAGAAGGAAAGAAGATGATCAGACTTAAGAATGAAATAATCAAACCTTGTCTTCGAAAGGCTATTGAGAATAACTCATCAGTATTATAATTATCAAAGTAATTACGTCATCTTTCTATTAATTTTGTATGTTCTTCTTTTTTATTCAACTTTTAAAAAATATATTCTTCTTCTGGACTTTAGTACGTAAGAATCTGCTTGGCGTGAACTTATGGAATTGATAATTTTTTATATTTTAAGTTAAGATAGTGATAAAAACACAAATGTTCTTATAATAAAAGATAATGAACTTGTTCTTTTGATAAGATGCAGGAGTGTAAAGTTCGAGCCACCATAACTTAATCTAGTGTACTCTAAAGGTAGTGGGTATCACCTGTGGGGGTTTTACACTTGATTTTCCGCGGTTTCCACACACAAATTCAAAAATAAATAAAAATAAAGGAGTGGTTGTTATCATTCCAACTCACTTCCAAGGGACGTCTCCCACCAACATCCAGTCACCATCTCTGTCTTCATACGTGGGAACGTATTCAGTGCCATTTACAGGATCCATAAGCTTGCTCTCGTTTGGATGGTGACCTGCAGAAAAAGATAACAGATTACCGATTTAGCATGTTAGCTCCTTCTGTTGTTAATTTGTTAATTCTTGAATTGCAGTTGTCAAATTCAGATAAAATCGGTGTAGCAGAGTGACGGTTTCACCGTCAACATGCCTCTCTCATGAAGTGGAGTATTGAGTTCAATTCACACTCAACCTTAACAGGTCACTTCGTATGGACTTAATCGGTGTGTTTGAATTGAGAGGCTTACATATGCCCGTGGGATTAGTCACACCTCCAATGTGGAGTGAAGATATGTTGGGACTAGCCGACGAAGTGGCCTAACTCCTTTATAAGTCCCTAAATCTCCCGTTTAACAACTATTGTGGAACTCGTTTGCTGCCCCAACAAAACCCCCTCAAACAAGGCTCTCCGATAGATAAAATGTTGACGGTCATCTCATCTAGCTTAGGGGATATGACTCTGATAGCACTTGTTAAAACTAAGTATCCAGTCTAAAAGTCTAATCTAATAGCTGGAGTGACCCTCCTCTTTCACAGCCAATGCAAGACTCGCTTGCTGCCCCACATAATACCCATGTTATCTAAAAAAAATTAGATAAAATCTAAGAATTATAGAGAAATGTGTAGAGTTATACGGTGGGATACGTACGTATGCTGAAGAAGGTAAACATCTTCTCAAGGGCTGTGAGAAGCTGTTGGTAGCTGTTGTACATCCCCAGATCTACTTTCCGTAGATACGGTGCTCCGTCTGCGGCCACCTTCACATACGTACAGCTCTTCAAGGCGTTCTTGAGCGCATATCGGACCGGCGGCCACCCCACCACTTGTGCTCTGTAAAATATTCACAAGAGAAACCGTACGAAGTCTTCATTAGACCATCAATATCTACGTCTACGTATACATAAAAATATAAACAATAAATTTTAATTTAAATTTGATAAACATTGGTGCATGGGCTGATACAAATATAATTATGAAAGTCTATTTGATCTGAGCTTATGAGTTTTTTGTTTAATAAAAGTCTATTTTCTCCTTTCTCATATACTTCTCAGAAGATTAACTCAAAAGGAGCTAGTGATGATCAGAATCCGTTTCAGAAAGTGAGATTTCTAGTTTTAATTCTCACTTTATCCCAAAAAATTCACTCTTAATAAAATTATTCGAATTGTGTAAATAATAGGGTTTGCTCATGTCCCTTAAGATTATACCTTGGTCATATGAAAAAAAAAATCTCAGAAGGTGTAGCTCCACTACGGTAAGTACATGGATTGGCTTTTTAATATTACAAAAATATAATTTAAATAATTTTTAATAGAGAATTTATTTTAAATTTATATCCTTTTAATATAAGAAAATATAAATACTATATTTTAGTCAAATTCAGTTAAACCGAACTATAAACTTATGTTATAATATTTTCTTAATTGTACAACGACTAAGATTATAGCGGTATTCTCACGAAAAGAAACCGAAACCTAGAAGGTTTCCATGACAAGACGAGAACACCCTTGCAGAACAGAGGAAAACAGAGAGTTTTGCTTCGAATTTTAAGGAAACTGAAGGGTATTTTGGACAATTGAATGGTCACTTATTCCCACTTTGAAGTGCTCAGCTCGTAAATGTACTTACTTTGCCGCAGGGGTTTTTACGGGACCGGAAACCCGACTCTCCGACAACGGCTGATCCCCTGAGTCCATGCCACGTGTTTCAGTTTCAGAACTTCCAAGACTGAGATCTACGGTCTCAGAGAAACCACGTTTGCCGTTGCCCTTCCCATGGTTCTCCGCCGCCTCAGGCCCGCTGCTGGATCCTCCGGGCAGACCTAACGTCAGTTCCGTCTCCTTGAAATTGAGGCCGGAACTGTCCGATTCCGACTGCATTTTCGTCATCTTTCGGTGGCCGGTTTCAACTTGGAACGCTATTTCGTCGTCGGAAATGGAGAGAGACGGGAGTGATATGATTTATCAGCACTGCGTCGTCTTCTCATCCTTATAAGATGCGTTTCCGCCAAAGAGCATTGGCCATTGACGAGGTGACACGTGCTGAGACACGAGCGGTTTGGATTCCTCCACGCAGCTGACACCCGATGACGAAAGATCGTGAAAGTTTGAGCCCAGTGATGTGACGGTGCCGGCTTCACTCAGCTTGGCTTGGCTGAGTGAAGCTGATTCACTTTCATTTTCAACCAACGAAAACTCTAACCAAGTTGTCTAATCCTTCTTAACTACTTCATATGATTTCACTTAAATGTGATTATGATTTTAAAATTTTAAAGTTTAATTAATATAAAATAATTATTTTATACATTGTGAGTTGTTGTTAAATATTACATTATTGTCTCAAATCTATTTAGAGGGACTTTAATTATTATAAAATTTGGAACTAAAATTTGTAATTTTTAAATAAAGGGTACGGTGTTTATAATAATAAAGAATAATTATTAATTGTTTTTCCAATGATAAAGATAACAATAAATTATCATATTTAGATACATCGGTCTACTTATTAAAATTTTAAATTATTCAATTAATTTTTCAATTTCAAATTTTGTGAAACTGTTATATTTAATATTGAATGAATCAAATAAGAAAATTTTCATTATAAAATTTATAAAATTCATTACGCCTCTCTCATTTGATCTATCAAACAATGAGTCCAATATTTGACAAAATCTCATGAGTGATATAGACATAAACATGTGTCAAAAATTAACAAAATAATTTGGACTTTTCATCAATGGCCCCCATATGATGAGAACATAATATTATTTTCCTCTTTTTTTTTTTTCTTAAAGGAACATTATCTATTGATAAAATATAAAAAAAAATCCAATAAATAATTGATGTATAAGATTTTACCTTATTATAATCAAATCTCCGATCATTTATCAAAGAGGAACGAAACTACTTGTCAAGTGAGAAAGAAATGCATTAAGATAATGCATGGATTAGCATAAAAGAGAGTGATATTTTAGCCAAATTAGTTAAGTGATGGAAATTGATTTATGCATTGATACTTTCTCTAAAAAATGCACTAAATAATGTAATATGTTTTGCTTTTGATTTTGTCTTTCATTAATCAAAAGGTTAAGTGCAACTTACAGAGATTGTGGATCTAACTCAAAAAAACTCCTCAATTCAATTATCACAACTTTATAAGATGATCGAGAAAAATTTAATGATTCTGTAGTAATCAAGTTTTTAAAGTTTAAAATCACATGACCAATATTATCAGATGATAATCAAATTTTATATAACTGATTTCATTACAAAAATGTATGACCCACTTCAAACATTTAAAAGCTTCCCTCCTTAAACAGGGAGACTTGAGAAGTAAGGGTCCAACTGGATTGGGCCTAATCCAAGCCTTCATGAAAATTCAAAAAAAAAAAAAAAAAAAAATCGGGTTCAAGTTGGCCTGGGCTTAGACCATTCTCTTTTTTGGGACCTAAATATTAGACCGAAAATAAGATTCAGGTTGATCTCGAGCCTAATATATGAAAGTCCTAGTCGAAAAACCCAAATTTGAGCCACATTTTTGTATTATATATATATATATATATATATATATTTGAAATCAAAGTTGAGTCCTACAAATATTATTTTAGTTGAGTTTAAATTTGACTAATTCAAGTTAACGTAACTCAAATTTAGTTCTTTAAATTATAATTCAAGTCCTAATTTAAACATTCCTAAAATCCAACCTAACTAATTCGAATCACAACTTCATTAGAAAATTTCGTTATAATCTTCGAAACATAAAAAGAAAATGAAAAAAAAAAACTCTCAAAATCAAATGATATAATGCCCATCTTTATACAAATGATGAGTGACCAAATTGATTGTCTGGTAACACTAAATTTGGTTGAGGTAGAAGTAATTACTAAGAATATATTTCAGAAAGTGGAGGTTTTGAATTTGATTTTTAATCCACTCCAAAAGATCATTTCCTACGAAATTATTCAATGTATATAAATAGGTCAGGTATCCTAATATGGGTAAAATTTGTTAAGAGATATGGGATGAAGTGAAATTCTATTTTATCTCTATCGATGACTGTTCATCAAATATCAGTGTACTGATAACACGTGATTCTGCATATATATGTTCTGTCTGTCAATACACTGCTAGTTGATGAATAATATATCACTAAAGGTAAAATAAAAATTTTACTCCATATAAATTTTGCACTCGTTGAAATGAGCGTTCATATGAATAAGGACAAGATGATAAAAATTTCTAGATCTCCAATTTTGACTTTTACATTAAAATAGCGGGAGATGAAGAAAGAAATGGCTTTTGAAGTTTGAGCAAGAGCCGAGAGGAGAAAGAGAGAAGGCATGGCTTAAGTTTAAAGGAGGTGGGGCAGAGATGTCATAGTACTTGGGGAACAAGTCAACTTTCCACGAGCAACCGGGGAAGACGACGTTTTAGAGAGGGGTCGACACCCACGTGAAGCTGTTCCCATGTCGGTGATGTGTCTGCCTATTTAACCATTCGTTCAATTAAAGTCGTGGCCCACTCTTCTCTCTTACCAACTACTGACACCTGCCCTTATTAACCGGTTGCCGCACTCCCATAACTTTTTGCAACTGTCCGCAATCATGACCGCTATTTTGGGGTCTTCGGTCTTTCCCTTATATTTTCTTTTCTTTTCTTTTCCTCCTCCTTTGCTCCTATCCTAAGTTTTTAATTAAGGTAATCATCTCCTGTTTTAAAATAATGTTAGATGGTGATCACTTGATGAGGTCATTAAATATTAGAAGTTTAATAATAATTTTATATAAAATAGAATTTTGATTGTCTAAATTTCTTGGTTTTATTTTTTATTACCTTTAAAATGATAATTTATTTATTAATCTTATTAATTTCATATCCATATATTAGTAGTTAATTTTGTTCCATTCCAATCAAAATGAGTCAAGACATTTCATCTTGTCCAAAATAAAGTTCCTTCTTCAAATTTTTGGTTTTTGTCTCTATTTATTTTAGTCTACCTCAATTTCTTTCTATTAGTTCATTCGAAATAAATGAATTAAATACATTTTAGTAAAAAAAAAAAACCCTGTTTTAACTTAACAAGTTGATTTATTTTGCTTCTCAATACCAATTTAATCACTTCTTATTCTTTGTTATTAGGAAATATTAATTTTTTTTTAATGGATAACATAAAACTTTCATTGATAAGAAGAAGAGAGAGGACCCATGAGACTTAGGGCAAAAAAAAAAAAAAAGCAAAAGAGAACAATAAAAAGAATAATAACAAAAAGCCAAAGAAAAGCCAAAAGCTCTGTTCTCTGGGTAGATGGAATACACCTATTATGATCGAGCCGCTAACACCATTCTTTGCAAAAAAGATTCTCACTCCATTAGCTGATCTACTGAGGTGCACGAAGGAAATGTTAATTTATTTTCTTAATTCGAAGATTTTAACATAATTTACCTTCTTATTAGTTTTTTCTATTTCTAATTACTATTTTTGTATTTTCTTATTTTGTGATTTTAGTTTCAGTTCCTTATATTTATATCCTTTATTTTTAATTTATATATAATTTCTCAAATTTTAATTTGTCGTGGCATCTTTTTTGATATGAACATTGAAACAACTGAAGCGAATGGACTTTCAAAATAGAATTGGCAACTATACAAGAAATATGTCTATATAGCTCAACTGGTTACCTCCTACTTTAGAAAGCTAGAGATCATAGATTTGAGCTCCCATAGCCTAATCTTAGTGTGCTTTAATGGTAGGAGACCACCCGTAGGGGTTTTACACTGGGTATCTCGTGGTTTTTCACATATAAATTCAAAAAAAAAATATTTCTATTAAAAATTTAAATTGTTCATTAATTTTCAAACACGTGTTTACGTAGATGTATTTTTTAAAATTTTGTGAAATTATTGGGTCTACTATTAGATGAATCGAATGGAAAATATTCGATAAAAAATATAAAATTTATCACAGTCCTCCAATTTTATCAAATTTTTTTTTTTTTAAATAATTATAAGATTCCGTGGATTATGGGTTTTATTCCATGTTCCATACCCAACGAACATCAGCACATTGGAATTGCCTCAGTCGTCTCAATACAAGGAACGGTATTTCTTAATCTAATTTACTTTTTTAATACTTATAATTAGTCAATTAAAGTTTGAAATTAAAATAATGTAATGTTGGTTGTTGACCAACAAGAAACCTCAAAATTCAAAAAGAAGAGATTCAATGGCTAAAATACTTTATACTTTACATATTCTTTGCACCTTCTCGTTTTCTAATCTCACTTTCAATCTAGCAATCTTTTTAATTAGATAAAGTATTTGTGATTAGGAAAGGAGATTAAGATTTGAGTGGCAACTTGGGTGTTGCAACTTATTCAAGTCCAATCTGACTTCAAATAACACAATTAAAATTGAGATTGATTTGGAATTTTTCAAAATAGGGTTGAGCCTTGGTTGATCAGTTCAACCCAAGTTGCAAATTGGGTACGTATTGATTGATGGTCGTGTTTGAATCTAGGTTTTTAAATTCAGTAGATACGTATTGTATCGCTCAAATCATATTGGATTTTCACACTCGATATTTATTAGCTGCAATACATCGGTGCATTGCGGTCGGTGTCCGAATGGATAATAAATCACCTGTCTCGATGAATCATTTTTTTACCCCTGATTTTGAAATGGATTCAAATAAGACGTCAACCCAAGAGCAAAACTGACTTTGCGTGCAGTATTACTATGCACATCTTGATTATGAGATTCGACCAATGGGTTGATGATCAATTCGTTTGAAAGTATATATGAGGCTCGCCAAAAATCATTTTTATTAGATCAATTAAACCGCATTTTTGAATGTTATAAAGATTAAAAAAGTTAATTTAAATTGATCAATTTTGAAGGGTTTAAAAAATGCAACTTTGTCGATTCAACGAAGGTGATTTTAGTGGGCACATAATAAAAAAAACTTTTCTAGTAAAACCCTCACTATCCAATTTGGTAATCTCCATACTTAAATATACAAAATAATATTGCACAAGCTGGTATGACTATACATTACATTTATGTGCATAATATTACTATTTTTTTTATAACTACGCTGTCGAGGTCTTTTACAGCCCCCAACTAATCATTGGGTCATGTGAAAGCCTCTCTATCCACATTTACAGGGCTGACCCTTGCTTAAAGCCAAATCGGCTGCCCCCTAGGGCCTTCAATTTGACCAATGGCCTAGGGCCTCCACCATGCACTTTCTCTAGGGCCTAAGGCCCCTGAAATTTCAGGGTCAGTCCTGCACATACACTGGATAACCCTACATAGAGTGGCCGTTTGAAATGAAATGAGAATCAGATTCAGAACCACAATACAACTAATATATAATGCTAATATTGAATTATTCATTTTAAATTGAAATTGGGTATGACTCCAACTAACACATATGTCTCGACTCTAGATTCACACTGAAAAAAAAAAATTCCAAACAAGTCCAACCCACCATTGACACAATAAAGTCAAAAACAGTATTTGTAAATCATTTACTCTCCTTGAGAACCAAAAGATACCATTGTGAGAAAACTGACTGAAGAGGAAGATTTGATTCTTTGATCATTATCCTAAGTGTAGTTTTCCATGATGATTAGATAAGAATGAATGAAAATACAGAATAGATTCTGCATTTGGAGTAAAATTAGGGTTTTCATTAGATAAGCATGTGAAATTGCATGCATGAACTAGGAACATGTGAACATAGCATGTGAACATGGATTTTCTAACTGTAGTAATTGAAATTTGAAAAGCATGCGGGGATGGCAGATGCCATGTGTTCATCCCATGAAAATGTGAGCATGCATGTTATGGGTTTCACTAAAGGTAGGGATTTAAGCCCTAATAATCCCAATTTGAATTTGTCCCAAATTAATTGATGACACCATTGCCAATGTCAACAATTGAATGACATGTGCATATGTTTTAAATTTTAGGGTATTATCTGCATCATTTGTATTTTATTTTATTTGTTGTTTAGAAAGTATAGAAATAGAAATATCTGTAATTTGAATCGAAAATGTAAATTAATATGAAAGGTATTGTAGCTTAGTGGTAAAAGTGTTCATTTTCCATGTGGAGGTTTTGGGTTCAAACTTTATTCAACTCATTTTTTACCTCTCTTGGGTTCGTTCAACAGGTAATCTCCCGCTCAGGAAGTGGGAGATGCCAGGTTCGAATCCTGTGGACTTACCTTGGTGTGCTTTATAAGATCAGAGGTATCACCGATGAGGATTTTAGTAGGACTGTGTTTAATGTTTCCCACACATAAGTCCAAAAAAAATACAAATGTGAATCAAACATCCAGAGAAAAATGCAAAATATGAAATAATATGTAAAACAAAATGAAAATAGAAACACAATATCTTTTAATTGGTCTGCAAAGTTCAATGTTTACAAATAGTCCATTCAGAGAAAAATGGCATTGAATGAAAGTTGACATTTAAAAATTTATTTCATTTTCCATATTCAAAATATTGTTTGGTAGAATTCATAGAAATGACCATTTGATAAAGAGTAGTTATTTAGACACCTGACTTTTCTTTTAAGAGACACCCCATTTCAAAATTTTATGCGAAATTATCATTTTGCCCCTCAGTTTTGTGTAGAGGGGCTATCTTTTTTAAAAAACTGAGGGGCAAAATAGTAATTTTCGCATAAAATTTTGAAATAAGTGTCTCTTAAAAGAAAAGTAGAGTGTCTAAATAGCCACCCTTGATAAATACTACTATTTCATTATTCTAACAATAATAACTCCTTTGAAGGAATGAAAGAATGAACATTAGAACATGTTGTCTTATGAAAGACAACTCATTTTTTAAATGAATACCCATGTTATCAAAATAAATAATTCAATTGTGAGAATTATCTTTCTTCAAAATTCAACGCATTAGACACTCTTTAGCCTGTTGATTCTAGAAATGATTTAAATCAATGCAAATTTATCTAACTTCTCAATTTTCTTCCTAAAAAGCTATCAAATGAAAAAGTTTAGAAGGTTAATATGATTAAGTTGCAATAAATCTAAATTAGTGATCCTAATATAATGCTTAGAAATGCCATGCTATTGCCACATACATTAGAATGAGTAATGGTTTATTTAAAAGATGGTTTACACCAAATTATGTTAATGTAAATGGTAAATAAATCAACCTTCCAAAGCAATATCATATTTTCAACATTTTCATAATGAGCTATTATGAATTCTTCAACACTTGAAAGAAAATAATTTGTGAGAAAATTGACAATTGTGACAACTTTGTCAACTTTAATAAATGAAATAATGGTTTAACAATGATGGTGTTGATGAATTGTTGTAAGATTATTATTACTATTGAAGAAATAGAAGAAAATGTCTCTGATCTGTGGTAAAAGTAAATGTAATTTTGTCCACAGCACTTTCTTTCTAAAAAAGATAATGATTAATAAGTAATCTTCTTTCTTAAGCAATAATGGAGTTTAACAATTGTCTCCTCTAAGTTTTCTCATGATAATCATGCTTTCACAAAGCCAAACATTCTTTTAGCATTTTAGTACCATAATCTACTAGATTAGGGTTATTATATTTATCTAAGAATTGTTTTTTTTTTTACAATAAATGCAACACATTTTTAGTTAAAATATTGATTTATTCAATGTCTATATCATACCCGCTGAATTACTGGCCACATTACTGATAACCTAGGAATGAGCAAAGAATCCAATTTGCCCCAATGACACTAGAACCTTTGGGCGGGGCATTTTCGGAGAGTAGCCCGCTTATTCAGAAACTTCCTGGCACATTAAGGGAGCCATTGAAAGGTGACTGAAACACCAAAAATGGGGACTACCCGAGCTAATAATAGAGGCAAGAACACTTTCCGGCCATGTCCCATTGATTGATCATAACGATTTCATGGAAATGTTGCACGGACCCATATATATAGGAACAGAAACAGAATCACCTTGATACTAAACTGGATCGAGCCCGGGATCTTATTGGAAATGGGAAGATCTAGGATAGGCAACCATCTGATAGGTAATGAATCATCAAAAGTATCATCACAACAGAGATTAGATTTGATAAGTATTTGTTGATTTTCTTTTCTCTTTACTTGACAATTCAAATAATTGAAAACTTCAAAGTGAAACACGTTGAGGCATGTCTGTTGATGCTAACCTACCTTTCCACCGACATAGAGCGAAATGACTTATTTTAAAAAGGTTCACAAAAGTTAGTGTAAACTTTTAATCAAAGTTTTAGGTGAAGATGGAGATGCTTAGAATTTTTTTTTTTTTTAAATTCAGCTAATAATTCAACTTGATCGCATTGCTACAAATAATAATGGATCGTTGTGAATCAATTCCAACAAATAATTTCTCGTATTATGTGCATTTTCTAGCTTGTGAGTGGCTGTACTTGTGGGCCTTGCTGTTTTCTTGTGTTTTTCTCTCTTGCCCGAGTTGCGTGCCGTTTTTTAATACTTTACCCGTTTTGGGATTAGGTTGTTTTTCTTAACTCGGGTTGTGGGTTGTTTTGTTTTTGGGCTTTTTCTTTGTGCTTTTTGCCCAGGGCCAGGCTTTGTCCTCTCATGTAGTTTTTTTTTTTTGGGCCCCGTATGTATCTTTTATTTTGAATAATAAAAACTTATCTTTATTAAAAATAATAATAATAATTTCTCCTATAATGCGTACTCCTTACACATTGGAGATTTACCCAACTTGATTGCATTTTGACTTACTTTTTTCATTGGAGTGAAACTTGCTTTAACCCTTTGCACATCTAAACATTGAAAAGAGTTAAAGAGACCTTAGTCCTTGAACATAATTTTCAGTCATCCCCTTCTATGGTCCCAAGTAGGGTTCTATCCCTCTCCCAAGTTGGGCTCAAACCAGAGAGGCAGAGACCTTCATAATTCAAGCTTGTTCCTCATGATTACAATGTAGATGGGAACATCAAGGGTCTGTTTGAATTAATAGAATTAGAGAAAAGGGGAAATGGTACAACTTTTTGTCAAGAAATTTGATTAAAAATCTTTAAGAAAAATGATAAAGAGTGACTTGATTCTGTAGATAGAATAATCTAAACTAAAAGAGAATTTCTATTTGAAATAATTCTAAAATATTTCTTAATCCAAATGTTCTCAAAAACTCAAAGGGGTTAGAGTGCGCCTCAGAAACAGAAAGTTCGATTTTTACTCCACCCAAAAGGGTCAAACCCTATAGAGTTATCGGGTGTGTGAATACAAAGGCTTGCACATGTCCCGACAATTAGTTAGGTACTCTAAGAGACTTAGACACCTTGTTCGTAAAAGAAAAAAATACAAATGCACCCAAGGAAAAAGAAAAAGGAGAGTAAAATGATAAGATGGAGACGAAAAAATTATTTCCATACACCCAAAATTTACTAAACTTAGGTCAAATAACAAAGCACACACAATATAACATGAAATGCAACACAAGAAACATACTCATAATCTCATTTCCTCTCCATTCCTCTATCTAATAATTTTTTTTTTTCCTTTTTTTTTCTTATTACACATTATAAAATATTGTAATTGCAGTATTAGAACAACTAGCAATTCAATATTGAACATATTGTTTTGAGAAAACTGAGTTCTTATAGACTGTGTTCGGGAACCAAATGAATTCCCTGATCCTTCAATTTCCCATGTCTGAAACTCTAAATAGTCCAGTTTATCACTAGATCTAATGAAAACAGTAGGAACCTAATATTTGAAAACTAAACCATATGGAAAACAAAGACAGATAACATCATAATCTGTCATTATTTCATGATAAACATGTCGCTTCGCTCGTTGGGCCTTCCGAAGAGGTGCCGGAGGCCCTAGATTGCAATCCGAAGCCCATTGCCTCCGAGCTTTTCATCACCCTTAGCCTTTTGCACGACTCGACTGAACATTCTGCAATTTGTAAGAGAGAAAAAAATGTAACAAATCCATAATAAGATATTGTAAATGGAAAAAAAAAAAAAAAAAAGGAAAAAAAAATATTGTTCTTACATGTTTTAGTGTGGTTTGGATTGGGCTTAAGTTGGCCAGGTTAAGCCTCACCGAAGTTTTAAAAAACCAGGCCCAGAGTTAAGGGCCTGTGCCAGATCCAGCCACTTTTTGGTCAAACTGTCAAATATACATACATCCATGTCAATATGATGACAGATCTAATCCACATAAGAGAGGATTCAACTGCTATTAGACATAAGAACAAATATACGGTTTCCTAATTAACTACGAGCCGGTTGCGTGTCCGGCCCAGTCAGGTTTGGGCCAAACAAGTGGGAAAAAAACTCCCTCTTTTGTGTTTTTGTTTAATTTGGTAGTTCTTTATAAATTTATTCAGCTCATTAGGTTGAAAACCCTATTTTAATCAATTTTAATTATGGTTTTAAAACTCGATTTGCACTTTGAAATCCTACTTACGTAAATCCTCCAAGTAACCGCAGCGATATATCAGTCTTGAGTTGATCTTGGTCCATTTTGGCCATTTTTATTTTCAACTTTTTTTCTAAATTTTGAATAAATATAAACATGAAAAATTATTGAGCCTGTATACATGGGACGATGGGTATTAATTGTAGCTGACGTTTAAAACTTTAATTTGGATTTAGACCAATGCAGTGGACTGGGCCTGGGCCTGGGCCTGGACCACTAGCCACAGTTCTTTTGTGGAAAATAGGAAACATTAAAGATTGTAACACTTACTTCCAAGGAACATCCCCAACAAGCATCCAATCACCATCTTTGTCTTCGTATATTGGAATATATTCTGAGTCCATTCCACCATAGGTACCTAAAAAATAAAATAAAATAAATATTAATGAAATAAAAAAATTGGTTTATGAGGCATTTATGTAAATGATTGAAATATTGAATGAAAATAGAGATTCAACATCTAAACTCATTTTAAATATTCTGAAAATCTAATAATATTGCGATATCAATGGCATTTAAAAAAAAAATTACATGATTTGTGGCATTTTTATGAGAACTTGACTATTTAATTAATTCAATCTTTTTTTTTTTTGTCTAAAAAAATTAATTTTTTTTTGTTTTCACAATATCCGAATTTCAATATGAAGTGGATGCAAGTTAGATATAATCAATAGTTGGTAACTATTCCATTGCCTTGATAACTTAATATTTTAATTACATTAACATAGACTTTTGAAATAAATTTCTTCATTCATCATCATTATTATTGAAAGCAATTCTCATAATTACAGAGTCTTCATCAGTAAATTTTTTTTTTTTATCTTTTTAATTCAAACTTAACAAAATTGCTCATCATCAAACTTTCCCTACGAAACATAAAAGATGGAAGATCAAACACTATTTAATCAGGGTTAAATTCCTACAAAATTAATCCCAAGTCTGATAGAAAATCTGTATTTACCATTTATTTTGGCTTTCAAAAGAAAATATGGCTTTTATGAAAGAAAAAAAATAAAATCAAGTGCACCAGAATTTACAAACAATATAAAGAACACCAACATTTTCAATAAATTATAAGAATTTCAGAATTTTTCCATTATGCCCATCAATCTACAAAGTTTCTTTTCCCTCCTTTTCTAATTTTTTTACCATCTCAACGTAAAATATTTCGACTTTCAATAGATGAAAAATGGCGATGATGATGATAAGGAAGTGAAAATTTTAGATATCACAGAATGAAAATAATCACAAATTAGTGGAAGAAAAAGAAGAGAAACTAAATAGAAGAAAATTGAGAGAACTAACCAATGCCAAAACACCCAAAAAGATTCTCAATTGCAGCAGAGAGTTCTGAATACCCTTTGTAAACATTCAAATCAATTTTCCTGAGGAATGGAGCTCCATCCAAGCTAATCTTGACATAGAATTTCAAGGCTTCGCAGTCATTCTCTCTCCCCTGAAGGCTGTTCTTCTGCCTATAGGAGCAGATCGGCGGCCAACCCACAACCCGACCTTTCGCTTGCCGGTTCCCGTCGTTGCTGCTGCTGTTCTCATCATCGGCGTCGGCCACAGCCTGCGAAAACTCCCTCTTCTTTCCAGCCTTGTCCACAAAAGGGCAATCTCTTCCAGGGAGACCCAATCTCAGCTCAGTGATCTCTAGTCCAAGAGCCTCATTTTCCATTTTCTTTGAGTTGGGTTTCTTTTCTTCTTCTTCTTCTTCTTCTACTTCTTCTCTGGTATTTTTGGTGGGTGGGTTTTTTTCTTCTTTTTGAATTTGAGTACCTAACGGCTAGATTTTATACCGGGAAAGAGGAGGACATGGAGGGAGCAAGGACAGGTGAGGAGGGAGTTAAGGGTCGGTCACATGAGTGGCAGGGGTGGGGGCAGTTTGCCTGCTTTGTTACTTAAATTAAAGGGTTTGGTACCTTAAAGCTGACTGTGAGGGACAATTTGGACCGTTGATTGGTGTTGCTCAACTCTTGGTTTTGAATTTGGACCGTTGGATTTGACAGAGGAGGAACCTGTCATGTGACCTGCCGGTTCAAGTGTCTTGCCTTTAATCATGGAAAGACAAGACTTTCAAGCTTGTGGGGATGGATGCATGTGTGTATACATGTACTTTTGTGGATGTGAATTGTGAGCATGCATCTAAGTTTAATTGTTACATTAGTGGTTATGGATCCAAGTAATAAATATCTTATATTAAAAAGGGTTGGCCATTTTTCTTTATGAGATATCCGATTCTAAAATTTTGTGTGAAAATTACTATTTTGCCCCACAGTTTTTAAAAAAATATAATTCCTCCACACCAAATTGAGGGGTAAATGATAATTTCGCATAAAATTTTGAAATCGGGTGTCTCTTAAAAAAAATGAGATGTCTAAATAGCTAGCCTTAAAAGGTTAGATTTAGGTCCATGATTTGCATCTATATTTACATTTAAATTAGTCATTCAAATTACAAATTATTTTCAACTTTATTAACATCAATAAAATCACAATTGTTGCATCATCATTATCATCAAAATTATTTATTAAATCTGGATCATCTTCATGGGGAGGTGAGGGTTGCACGAAAGAAGGTAGACCTTCAGTGTGACTTGCCCTTCTTCCGCTAGCTCGTAACGAGGACAAAGAAAAGAGTTTCTTGGTGATCTGCTTTCCCAAGGGATGCGCACCCAAACAACATACGAGCCTGGAAACCAAAGAGAACGCGGAGATTGCTAATATCATAATTACATTTTATCAATTGTTTCTATGAGCTGCCTATGTGAAGGTTATATGACTCCAATGTGAAATCTTGTAGTTGCATCAATGAGCACCTACCAATTGTAAGAAATACCAACAAGATTTTGGGGTAAATTAGTTCATATCTGATAATTTACACCTAGATCTAAAATAATTGATGTAAAATTCTATTCAAATTGGAAATATAAAAAATACAAAAATATATCCATACGTATTTATGTTGAGTGACATGTTTTAGATTAATGAATAATAGAGGTCCATTAGCATTCCTAATAAAGAAATTTAGTACTCTGTAAACCATCATTTTCATTTAAAATGAAACCCAAAAAAACACTCTTTTGCAAAGACAAGAACAATCCCTCTCTTGGTGTTCATCAATTACTGTCAATTGCTTTGTGGGGTTCAGCTTAGTACGAGAAAAAGATAACAATAATACTAAAAGGGTCTAATTTTCTATGTTTTATTAGTTATGAAGCCAATAATACTAAAAGGGTCTAATTTTCTATGTTTTATCAGTTACTGAAGCTTTTGGTATATTGGACAAGTCCTGTTAGAATTAGAGCAAGTACCGTCTGAACATGATAATGTCAACTTTGGTAAAGACCACATAGAGTGAGTTTTCAAAGGAGGTTGATAGAAAGTAGGGCTGCAACTTGGGTCGGGTTTTGGCCCGACCCGCATGACCCGACCTAGAAATCATGCTGGTTGGGTCAAGAATTTCATGTCAGCGGGTCGGGTCGGGTTGAGAAGATAAAAACCCGAATGAAATTCAGGTCGGGTCAGGTTGAGGATTTTACAAGTTAACCCAGTCCGACCCGACTTGGCTAAAATTAGGTTAAAATGGGTTCAGAATGTAGGTCGAGTCAGAATTCGGATAGATTCAGGTTAGAATTCAGGTTGGGTCGGGTCGAGTCGGGTTCTATATATATCAACTCAGGTCGGGTTGGATTTTAAGGAACCTGACCCGTCCAACCCGAGTCGCAGCCCTAATAGAAAGCATAGTAGTGTTCTATTATATGATAAATCATCGATAAATGAGAGTGTTGTGTCAAACGAGTTTCTTAGAAAAATATGAAAGGATCTTATTTTCTATAAATATTTTTGACAAGAATATTGAGATTCATTGAATTCCTCAAGGGGTTGGTCTAGTAGTTTGAGAGAGAAGACTTCAGAGGTCTTACGATCAATCCCTAATGACTCTAATTAAAGACCATTCTCCGTATACTTATTTGGTGTGAGGGGATTTTTACACACTCCAGGAAATTAGTCGGGAGACGTCTCCTCCAAATCTTAAAAAATCCATGAAATCTCCCCTTATTTTATAAATTTTCTTATACTAACGAACTTGGATCCCCAATGTATAGTTTTCTCTTACCATAGTCACATTAACACCGGAGCCAAATGAGGCCATTTTAAAATGATGTAAAGGTTAAAATTATAGTTCAAGACATTGGTTTAAATGATTCACCCTTTTTTTTTTTTCACAAACTAAATTGCAACTTGAATTTACATAATTGAGGTCTTACATGAACACATAATTATACCCAAGTCCATTGATGTGAGGAGTGAGAAGACACATCGTTCTTATATAACACTGTCATAGCTTCAAATATTATATTGTTTTAATCCATACTAAACTTTTAAGATGACATTTCTATTTCAATTAAGGCACTATCAACCATTTTTAATTTTTCCTAAAAATAAATTTTATACTTGGATTAAAATAATAAGATCCACAGGTATTAAAATAAACCCAACAAATATATAGAATTACAATATAAAAAACATCCATTTAAAGGTTTAAATGATGGGTAGTTGGCCCCATCAAAATAGGTACACCTAAAAATATCTAAATTTGTAATATCAAAAGACATGAATGTCTTACCACACCAAAAGACATCACTTTGCTGCCTTTACTTTTTTGAGTTTGGCCCTCGGTGTCCCTTCCACCATTATTGGAAGTTTAGAAATTGTCCATTGGTAATAAACAATTGATAGTGTTCTATGCATGTATAATATAATTAGGATACAAGTATTCATTTGGATCAAAGTTGAATTCTTACTCATATATTTGAAAATCTGAATGAAAATGTAAATATAGTAAAAATAATATTTATTTATGTTGAGAAGTAGGATAAGATTTTTTTTTTAATTTACGTATGGAAAATCGTTGGATACCCAGCGTAAAATTTCAATGGGTGAGTCCACTATCTCCAGAGCACACCAAAGTTAGGTCATAGGGAACTCGAACACGTAACCTCCCGCTTTCTGAAACAGGAGACAACCATTTGAACTGATGAAACTTGAATTCACATCTTATTATGAAACTTGAATTCACATCTTGCTTTCCTTTGAGTTTCAATTGCAAATTCAAATCATCTCTACTTTAATTATAGATGAGGATGCAAATCATGTATCCAATATTCATCAAATTTAAACTTATATGTGAATCTAGTACTATAAATATTGACTATGCAAACAAATGTGTCATATCTAACCCATTTACATATCTATTCAAAATTTTGAATACCAATCCTTGTTATTAAGGAATTGTTTGTCATTTTTCATTTATGAAGAATAAAGAACATAGAAATCGAGATCCTTCTTTATTCTTCCATGAAATAAGAGCTCTCTGCCAAGAACACAAAAGATAAAGTCATTCCCTCTTCTTCTAAAGAAATTATTTTTTTTATAGAGGAGAATAGAAAAATAGAAAGAAAAAAAATGGACGTTTTCCTCTATCAAAACAACTCTTTATTCATTTTCAATAAAATTAATTTTTTATGCAAATAATAAAAATATTGAATAAAATTTTATTGCATTAATTCATTAAAAAAATACAAAATTTTAGATAGAGCATAAATTCAAAGAAATTAATGAACGTAACTCTAAAATTGAATAACTTACTTTCAAATCCTTTTAATTAAAAATTATTGTAAAAATAATTCAGAAACAAGTTTAAATCGCATAAAAAGTTTAAAAATTCTCGTCAACTGATACTAAGTATTGACCAATAATACAGATTGTATCAACATTTTGCAATTTGACAAAACACAATTATATATATATATTATATATATAAGTAACCTAAAATCTTAATACTTGATCTATGACTCAAATCATGATTAGACTTATAAGTAGAACTAAAGGTGGGGCCTATTAAAATCTAATTGTGTGAGTGATTTTGATGGTTGGGTGAAAAAAACTTCTAGAAAGGAGTGATTGATTAGAAATATGAGTAAAAATTAAACATGTGAAAAGCATTTAATCCATCCAAATATAAATGAGACACTAGTACTAGTTTCGTTTGCAGAAAGGGGGACAATTTGATTCCATTGGCCCTTTAAGGGATTCTGACCGTACGAGTGGAAGGTGAAGCTTCGATTCCTTGTCCCTAATCAATGACCTTCATTGCCAAGGAAACCATCCAAAAGGATCTAAATCGTCCATTTCAATGGGCCCACGAAAGATGAAACTAGGGTTAGCCTTGGATCAAATTCTGTCGGTTGGGCTCTTAAGACATAAATTTGACTTGTTTTTAATATAGGCAAAATTTATTCGGAGATACATGGAATAAAGTGAAATTCTTATTTTCCTCCTATCGATATACCTTTGACCAATTATGGGTGTACTAATATGTAAAACATATACCTAACTAAGTATGGATTCTTTATCATCACTCCAATCAGCTTGGATTAACCTAGTTTGGATTAACCTATGTTCCTTGTTAAATGGGGTTCAGCAGATTGTCACTTGCTCTCCACACCTTTTACAGCCATCTATCTCAATTATTTTGGATCTTTACCAATTTGATGCCATTCTTAGTTGACATCTTACTATGGAATTTTGAGCCCGTTCTAAAATATATAAGAAAATATTTAAAAATATCTAAACTATAAACTTTCAAAAAAAAAAAAAAAATGGCTCAAACAATTCAACTCATTAGATTTTGATTAGATTCATATTAAAAATAAAAAGTTTTCAAACATCTCATTGGTCTCACATGGGCCTAAGAGAGAGTTGGGTTTTTTTTTTTTTTTTTAAAAGAAGGAAAATGCATCAAGGATTAATTAGAGGGACGTCCATCTTAACACGGACAAAATTTGTTAGAAGATACGGGATGAAGTGAAATTTTCATTTTACTCCTACCGATGTACCGCTCATCAAGTACCGGTACTGATATGCAGAACGACATGTTATCGGTACACCAATACTTGATGAGTGGTACACCGGTAGAAATAAAATGAGAATTTCACTTTATTTCATGTCTCCTAATCGATAGCTGGCCTAATTAGGCCATACATCCAGAAGTCACATCCAAAATGAAACCTAGCCATAGAAGATAGCTATAAGAATTGAGAGGCCAGCCATCCTGCACCATCAAAACACCTCACCGTCGACCACCGGGTTAGGTCTTTCTTCCACAGAGAAGTTCCGGCCGGGTCCAGTCTTTTCATGTCACAGGGAAGATCAATTTCAAATGAGAAGGTACAAGGTTGGGTGGGTATCAAATGAGCCAGCTGGTGTGCAACTTACTTGGCAGACCAAGTGGGTCATTTATTTCAAGGTGCCCCATAGAAATGTAACTTGGATTAGAGTCAATCTAAATATGATTGACCTGATTAGAAAAAGTGAGCCAATTAATCTAATTCATTTAAAATATGGGTTCATCCAAGTCAAAGAATTATACGCGTTTTTAATTTGAGTTGAGCAAGGGTCATGCTTTGAATAACTCAACTCGTCTGAATCACTCAAATTATATATATTGTAGCGATTCCCATACCAAAGTTTAAACAACTTGATGGTCCTACTTGAGCCCATAAGGATGAAGGAGTTTGAAAGGTTTTATTTGTGTATGATATACACAAAATTTCATGTTGATTGGATAAAAGAATCCATGTTTTTTAAGATTCACATGATTTCACGTTTATCTAATATTGAAAATTCACCGAATTAGATCAATAGGCTTTGAAAGACAAATTTATGTTAAATTAGATATAGGTGGGGTGCAGGGAAAGGGGGGAGACTGGATCCATTTGATCCATTATGGACCCCACAATCCAAAGTTTACACTAAAATTCATGCAAATTAGTTTTCGAGTATACATATATAACGACGCTCTCCTTATTTTTTAATCATTATTTGACCTTTTTTTCCGATTAACTCTTTATTGTGATTTTATTTTAACACTAGAGACTTGTTTTATAAATCTTTGTTAGTTTGAAGCGACTCGATTTAAATCGACCCAAATTAATTGACTTGAATAAAAAAAATGGATGGGAGTTTTAACAATGAGTTGGGTTATGCCCAAGTTAGCGGAGGCCAAAATATAAATTTCAGTACCTAAATTAAATATAGACGAACTAAAGCCACGTTGAGAATGAGTAAATGCTCAAGCTAGATTTTTATTGATTATAATGTGAGTTTTACTTTCCTGGTGTTACTTTTTATGAGTGTTCCTTATAGACCACGTAGGGGATCTTTTCCTAGGCATTTAGTGGAATCTCCATGATAAAAATCTAAAAGCCTCATGTTGTTTTTGTCATCTCCTAAAATCTAATAGATTTTAATTTTTAATTTACTAAACTAATATTCACAGTTGAATTAAACACATAAAAACAAATATTTTATCAAAAGTTTAAACTTTTGAAATGCAAAGGGTCAGAGTGATGGTCAAAAATCTATCTCAGGAAGTAGGAGTCCTGACTTCGATTCTCACTTACCTTAAAAGGTCACTCTTTATAAAATTACCCAGTATATAGATAGAGAAGATTGCACATACTCCAACAATTAATCAAACGTCTTATACACTTTGATTATAAAAAAATTAAGATAATTGAATGCAACCCTCAAAATTGAATCCAATTTTGAATGGAGGCAAAAGCATAAAGTGAGACTATATTAGGAGACATGTTCTTTGGGGTCTTTTGAGCTTTTGAGTATTCATTGACACCCCTATGTAATATGTCTAATGTCCCAACAATTTCATAATTTCATTTACTACTTGAATTTGGATCATGCTCATTGTATCTTCACATCCATAGATTTGGATGCCATGATGGTGACACACATTTTTTGGTCTTTAAACTTTTTGAGTATCCATCAACATTTTATTTATGTAATATCTATAATAATGCTCCAATAGGTACATTATTTTTCACATAGTTGTATAATAATGCTTAGGGGAAGTTAAATTAGTCATTGAAAGCAATTCTTCCAATGCTATAAAATGAGTTAGGAGTACGAGGAGACCTTCTTGGAAGGTTAATCACAGTTGTTAGGGAGATTAAGGAACTATCTGCAGGCATGGAGGTTTCCTTCAACCATATTAGTTGAACGGCAGATGGAGTTGCAAATTTTTTGGCCAAAAATGGCGTGGATGGGCGGAGTTTGGGCGTCCTTTTGTTGTAGCATGGTCTTCTATGTAGCTGTGGCTTTTTAGTTCTTTTGTTTTTCTTGTGTTTATTTTGGCCTAATCTTCGTAGGCCTTTATACCTTTTTCTTATACTTTTCTTCTATTAATGCATTTCTTCTTTACCGCTCAAAAAAAAAAAAATGCTCATTAGTTACCCAATTTGGTCATTAAAAATTTAAAGTGAATCATACATCTTTTTTGTAAAATTTGTACAAAATGAAAATGCAGAAGGGTTGCTAAAATTTGAACTTCATATGAACATTTTATTTTAGCATTCTGATTCTATACTTTAAAATTTTGATTGCTATAAATTTTGGACTTTTTCACTTATCTCACAAAACCATGGTAATTGGACCAATAGGTAATTTTAGAATTGTAGAGCCTAACCCATTATAAATGTACAATTCTCCTTACTGAAAATCAATAGGTACTTTCCGTTGTTTGATTATTTCTTTTTTAATGAGGTATGTAATTTCTATATAATTGTTTTCCATGATAGAGGCAAGTGAGTCATTTTCCAGATTCTACAAAAGGCCGAGCGGTCAAGGCGCTCGCCTCATGAAGTAAGGTCTTGAGTTTGATTTACATTCTTCCTCAATGAAGAGCCACTCCTCGTAGACTTACCCGATGTGTGCTGATTGAGGGGTTTTCACATGCCTCGAAAGACTAGTCGGATGAGACGTCTGGACACCTTCTATTATAAACAAAAAATCTACAGAAATTTAATTGAGTCGAACAACTTTAGCAAGTTTTGAACTCAATTTGACAAAATTCGAAATAACCCGTCGATTCTTTTATATAAATACTTTATCAAATCAAATCAATATAAACTAACTAACTTGTGTGAACTTTTTAAAAAATATAATATATAATTTAAATGATGGCCCCCATATCTTAGCAATTCAAAGATTTGCATGCCAAATAATGGTGATCTCCATGGACACATGTGAAGCATAACAGAGGGCGCAGTGAGTATATGTTATAAACATGGAATAGACAAAAGGTGTAGTGATTGGTGAGGTGAGTCTCCAGTGTCGTGTCCTGAGTCTTTAGTCTCCTCCACCACTGACCAGACACAAACATATTTTCAGATTCCACCGAGTCATTATTATTCACTGACAAGTGACCCATTTGTTTATATTAAAGACTTAAAGCCTGCCTGTCTCACGCGTTTTGGAGCCTTCGCAACACCAGCAAGGCAACATCCATTCACCTCCATCATGTTACATTTCTTTTCAAGATAAGTAATTTATATCGCGATTTAGATAATTAATTTTTTTCTCTTTTATATAGAGTGATGGTCAGAAATTCGTATTAGAAAACTGAGAGTCTAGACTTAGATTCTCACTTCACCCTAAAGGACCACTATCTATAGAGTTACTTGGAGATTAATCGGGTGCTCTAAAAAGTTTGGACACTGACACCGTGGTCATTGAAAAAAAAATCTAAAACATTTTTACTGTAGTTGACATTTTCTATAAGTGGCAGTTGGTTTTAAACTCTGAGGGTTCTATAAGAGTGAAGTCACATACACGAGAATGGTTGAGCTTGAAATGTATTTTAACGATGACACTTCTCGTAAAAAAGTCCATTGTATATTGAAAAGTCATGAATGTTTAAGGATTACCAAAGTCAACAGTCAAAATAGACTTAATTTTAAATGGGTTTTAATCCAATAGTGAGATCAACTCGAAAAAGATTCAATTCGAGTATAGATACAATTTATGAAGGACAAAGGATGAAACCTGGGTAGTAGTAAACCTGAATACGACTGACCCAATCCGAAATATAGGTGGACTAAGCCAACTCATTTGATGTATTGGCTAGGTTTGGATAAAAAATTTAACTTGTTTTTAATTTAGGCCAAACTAGAGTTATGCTTTGTGTTACTTGATCCGCCCGAATTATCTGAATTATATATATACATATATATATATATATATAAAGAGTCAATGCTCATATTTTATATCATTTTTATTACTTTTTAGAATTTCTTTATGGTGATTATGTTGTAGTGGTGGTGACTCGTCTTTATATGATTCAATTGTGAGATCTTTTAGTTGCAACAGTGGATACCCATAGATGTAATATTCAGTGGTATCAAACTAGATCGGTCCAAGTTGAAAACCGTTTTTTGTGTCAGACCAAAAAAAATCATTTTGAACTGCAGTTTTATGCAACTTTCGGTATAAAACCGCAAGCTGTGAAGTGCAGCTCACAAATTTATATATTTATTTTAAAAAAATTCCCTTCAAAATATCAAAATTTAATATAAAAAATAGATATACTTGAAATATAAAAGTGTCTTCCTGTTCCCATCCCACATCCTTCACTATTTGATATATTACTTAGAGCATGAAGTGTTAAACAAAAAAAATATTAATTTAATGTGGGTTAGAAAGGATATTTTTCTTTTCTTTTTTTTATAACCAAGGTGCTCAGGCCTCTTAAAACATCCAAGTAATCATAGAGGACATATGCAAATCTCTTTACCCATGCATACTAGATAATAATTCTACGACGAGTGACCCTTTGAAGTAGAGTGAAATCGAAATTAAAACTATTACAAGAGATAATTATAGATTGCCTAATTGTTTATGCCCTCATACGGGATTGTGAAATGCAAAAATTGGTTGTTTGGTCACATGGCTTTTTTTTTTCAAGCTCAGTACTTCATTCTTAATAAAATAATATAATAAAGTTTTTAATTAATTCTAATTTTATTTTTATTTTTAACTGATGTGACAAATAATTTAATTAACTCTTGAAAAGAAAACGAATTTTAATAATCACTTGGCACGAGGACAGAAAATGGTGTTATTTAAAGATAAGTATATCATCTTTCAAATATATTCAGTCGAGACTTTTTTCCCTTGAAACAGTTTTGGTTTTCAAGAATTAAATGACTTTGACATTCTAAAAAACCTTCTAATAGACTCATTCTCTTTATAAAAAAGGAACTGCACTCGCAGGAACTTCTTACCAAGACTCAACAATAGGGACAACAAGAAACCTAATCCTAGTCTTATAACTTTAGCCTTTAATATTTGAATACTATAAAGGACACAAGGGATGGACAAAAATGAAATATCATCTATTGTGAAGGAGTTAGAGTGATGGCCACAAACCTACCTCAGAAAATAAGAGTCCTAAATTCGATTGTCAATCCACTCCAAACCTTCAAACTCCATATAACAACATGATCAAATTCGGAGTTTGGAATAAAAACTAATGTCGAGCAATTCTATGAGATTTGGTCAGAAGTCAACATGTTGATATTCAGAAGACACAAAGGACAAGGTAATAGTGCCATGCAAATACTCTTGACGAACAAAATGACAATCTATTTCAACATGCTTTTTTGTCTTCGAAAGATACCATTTTTGGCAATATATATAAGAATAACATTATTATTGTCATAAAAAATAGACGTACATCCAGAATGAATGACCCCATAATCTTTTAGAAGACGCCGCAACCAGACAATTTCTCTAAAAGTGGTTCCAAAAGCTCTATATTCAGCTTTAGGACTGGAGTAGAAAACTATTGTTTCTTACTCTTCCATGAAATGAGAGTCACAAAGAAAGACGAGATATCCGGTGGTGGAACGACAATCAATAACATCGTAGGCCGAATCTGCATCAGGGTAAGCCTACGTTTTCAGAATACAGTAATACGGCCACGAAAGTTAACAAAATGTGGTGCAGTCATGAATTGGCTAACAATGTGAATAGCATGAGTAATATCAGACCTTGTCATGGTGAGATAATTCAAACTACCAACTAATTGTCAATACAGAATTGGATCAGACAACAGTTCACCATCAGTAGGACAAAGATCTTTCATCTCAAAGTTTTAAGATAATCTTTAGTGTTTCGAATATCTTCAACAATATCTCCAATAAGAATGTAACGATCAGGTCCACTCAGCATATTTTTGTCCAATTTGGGCTTCGACCCCTCGATTTTATCTCCCTTTGGGCTTCGACCCTTCTTTGGGAAAACATCATATGCTAGATGGAGTGGGCTGTTCCTTATATAGATTTGAACTCTCCAAGCGATTGTGAGACAATTTGCGCCTAACACAAACTAGCGCACGCACCAACTCCAACCTAGTGCATCCATCACAATACCCCCATCTAGGAACTGGAGTCGAATCCTAGCTCTAATACCATCTTTAACGACTCAGGTGCACCTAGCATATTTTTGTCCGCTTTAGGTTCTACCCACACAGTTTTGTCTCCCTTTTGGCTCCGACCTATCTCGGGGAAAAAGTCATATGCTAGATGGAGCGGGCGTTCCTTATATATCTCAAGATCTGGACTCTCCTCCAGACGATGTGTGACAATTTGCACCAAGCACCAAGCACCAAGTAGGGCACCCATTGGCTCCAACCTAGTGTGTCCATCACAAAGAATCATATCATCAACATATAGAAGTAGGATGGTGATACCTGCAAAAGATTTGTGTACAAAGAGCACAGGGTCTTAAGAACTTTGTTTTAAGCCAAATTTAGAAATGGCAGAACTAAATTTATGATGCCAGGCTCGTGGTACTTGTTTAAGACCATATGGCGTCCGATTGAGTCAACAGACATGACCTTGAAGGTGAGATAGACCAAGAGGAGGTTTTGTACAAAGTTCCTCATGCATGTCAACATGTAAGAAGGCATTTTTCATATCTAGTTGAAAGAGACCAATTTCGAACAACAATAACAACGATTAGAGTCCGAACAACTACTAGAGCAAATGTCTCATAATTCATATTCCTATATATATATATATATATATATATATATATATATATATATATATATATATATATATCCTTTTCCCACTAATCGATCCTTGTACTTTTCAATAGTACCATTGGACCGAGTTTTGCTTTTGAAGATCCAAATATATCCAATGGTGGCTTTTTCAGGTGGTAATGTAACAAAGTTATGACAGAGACTTTATATTGGACGGATTCAGCAGTATGAGAAAATTCTATTTTTTATGAAATTATTTTCACGACTGCTATGGTAATAGGAGAGTTATTCTTAACTCACAAATTCATAATCACAAAGTTCTGACATTATTATTGGGTTTTGACATATACATACGTACATAAATACATAGACATGTAGAAGTTTTCATCAGCATTTTGATTTCAATTGTGTTTGGTTAGAGCTCCACCTTTTCATGGAAATGGAAGCATTCTTTTTTCTTTGGAGAAGACATCACACTTTTATGTAACATGTTCATGATCAATGAACTTTTCATCTGTGATGGTGCATTCTTTAATAATTTAGCGAGTTCATCTATTTTTTTCAGTAATCAGTGAATTGTTTATCCAGTACCATCCTTCCTTCAAGAGTAGACGTGCCCTTCTAAGGTGTAGTGAATTCAACATTTTCTTCTGTACGTATGCAGACTCTTTCACTGAATACCAGAAATAGGGTTCATGACATGGTAGGGTTTCTCCACCTTAGACCTATTCCTGTATTAAGAACAGCATAATATCATGGAAAATGCCAAAGAAGCAGATTTCAAATATTAGATTTATGAAAGAATAACTGGCTGGGTTGACTAGATTTTCTTCGTGCCCTTTCTGGGAGAAATTATCCGTTGTGAACTGGTTCGCAACTGAATTGGTGTGAACATCACAGCCTTTCCATGACCTGGTTCACAAGGGATTAATTCTCTCCTTTCTAAAAGCATTATCACATTCGTATGAAATACCTCATCAAAGTAAAGCTCTCTCAACCAAGAGTCCAATGACCTACTCGTAGGGAATAAAATCCGCCGAATGTCATAATATGTGTATGTGTCCACCTTGATAATTTTCCTTTAAAAAAATATTTTGAAATTAATTAGAAAACCAACCATTCCGATTAAAAGTAGACATGATGAAAATCTTGGACATCCTAGGTTTGCAATTAGATCAATTTATAGATAACAATTTCCAAGCTTTCTCAGAGGCCATGAAACTGCTTTGCCACCAATTCCTTCATTTTAGGAAGAAACAATTGCTCACTAAATAAAATGAAATTACAAAACTAAGCATAACCAAGGAGAATTTTTTTTAAAAAAAAATGAGGGGAAAAAAGAGCATATCTGACATCACAAGCAGAACTTTACACAAGCAGGTGCGAAGTTAAGATGATACCCAAGGAGGAGAAACTGGGCACATTGTTATTAAGTGCTCTCATTGAAACTCTTTCATGTTTTGGCCCTCACCTTTTTATTCTTCTTCTAAGTGATAGCAGAAGATTTTATTCATGATGGAAGAACCTACAAGAAGGAATCCCTTGTCTGAGAAGAAATTGGGCAGGAGCTACATCCCATATAATCCAAGGAGAAACTGGTCTTCAGACTTCCTGCTGACCTCTTTAAAGTCAATTAGAATATCCTCTAAAAAAGTCACAGAATTAGTCTCCACTAGAACAGATGGATTGACTGTAATATCCAACGATGAATTCATTCAGAAATAGGCCAAAAAGGTTCAAAGAAACTGAACCAAGAAATGTTGGAAATGAGAGTGATCAATACCATGTGAAAAGCATAAAATGCAGCAAGGTACACATTCCATGATTCAAGTCATCGGAAAGATGACCTCCTAGTTACCAACAAGGGCCTGAATCTCTTTCTTTATTTTTTTTTCATTTTTGTCATATTGATATTCACTTTTGGATTTAATAATTTTATAAATTTTAGTAGATCAGATTTTCTTCAGACAGTAATCCCCAAGGTTAATGGATCCAAACCATCCCAAAAATTTATAAAAATATGCAAAACTAGTAATGTCATCAACCTAACCCAAACTACATGGAAATTTCAAGCACATGCCAGTGCCTGTAGAGCTATAACATGTTATGCATACAGAACTGTGACAAAAGAACATACCATGTTACTGAGTATGGCATAGACCTGTATAGTAGTTGCTGTTCTTTTATGGTCTACGTGAATTCTCTTCATCAAGTCGTCACTGTCACAATCATACAGGTTGGAGGTTGAAGTCACGTTTACCATCTCCTGAAAAACCAGTAGAAATTAATGTGTAGCAAATTATTGAATAAGTTATTCCTAGTTAGGTTCTTCCTGGTCACAGATATATGAAGATCCAACATTCCACATGCATTAAGACTTTGATAGTGTTAGGGGTGTTTGGGTTGGAAAGGAAAAGAGAGAAGGGGGGAAGATAATTCATTTCCTCCCCATTTTGGTGCTCTCGTGTGTTCAACATTTAGCTGGAAAGAGGAAAATTTAGCCCAAATTTCTCACCTTTTCTGCTGGTGAGAAAATAAAGTCACTCCACTATAGGGGTGAGAGAACACTATTTTCCTATCTGGATAGATGATAATTCCTCTGCACAATTATCCCTAAAGATTTAGAACCAAATGCAACTTTTCTCCTCCATTTCCCACTTCTCCACTTTCTCCAGATTACTCCACTTGGGAGAGATTCACTACTTTACCCTTTCCTACATACTGGTAAAGTAGTAGGCAAGCAGGTTGACAGATGAAAAGGCATCAGGTTGTTGTTATGATACAAGGATTATGTTCTCACCAGTAGCCGGAATAAGATGTGATCCATGTTCAAAGCAACATGAACTGATTTTGCTCCTGATGATAGTCTCCTGCTGTAAAACAGAAAATTGAGACCTACGAGCAGAGTGGAAATCTTGACAGCTGTCGTCAGGATTCTTACAGGTGCATAGTGTCACGCTTGGTCTTCTTCTTATAGGACCAACTGCAATGGCCAACCTACAGTGAACATGGGAACATCTCCTGCATTACAACATGCATTTCTATCCATATGAATACAACTCATGCAGCAAGTTCTTTGGATTCCGCTTCTTGAGAATTTGCCTAGAAGCATCCCCCATCTTATGGCAGAAGCAGCAGTTGTTGGACAGTAGCAGTGTGAAATAGGGAGTTCAGTGTGTCCACCTGGACAAGCGCTTTCAGCCGGCATTCCCAAGGGAGACCTTGCCACGAAGGCTTCACAAAACAATGGCTCTGATAAAAGCTACCTCTTCCAGCCTCTTCGCCACTTGATTTTGAGCACCATACTATACCAAATTAAGGAAGAAAAGTAACAGTGCCCTTGTCCACCAGGCACAAGTGACTACATGCACTCGGGAGAGCTGCCTGAAGGCGACATCATTGGCAGGTATATGAGACCAACCAAATACAGTATAATATGATAATTATAACTTCACCAGTAATCTGAACATGAACATGATCCATTTTTGAAGCAATGGAAACGATTTCGGTCTCTAATTACAATCTCCCGCTGAAAAATATTAGAAATAAACTTAATAGCATTATGGCAATCTCGACATATGCGGAGATTCTTAAAGATGTGAAGTGGCGTACCTGGCCTTGTCCTTAAAAGACCAAATGCAATGGCCAGCCTCTCACTGTGATAAAAGAGTGATTGCTCCTGCTCCTCATTCTCATCATCTGCACTAACCTCATTGAAAATGCCCTGTGATAATTTCCAAGAAGCAGTGACTGGAATGTAGCCTGCCATCCTCAGACGTCGGATCATCTCATCCAACATGGAGTATACCTCTCTAGCCTGAGGATGAGACCTGTCCCCCGCACTGAACCAATATGCTTGCCCTTCTACATGAATACCACTCATTCCCGGGGTCTTACGGTCTCCCCTCTCCTTGAGTATTTGCCAAAGCGCATTGGCCTCAACTTGTCTTCCAGAAAATGCATACATTTTCGACAATAATACATGGTATTGGGTGTTGAGAGGGTCCATCTGGACAAGCTCTCTCAGCAAGCGCTCCCCAAGAGAGAGTTTGCCATGAATGCTACAGGAAGCGAGAAGTGCTCCCAACACCACTTCGTTGGGGCGAATTGGCATCTCTCTAACCAAAGCTTCAGCTTCTTCCATCCATCCAGCCCGGCCCAAGAGATCAACCATGCAAGCATAATGCTCAATTGTAGGAACTATACCATAGTTCGGACCAAGGGCGGCAAATAATTGCTGACCTTCACCCACTAGACCAGAGTGACTACATCCGCTCAAGACAGCCACAAAGGTGACATCATCTGGCTGGGCTTCCACATCCATCTGAGAGAAGAGCTTCAGCATAGCTCGACCACGTCCATGCATTGCAAGTCCACTCAGCATAGCGTTCCAAGTCACAACATTCCTTTCAGGCATTACATCGAACACGACTCGCGCAGTGTCTATCCTCCCGCATTTAGCATACATATCCACCAAAGCAGTTCCCACCATGATACGACCATCTCCCTTTGTCAACGCTTCCGTCGTCACAACATGTGAATGGATCCATCTCCCCATATTTACATCTCCGAGACAGAACAAGCCGACAGCATTGAACACAGAGTCACATGATTGAGGGTCACAAAACCAAAATCTCCACTGAAGAACATCATCTCTGCGAAGAAGAGACATTGCTTCTTTTAGGAAACCACTCTCGACGTAGGCGGCAATTATAACAGTCCAAGCAAACTCATTCTTCTCGGGCATTTCATCGAACACCTGGCGGCCATTCCTTAAACCCTCCCACTTCAAAACTCCAGCAAGAATTGTAGTCCAAGACACAACATTGGGTTGTGTCATCTCCCGAAGCATCCTGCGAGCATCCTCCATCATACCACATTTCGCATACATATTCATGGAGGAGTTGCTTGCGGTGGCTGTGAAGGGTAGGCCAGTTTTGACCATGTAGGCGTGGCCGCGCGCCCCAGTTGACAGCGTCCCCGAGCTGGGCGCAGGCGTTGAAGAGGCTGACCATGGTGACCTCATCCGGGCGCACGAGCCCATCTCCCTCCATGGCGTGGAAGAGGCGGAGGGCTTCTCTGGGCAGGTCGTTGCGGGCGTAGCAGGCCGTGAGGGTTGTCCAGTCGACGACATCGCGGTGGCTGCAGAGAATTTCGTCGAACGCCTGGTGTGCGTCCCGAATGCTATTGCATGCAGCGTACAAGTGAAGAAGTGCGTTGGAGATGAAGGCAAAAGGGGAAGCAGCAACGCCAGACTTGAGAAGAAAGGCGTGGAATTTCCGGCCCTCTTCGAGTGAGGCGGCGTGGCCGCATTCTCTGAGGACGGTTCGATAATGAGATGAGACGCTGGCCAAGGACATGCCGGATGGTTATAAAAGCCCATCGAGTTCTCAAACCCAAAGATACATAAAAATAACTAAAGAAATTATTTTCCTCGACACTTCAAGCAAGTTATTTACATTTCCCTCTCATATATTAGATGGGTGCCGAATCACGGGCATACTCTTTTAAGAGACACAGAATTTTAGTAAACTTCTCACTTTGACTCTATCCGTCCTATACTAATTTTAGTGGACTTTCAGAAATCGATTCACTAAATTGGTGCACTGGACAGGTGCACCAACTAGATCACTTGGAAATGAAAATTTGAATAAAATGATCCGATCAATACACCGATTTGGACTCTCAAGAAATCAGTGTACGGACCAAATCACTTGGAAATAAAAAATTGAGGAAAGTGATCCAAATGATCCGATCGGTGCACCTATCCAATGAACCGATTCACTAGAAAGTGAACTGATTTCTAAAGGTCCACTAAAATCCATACAAACAGATGGGGGCAATGTGGAAAATCCGAAAAATCCATGTCTCTTAAAAGAATCTTCCAGGTGTTATGATGGCCACCCTATTAGATATCTTTAGCTATTTGATTTAAGAAAATAAAATGAATAGCAAAAACAAGGTCTCATTTGAACCAACTCATTTTAATTCCATTGATTGAATGGCAAAACATGTCTGATAAAAAAATACCTTTATATTTGGTACAGCCTTAGGACTTTAACTTCTTATT
This sequence comes from Chimonanthus salicifolius, assembly GCA_013350335.1. Classification (NCBI taxonomy): domain Eukaryota; kingdom Viridiplantae; phylum Streptophyta; class Magnoliopsida; order Laurales; family Calycanthaceae; genus Chimonanthus; species Chimonanthus salicifolius. The sequence continues at coordinate 11,442,171 of CM023533.1, forward strand.
TGATATTGAGGCTAAGACTACATCTATTGCCACTTGCAGGGGTGTAAATCTCAGCCGATACATCTTGGCCTCAGCTGAGATTTGGCCGAAAACAGAGAGAAATATGATTGATATTGTGGAACCAAGATCTCGGCTTCCACCAATTTTGGACTTCTGGTCACTTATTATGAAAAAAATGAGTCAAGAAGAAATGTCATATGGTTTATGTTCCCCTTGTTTCTACTTTTTTTAAAAGATCCATATATATAGAACAAGATGAACCCTAAACTCAAAAGGCAATAATCATCCTTGCACTGGGTTGTAACTTGTAAGCACTATTCCTTCAACCCAACGTCCCCACCTCCAATGCAAAGCCAAGTGATTGGGATGGTTGTATATCCATTGAAAAGGACAAGGGCTCCATATGAACCCCAGTTTATAATCAACCCATGTTATTAAAATTATTTTTTCTTTTTACAAATTGAATCTTACCCTTTGATAGTTTTCATTTAAAGCATCTTCACCGTTGAATTAATCATATAGATCAAAATATTTATCTAATACTTCATTTTAATATTAAAAAAAATCAAAGAGTGACATGATTCAATAAATGCCATCTTGGTATATTAGCCACATGATTAATCTATCTATCTTTACATTTTTTTGTGGTTATTAAGTAAAACCCACCATCTGACATGGTTCATCAGAGCACCCGGCTTTTTCTAACTCACGCTTCTTTCAAACCTTCCCTAAATCTAAATATGTAGTGACAAGCATGGTTTTAATCAAATCAATCATGTCATGTTTTAAGAAAAAATACGTTTAGCAATTAAAAACATAACCGTTTTAAAAGACCATCACTACTCTTTTTAGCAAGAGTCGAAATCTCGACAACGGCCGATATCTCATTATCGGCCGATATTTTTCTCTTATTCTTTTTTTAAAAAAAAAGCCCACCAATAACGGCCAATATCAGTGATATATATATATATATATATATATGGCCGATATCTCGAGCCCTGCTATTTAGCAAAAGATCAAAGGATGTTTCCTTTAGTTATAAGGCCAGCAATACATCTGTGATTTGCCCTCATTTCTCAATCTTACAAAACTCAGTTGCTCTATTGAAAATCAGCGAAGAACTGAGTTTTCTGCCTTTCAGGTACCTGAAAAACTAATCCTTTAAAAGTCTTACTAAAGGCCATTTTTTCCAACACTTTCATGAGATCAGGGGTGAAAATCTCGTTATCAGCCGATAACTATCTCTCTCCTATTTTTTTCCTTTTAAAAAAAAAAAATCACCTTTATTAGCCAAAATATATATATATATATATATATACATATATATATATACATATATATATATATACATATACATAGATATATATATACATATATATATACATACGTATCGGCCAACCTACATGAAATATGTACTAGACAGATAGAAACAATTTTACACTCTTACCAACACCCCATGAATAAATATCTAAACGAGGCTCTAGCAAACATGATTCTTCAGCATTCACATTGAGACCATCCACCGATGCATTAGCCCAATATCGACGACGGCATGGACTTGTACCGACGAATTCCAAAAGCTAGTCTTCTTTGTATTTTTTGAGAGATGTCTACAATCTGATTGGACTCGACAATCAGATGAATGAAAATAATCTTCCTAAAAGATGAACAATTCAGCTATCATTTGGTTCTTAGTTCTTAGCTCTCAGCAAAGCACCCAACTTGAAATTCTATAGTTTTGAGAGAACCATTTCTATTTGTAAGGTGAAATTGGACTCAGAAAATTAATGTGTGCATTGTGTACTCGAAGAGAAAAATCGGCCATTTAAATCAAATTGTGGACAGAGAAATCAGAGTTACAAAACTACCGATTAGAGTCATTTGCTAAGTATGAAGATTACCCATTCAAAACACCATTTACATTGCAAGAGAGAAAACACTTCCAACTTTATCTGGAAACAAACACTTTCACAAAAGGCACTTGGACATCCTTAGATTTGCAATTGATTTAGGATCTTCAATTTCCAAGCATTCATTGCCAAACTTCTTCCGCGTACCCAATCTCATCCACTACAGATATCAGCAACCCTTCACAAAATAAATCGACATAATAAAGCAAGGCTACCTACATGACCTTCGAATAGCAAAAAAAAATGAGTGAAAAATGAACAAATAAAGAAGGGGGGGAGAGAGGAAGAAAACAGCACATGAGAACAAGCAGGATTAGGATTCTACACAAGCAGTGGGCACCGTTCACCAAATTAAGATGCTACTCCAGCTGGAGAATCATGTATTGTCGTTACACGCACTTTGCTGGAATCTGGCCCGTCGTCCTCAAGCTCTCTGCATGTTTTGGTGACCAATCTGTTCTTGCTCGTACAATCTCAGCCCCACTCTCAAGCTGGAGCAAGTGCTCGCACTCAATCGCAGCTTCTGGTGAGTCACTATTGCAGTCACTGGAGACAGCAGTCAAGGACTTAAGCACGCCGTCTCTGCCACATTCTCTCCTGTATTCAAGAGTCATTCCTGCCAGCTTGTGGGTCTCCAAGATGGAGACTGGAGTACTCTGGAAATTAGGTGCAGCATGTAAGTAGCAGCAAATTAGAAATCAAAATGAACAAGAATAATTTGCTCTCATTGATGTTCAACTTTTTGTACAGGGTGATCTCTGACTAGAATCAAGAATCATGTGAATTTTTTTTTCTGGAAAGGTAAAAATCATGTGGATTAAAAGAACAAGCGGAGCAGGCATCCTGCCAAAATTTTGACCAGTATATCATCTCTGAAAGATCATGGAATTGGGATCCACTAGAATACAGATGAAACTAGTGAATACTATCAACCACTGACTTAATTCAGAAATTAAGACAATGCTCCAAAGAAATTGATAGCAGAAATGATTTACAATGATCACTATCCATATAGGGAATTGAAAATTATATGTAGAAGAGGGTATAATCACTTCCATGCAGAATCCAAAGAGAAATGATTGCAGACAAACATTCTCCCAGTACAAATGTAAATATATTTCATGTTATGCACTAGTGAAGTAGCAAGTTCTAAAATTTTCTTGTGCTATGAGATAAGAAGTTGGATACAATGTCATGTAGACCATAGCGTGTAGATCAGGTACAACCTTATACCAACATTAATCACTTTCACCATGTTCGGGCCTACCCTTCTGGAAACAAAAGCTATTCATTCTGCTACCCAACTTGTGGGTTAGAAAGGATAATTAAAGCCATTGGTCTATGCCAATCTACGTGCTCGCAACGGTTAGCACCATAGTCACTTGCTTCGTTATAATTGTCTTGAAGTGCGAACTAATTCGTTCAAACAATTCATGATTTGATTCAACGAATAGTTCAATGTTGATTCAGTTTAGTTCGTCAATTAAATTAATTTAAATCAACCTTACATAGATTTTCTAACTCTAATTTTAAAAGGATGAATAATTTTTGTACTACTTAATGTTCATATTTCTTTTGTTTGAGAGAATAAAAATACTTTTATCTATAAAAGTTTATCAACAACGATCAATGAATAACTAATCAAACTTCAATATACAAGCCTTATCAAAGCCATTTAAGGTTTGATAATGTATATAATGGTAGTGAGAAAAGCTAATAATTTATCAATAAATTAGTTAGGCATATGAACTAGGTAAAACAAATCAAATTGTATTTAGTTTTAAATTTAAATTTCTTCATTTTAGTTAGCTAACTCAAACTGAGAATTTGACAAGTTAAAAAGAGAAATAAATGAACCTACTCAAGCGAACTAGCAAATTATGCCATAAATCAAATTGCAAACTCCAAATTCAATTGTGAATCAGAGGAATTGCGAATTAGTAACTATGATTAGCACTTACAAGCATGCCTTGACTCTTATTCGAGAAATTTAGGTCCTTTTTAGTGATTTTAGAGATAGAGATAGAGATAGAGAGAGAGAGAGAGAGAGAGAGAGAGAGAGGAAATTAATGATATGCGCTCATCAATGAGGTTTATTTAAAATGATAAAATATAATATTGAATCATCATTTACAGGCTTGGCTCATAAGATGGAAAAGATAATCATAGGTACATGAGGAGGAAAAGAACAGGCAACTAGATTGGAACTTGCAGCTTCCTGTGAAATTATTCTTGTTTTTTTCTGTACTTTAGGGTTTAAAGAGAGACACACAAAAGACCTATTTGGTTCAAGGATCATTATTGCAAATGGTCTCACATGTACAAATGAGGATATAACTTTTATTGCTCAAATAGAAATCTAGTTCAGTAAAAGGACATTTTCATCTGAACCTAAGTTGCATGGGTACAGATATGAGTGTCGGTTCAACATGGGTACAAGGTGCCGAACACAACCCCCAAAAAAAAATATGGACATGGCGCACAACACAATATTTAGATAAAATTAAATCTAAGTTTATTTTAAATGAAAATAAGGTGTGAAATAACGCCAATAGAAAATAATATACTAGCTTTACTCCAAACATTTACATGACGAATAAAATGATATTTTAATTAGGTTTTAAGGGGAGGAAGGTGTTTTCATATTTTAGTTGTCTTAGAAAATAATGTTAGAAGGCACTATAATAGTCATGAAGAACGGGAACGAATGTCTACAAGTATCCGACACAAGTGCGAGTGCCTACAAGTGTCCAACAAAGATACGTCACCTATTTTGAATTGTCTGTGCAACATAGATCAGAACACTCAAATAACAAATGCAAATGTATCTTTCAAAAAAAAAAAAAAAACGCATATGCAAATGTTGGATTATCTTGAACTGGATGCTTTCCTTGCTCCATAAGTGGTCATGCATCCTAACTGGACAATTTATATTAGTTTTAAATCTTAAAAGGCATTTTCAGCTCTCAAATGATGCAACTTAGTCCCAATGCTGACTCGCCTAATTGGAAAGTCATGCTTTGGCCACGAAAAGGAGTGACCAAAATATATAGGTTCGATGAAAGGACAATGTGAATAAAATATGATTTACCCCATTAGTGTTTTTTGTTTTCCCCCTTAGAATGAAATTAAAAACCGAGAGGAACCAGAAGATTAAAAAACTGGGGTATAAGAACTTAGAACTTGTCAGCCAACTATGGGAAAAGAAATACCTCAAGAATCCAGCCAATGTATTTGACATTGTTCACATGCTGATTGATGTCCAAATCACTCCACCGAGGCTGCAAAGTTTGGAGAATGGAGACAAAAGACATTCTTAGTACATAAGATGCCTAAGCTTGTTTAAAGAAGTACAGTCCTATGAAATGGATCAGTCCTGAATTTCCACAACAACAACAACAAAAAAAAAGTCCTGAAAAAAGGAAAATAAACCACATCATCAGTTACAAAGTAAATTACATTCATCATTTTTGTCAAATTGAAGTGACATTTACAAGTTCATTTTGGAGATGACTGGCCCATGTAACCCTTGTTGATGCATGGAATTTACATGGATGTAAAGGAACTTAGGTTGTAGCAATGCTGATGGATCTGGCTCAAGAAATCTTGCTATTTTCTTCTTCTTTTTTCTTTTTTTTATAGCAAGATTTCTCTCTTGATTATTCTTTTGAAAGGTTATGCAATAGAATCAAAATTATTAATTGTAGAGAATGAAGAACTTCATTCATTCTTTTTATTATCTATTGCTACAAAAGCAAATTATGTATTTAATATATTGTATTCCTATATAGTAAATTATGTTTTTAATATTTTTACAGTTACACTGAAATAGAAGAAAAAAATCATATAACTTCAAAATCACGACATTTACCATGTGAGGATCTGCAGTAGGAATCAAGTGTGTTGAATATTTGGTAGATCCAATTTTTTTATTTTTTATTTTTTATTTTGAAATGGTTAATATATTAATTAAAAGAGGCACCAAATGTGCAAATACATTTGGTAGATCCAAAATTGAACGAAACACCTAAATCCAACACAAATCACAACCTGAAATGGATCTTAGTTAAAGGACTCACTCCTTAGTCCAGTTCGTATCTGGATATTTGAAGCCATACTTAGACGTAACTGTGAAATAGATTTAATATTTTTTACACATTAACTATATATCATACTAATTTGGGTTCTAAAAATAGATCCATACTTGGTTTTCAAGGTAAAGATCCTTTAGGTAAATGGGTATTTGGGTATCTAACTAGCAGTCCCAATCATATGGAATCACAGTAGACATCATGGGAGGGTAGTCTCTGTATTTTATTTAAAATATATATTACTCAAGTATGGTCATTTATTTATTTATTCAAGTCCTAGTGTGGTCATTTATTTTTGTAGGGGGTGTCCACCTGCATCTTCATTCTTATTCATGTGACTTAGATATTTTGAGTAATTTCACTAGAGCTCAGAACTAGATGAAACTTTGCCTCTTTAATCGCCACTCACCCTACTGTCTTTGTGTAGGATGGACATAGGGTCTTGGTCAATGGTGGGACCCATTTTGTTGTTTTTTCCAGCACTGTTGAAATGACGTCCAAAGGTTTGTTTTTTCAAAGATTTGGCTTGATCTGCTTCTGTACACCTCATCTCAGGCTGGGAGCTCACTGCTACAGTCGCCCCTAGTGGTTCTTTCAATCCCATTGGATTGGTCTTGGTTTTGTGATTTGTGGGACCCACTTTTATCAGATTTTACATACATTGTGCAATAACCGACTAATTACTGAACCTTTTCTCTAGCCCTACTTCTCCTAGAGATGATGTTATTCAAGTGTAAATTTGATTCCTTGCAGCAAGACAGGATGCAACTTAAGAGCCTCCAATCCTCTGGTTATGCCCAAACTTATGTTGTTCAATCAGGTACTATCTCATCTGCTTTTCAGACCTCATCCGACAGTCCTTAGATTATTGATTTTGGGGCTACAAATCACATGTCAAGTATGTCGAATACCTCTGGAACTCTTGAAGAAACCTTTAGATTATTTGCAATGAATGTTGTTAAGTCATATTGGCCTGATTCTATTTTTACTACTTGTTATTTAATAAATCCATGCCTACAAGAGCTTTAAATAACAAAGCACCTATTAATGTTATTTCTACATATTGGTTTGTTTCTATACTTCTGTTGCATGTTTTTTGAACGTACTTGTTTTGTTCATGATTTTTCTGTTGACAAGCTTGAAGAAAAAATTGTGAAATGTGTGTTCTTGAGTTACTTTTCCACTCAAAAGGAATATAAATGTTTTGATCCGATATTTGGTAAAAGATTTGCTTCTATAGATTTTTTTTTTTTTTGAAAAGACTCCATATTTTCAACCATTCATTCATAAGTCTTCTTCTCCTCCTCATGTTCTTCATATTCTTACAGATATAGTTGACATTTCTTCTGATCTGTCTACCTCTAAGCCTCTCATTGTTTATCACAAGAAGAAAGATAAGCCTCATGCTTCACCTACTACCACCTAATCATGCTTGGACTGTCCAGATCCATCACCTGAGAATTCTAATCTTCCCACCCCTTTGAGGAAAAATGTGTCTACTAAACATCCGATAAATAATTTTGTTACCTATAATACTGTTTCTCCGTCATATCACAGCTTCCTCTCCAAAATAGATACCCCTTCCATTCCTAAACGGATTCATAGTGCTCTTCGAGATTCTTCCTAAAAGGCTAAAAAAAAAAACTTGGGAGATGGTATCCCTACCGCAGGGGAAGACTCTAGTAGAGTGTAAGTGGGTCTTTGCTCTCAAACACAATCCAAATGGATTCATTGCTTGATATAAAGCTTGCCTAGTGGCTAAAAGCTTCACTCAAACCTATGGGATTGATTATCAGGATACTTTCTCTTCTGTTGAAAAGATCACCTCTATACGAATGATTATCTCTATTGCAACTACTTAGTTGTGGACTCTTCATCATTTGGATGTCAAGAATACATTTCTCCATGGTGACCTGAAAGAAGAAGTTTACATGCTACCACCTCCAGGCTTTATTAGACAGGGGGAGCAAGGAAAGATATGCCGACTTAAAAAAGCATTTTATATGGTCTCAAACAGTCTCCTCCAGCGTGGTTTGATAAATTTAGCACCGCTTTATTGAATTATGATTTTGCACAATGTCAATTAGATCATTCTGATTTTGTGTACCGTGCTACCGATGTTGTTATACTACTGATGGTTTATGTGGATGACATAGCCTTAACAGGGAATAATGAGTCCTTTATAAGTGTTTTGAAAGCCTATCTGCAACAGTTGTTTATTATACTTCATTAGTTCTTGGGAATCAAAGTTGCTCGATCATCTAAAGGAGTTGTTCTTTCCCAACGGAAAGATGCTTTAGAACTTCTTCATGATACTGGATATTCTAGATGCAATCTTACAGATACACCACTTGATGTTAATTAAAAAAATTATGCTTCCGATGGGACTCTTCTTCCTGATTCTTCCTTTTATCAGCAGTCGGTAGGCAAGCTCATATATCTTACCATCACCCAGCCTAACTTGGCTTATGTTTTCAGTGTGGACAGTCAATTTATGCATGCTCCTATGGATGCTCACATTCATGCGGCATTTGGCATTTTATGTTATCTTAAGGCCCACCCTGGTCTTGGACTCTTTTATATAAGAATCAGCCTACACTAACTGGTCTGGTTCTCCCGATGATACGACGATCTAACTCGGACTAATGTACTCTTTTAGGATCCCATTTGGTATCTTGGCGAAGCAAGAAACAAATTGTTGTTGCTCGTTCCAATGCATAAGCAAAATACAGGGTCGTGGCCAACACAACATGTGAATTATTGTGATTCAAACAATTTCTAAATGAATTGGGCTTTCCTTCATTAGATAGAGGCACTTATGATGTTCCGTGACAACCAAGTTACAACCAATATTGCTTCCAATCTAGTTTCCCATGAGTTTACAAAACATATAGAGATTAATTGTCATTTTCTTCGGCATCATGTATCCTCTGGGAATATTATCACTCCATATTTGAAGTCCAAGGATCAATTAGCTGACATGACGGCGAAAGTCATCTCTCGCTCTCAACTAGATGATGTTTTCAGGAAGCTGAGTTTGATTGATATCTTTGCACCAGCTTGAGGAGTGTTGTAAATGTAAATTTTTCACACTTCTTATAGAATTGACCGACATATGTCATTAGGTGTAATTGATTCTTCTTTCCTTATTTGTCATCTTGATTGGCTCATTGTATACTATATATACATGTGTACTACTTCAAACAAGAAATATAATACAAAGAATTAATCTTTCTCATCTTTTGCCCCTTCTTTTCATTATTTTTTCCCTTTCTACCATTTTCCTTTCAACAGTCACGTCCATGCACTAGTAATTACATGTGCTAATGCATAGCTAATAAGACCAAGATTTAAAAAATCTAATGTGATCATGAAGAAAAATACATATTTTTGTAAAACTAACATATAAATTGTAAAAAGTTACCAATACTCGTAAGGTTCTTAAAAATTGCAATTTAAGCATAAGATTCAAGCATTATTTTGGGAAAAAAAATCTAACAAATCGTAAGATTAAAATTGTAGATACCCACTTGTATTTGTAATATTTTTTCTTTATATTAATATATCATTCATCTTGTTACTACTAAAAAAAAAAAAGATTAAAATCATACATCATAAGATTTAACTACGATCTATATACGTGTACATGCATAAGTATCTATACACATACACAAACACACACAAGCATGCACATGAACTGCACACCCACACGCGTGTGTGCACACACAAAGTGCAAAACCAGTTGCATGGTTAGAAAGATCAGGTGCCTCTTGGGTTGTAACTATCCATCCAATAGATCTGTTGTGGACCCACAAACCAAAGTTCTGACAGAAGTCTCATGAGAACTATTCTTAGGGGATCCTTGTGTAAATATTTATATATATGGCAACATCTTAAAGGATTTAAATGTTACAATGCCCTTGTATATCAAGAGATCTAAATGGATGCAAGTATATGGTTCTTTATTACGAACCATTGCTTCATAAATACAAAGTAGGTAACTTGGGGTCAGGCCCAAGTTAATATGGTTGAGGACCCACAAGTACATGGTTTCTTATCACGAACCATTCCTTCATAAATACAAACTAGGTAACTTGGGCAAGGTCAGGCCCTAAGTGAATATGGTTGAGAAACCACATTGTAGTCATAAGGCACAATCCAAGGCCAGGCTGAAACGGGCCAAGATATGTGAATCTGAAAATAAAATAAGGACCCATGCAGGCCTTCGGGTTTCAAGCCTATGCCCAACTTACCCTTTTCCTTTCTTGTCCTTTCCCACTGCTACCCTCCATGTTGCTTATAGGCCATTTTTAGATACAGCAAAAGCTTGCCAACAAAAGGAAAAATAGTTTTTCCCCATCCATGGAAAGGAGATCAATAAGCAATAGCCTCATTGCCAAAATCGACCATTCTTCTGAAAAGAACCCACTTGCCTAGTATTACTATATGGTCTTGCAAAGTTCTACAAATCAATCCAAACCATATAATGAATAGATTCTTTCATTTATTATATTACAATAGGCAGTAATATAATACAATATAAAAAACTTTGCATATGATGACTTTGGGCTCTTGGGTTTACATTGGGCTCATCTATATGAGGCTTCCAAGTCAGGTGGGGTCCTTAAAATGCAAGATCTTAGACCACCCAATTTTAAGCCAATCCCTGTTTAAAGGCATGAAATCAGGCTTGATTTGACTCAAGCTTTTTTTTGGGGTTGGGAAGGCCCACCCTAGTTGCGTCCCTAATATAAATTAATGATAAAGGACCACAAAATGAAAAATGCAAATGAGAAACTAGCAAGTGTCAGTTTCTGACTTACAGTTAGACCATGTTGGACATAATCAGCAGTGCGGTCATCTAGCTTTGTCAGTTTTCGGTTGTCTTCATCCAAGATGGCATCACGGTCAATAAAATAAGGCTCTATTTCCTTTCTAACTTCTTCTGGAATTTTGGATAATCTTCTTGTCTTTTTATTCATCATCACCCAAACACTGCATGTGAATCAAAACAAAGAACAATAAACATCCCAATCAGCAGTCTCTCGCGACCCATATTTCAAATAACCACCATGGAAAATGCTATTTGATTTCAATGAGAAAACTCTTTATCAATCCTTAATTAGAAGTTAAAATAAACAAATAAGTTGTATAAGATTGGTATTGCCACAAATTTTACTAGTCAATTTCCCAACCTTGTAGCTCGTGTCACAGTTTTCCCTGTCTCAGAGTCGCGAACTAGCCAATCACGGCGCATCCCATTCTTACCAGATGAACCAACCCATGTTTCTACTTCAACAATGTCGCCCCTGCATAGATCAGGAAGACAGCCAGCATTAATCAAAATAGCAAAGTTGAAATATATCAGCCACAGTACCGCAGTCTACAGATAATATCTGACCATCATAGTTTGAACAATTAAAGACTCCCAAGCCCAAATTTAATGGACCGAAAGGGTGGGACATTTCATGGAGAGAGCATGGGATAAACAAGTGGGAGAAAAAGATTCCAAGGTGCCAATTATCACAGACACAAAACTCCATTGAAAGATCTGAGGTAATTACATGTGCATATGAAACATTGAGTCCGAGTAAATTCCAAAGCAGAAATTTCACTGGTTATTATATTAAATCAGCATTATCTTCCCACAAACAAAATCAATAGGCATCATCCTGCATGTTACCAAGTGTTTCTTCATGCTCAGCAGCCATTGCGCATGGGCTAGTAAACAGCCACCATCCTGCAGTAACCAAGTGTTTCTTCAAGCTTAGTTTCCATTACAAGTTCATATGCTAGTAAATCAATAACCTCATCTTCTTACCCCATCTGATTATCTGACCAATTCTAGCATCTCATAAACATCCATATACTTTGGTTTGAGGCATTTCCTTTTAGGAGTAGGAGCAGCTTCCTAAGTATTCTTGACAACACTCATATGATTATCACAGCTTCCTAAGCACTCTTTACAACACTCATATTCCTAAGAGGACTGTTACGACTCTTCAAAATCCCTCCTGGAAGGCAGCAATGGAATAAGAAATGACAGCGCTAGAAAAAAAAAATCATACGTGGGAGATGGTTTCTCTTCCTACAGGGAAATCTATCGTTGGTTGCAAATGGGTTTTCACTCTCAAGCATAACCCTGATGGTTCAATTGCTCGATATAAAGCTAGATTCTTTGCCAAAGGCTTTACATAAACATATGAGATTGATTATCAAGAGACTTTCTATCATGTGGCCAAAATCACACATGTTCAAGTCTTGATATCCATTGCTACCACACATCAATCAGCTCTTCATCAGCTAGATATTAAAAATGCATTTCTACATGGTGACTTAAAAGAAGAAATCTACATGCTTCCACCTCCCGGGTTTGTGAAACAGTGGGAACAAGGGTTGGTTTGCAAACTCAAGAAGGCCATCTATGGTATCGAGTAGTTTCAAAAGGCATGGTTCGATAAATTCAACAATGCCTTATTAAAGTATGGTTTCTCTCACTATCAGACAGATCACTCTATGTTTGTCTATCCGCTAACTCTAATGTGATGCTTGTAGTTGTTTATGCTGATGATATTATGCTTAATAGAAAGAATGCTCCATCTATTAATGCATTGAAAGATTATTTATGACACTCCTTTGATAGTAAAGATTTAAAGCCACTCCACTATTCTCTCAGGATTGAACTTGTTCGTTCTTGATAGGGAGGTTTGCACATGGCCCAAGAATTAGTCAGGTGCTCTAAGAGGCCTGGACACCTTGGTCTTAAAAAAAAGTTGCTCGTTCTTCTAAGGGGTTTTTTCTTTCTCAGAGAAAATATGCTTTAGACCTCTTACAAGATGTAGGATATTCTAGAAACAAGCTAGTCGACACTCCTCTTGATGTCAATAGTAAGTTTTCTGCTTCAGATGGGATCCCCCTAGATGAACCCATATTTTATCAGAAACTAGTGGGTAAACTTATGTATCTCACCGTTACTTGACCATATTTATCCTGTGTTGTTAGAGTAGTCGGTCAGTTTATGCATGCTCCACGGGATGCCCATTTTCACACGGTATTTCGAACCCAACGCTATCTTAAGGCTGATCCTATAAAAGGTTTATTTTATCAACATCAATCTCAACTAGCTATTCGAGCTTACTCAGATGTTGATTAGGTTGATTCTCCTTATGGTCGTCGCTCAACTACAAGATATTGCATTTTTATAGGATCTCATATGGCCTTTTGGCATAGCAAGAAACAGACTGTTGTTGGAGAGATTGAATCATGGCTAATACTTCTTGTGAACTATTACGGTTCAAGCAATTTCAAGCCGAGTTGGGTTTTACCTCCTCTAAACCATCATTGATGTTCTGTGATAATCAAGCTGCAATTACTATCACCTCCAATCTTGTGTTTCATGAGCATACAAAGCATATTAAAGTTGATTGTTACTTACTGCCAGTCATATTCTCACTCTATTCGCAACCCAATGATCAACTTGCTAATATGCTCACCAAGGCCATCTCTCGGTCACAACTTGATAACGTCTTAAATAAGTTGGGTTTACTCGATATCTTTGCATCAACTTGAGAGGGAGTGTTGTCACTTTTTACACATGTGGATTGACTTTTAAATATCATTGATTGTGAATAATTGTAAATGATCCAAGCGATGCAGATGTACTTGTATGGACAGGTGATTCTTCAGGTAACTTCTCTGTCAAAGCATTGGTAGACTTGATATTGCAACAACAACCTACTGAAGAAATCACAACTAATTTGGCCTGGAAAAGAACCTCTCCCCCAAGGGTTCAAATCTTTGTTTGGTGCATCTTGAAAGGTAGGGTTTTAACTAGAATGGAGCTCAAGAGGAGAGGAGTGATCAGCTTGGATGAAGAACTCAAATGCCCACTGTGTGGATCAGAGGAGGAAGATTCAAATCATTTTTTCATTGGATGCCCAGGTAGCGCGGAGTCCCTGGACTAACTTTGTGAACCTCTTAGACGTGTCTTGGGTAATTAACAAAACTTGTGTTGGGTCTTTGGAATTGTGGTTCCTTTCGAGACTAACTCCTAGGTTAAAACTTGCATGGAACACGATTCGGTAGTTATATTATAGACCATCTGGAAATAAAGAAACTTGCGATTCTAAGGAAAATCAATGGACATTAATGAGCTTTTCCAATCAGCAAAGTGGAGACTCTAGGTTTGGCTCCTAACTAGTATTGAATTTCGTGGTCTAAAACCAATGGATCTCCTTTCGTCTTGGGAAGGATGTATGAGTGGATACACAAGGAAAGTGAGATCTTTGGAAAGTTGGGCACCTCCAGAACACACGGACATGACATTTAATGTGGATGGGGAAGCCAGAGGGAAACCGGGGCCAGCAGGAATAGGTGGGGTGCTTAGGAATCACGAATGAACCATTTCCATTATTTTCAATGAGTCGGTGGGAATTTGAGACTCCAATGAGGTGGAAATCCTTAATATTAGGAGAGCTTTAACCATCTGGAAAATCCATGGACAAAGAAAACTTGTTATAGAGGGGGGTTCGAAAATGCGATCAAATGGGCTAAGAGATAAAGGCACCCCCTTGGAACTGATCACTATGGTTAGGGATATTAAAACTTGGTTTCGGAGCTTGATGTATCATTTGTCCAGATCGGTCGAGTAGCAAATAGAGTGGCAGACTACTGTGCGAAACTAGGAGTTACTGACCAGCTTTCAATAGTCTTCTTTTTATGAGATGGGTTGGACTTTTTGCTGTAGTTTTTTCCTTTTCATGCATGGTTGTATTTTCCCCTTTTTCTCTTGTTTTCCTTTTCATCTTCGTCTAATCGTGTTAGACCTTTCTCTTCTCTTTGTATTTGTACCTTTTCCTTTTTCATGAAATCTCTGTTACTATTCAAAAAATTGTAAATGATCTTTCTTTCATTTTTTCTTGCCTTGATCGGCTATGTACTACACACACACACAAAATACACAAGAGAATTATCTCTCTCAACTTTCCTTCTTCCTTCATTGTTTTCTTCTTCTTTTTCTCCTTGTTTTCATTCTAACACTTTCAGGGATTAAGGCAATTCTTAGGTGTTTTGAATAGACCTAGCAAAATTGGACTCAACCTAATCACCCAGCTTGCATAATAGATGACCCCCGGAAACTAAAAATAAATGGGCAGACCCGACTAACTAGATTATTTCCACGTTTATATCCAACACATCCAACTGTATAAGGTATGCACCTATTTATAGGGTAGTCTTGGTATTTGCATCGCTAAAGAAGTCTCCTTAGTCAAGTAAATGGGTAAACCTAAACCGAACCCGAAATAGACCCAAACCAACTTAACACATTTAATAAGACCACAAGAAATAGACCCAAACCGACCTAACCCCACCCTTTGCCACGTCTAGTCTTGAACTAGTGTTAGGGTTAGAAATCAATTCAGGAAGAATATTGTAGTTAGGCTTGGATTGGAGGAAGATAGAATTTTGGAGTTGACAAAGAAATAAGTTTTGGAGTGGGTAGATTACCAATAATTTAATTAGGTGTACCAATTGCTGCCAATCCAAGGCCAAAAAAGATGTGGGGTCCAGACTTCCAGTAACATAAAAGGTTGTGATGGAAGAAGAATTACTTGTCCTTGAAAAAGTAACCCTTATCAAATATGCTCAACCTTTACCAAATCTGCTCAGGTCAATCTACCAACCTACTATATATCACTTTGATGCCGTAGGTGTGGCTAAGAAACATAAAAAACAGCAAGGGGATTTTCTTTGGGATGGAATGCAAATAAAAAGAAGATTCATTTGGTCAAATGGGATGAGGTGGTAAATCTAGAAAGGAAGGTGAATTACGTTTCTATAGTATCAAGGATAGGAATCAAGCTTTGTTATATAAATGGCTTTGGAAGTTCATTAGGGAACCCAATGCCCTGTGGTAAAAAGTCCTTATAGCTATGGAGTGGAGGGAGGCGAGGAGGGGTGGAAACTAGGAAAAGGGCAGAGAAAGGGTGTGGTTAAAGTGATTGTTAATTGGGTATGGTCAAGATAGGATAGGAAAAACCCTAAAGGAGGGGGTTAAGATTTGTTAAGTTTAACGAGGGGATAGAGTTCATATCTAGAATGAATTGCAACTGGGGTTGGGGGGGCAAAGTTTGATAGAGCTTTACCCTCATTTATATAGGATAACTTTGGATAAAAGGTTAAAAAGGTATTATTATGACAACAAAACCATTGACTTGTGATACTAATGTTTGCAATGGAGTTGTGCTATAAGACATGTGATACAAAATGACTCCATAGGACCTAAAGACGAAGAGCTGAGTCAAGCACAAAAGATTGAAGATCAAATGACTCATGGATAGCTGCTCTTGAAGATCAAAGCCTGTGAAAGACCGAGCATCAACTTGAAGATCAAAAGGCTTATGAACAAAAAGAAGCCCATGAATATCAAAGCAATAACTTGAAGATCAAAGGGCTAATGAAGATGAAGACAAAGGTGGAGCACTTGTGACTTGAAGAAGACTGAAGACTTTTTTGAAGATCAAGGTCCAAGTTATGTCTGGGTATGTCTAGGCCACGAGTGTTTAGGCCTTCATGTGTAAAGTTCCTCAAAAGATGAACACCTTGGCTCAAATCTAACCTTAGTTGGACCCTAGGATCATGTAACCAATATTGACCATATTATAATTGGATCCTAGTAATGTGGCCTCAATTCCAAAGCCATTGAGATATCAAAAAGAACTGTGCAAGTCCAATATAAAGTGGCCTCAGTTCTAAACCATTGTATATCCAAAAGAACTGTGCAAGTCCATAGTGGCATTAGTCCAAGCCATTGAATATTAAGAGGGTTGTGTAAGACCAATATTTTGTCATTCAGTAACTAAGACCAATATTTTGTCATTCAGTAACTTCGCTTCAGTCTAAACCATTGAATATCAAAAAGACTGTGTAAGACCAACATTGCAAGTTTGGCTTCAGTCTAAACCATTGAATATCAAAAAGACTGTGTAAGACCAATATTGCAAGTTTGGCCCTCAGTTCAAAAACCATTGAATATCAAATGAACTATGTAAGACTAAAACTGAGGATAAAATCATTGACTACCAAGTTTGGCCTCAGCTCCAAAATATGTGTATATCAAAAGGACTATGTAAGACCAAAAAATGAATAGGTAAAGTTTTAGGACCAAACCGTCAACTAGTAGACTTGTTACCATCGACTGATAGGATATCGTTGAATGTTGTATGGGAAATTGTCGACTGTAACAAATGGTTGGTCTCTGATAAGTTAACGTCGATTTCACAATAGAGCTAGTCTCTATTATTCATTCGTCGACTGTTACATATGGACTGTCACTTTTTCCAACTTTGAATACTTATACAACAGGTCCAAACTGTCGATCGGTTTTCTTGACCGTCGACAGTCTGGTGTCAACGGTCGAGTTGTTGGCGCATTAAATGCACATTCAAATGGTCATCTTCTCCATTTAATGCATGGAAACGGTAACACATTTGAAATATGCTATATATATATATATATATATATATATATATATATATATATATATATATATATCGACCATTATGAGGAGTAAAGAGAGATCCACCAGCTCCCATAGCCAAGAACAATAAAGAAATTAATATGCCTATCATTTTGAGTTCAAAGCACCAGCACTTGTACATCTTGAGTTGAGTCATCTTTGTTCTATGTTTTGAGTAACTCTAGTGTGAGCCAATTTGTATATCTTTGAACCCTGGGAAAAGGGATATTGGAAGAGGAGAGCATTTGAAGAAGTGTAAACGGCTCCTTCTCCACCCGAAAGGAGAAGGGGATATTGGACTTAAACCTATGGCGTGGTCTTGGGGCGAGGACGTAGGCGGGGATGCCGAACCTCGTTAAAATCCGGGTTTAATCTCTCCATCTCTTCTCACCTCCTCTATGTTATTTATGCTTTAATTTGTTGCGGATTTGAATGCCTATTTTCTAATTTTTGTAATCAGAAGAAATCCCGAAAAGTTTAGACTGGCTCAGTTCCCCTCCCCCCACCCCCCCCCCCCCCCCCCCCCCCTTCTTCTCCTCTCTTGAGTCAGATACTGGGCAACCCTACATATGACCCAGTTTCGAGTTCAATTTCTTCTCCCATGTTAGTAAGTTATCTTAGTTTTATGATTTCTTGTTGAATTTCAATTTTGCATTTTAATTTTATGCAAAATTATTTTCAAGATTTCATAAGTTGCAATTGAATGTCTTGTTGAAAATGAGAAAGATTTCCAAGAGTTCAATTTCTTCAATTTTTTTTTTTTTTGAACATTGACGATTGATACTAATAAAATAAGAAGAAAGTACAAGAGAAGGAATCCGAGTATAAGAGATACATACTCAGAGCCGATAAAAGGAAAAGAAATGTAAGAAAGAACAAGAAAGAGTGAGAAATAAAATATACAACAAAAATCCGCCCAACACAAGATCCAAATGAAGCCTCCAAACCCAAGTTATCAAGACTGGTGAGGTGAGAAAAACTCCAAAGGAGTTCAATTTCTTCAATTGAATGTGAGAAGATCCCACTAAGCGAATTCTACATTCAATTATACCCTTAAGTGGGGTTTGAGTTTCTTCTATTGAGAGAGAACCAATTTGAGACTCGAAATTCGAGATTTCCTTTAAGTTCATTTTCTTAGAGCCCAATTTCCACAGCGTATTCTCCTTGGGTTTAGAATCTCTAAACACTAAGTGTACTGATTCTTGGGTTCTACAACAATTTGAGCCTAGGAATTGCATTAGGACAGAGGGGGAAGGAAAGAGAATATAATGGAGAGATGGATGAGGCTTTTTCCAAAAGGAATTAATAAATTTAATATGGACGGTGAAGTGAAGGGAAAGTCAGGTATGAGGGGGAAATTATATTCTTTTTTTTTCCAAAGCCATTGGGTATTAAGAATTCGAACAAAGCGAAGCTCTTGGGCATCAAGAGAGCGATGGAATTGTTGAGGGAACATGAGCAAGGAAGAATTACAATTGAGGATGATTTGGAGCATGAACTAAGAACAAAAGGAAGTGCTTTGGAAGCTTAGTCCAATTGTGAGGATATCAGATGATTGGCCTAGTAATCACTTTTAAGCATATTTGGAGTTTTGCAAATGGAGTGGCAGATTTCCTTGCTAAATCATAAGTGGAGAGAACAATTTTTTGTTCATACTTTGTAATTTGTGTTGTTGTAGCGTGTATTGCCTTGTTTCTTCAGTATAGATCTCCTACAGTGTAATGAGAGGTTTTTGTATCTATTTATTTCTTTTTGTTGATGTACCTTTTTATCAGTTAAGAAATATTTTCTTAGTCATCATTTAAAAAAAAACAAAGGCTTCAAATGTCCACAACGAAGCTTAATTATTTGAACTTTTTCTTTTGAAATAGTGAGTAAATATTTAATATTAAAGAAGGCAGAAGGTGTGCAATGCAAAGGAAAAATAAAGCACTAAAACAACCAACACAATCCAAACAAACCCCAAAGACAAAAATCAGAAACATGGTGACTTTTTTATGACTATCCTAAAAAGATAGGGAATTGTATACAAATAAACATGATAGATTGTGGAGTAATTTTGGTTTATGACAAGGTAGCATGCAAAAGTACATCTTAAAAAGCTGAAACAAGATAGATAGGGAAGTGGCAATATGATATGATGAGATATCCAACAAACACCCAAAGCAACTTTCATAAACTTCTGTAGGTTGAGACGTAAAGAATCCTACCAAGATGGGTAGAAATCCACCAATATCTGCATCCGAGTAACTACCCATATCAGGTTTCTCCTACTCATTTCTGGTGTCGAACCAAAGCCTTCACCAAGAAGGCCTGCACTTCTAACATGGTTTAATGCGGTCTCCTGTACATGATTTTATGGTGTGAAATACAAACTATAATGAATTTAAAAGATCAAAAAATCACAACTTACACGAGAATATATCAATAAAATTTGGTTTAAGTGACCAGATCTGGGTATAGTATCTATGAAAAAGGTATTCTTTAGGATTAGTTGACACAGAATAGAAGAAAATGATTAACTCATCATCAATCTTAACCAATTCAATGGATAAGGTATGTACATTTAATTATACATGATAATTCAATTTTTAAGTGCAAAACCAATGTGCACACCGGAAGAAGTTTGACATAACATGCCTGTGGCATATATACCAAATGTGAATATCACATGGATCATATTCTTACAAGCTTTCATAATACTAATTTGATTGTATGAAGAACAAGACTTCTCATGGTTCAAAGGTTAACAACCTTTTTATTCATGTGTCCCTCTCTATCCACATTAACCAACAAAGCAGCCTCATAGGGAGTAAGTTATACATGCCTATCTAGACAACATGGCAAAATACAAACCTCAAGGGGTTGGCCTGACGGTCAAGAAGCCCTGCCTCATGAAGCAGAGTCTTGAGTTCGATTCACGCTCAATCCCAACAGGCACTCCCCATAGACTTAACCGTGTGTGTGGATTGGAAGGTTTACACATGCCTTGCCCCCCAAAATAGTCTCATCTCCAATGTGGGGTGGGGATACCCATGTTATCCAAAAAAAAATGGCAAAATACAAAATTAAGTACATATATAATATCCATTAAATTAAGCCCATAGCATGTTGATAAGAGCTAGCTTGTGCAATTGTAAGTGTGACGGGTTCGAATCAGGCCGCTTACAATTCAGGAAAAAAGGGTTTATTTATAAACCTGAAAATCCAACAAAACACTTTTCTAATTAGTAACCACAATTCTTTTGGAGAAGGATGCTTTTGTACCTGCAAATGATTCATTAGTGTCTCTATTGATGCCGTCCGATCAGCACCAATCTCATATGACCTAATGGCAAAGTTTTGTCTAAAAGTAAGTCCATCATGAACTATCCTCCCAAAAGCAAATGGATCAACAAATACATCATCTCGCTTAGGCTTCCAGTCAAGATTCGTCCATTGCTTCTCAGCGGCCAAGAAGATTGTCGTGATGGCAGCAAGCAGCATGCTCCAATCAGGTAATTGGTTGATGAATGTCCTTGGCGGTGGGGATGGGGCCACAACATCCTCATCCTTTGTGCTCTCTGTCGATGGCAAGGAACTGACCTTAGTCCCATTGATCTTAGGAGCTGTATGGGCATTTGCCTGAACCTGCAATCCCCCAGATGAAGTGGATTTTGGTTTAAAGCCCCGAGCATCCAGGTTATCAGAACCCCCTGCAACTGTCATTGATGCTTTAGTGGGAGATGCAGATGATGTTGGAGAAGCAACTGGGAAAAAAGCAGAACCAATTGCAGTAGCAACCATGATGTAGAAAGAAGCTGGGAAGCGTTCTATCAAACAAAACACGTCACAGGTTGAATGAATCCTTTAGCTAAGGAATCTGTTCTCTGTCAATCAACAGGTGCCACAATTCAAGACATTTATATTCAAACAATGGAAGAACCCATTCAGATTCTTTCCCAAAGAAAACATCTATAAAGGAGATGCAAATAAATACCAAACAGAACCAATTCAACTCAAACCAAACCTTTTTCACATTTCCAGTGTAAAAATAAATAACATCAAATGCAAAGAAAAACATAGAACAAAGTAAAAAAAAAGGGGCATGATAGAATGTGGAGTAACTAAGGATACTATTTATGACACGATACAATGGTAGAAATTCAAAAATTGAACCTCAGATGAATGGAAACATTGCAAATATGATGATGACATAAAGTGAAAAAGAGAAGACTTAAGCAGCAACCAAGAAAAGGAATTTTTCAAGCATTGCAGGAGAACCCGAACTACCCTTTCCTAGAAAAATTAAAAAAAGAAATACTAACAGAATCCAAATTAACTCCAGAATCCAACTTCTTCACATCTTTAAACATTGTACATTGGAGGGGGAAAAAGGAAAGAGTTAACAACATCCAACAGGAAAAAAATAGTAATGACAAACAGAATCCAATTCAACAAAAAATCAATTTTCTTTTTTGCATTTTAAACATCAAACATATCACATAATCAAGACAAAGAAAGAAATAGATGCATAGATAGATATATAGAGAGAGAGAGAGAGAGAGAGAGAGAGAGAGAGAGGCAGATAAACAGACAGACAGACAGACAGATAGAGAGAGAGAGAGAGAGAGAGAGAGAGAGAGAGAGATAGAGAGAGAGAGAGATTGATGGATGGAGAGAGAGAGGTAAAACTTTTTAAAAACAAATGCAGAGGACGAAAGGAGCGGTTGAATCTTCTCTAAGTTCAACAGCAAAATCTCTAAACCAATGCCAACCAATATAAATCAGAAAACACTACCAAAAGTAATATGTTCCTTCATGCCAATTGAATTTCTTTCGAACCAAAGAGTTCAAGGAAGAATTACAGAAGACAATAGAAGTTAGGAAAAGGGGCTTCTGAAATCTACACTCGAATTTCAGATTAATCTGGCAAAAGCTCTGCTATGGGGGTATGGATTGGAGAGCACTATCTTTGGGAAAAAGGTCAATTTAATTAAAGATTTAAATGGTTTACCCATCTTTGCTAGAATAATATTATTTTCGGGGAAATGCTTTCCTTGACATGCATCCCAATAATTTTAATTGAGACCCCCCAAAAGTGCACCATTTAAAAGCATGAAATGGAAAACACTCTCCTTCAAATAACAAATTTTAGCTGAAAAAACTATTAAGCACTTTTGGTAAAAAGAATTTTCATTACCGGAAAATGGTTTCCTTTCCATGCGCCTGAACATCATCATTTAAGGGGAAAAGAGAGAAAAAGAAAAAAGCACGGTTCAGACAGATAGAAGGAAAGCAATTTCTTAGAAACAAACCGAGAGAGAGAAAGAGAGATGTTATTTAAAAAAAAAAAAAAGTGCTTTCGCCATTTAAAAACAACCAAAAAAACACAGTTTGCATGCATGGAAGCGAAGATACTTTCTGGGAAATGGCCATTTTAAGGCAAAATTAATACTAGTAACCACTTTTCAGAAAGGACTGTTGTATTCCAAGGAAAGTTCTTTCCTTTCCACGCATCCAAATGGATGCATTTAAGAAACGACCTCCCATCGGGAAATTAAAAATCCAAACAAGAGAAAACTTCGCAAACCAGATCTGAACCGAACAGATCTGCCGAGAAATCTTCCCAAAATCACTTATATTTTCCAAAGAAAATAACAAAAAAAAAAAGAAGGAAACGAAAATTAAATTCGAGAAAGGCCAGAAGAAGAATGGCATCATGTGATCAGAAGTCCAAAATCAAACAAAAAATAGCAGAAATTGATGAGAATGCTTCCATACCTTCGACAGCGAAACAAGAAGTGAAGAACTGAAGCTTGTGTTTCTCTCGTTATGATTTCTTGGAGCATTTAAGATTTCAAGTGGAACATATATATGTTATATTAAAGAAGGGGTGCACCTCGTGCGGGCCGGGCTGGGCCCTAATTTAATTCGGGTTAAGGCCCGAACTGCAAGTCCAAGGACTGTTGCTCAGCTCAGACCCATACGGTCATAAATTATTTGAAATTAGATTGGGTCTTTAAAAAATAACTAAAGGCCCATAAAGACCTTCAGATTTTTGGTCCTACTCAACTTAATTTTAAATTAATTAAACCGTAGTTTTTTATTTTTCATTGCACCTAAATTTTGTAAAGAATTTTTCATATAAATTATAATTACTAATTCTATGACACTTATTATAACGATTAAGTTCTTAAGCTATTATTTTATATCTAATCAACTCATCATACAAAATAAGATAATAAGTTGGCTAACGGGAGAAGAGAAAGATACATTTTTTAAATTGAGAAGTGGACAGTAATAAAAGAATTTATAAATAACTATTGTTAAGTTCGAAATAAATGGATAGAATTTAAATTTAAAATTAAAATTAATATAACATATTATTTAATATAAAATATATACTTAGGTATCGTAGATTTACAATGTATAATTTCTTTGAGTTCAATGTGACTCAGTTATTAAAATGGTTCATTTTCTTTTTTAAATAATTCAATGGTTAATAGCTCGACTTAATGGTTGAATTTAATACTAAGTTATTGTTAAAGAAATTTTTTCTTATTAATGTTAGACTAATAAAAAAAATTAAATCTTGATTTTAAGAGTGTTATAATTTTGTTATATTTTATTTATTGTAACTAATAAAGTAAATAAAGTGAAAAGAGACTTTCACTTAATTATCTTTTTCTATTTAGATTATTTTAGCTCAATGACAACTTAATAGCACAAAGTATTAAGATAAACGCTTGCCTTCAATTTATGCCTAAAACTGTTATTAGGAGATTATTTTAATGCTCTAAGCGGAGTCAAAAAAATGCCCCGGCTGATATTTCGGCCGATATGCATATCGGCCGCAATATCGACCGATAAATTTCTCTCTCCTCCGATATTTACATTTCTCTCTCCTCTGGTATTCAAATCCGTGAAAAAACCACAAAAACCGTGAAAAACCGTGGAAAACAGCAAAAAACCACAAAAACCCGTGGAAAACCGTATCGGAAAACCGTGAAGAACCGTGAAAACCCGCAAAAACAGTGGAAAACCGTGAAAAACCGTATCGTTTTTTTAAAAATAAAATAAAATAAATTTCAAATACCGATATTTATGCATATCGGCCGATATGGTGACTGATGTTGTGGACCGAATATCGGCCATATCGGTCGATAATCGTTTTGTACGGTCGATACATATCGTATCGGCCGATATTTCGACCCCTGGCTCCAAGAAGTATGGTTGGCAATTAAGGTGAGTTATTGAGACTCCAATCACATTCAATGTTTAAAATCTTTTTATTTTATTTATATATAAACAAACATTTTGAAGTGATCATCAAATAACTCTTCACTATTTGTTCATTAAATAATTGTAATTTATTTCTATTTAGACTAATAAAAAGGTAAAATTTGTCCAAAAATAGCTAAAGATATGAAAAGAGAATCTAAGATGAGATTTGGTGACTTATAATATTTTCAAATTTAACACGTTTTTATTGGCAGAATATCATTACCAAGTCAATAATAAAAAGTCAAAGCGTCCACGACCAATCGTCAATGGCGATGGATCGTCATTGTGCGAGTAGGCGTGGTTAGAAGTCCCACATCGGAAATGAGATGAAAGTTGAAGGGGTCTATAAGAGGCCACACCCCTTTTTCTCAACATAATGCGCTTTCGGTTTGCTGTTGATCCAGACCCATATTTATCGGCACTACAGTAAACTCATGATAAAATTTTATTGGTAAGTTCCTTATAAAGATTTGTTTACTAAAATATTTATTATTTTTTAAATAATATATCTTTACTTAGATTTTCTCATTAATTTTCTAATAAAACCTCAAGAATTTAAAAATATCCTGATATTATTAATCATAGTTAATATCCCGAGATCTGCATTTGTGATAAGGAGAAAGATTTGATTTGCTTTTTTCACTATTATTATGAAAAAATAGAGAAAATTTATACAAAAATTGTCTAAAAAATGAAATATGAGTTTTTACGATTAAATTTGATGATTTTAAAGGATTCGACTGAGATTTTTTATATTAATATTAAAAATAAAAATTCATATAAAAATTATAAACTAAAGAAAATTATTCCAAAAGAATTTCTTTTTATCAATCATTGGGAGGTTGTCCCCCTCACTAATTCATTAAAGAGAAACCTGCCTCGTGCCTCCGGCCTGTCCCATTCAAGTAGCCTGGCCCCCTATGTGTGACTGGCAGGATCTTCTCGACCATAATACTTCTCTAATTTAGTTATCCACTAAATTTGGCAGGTGACATGGACCAAGTTTCTGATTGTACCTCTCTAATTGGGGTTTTATCAAAAAAATATTTAAATTGGATAGTTTTTTTTCTCTATTCATTTTCACTTCATCAGAACTCGAGTCAGGTCTAACGCATAAACTTGCCCATACAACAAGTGTTGGTATTTAATTTATTTTCTTATCTCAACTTTTTATTTTATTTTTGTAGATTTTTTTTTATTTTACATGTGAGAAACCGCAGGATATCTAGCGTAAAATCTCTAAAGGTGAGTCCACTATCTCTAAGGACACATCAAAGTTAGGTTATTGGGACTCGAACCCACAATCTTCCGATTACTGAAGCGAGAGGCAATCAGTTGAACTATACTATATAAATTATTTTTATAGTTTTAGATTCTATATAATATGACTCATTGACTCACCACTCATTACATATTAAAATTATAGTTTTTATTATCTTAAATTAAGATTCACTTTAGATAAGATGCCCCTATTATTGGTTAAAAATTTAGACTGCTTATATTTTTCTTCAATTGACAATTATGTCCCGTCTTGAACATGGTTGAACTTTTAACAAATTTAGCTTTGTAAAATTATTAGGTTTTACAATTTCATGTTTAGAATCATGTGATAGATACCGTCAAAACTTTTTCTATTTAATAATCTTCCTCTCTCAACCTATTCTCCAATGGTTAATATACATTTAAATAGTTTTATAATTTTAAAATAAATTATACATTTTCAAAATAAATTTTAGTTTCTCTCACATTATTGTATAAAGAAGAAGAAAAGCATATAAATAAATATGGGAATTGATCGGTGCACCAACAATTTTATTTTTGATGTATAAAAAATGAACGAAATATTCATTTTGTCCAAACAAATAAGAAGAGGGCAAAATTAGTATTTTATTTTATTTTTTTACACCAAGAGTAACTTCTCATGAAGATTCACTTTTTATTTTATTTTTTAATTTTTTTTTTAAATCCAAGGTATCAAGGCCTCTTAGAGCACATGACTAAGTCATTTGGGTATGTGCTGATCTCCTTATCCACATACACCAAATAAAACTAAGAAGAGTGACCCTTATATATTTATGATCGAATTATTCTAAGTCTCTTAGAACACTCGACTAGTCTTTTGAATGTGTATAAATCTTTCTATGTATATATACCCAGTAAAATTATTAGTTTACAAAGAGTGATTTTTTAGAATAGAATGAAATTCAAAATTAAAACTCTCACTTTCTTAAATAGATTTCTAGTCTATTTTTAAATATATATTGCCTAAGTACTGTAATATACACAATTCTAATATTAATTGAATTTTATTTAATTCCAGCCTGATCCAACTAGACGAGCCATCACCATCGTTGCCATTTCACTACCAAATTTCTAACTCCATAGTCCATACTTTGCCACTAGATCATGAGCAAGGGAGAAAAAAATGTGGGACCCGTGACTATGACAGTGTAGCTTGGCATAATTAGTGCCACCTGTAATGCAGTTGAGCTGCCATTCTTTAAAAATGGGTCAAATCAAATTTTAAAATGCTTCTTTAGTTTCCTACAATGCTGTCTATTTGTCTGGATAAGATGGATAATGATGTTATTCTGTCTATTCTGAGTTGAAGAGTTTCTGAATGAGAGATGAGGTTGTAAAAAAAAAAAAAAATTCAATTAAGGTGAGCGATCTTTTAACATGAATTTTAATATTTTGTCTTTTGAATTACCTCATCAAATCCTCTATTATAAGTGATTCAGGAGCCGATTTGAAAGGCTAAATAAATAATACAGTAAAATTTGTGTCGAATTACACAAAATATCTGTAAAAGGATTGCTAATTTTCAATTAAATATTAAAATTCAGAATTCATCGATCTATGTTTATATTTTAGTATTTCAATGATAGTTCATCATGGGTCAATATCTCATTTATCTAAACATTTCAATCTACTTATTTAGAATTTTTTTTGAGTAATACTATATGAACTCATCCAAGCCCATAGATTTGGGCTCTCACCATCTACTATTTACTTAATGCTCATTCCAACTCTTATTTTAGTTAAAAGAGAGTTAAAAAAATTATTTGATTAAAAGTTACATTGGAATTGCAGTTGTTTGTAATTTTCTTTTGATGAAAAATGAAGAATGCGAAAAATAAGACCATTCTTTCTTCTTTTATGGAATTGAGGTTCTTTGTGAAGAATGAAAGAAATACTTTCTCTTTCTTTAAAAAAAAAACTAGTTTTTATAAAGACGGATAGAAAATTTTTAATGAGAAAAAAGTGGAAGTTTGATGCAAACACATCATGGACCCGACTTCATCAAACAGATTGGTTGGACTTTATAATCAGATTTGAAAGTGGACACCCTAATTGGATCCGTCGTCCCTTACGCTCCTCAGGATTTCGGGTTTCAAGTCTAGATCGTTTGGATTTCAAGCAATCGAACTATTTCTCTTAGTGCGATTAATAATATGTCTAAGAGACCAAGTTCCTATGAAATCAATGCTTGGGGTTGAGTTAGGATTTTAATTCAATATTCTTAATCCAGTTTTAATTGATTAATCAAAATAAGAGATGTTTGAAATTCATGCACAGAATTGAAACTAAAGCCTGAACAGTGAATTAATTTAAATTCATGGTATTAACTTGGATTTGATCCAAAGATTAGGGATGGAAACATAAGTTTGAAATTCTCTATACAAGACTAACACTTCATATGATCTCATCAATTTTCAACACATTTTATGTTACTCAAATATGAATGAGACAACTATTTTAGCACAATCCCAAAATCCATATCAGACAACTAAATTGGGACAGAAGGAGTATAAATTAAATCTAAAAATAATATCTTTTTCATAAAATTGCTCTGCAGATATTATAGAAGGACCCATCTATATTCACTTTGGAAAAGAATAATTTGCTAGTGTTTTGGTTTACACTGCAAAATCATAGTTCATAAAAAAGAGATTTTATTATTTAACTAATGCACTATGTATTAATGTAGCATTTACAACATAGATAGTTATTTTTTAAGTACTATATATTTCTAATTCAAATTGAATATCCAAACTAATTACGATAACTTGATAAAAATACTTTAAAGGTCTTTTGACATTCCCAAATGTGTTTTCGGCACAGCTGAGGATACCCTTATTTGTAAAACACTGTGTTTTAAGCATTTGGGAGTGTAAAAAAACCTTAAAGTCTTAAAGTATTTTTATCAGGTTATCGTAATTAGTCCAGATATTCAATTTGAGAAAATTTGAAAATACACAGTGCTTAAAAAATAACTTTAAAATTTTAAATAAGATTTTATTATTTAAATAATGCACTCACTCTAGTAGACCATCCGAACGACTGTAATAAGTCAATGCGGTTCATTCGAACGAATGTTCTGACCATTCTTTCGAATGAACTAAATTTACACTTCGGCATTCATTCGGATGACTTTATTTATCCGAACGAATGCCGAATGAACTGGCAGTTTATTCGGATGAGTAAAAATACGGTGTATAATAGTAATTTTATCAAAAAATCCGAAATCGGATGTGTAGAGGCAGAAAATCTGGATGTCTACAAGTCGCGTCAAAAAATATTATATTTGGATTGAATCGGGTTATATCTTTCATCTTAGAGTTTGATGTTTCACACTCAGTTTTTAATCTTGTTGAGGTCTTTTAAGAGGCAATGTTTTAACTATTTCAACCTTTAATCACTTTAGGTTTTATTTTTTTAAAATATTTATCATCAATAAGATTCACACTTGTGAAATTATAGGTATATTAATTTTGAGCTTTTCTATAAAAAAAAAAAAAAACTCAATACTTTATATTATTTGCATTTCACTCCTCAAGTCCAATAAATTTTGGTCAGTATTTCAGTTTCCCACAAAAAAATTATGACACAAAGTGGAGTAATCTTCTCTAATGTTATTTATACGTCAAAATCAAAATGCGGGCTGCGTTTGAATGAGGGATAAATTTTATAGAGATAAGTAATTAGAGATGAGTAACCAGTTATTAAAATCCTTCACTTCCAAAAGGATTTTCAAATGTAAAACTAGAGGGGTAAAATTTAGACCTTTTACCCTTAGTTTTTTATTATCAAACAGGGTAAACGAGGGTTACCTCATTACCCTTCATTACCCGCAAAAGAAAGGCAGTGTGCTGTATCGTACCAGTAGTAAATAGAAAGGTAAAGTGCTTAAAACATTTCATTTGGAGAGAAGAACTGAATTTAATCAGATGGTCACTTGGTCTTTGAATTTGATTTTAAAGCCTATCAAATGTCACATTTGGTCAAATTCAAATAAAAATATCACTAAGTAGAATAATAGATATATGAGTTTATTTAATATTTCATTTATTTTTTATTTTGAAGTAATTTCTACATTCTGCTTTTGAACCATTTTGATCGAATTTGAACTGTTTCTGAACTGAATTCAGATAAAATATTTAGATCATTAATCATTTTAATTTTTTTTTAAAAAAAGATAGAATACGGGACACCATTGATTGATCATCATGATAAATGCATGTTATTTTTTTTTTTTAACTAAGGTGTCCAGTCTTCTTAGAGCATTCGACTAATTCTCGAGACATATGCAAGTCTCTCTATCCCCATACACCTGATAAACTTACGAAGAGAAGTGTCCCTTTGAAGTGGAGTGAGAATCGAACCCAGAACTCCAAGTTCTTGAAGTAAGTTCCTAGCCATCACTCCAATCAATGTCACAAATATCTCTGATATTTTTAAACTTATCACATTTTTATCGATAAAATACTAATCGCCGTTAACATCTCGAGATTTACCAGCATAATAGTAAATTGTCAAAAAATTGCATTAAAAACATGATAAATGATAATATCGCGATAATATTCTGATAAATTTCCTATTAATATTTTCATTTATTATATTTGTTGTGAAATTTTTTCATTAATTTTTAGATAAAATTTTGAGAATTTAAAAATATTTCAATATTACCCATCGGCGATATTATGTCGACAGTGACTGCAATCCCCTCAGGTTTAATAAATATAGTTGATAGCCCCCGTGATAAATCAACGTAAGTCCAAAACCCTTGACCCAAAATCTTAGATAGATAACAAATTTTTTTAATCTAAAATTCATTAGCCGAAAGGTCAATTATTGGATGGCGACGATTTTCCAACCATTATAATTTGGTTTATTTTCTATTAGCAAGAACCAATCAGGCGAATA
Source organism: Chimonanthus salicifolius (assembly GCA_013350335.1). Classification (NCBI taxonomy): domain Eukaryota; kingdom Viridiplantae; phylum Streptophyta; class Magnoliopsida; order Laurales; family Calycanthaceae; genus Chimonanthus; species Chimonanthus salicifolius. The sequence continues at coordinate 11,473,163 of CM023533.1, forward strand.
CTGAATGGCATGGTTGAAGTTTTCAAAGATAGAAAACGTGACAACAATTGCATATTAGATTACGTGACAATTAGTTATGGGAGGTTGGTTGGGTTTATTGCCCCAAAATGAAGAAAAATATTAAATAATTTTTTTTTTTAAATTTATGTATAAAAAATTATGAGATATCACACGTAAAATTTTTACAGATAAGCCCACAACCTCAACACATTAAAATTAAGATATAAGAGCTCGAACATAAAATCTCTCACTTCGACGATACACAACTACTGGAACTATTGAAACACATAAAATGACTGATGTAAAGATTTTAAGAAAATTCTTTCTCAAGTAGATATGAGACTAAATAAAATTAGATCTATTGGTGGCACTTATTTTTAGGCGACAATCAAAGATCAGGTTTAGCGCTACCTTCTTCTATAAGAAGCCCCAATGTGGTGTGACTTAGCACTCATAAAGTTAAAATTAATAAATATTTAAGGACAGGTAAGAGGCATCAATCATATTAAATTTATATAATTTTAAATAACATGATTTGTTATTTTGGATTACAACAACAATATGCATAAAAAACAGCAAAATAAAATTACCATCCCATCAAGTGCTCCGCAGCGTAGAGTTTCACGTGGAGTCCATATATGATCATGAGATTAGGTGAATTTATGAAAATTAGTTTAATTGAATCACTCTAACTATAAGATTATAGTTAATAAAATTGTATCCTATTTACCATTAATTTTCGAGTCCTTCAAAATCAAGACCAAAATCGTCCAATCTAATTAAATTTTTATAAGCACTATATACAAACATAAAATTTTTAAACTAATCAGATTCTATTATCATTGGTGAGCTCCATATAAAGCATTCTCAATGAGAGTACTTTGTAAAGTGTACGGTTGAACACACACACACACACATATATATATATATATATATATATATATTTTGACTCGACCGAGTTTCTAAGCAATTAGGCAGAGATGACTCAACACTTGATATGGCTCAAGTATTCAATATTTGTATTTTTTTTTTATGGTAGTTGCAATCTGTTTTTGTGTTAATCTTAGTATGGTATTAAGTCAAAGCAGTGGAAGATGGATAAGTAGACCTGGTAAAATCTTAGCTAACCTATTAATTTAATTGAAATTTGCTTTTTTTAAAAGAGTATAGATCTAATATTTTAATAAAATTATTAGAAGGATAGACTTTACCTATAGCCAGGACTCCACAGAGGCAACATCACACAGGTAAAGGGTCCATAAATAAAGAGAGTTGAACATTTCTTTGATACCATTTGTAACAACCCTGACTCTACTCTCTAAGCATAATATTGTCATTTTTAGACCTCGGTCCAATCCAAAACTCTCATAACCATAGCCTCATACTTATGGGAGGGTACTCTCCTTTTAAAATCCCATCTCCATCCATCTCCATCCATCTCCATCGACGATGTGGGATTTTTTTTCCACACGCCCATGTGGGTATTATACTCTGGTAGTGAAGAGTCCCGCTTGACAACCTTATGGATTTTAAGTTGGACATTAGTCCCATATTAAAAGAATAAACATCCAGAGTCCTGATTGTAAGGTGAAAAACATCTCCCTTAGACATAATATGTTTTCATGTGCTGAAAAATAAAGTCATGAGCATGACCTGATAAATTTTCGATCAATTAAAGCAGATAATATCATGCCTCAGAACCAGTTCTACATCAGATGTGCATTATATATAGATGAGATCCTCTCAGAAAATATTTGGTTAATTATTTTGATAAATACTAACTCATTGGTAGAAAATATTTGGTTAATTATTTTGATAAATACTAATTTATTGATATTGATAAATAAACATGGTCCCAAGCCTAAAATACAACAACAAGAGACTTAAAGAACCTATTTAAAGAGATCACCATCAACTCAACTGTCCTCCATTGAAAAGTGGGGACTCAGAATCCTAGTAAAACTCAAAAGACGAGTAGACAATAATTGGAACTAGGGTTGATCCTACCTTGCTCCATACCTTCATTGGCCTTTGTTGAGCCAGTCCTCAAGTTAAGAGTTCCATCAATATGATACATATTGACTTTTAGATAATATTAGGATGATTTTCATCTTATTTTTAACGATGTATCGTTCATCAAATATTGGTGTACATATAACACTCTGATCTAAAATTAAAATTAATTGTATTATTTATATTAATTAATTATGTTTTGATCTGTTAATCATGAAAATTACGGATTGAGATTTTTAGAAATCCAGGATCGGTCTAATTAGAACTCGATAGCTCACAGATCCAACTCATTTAAGTTGGAAGGGCAAAATGGTAATTTACCATAAATATTATTATTTAGGTGATTTAATTATTGATTATTATTAAAATATGTTGTTTGAAATAATTGGGTTGTCAAAGTTATGCATTAGTATTGATCTTAAATGATAAATTCATAAGACCTTTTAATTTATACTTTTGATTTTTAGAAATACTTATAAATGTGACCGTGAAAGGTTCCTATTTATGAAAATAACTGTTTTAAATAATTATAGAAGTCATAAAATTTCAGAAAAAGAACCAATATTTAATCTGTGTTTTGACCAATTAGTTTATTTAACGAATTTACAAAATAAGATTTAAAAATATTTAAACAAATATTGTATTTTTGACAAAAATCTACCTACGTGTCATTTTTGCCTAGATCAAATGATTTCGAAAGTGTATTTTTCTCTAGATTTCAACAACGTTTATGATTTTTAAGATCCGACATTTTAGACTGGATGGATTAATTTAATTAAGTCATTTTTCTATCTAATAAATGAAGATGATATTTTAAAAATGAAAATATTATAAAAATCATCCTTGCATGTGACACTTAAAGCCTCAAGCATGAGCTCTAGGCTTGCATGCATATGGTAATACCATGTAGCTAGCCAACCGGTGGCCATGCAAGGCATTTGATTTGTTACAAAAGGGAGAGAAGTGAGGAAAGAAAGAAAGAAAGAAAATTCCTCTCCACTCCCTTCCTTTTCTTTTGTTTCTTTTACTGCTTTCACTGTCCAGCCAAGCTTTGAGGTGAGTTTTTATTTTTTATATTTATTTTAATCTATGATTTTAGTTGGGTTTTTAAGTAAATATATATATATATATATATATATAAATGAAATGTTATATTTTTTGAAATTGTTTGTTTTTAACTTAAAATGAGTTCTCTTATTTTATTTTATAAAATAATGTGAAGTATTGTTATGATTTGATTATTTCGATTTTTTTAATTAAAACTTGAAATAAGTTTGAATATGGTTTTATTTACTACAAAGTTTTTTTAAGGCCTTTTATTGTATTTTAATTAATTAAATTGTTTATATTAAACTTAGGATGGGAACAAAATTTTAAAATGAAACAACAGTAGTGTGAGATGTTTTATTTTGGGAATCTTATCTTAGTTTCATTATGTTGTTTAATTATTATTCTATCTTTAGTATTCAAAGTGGTTGGAATTTTGATTTAAATTCAGTTTTTTATTTCCATTTAATACTTTAGGTTTTCTATTACTGTAAACATTAAAGGTTATTCTATCAATTAAGATTTTATGTAAAAGTATTATTTATTATGAAATTTATCAGATTATGCACATATCCATCTTAAGTGGGTTTTAATTAAACCTAGCCTAGTTGAGTTTGAATTAGTAGTTTATTTATACATCTAAGTTAGTTATAATATAAAATATCTTGTTGACCTTGTTGTAGGTTAAATAGTTTATTTTAAACTTTATCTTGATAATGTTCTTAGAAATATTTAAGAATCATTTAAAAACATATACAAAGGACTGTTTGGGAAATAAAACGTTACTTATTTTGATAAATTAAGATTTTTGTTTTAATTGTGATGATTTATTTTCAGAAGCATGATTCTAAGTTTAAAATATAAATGATTCTAACTACTTGTGTTGATGATTGTCTAGAGACCCTTATTCTCAATGAAAAGTGATACTAACCCATTTGCTTAGTATTATAGTGTATATATATTATGTATTCACTCCCAGGCCGATACTCTCTATCTGTGGCTGACACAGCCCGATAGCTATCAGTAGCTGAGCAATTAACTTCGCCGTTCGGTAGAAAAGAAGGGTTCGGGCACTGAGTGACCTCTAAGCCTAACTCGCTATAAGAGTAGTAGCCTGAGCACCTTATATCTCTAGGCCTAATTCAATACGTCAATCTGGTCATGTCTAGAAGACAATATGAGAGGTGGGCTGAGCACCCTACTATATATTGTTGATTATTGTAAATTAAAATGGTTAGTAACCAAATAAGAGACTCAGTTCCATTTCCCCTGGAGATTTTTGGAAAAAACAGGATAGATTTGAAATACTACAAGTATGTATTGCTTTGTATGCTATGTATTCTGACTGATTATTGATTGTATATATGTTTGCATGATGACAGAGACTTCGATACCACACATTTTCGGTGAGGAGACTTAATATTGTAGTAGGGGTAAATCAGGTTAAAAAGATTGGATCTTGAGCAATGAGTGGTTTCAAGAATCAGTGTTGATGAACCTACTCATATGCCTTGGACATGATGCACTATTGTGAAAAGTGTTTGTAAATATTTATAATATTGATCATATGTGATATGCTTATGAGCTGTGATGATGTTGATACTGCTTCCACGTACCCTTGACTATTGAACCAATATCAGCCATGTGTGTGAGATGGTTTACATCTACTGAACCGTGGGTGTCGACAGTTGCTGACTTGGGGAGTGTCAGTACCGACCATGTGAGGGTCGGAGATGTATTTGCAAGGATGTATTTTGACCGTGTCGGGACTTAATACTATGGTCTCAGCGTAGTATATAGGTGTTACGGTGGATGATAGCAGTTATAGAATGATGTTGAGATTTTTGGCAAGCTTCGAACTGTTATATTGAAAATGTTGATTATTTGACTAACATGATATTCATTAGACTGCATTGTTATATTTCTTTCATTAGGCTAGTTAGCTCATACAACTCACATTTCAAGAGATCTAGCCGAAGAGGAGGAACCTTCATATCAAGCTTAGGATGGATAAGCTGTTGCGGTTTCTTAGGATTCCCACGGACGGGAATTTCTTTATTGTTGACTTTTGGTTCATTTGAATCATATGTTTTGTAAAGTACCTCATGTGGTACTTATTGTGTTAATCATGTATGAACCACTATGTTACCGTTAGTAACTCTGATAGGATTGAAGGATATCTTTTTTATGATGAAAATATTTCTTTGTATGATATGTGCTTGTAAATGGGTAGACATATGGTATATGTTTGAGTCCACGTGAGAAGAGCACGTGTGATATTTTCTATGATGTGGCTTTTGTTTCTGGGCCTAACCTTTGATCCAGCCCAGTTAGAAATCTTGAGATAGTTTACAAAAAAAAAATCAGTAGCGTTCCGGGCCCACTTCCGGGTCAGGGCGTTACAATACCGATATGCATAATATATATGCAGAGCTATATGTTATCGGTACACCGTTACTTGATGAGCAGTACACCGGTAAGGGTAAAAGGGGAATTTCACTTCATCTCGTGCCTCGTAACAGATTTTGCCAGTGTTAGGATATATGACCATATTATTATTATGCAAGGAGATAGGTGTCAGTTGATATATATTATATTTTCCCTACAAAAATAAATTCAGCCGATATAGGCGGTTAAACAACCATATTTTTCGATTGATATGGTATAGTATTGGTCTTATTCAATTTTTTTTATTTTTCAAAAAAAAATGTAACTTTTTTTTTTTCAATTTGAATATTGAATTGAGTATGACTTTGAGAAGGTTTAGAAGAAAGTTATTTCAAGTGTAAAATGTATTTGTTCATTTCAACATTTTTTTCATTTAGATTTATCCATTTTGAGTTATTTTGATGAAAAATATATATTTTTTGCACAAAGATAGTCTCGATTTTGGATTTTTTTTAAATGATTCTGAAATGATATTGAGTGTTTATGGAATTGAATGAAGGTGTTTTAACGTGATTGATATAATTTGTCAGGTGTTTGTGTGATTTTTCAAGTTTTTTTTAAAAATTCATAAAATCTAAGTTTCAAGGCAATTCCCATTTTAGGGTTTCTTGTGATAATTTTTAGGATGTTTGTGTGATTTTCTAATATTCCAATTTTTTTTATAAAATTCATATTTTTTTACAAAATGAATAATGAATTGTAACAGAAGATACATTTAATTATGGAATACTATAGAAAATGAATTTCATATAAGGTGTTTCCTCATATTGATTTTCCATTTTTAAAATCTTCAAACATTTTTCAATTTTTAATACATACTTTCTTTGTATTTAATAGAGAGCATGTTGGATTTCCTTATCAATGATAATTTTAAGGCCGCAACTCGGGTCAGGTCAGAATTTTGGATCAGCGGGTCAGGTTGGGTTGAGAAGATAAAAACCCACATGGAATTCGGGTTGGGTCAGGTCAGGTTGAGGATTTTACAGGTTAATCCGACCCAATCCAACCCGACCCAGCTAAAATTAAGCTAAAATGGGTTCAGAATGCGGGTTGATTCTGGTTAGAATTTGGGTCAGATCGGGTCGGGTTGGGTTGAGAATTCTGGTCGGTCGGCTCAGATTCTATAGATATCAACTCAGGTCGAGTTGAGTTTTAAGATACCCGACCCTCCCAACCCGAGTTGCAGCCCTAATAATTTATTTAGTTGAGATTTGAGAATTTCACATCCTTCAAATCCATATCTTTGGACCATCCTTTCCCATGCTGCTACCATTAATTGAAACCATCTAATCCAAGCCATAGTTCAGAACCACCCTATTCAACTGTACCATTAAATAGAAGCCATCTAACTCTAGCAATGTGTGGCTTGACCTGACCTAAAAAAATTAATATCATTTCCACCACCACCCACCCATCATGTGAAGGTAAGGCTACCGTTAGAGAAAGGTTTAAGAAGATGAATTTATTATTTCCTACTGCCACTATTACTTTACCCCCGGGTTCGTATCCGCTTTTTTTTTTTTTAATTTTATTTGAATTAAAAAAGAAGGATATTGGCTGATATTTTGTCAATAAGGCCAAATAACGGCCGATATTTTGGCACCAAAACTGTTTTTTTTTTTTAATTTGGCCCATATCTTTGGGCTGATACAATACGGTAATATCGCTGAAATCTTCTTTCCTGAACTGATACATATTCTATCAGTCGATACATATCACCTTAGCTTTATCCTACGCCTACTTCTTTAAATCTACTTTCTCTTGGTCATAATATTAGAAGAGTAGCTTGGTTTTGGGATTTTTCTTTAAATATTGTTGGAGAATCTTCGTAAACAAAAAATAAATAAATAAAAGTAAAATATAAGGATAATAGAAGTTTTTAGTTAAAGTAACAGGAACTAGTTTTATTAAATATTATATTGTATGGTTGATAAATCTGGAATTTTATACAAGACCAAAGGTTAATTTTTATCATCAAACTTAAAGTTAGTCAAAATCAGACGGATTAATCCTAATGTCTTTAAATTAAATGACCAACAATCATTTTTTGTCTCAATCTTAAATTAAATATGATAGAACCTAATAACTATTTTCATACCATGTGTTAAGATTATAGTTTTTATTACTTTAAATAGAACCAATCCACCCATAAATACTTATATAGTGAATTATCAAGTGTCCAAATTTCATGGAGCTTGGGACTCACAATGTTGTTAGACATTTAATTGAAAGTAACTTACATCTACATCTAAACCTATTAAATGTTTCCGGTCCATTTGGTGGAAGGAAGTTTTTATTGTCTACAAAAGTGAATTTAGGCCAAACTTATGATGCTGACATTGACATCGAATCAAATAAGTTAAACATGAATGTGATTGAGACCTAGTTGGACGAGATCGATGAATTAGCTCTCTGAATTTATGCATGGATCAATGGAGGTAAGAGGGACCTGGATATAACCCATTGGACCCGAATATGGAACCATTCGCATAAGCTTGGTTCTGAATCCATTTAGGCATTTCTGGGGCCTTAAAGCCCAATTAATCCAACCCATTTGTTGTCTTCAGCAACTGAGTCAACGCCACTGTGGACCAAACCAAGCATGTCAACTCAGCAGAAGAATCACTCCAGGCTGCAGTGACTCGCTGAGTTAGCCCAATGAGAAACCCAATCTGAAATGGCAGCAAGGAAGAGGTTGGCAGACGAGTTCAAACGAAGGGGAAGGGAGAAATGAAACGACACCGTTCGAGCAAAAAGATAGAGGAAGGAGAAGGAGAGAGAAGAAAAAGAAGGAGAAGACCGAGTTGACTCAGCGTGTGGATTTAGCCAGTTTTTTTAATTCCTTTTTTTAAATAATTTAAGAAGTCTATAAATAGTAAATACAGGCTTTGGATAGGCATTTGAAACACAAAAATTTGGAGTGAAGTTTAAATTAAGCATTTGACTGCTAATTTGAATTTGATTTAAAATTTATTTTAAGTGTTGAATATTATTTGCATAGTGAATTTAAATTTCAAGTCTTACTTACATTTCAATTATTTAATGAAGTTTTAATTCCCTCACTCAAATCAAATTAATTAAAAAGTTTTTCAATTTTTTAATCCAAACTCAAGCCGAATTAGAATTTAAAATGTTCGATTTCTTAATTGCAAGTAAGACTTCGCGTTCGATTTAAACTCGTCAAGCCACTAATTTCCTAAGTGAGAGTTGTCTCATCAAAAGTAGAAGTGTCTCTTCTTCTTTTTTGAGTGAGAGTGAAAGTAGGACCCAGGTTTCGTATTTTCAAAATCTTTGGCTCGAATTTAATAATTTTTTATTCCAAATTTATTACTACCATCGACTTAAGTAGACATTAAATTCTTGCCCTGGCCCACATTACAAACATAAAATGTGCTCATTTCTAACAACCTTTCTTTGTTGAAAAGTAATGGATGGACTGAATAGAAAATAGACACACTTCATCGTCTATTATTTCAAAAGTCGTGTCGGATTCTAATATTAATTCAAGAACACATTGTTACGGCTTCATGATACTCTTATGATCTAAGATTGGTGTGTGGACAGTAGGCTCACTCATAAAAATTTTACGTTTAGTATTTTACAGTTTTGCACACATAAATTAAAAAAAAATATTATAAAAAATATATATTATTCCTTTTGGTATTTTTTTCCTTAAATAGTAATATTGTTGAAGGGGGAAACATTGAACCACTTGGGCAAAAGCAAAGATCAGCAGTGACAACCATTGTAATGGTCCATATTAATAAGATTCTATTGTACTACAAGTCTACAACCAATTATTTGAAGTCCAAAAATTTATTAAAAGTCCAGTTTTGACATAGGGGAAAAAGTCACAGTAGACTCTTCCCTGTAAAGGCTCTCATAGTTATAATGATATTGTGTTTCAATTGAAAGAATATTTTATATCACATGCGGAGGCTGTAAATGGATCTAGATCCGGTTCAATATGGTTGAGACTGTTATATTGGTAATATTTTTCTCTCTAATTTGATTTTTTTATATTTTTCAACAAAAATAGAAAATTTACAGAAAATGAAAAAAAATACGGGCTTCATAGATTATAATTTTTTGATTAAATATCAATCATTTACATGTTCAAATATTATTTTCAAATTACGAACTCGAGAATTTCAAATATTTTAAGAAATATGAAAAATATAACCTCATATATTATTTTATGCAAAAATAATCAATCTACTTGTTTCATTATCCATTTTATTTCTACTCTTCCTATGACTTTCCACTATCCTCATTTACCCATATTTAAATTTCTCTATTTCTATTTTCTACCATTTTACTCAGCTTTTATCAATTTCTGTTTTCCTCTCTTTTCTTTTCTCTATTCACTTTAACTTTCTTTCCAATTTTCTAACCCACTTCACCAATTTTCAATCAATTTGTATCATTATGCTTATTTCACTAATCTTTAAATTTGATGAAGTTAATCAAAATAAACTAAATATGCAGGAAATCTTAAAATTAGACTATCATTATATTCAAATAATAATTGTAAATTTCAAGCTAATTATTTTTATTATTTATAAAAAAATAAGGTGGTTTTTTTAATTTCAGATAAAAAAATAAATATCGACCGATATTTCAAATATCAGTTTTAGTCGATATCTACCCGATTGTACAAGTGATCCACTTTTATTATCATTAAATACAAAATATATAATCGAGAAGTGGTAGAAAGTATGAAAAAATGCCTCCTTGTATTAAGAAAATAGAGTTTCTAAATCACAACCTAAAAAGTATCATATTTTTTAAAATGATAGACAGAAATCAATTATTAAAAAGACATTTTGTTCAAATAAATTAATATTTTTAAAGGTGAAATATCATATAGGGCAACTGTTCATTTTTACACCTTTTTGGGAAGTCCTTTCTAAAGTTGTCTTTCATTTTTTTTAATATATATTAAAATGCTTTGGTTCACGGTGGAGTAAAATAGAGAAGTAGAACTCGAAAGTCCAACTCAGGGGTCGAGATATCGGCCGATACGAAACGTATCGGCCGATATCATACGGGTTTTAAGCACTATATAATATCGGCTGTTACGTATTGTATCAGCCATACAGCCTTCATATCGGCCGATATATTGCCGAATCATATCGGTCCGATATCGGCCGATATTTACATTTGCAACTAAAAAAAAACAGTTTCTTTTTCGGTTTTTTATATATTTTTAATTCAAAAAAAATAAAATAATAAAATAATACTGATATTTAAAAAAAAAGAGAGGAGAGAGAATCATATCGGCCGAATTATCGGCCGGGCCGTTTTTTGAACCCCTGGTCCAACTTAGATAGATGAGATTTGACAAAAAATAAAGATGAGAATGAAGTTAATTTTTCTTTATAATTAAATTTATTTCCAAAGTGAAAAAAAAAAGTCTTCAACAAAATTGGCCCACTAAGATATCTTGGCAGACTGGACATCTAATCTTCAATGTTTGAATTTCCCAAAAAGACAAGGTGAGGGCATGGGGCTCAAACCTGATACCTCCCACTTCTTGAGGCGGGAACATTAATATTTTTTTATAACAAGAAATACTAAATTTGTTTTTATTTTTTTGACTTGTTATCATCTAAACGGTGGAAAAGTACATCATTGTCCCGTTATCATTTAAATACCAGTGCATTTATCACTTCTAAAGTATAAAATCAACTTTTAAGAGGAATGATCCTATATTGTCATCTTAATGATAAATGGTGCCTTTTGTGACTGTGAAATCTACTTTATAAAAATTTAAATAGTTCATTAATTTCTATATATATATTTAAAATATATAAAATTTATCATAATCTGTTGCTTGATAAGTATAATAGAAGTTGGACAGAATATAATATAAGATGTGAAGATGGATGATGTCCACATCCTAGAATATCTAATGAGACTCTTGATTCCTACACATGGTAGGTGTGTTTTGTGGCTCATATCATATCTCATTGTGCATGTTGAAATTTATGGCTAACCACAATTAGTTGAACCTGCAACAATTATGGTGGCAATTATTCATGTGAGCCTTTTTTATTTTTATTTTTTTAATTTACGTATAGAAAACTTTAGGAAACCAATGTAAAACTCCCACGATGATACTTATTGTCTGTAGGACACAGTAGGTGAGATCATGGGGGGTTCGAACATGTCACCTCCTACTTTTTTAAACAGGAGATTACCGGTTGATCTACACCCATGTGGGCAAAGTGATGGTTCGGTTAAGGTTCAACCTTTTTTCTTAATTTTGATCTAAGTCTTCATGTTGCAAAAAGTTAATGTGATTTGTGAAAAATAATTTCTAAACTTTTTATATTAAAAATAGCTTTGATAGTAAAAAAAAAAAAAGAGACATGATTTTCCTTTCAAGTGATTTCCCCTCTTTAATTGATTTAAGTCTTTTCAATTTTTTTAAGAATGATCAAAGTTTGACTATTGAGCACAAGTTAATTATTTTATCTTTTTATTTTTTACAATTAAGATGTTCAGGCTTTCTTAAAGCATCTAATTAATCTTCATGTGCAAGCCTCTATACCCATACACACTAGATACTTCTACCGAGAGTGGCTCTTTAGGGTAGAGTGAGAATTGAACTTAAGAATTCCACTTCTTTTTTTTCTCTTTTTTTTTGAGGTCCGAAGGTCGCACCCGACTAGTCTTATGAGGTATGTGAAAACCTCCCTATCCTCACACACCGGATAAGTCGATGGGACCTTATTCTATACATATTCCCATAGGAAGTGACCTTTCATTGAGGCTCTCATGGTTTGAACCTAAGACCGCTCTCTAGAGATCTTGCTCCCAAACCAATTGGTATAACCCCTTGGGGTTTCAAGACTTCCACTTCTTAAGACGAATTCCTAGCTGTCACTTCTTAAGACGAGTTCTTGTCCGTCACTCGAACCCCTTTGGGTTCACAAGTTATGTAACGACCCGATCTGAAAACAGGGCTTAGGGTCCAACTCAGTATGATATTGTCCACTCTGGACCTTGCACACAAGTGAGCCCATACGGTTTTGCTCTTGGGCCCTGTCCCACATGGCCCAGCCCAAAACGCATCACACAAAAGTAAGGGGTGGCCTTTCAAATAAACCCCGATCTCTCATCCTTTATTACAGATGTGAGAGAGGGTATCACAAGTTAATTATTTTCACATCTAATGATTCCTTCTTTTCTCATTCACTTCGAAAAGGAATTTATAGGACTTGATAAAGTGGTGATATGAGAATCATTTTAGTTGTGAAAAAATCAATATTTTGTTGTCTAATTAGATATTTTAGGCATAAATTAATCTTTGTGCTCCTTAATATCAAAATTCATACTGAAAGTGATTTAGTCATGTATATTTTTTGGTATTACTTCTTTTTAATATAGATATTTTTCAATCAACCAAAACGGGTCTCACAAATAGTGTTTACTTAATTCATGACAAACCAATTCTGAATAGATAGTTTCTCTAAGCAGTGTTTTCAACTTGGGATGAGTTGGGCCGAGCCAGAGGGAATGATTTATCTTTCTTAAGTCTGATCCTTGAGTTTGCGCTGGCCCGATTTAAAAATGCCCAAGCGTAAGCCCAAGCCTGAGCCCAAGCAAAAGTTTTTGTTTCAGACTTAGTGGGTTTGTGTTTTTCTCCAGTTGGCTCGGCTTCTACCCGGGTTAGGATTTCATTATCAAATATTTATATAAAAATGATATATATTGAATTTTAAGATAATTTATATTTATAATATTGGTCGATTGGATTGGGCTTCGGTGCTTTCGGACCTAATGCCATCTTTCAGAGCATTGTGACTGGGCTGGGCTTGATTGTAAATTGAGCAAGCTATTTAGGACAAAAATAGAGCTTGCCCAAGTCTAAGCCTGAGCCTGAGCCTGAGCCCAAGTACAAGTTTTTGTTTCAGGCTTACTGGGTTAGTGTTTTTCTCCGGTTGGGCCCGGGTTAGAATTTCATTATCAAATATTTATATAAAAATGATATATATTGAATTTTAAGATAATTTATATTTATAATATTGGTCGATTGGATTGGCTTCGGTGCTTTCGGACCTGATGCAATCTTTCAGAGAATTGTGACTGGGCTGGGCTTTGATTGTAAATTGAGCATGCTATTTAGGACCAGAATAGAGCATGCCCAAGTCTAGATTAAGAATTAAGACCAGTTCAATTGCTCATTTGCATCATTATTTGTGGAAGTTCACATATGAAATTGATTGATGAAATTGGAAGAACGATTAAAAAGGTCAAAATATGAATATTTAAAAATACATTGATTAGGTAATAAAAGCATTAATTTTTTAGCTCTCAAAATCTTAAAAAAAAAAAAGGCAAAATGTCATTTAAAATAATAATTTGAAAGGCGAGTTATGAAGATTAGAAAACCCTAACATAACATCAGTGACTTATGAGAACTCACGACTCTTTCCATTTTAATAAAACATATCATTTTATTCTACATACTAACCTCATGAAACTAAAATAAGATTTGTCGACAGAATTTCTTATGTGCATCTAAAAGTACATACACTACTATACACTTTTATTGTTTGAATTTCGAAATGAATCACTTAGTTGACTTTTCACATTAATAAAGTAATCCTCGTCCGTTAGCGCTAATAGTTACTTCTCGCCTCAGAAAGCAGGAGGTATCAGGTTCAAACTCTATGGACTAACTTGATAATGCTTTAATGGTAGAAGTACCATCCTAGAATTAAAAAAATGCCCACCGTATCGTAATGACTGTTGCACTGATACAGTGTGTAACGACCTGTAACAGTTGTTACAAAATTCTCTCCTCCTCTTTTTAAAAAATTCAAAAAATTCCGAATTTTCCACCTGTGGTATCACCCCATAGAGGTTTTAGTAAAACTGCGTCTGAAGTTTTCTACACATCGAATGTAAACGAGAGAAGTTCTCATTAAATATATTTATCTATTTGATCTAAGTAGATAAAATTGATTCTTAATAAGAAGCTCCACATATTGCAAAAGGCTATTCATTTGTTGGGTTCTAATCAAGAGGAAAACATCCTCCTATAGATTGAAAGTTGGAAGTAGGAGAAAAATACTTTTAAATAAACCAAGATTTGAAGACATTGTGTTCTTTTCAAAATATTAAATTTTAAAAAAAATTCAAGAATTAAATTTAGATTATAAAAATGTTATTTCAATTTGGGCATAAAATTAAATAAAATAAAGTTATTGGGCCCGTCCTCCTGTCGAAGACATTGTCATTGGGCTTGCCAAAATCAAAATGATTAGCTTAGGCCTAAAATATCATTATGATTTTTTTTGGGTTTGGTAAAATTATTTCCTATTCATTAAAACTATAAACTATTCATGTGCCTAAAAGCCTATGGAAAGTTATTCTTGGGCTACAAGAACTGTTAATGGGCTTGCCAACAAATATGAGCAATTTTGATAGGCCTGAAAGTGATTATCTTGAGCCATTGATGCTCAATCAATAAAGTCCATTAAGGCCCAAGCATACGGTTCAATAAGATGTAGTATCCAGAAGCCATTGAAGACTGTTGTCGAAAGCCACTGTAGCCCCATGATTTAAAGGCCCACTAAGGCCTACTATTGAAAGGATCATCAAAAGGCATGTTAAGGACCTCGTAGAAATAGTATGAAAAACCACCTCTTTTGAAAACTCAATTCAAACGTACAAAGGTTACACTTGATAAGGAGACGGTTTCTTAATTTATTTCTACAAACAAGGTATCAAAATTTATCTAATCTGAATTTTATGAATTCAAAGACTGATTTTAAGTTAAAATGTATAATTTTGAGTTTCAAAAATTGTATCTAAAGAATTAAGACAAAATGCTATTTTTCCTTAATTCTTTGAGTATAATTTTTGAACTCCAAAACTATAACATTTTTATTAAAATCAGTTCATGAGTTCATAAAATTTAGATTAGATGAATTTTGATAGCTTGTTTGTAAAAATTGATGGAGAAACTGATATCATTTAAAAATTTCACCCCATACTCCACATATAGTTCGTTTGAAGGATACAATTACACTACAAAATGTTCTGTCCTTCGTTCGAATGATGAGGAGGAATATTTTTCTTAAACAATAAAGGCAAAAGGATAATTTCACTTAATTTTTTTTTTAAGAATAGGGTGTGTAAATGAAGAAGAGTACGATGTCTTTACGGCCGGACTATTAATTTATCATTATTTAAGTATTGCAACATACAGGTGTGGTGGCAAATTTTTTACACGAAAAATTCGTCAATTCGTCCACTACAATCTTTCGTGGTGGAATCTTTTATGAAAGGAATTCCTTTGCCTTTCTATCTTCTCTCTCCTCGCTCTTTTTACACTGCTGATTCCTGTATGACTCTATCAAGCGAGAAGAAGAAACGAAAGCTGACGCCATTTTTCAGGAAGAACAAAATACCCATCGCATGCCCATCTCAGCACTAACTGGTATTTCTCTTCTTCCGGTTGATTCTTTATTTTTTTCTTTTTTTGTCCACCTCGGTTTCTATTTACTCCTTTCCACATTTTTATTTTCGTCTTAAACAATATGGTTTTTTTTTAAACAGTAACTCAAACAATATGGTTGGTTAGGCTTCTAATTACATAATAATCCGAAATTATCTGTCAATCTGCTCGATATTGTTTGCTTTATTGGATCTGCAGGAGCTCTTCCTAAAACCCACTTCAATTTTGCATTCCGTTTCTTTCCTTTTTCTTTTGGGTGGGGAAGGGGGATCGGTTCTTTTAATATTTTATAGTAATTCTTGATCTCTTACTGGAATGAATTAACTAAAATAGAATCTATTTTTTCTCTTGTTGTGGATTGGATCTATTGATGATTTGCTGACCTTTTTTTTTTTTTAATATTTTAAAATGTTATTCTCTCTTTTCTTATCACTTTTGATTTTACCCAATTTTCTTTTCATTGCAACAGGGTTTGTTTTTAGCGTTGCTGATAGTCATTGTTTGGTAACTGTGGTGGTTTAATGGGCATGGTTCAGCACACTTGATTTGTTTTTTTTTTTTTTTTTAAGTTATCTGATATTGCATATTTAATTTTAATGTGAATCTGACTTCTGTGAGAAGAAGCGTTGCACTTGTGCCTAGGAAGACTGAATTTGTAATTTCTTTTCTAGGATGTGAGCTCTTTTATGGTTGAGTTGTGTGAGATACAGAAGGCAGTGAGTGATGGGTTAATTAATGGACTGACAATATCTCTTGTGGAAGTGATTATTGTCATCCTATCGGAACCATTCTGTTGTCTATTTGGGTGTTTGCAATTTTTTTAACTGAGGCCCAGTCTTTCATTAATATCAATAATACTGGTAACTTGTCCAACCCCGTCCCCCCTTCCCCACCCACACGAAAAAGAGGTAAAAAAGGGCAAAAAGGAAGAATAAAACATGTCAGCCTATTGGATCCATTACTAAAGCATGATCATGTTGTTAGGTTTTTAACACCCAGTAGCTTGTAATTGAGTGTTATTTTTGGTTGCATTTGGATGCCTCTAGAGATTGTGCCTTGGGGTCTATTTAAATTTGGGGAATGTAGGGGAAAGAAGGGAAACTAGTGTAGTTTCCTCTCAAATATCATGTTTGGTAATTCTTTGGTTTATGGAAACTGTATTGGCTCATGTGATCATTTCCCCTACTTTTTTCCTAAATTATACAACCCCCCTTGGTAGAAACATAATTCCCCTACTTTCGAGCCCCTATTGTGCAGGCAGGAGAGCTCCTAACAGAAGGGAGGAACCTTGTAAAGACTTTCTTCCAATGCAAACATACCTTTGGAATCGATTTTTGGTGATGTGGCATTCAGGGAGCATTTCAGTGTTTGCAATTAGACATGATGCTTCAGTGCCTCCAATATGGACAGAAAACATTAATTCTTGCCTTTTGACATACTGTTGCTTTTTAGTTAGGCTTATGAATAATATCAACTTCATTCCATACTGATGTCTTAGTTGATATGTCACTATATTTCTGGAAATGTATGGACCATACCAACTCAGATTTTATGTTTTGACACTACAGGGGTCTCATTCTCAGCAACATAAATATCACAATCAGGTGCTTGTTGTGTATTTTTCATTTGGTAGATGCTGCATAGATATACTCTGACTCTTGATAGAATCAGAATCTGAGAAAGCATTTGTTGAAGTTCAGCTGAAAGTTGCCTTCAAATTCCAGGTCACTCACTTCACATGGTAAGAATTTCTTTTCTATTTTTTTTTGTACAACTTTCTTTCTTTGATATTTCACTTTTTAGGAAAAAATACACAAGAAACTTATTCTGTCTGATGTAATGGCAGGTGAATTTAAACAGAGTCAAATGTCTTGATTCAGAGAGATTCTCATGAAAGTAGAGAATTGTTTGGAATCGTACTGAGAGCTTGAGCTATCGACTTGTGACAAAGAAGCATTTGGAAAGATCTGAATGCTGCTATTCCATTAATTCCCCATGATTCTTTGTGGTTTCTTTCTTTCTGTGGTTGCTGATGGCAGTTTCTGCATTGGAATCACAGAATGTAGGGCATACTGACAGCCATCTTTTGCCAATGGAGAGGCCTGTAAACCATAGCAGCCAAGAACACATTATTGATATCACTTCTCGGAGCAGTGTTCCTTCCACATCAGGCTCTCGTGGTGATCATAATGTTGACCCAGATTCATTGCAGCATAGCAACAGACCCTCGGCTAGTTCACAGGCTCTTACATCTCAGTCTTCATCTTCTTCCTCCACCATATCCAATTCTAGAAATGCCTCTTCTAGGAGGAGGACAGATAGTTATGGTCGTCGCCATAGAAGCCCCCTAAATTCAGGGCTATGGATATCCATTGAGCTTTTTATCACTGTTGGGCAAATAATAGCATCTGTAGTTGTTCTATCATTGTCAAATCATGAGAATCCACGGGCCCCACTATTTGCTTGGGTTGTTGGTTATGCTGTGGGATGTGTTGCTACCCTTCCCCTTCTTTACTGGCGTTATCTCCACCGCAACAATCAGGGTACTGAGCAAGAATCAAGTCGTATACGCCAGACTTCTTCTCAAAGCAACCTCTCTTCTGAACTGTCTTATAGTGCTACTTCGGTTCCTCGGGTCACGGAAGAAGAAGGCCGCCGCAGCAGGGGTACAAGGTGGTTGGTTGGATTGAGAACAGGAACAGGAATAGGAACTCCAAGTTTGAGGTGCTCATTGCAATATAATTTATTTGAGATCAATTAATAACTTACATATTGTCACATAATGTTGTATGTTAGCTTTATTATTATTATTATTATTATTTTGAGTTATATCATATTTCTCATGTTGTGCTTCTTGGATATATACAGATAGTGTTGTCTAATACTACCCTTTAAGAGTTGTTTACCATTTTCCATGGGCGTGGACTCCAATCTGGTGATTTTTTTTTTTCTTTTTTTCCCCTCCCGGGTGGTGGGGAGGGATTGTGAATGACAAAAAAACTTTTTAAACATAAACCAGGTTTCCCATGACTGTTGACTGAGTTTGCTTACAGTTTCCTATGAAAAACTCACATTCTGTGATACATTCATAAGCCCACGGCCAATATGGGCCTAAGAGACCCATAATCAATAGTTCCATACATGAGCATACACATGTATAACGGGCATAGGATGTTGATACTTGTTATTTAGTTCATGTTTCTAATTTTAGTCTAAGTTATACATGTCTTTATGTGGACCCTTTTCATCAGTGCTTGACAAGGTCCAACGAGATTTCCACTCAGATGGAGTGGGGATAAGAAGAAAATGAACTTTTGAAGTGGAAGGATGTAAATCTTCCAATGGAAAAATGAGGTTTTGGTTTGGGGAATGTGGTTGAATTAAATTTCTCTTTTTTAGCTAAAATCTAGTAGAGATTTGGGGAAAAGTAAGAAGCATGGTGGAGATTGTCTTTTTGTGGACCCTTTTTTCCAATGCTTCACATGATCCAACATGATTTCCATCGACATGGAGTAGGGGATAAGAAGAAGATGCATTGATGAAGTGGAAGGATGTGAATCTTCCAATGAAGAAAGGATGTGCTTGGAAGCTTATTTATCCAATATATTTTGGTGCTTTGGATGAGTATTGTATTTTGTTAGCAGTTATTCAATAAAGACACTAATCCATGAATCTACATATATATTTGAAGTGTCTAAATATGTGAGTCCTAGCAAAATTAGGTTTGCACCTAGACATACATCTTGTGCCTTTGGCTCTAAGACCCTTGGTACATTGATTGTTCTTTGCACCCTAACTACTATGATATCATAATATACAAATTAGGCTGGGGCATGGGCCCAATCGAACTGTCCAAGTTGGCCAAGGGTGGCCTACCTGAGTTGTACCCCCAATAAGACAATCTTGACTAATGCCATCTCATGGGCTAGTAATAAGAACCTCCCCCCTGTGGAAGGTTGGTATGCATTGCTAGGGACATTTGGAGGCTGTGCAGGATGGGAGGCATCACTTTCACTCACACCCCTTGTTCAGTAAACAGTGTAGCAGATTTCTTGGCAAAAGTTGATGTTCATAAGCAAAGTCCAGCTTTGAAAATCTTTTCTTCTAACCAGCCTTGGGATTAGGGGAGCTGGGGTCCTCTTAGGAGAGGATGGTTGTTTTATTGTATTTTTCTTTCTTTCCATGTTTTTCCTTGTCTCTTTTTTCTTTTACTCCTTCATTTGATCCGAGTATATCTCTCTTATACCTTGTAATCTCTTCTCATTTTAATGGCATCAGTCATTAATGTTTCAAAAAAAGAGTTGTGCCCCCAATAAGAGCAACTGCCAATGGGTAGGTGTCATACACGGCTGACTGTAAGTGGAGATAATTGGGATAGAAGGAAACCATTTCCCCCCCTCTCATGCTGTCTCTAATGGTATAATATGTTCCGCATAATGGTTTCCTCTGGAGCAAGTAACTCAGTGGGTTCTAGGTAGGATTATCTTCACATTATGGGCAAAGGTAGTGAATTTAAATGTTTTGGTGCTATAAAAGACATGGAATATGGTTGACTTGGGGCTGTTTTCTTTTCATCTGATCTCAATTGCATCATATCTTCTACGGTTTTTTTTTTTATTTTAAAATCGTTTTGAAAGATTATCAGCTTTAGTAGGCTCAACTGCATTATTTTGGCTGTGATAATGATGACAAATTTCATTAGTTTAATGAAATGGAAACTTTGTCCTTGGCAGACTTGCTACATTAATTGACCACTTCAAAATGGGTTTAGATTGCTTCTTTGCTGTCTGGTTTGTGGTTGGCAACGTTTGGATATTTGGCGGCCATTCTTCTTCTTCAGAAGCACCAAACTTGTACAGGTATGACAAAAATTATAATTCTCATCTCTTTCATGATTCTTCTTTTTCTTTTTTTTTTGGAAATGAGAGTTCTATGATCCTTGATCTTCAGCAATGCATGTCACCCAGACCTCTCCTTTGTGCATGTGGAACCAATGGTGGTTAAATTTCAGACTGTTGATTGATGAGCAGAACATTAGTAGTATCGTACCACTTGTATTCATGAACATAGTTTATGTGAGGATTTACCAAAGTTAAGGTCTTTGTGAGTTGGTAGCAAACTTCAATCTTTATTGAATTTTGTTTTATTAACAAAATCATATGTAAAATAGGTCTAAATTTGTCAGTTGGTTGATTCTCGAAATCACCTTTGGAGGAAAAAAAAAGGTGAGGGTCTTTCAGGTTGGGTTGGGTTGGGTGGGGGTGGGGGTGGGGGGGTGGGGGTGGTGGTGTTGGGGAAACGAGGGGAATCCAAAAATGAGAATGACTCCCACTTGGATGGAGAAAGAGATGAGGTCAAGATGAAGGCTGAGGGCCTTTGGATGATTGAACCGAGTCTGGAAGCTGCTCAAAAGACTTAAGTGTTTCTTCTTCATTCTCAACAGGAATGCATCAACAAAACTTCCCTTCCGTATTTGTTAATAGGTAAAGAAATGTGGATATATAAATTGGTTATCTCCCCATCCAAACATAGTTATATATTGAATTGCGTAAAATTGATTTTCAGGTGGTTTTAGTTTGGACGGAAGTATGTGTCATGATTATGATAATCTAGCTCCATGTCAGGTAGGACGACAGTTGGCCTGAAGTTAACTACAGACTAATGTTGTATTTCATTCAGAACTGTTAAGGGTGTCAATTGAAGGTTTTGGTTTGTTTCGTTTTTAGGCGTACTTATTATATAGATGACCTGAATCTCCCAAACAATTCACCATTTTTCTGCATTGAAGCCTGAAAAGTACTAGACATATTTCTTTTATCAAGGATGATATAATTCTTCCCATGTCCTGTTACTCCAACCTTTTTCCATACCCATATGCAGGTTGTGTATAGTGTTTCTTACATTCAGTTGCATTGGCTATGCCATGCCTTTCATTCTATGTGCGGCTATTTGCTGCTGCTTGCCATGTATTATTTCTGTACTGGGCTTCCGGGAGGATCTGGGTCTCACCAGAGGAGCTACCCTGGAATCAATTAACATTCTACCGACATACAAATTCAAGTCAAAGAGAAGCCGCAACAGGGGAGAAACTGAAATTAACTTGGAAGTTGCAGGTGAGGGTGGAATCTTGGCAGCTGGTACAGACAGGGAACGGATAATTTCAGCAGAAGATGCTGTAAGTTCTCCTTTCATATCCACCTAGTTTTTTTAATTTGAAAATTGGATTCTATAATTGTTGTTAGAGTTCTGCTAACATCTGTTCTTATTTTATTTGTTGTTGAAACATTCCATTCTGGAATATTTACTAGTACTTGTACTGTTTCAGTCCATTTCCAGCCATTTTGGTCCATAATGATGTAATTTGGCCATTTGAAAGGGTCAAGTAGAACTGCATGAAACCCTTTATTTTGGGATTAATGATTCCTTTTGTTACTCTTTTTCATCATCCCTTTCTCCATCTGAAGCAAAATAAAAAAGCACTGTAAGGGCAAAAAAATAGCCACTAAAGTGAGTCTGCCACTTTCCATCATATGAAATTTCTTTTGTTTCTAGCTTGATATTATGCAAATGCCTTCAACTTTCATTGGATAGTCATTGGTAAAGTAATTAGTAGTTTACATGCAACTTTTTTCCCATTGCAAATGCACAAGGTTGTCCATCCATTGAAATGTTTAAACACGTCATGTACTCTCCCCTTCTTCTTCTTTGATGTTTTTATCTCATATAGGTTCATTGTATTTCTATTATACTCCAATACTTCTAAGACGGTTCCGTTGTTCGAAGCTCTAGTTTTTAGTGTAAATGCTTTACATAGGCCCCACCCAAGGGTAATATATATCCTTTTTGGAACATATGTATTCATCCATAAAGGCCATATAAAGGATGTACTTCAAATCATTTTGATATCTTGCTTGCTAAGTTTGGGACCTATTTGGTCATACTAACCTTTGATCATAAGATCTAAAATTTTAACCTTATTATAGTTAATATGTCAAAGCCAATGGTGAAGATCACTTAGGTGGTGTTCTAGAGTGTTTCTTAACAATTCAAGGGATGTTACAGTGTATGGAAGGTTAAGATTGCCAAAAAAGTGAGACTCACCCCCTCACAGGGTAGCTCAACTGGTAGGCACTCTTGCTTAGGAGCTTGACGTCCCAGGTTCGAGTCCCGTAGTAACCCGTGTCTTGTGGGGGGCCTCGTGTATAAGAAATTACCCAATGCCCTCGTACTTGGGGAGATGTGAGTGTCTTGGGGTTCTTGGTCATAAAAAATGACAAATATGTATACTCCTTGGGTGTGTACAAGGAAAAAAATATGTTTATTATTGTATGTATATGAAACTCTAGTCTCAACTGCTGCATTTGGTGGAACCTAGGTATGCTATATGTGTTTTCCCTTCATATTATTTATATCTATGATAGGTATTTTTTGGTGGGCCGCCAGATGGGTCTCAACCAAGGGATGAGGGGAGCAAAAGGTTATGGTGTGGATTAGGAATGGATAAAATTTGAGCCCTAATCTTAATCATGGCCATAAATTTTATGGGTTCATACTCTTGTTTGAATCCATTTAAAATCCAATCGTTTAGAATGAAAGCAGACATGATGAGCGACGAGTGGATCAAATTTGAGCTGAAAAACCAATTTCTAGCAGGGCAGAACCAGAAGTTTCACATGGATTTTTCAGACCATTAAACCTTTGAATCATAGAATCAAGGGTTAACATGGTCGCCCATATCTCTTACCTGGTATCTAAGAAATCAAATTTTTTTTTTTACAATTTTGATAAATTAACATAATAGAATGGGCTCTACTCTCTTCACAGGCCGATTAAAAAAGATTGTATTTACTGAGTAAAGTACTGACCTTCCTTCTTCCTTCTCTTGTCTTCTTGTTTCAAGAAACAAAGTGATGCCTGCTGAGAGAGAGACAGAGAGAGAGATACTGAGAGTGAAATAGAGAACGGAGAGAAGAAACCTTAGAGAGACATGGAGAGAGATTGAGAAGAAAGAGAATGGGGAGATCAAAACCGACAATTATGGATGCATAAGAAAGATTTTAGGAGAAAGTCAAGGGAAATCATCATCAACTTTGTCGAAGGGGCCAACAAAGGGGGTTTCGAAAATACAGAAATTCTTCCCATCCAAAGAGACTTGGGAGCGTTTTTTTTTTCCTTTTTTGTTTGGGGGGGGTGGGGGGGGGGGGGGGGGTAAGAATTTGATATTAGTGGTTAAATTGAGTGTGGAGCTTAAATTTGGTACACTTCTAGTTCATCATGCCTACTTTTAATTAGAACGTTCAGTCATCTAAAAGAGGGGAAATGGACCAGTGTACACATACAAACATATAATGGCTAAAGAGCCCGAAAAGTACAAAGGGCTTTCATGGGTTTCTTGCAAAAGCCCCTGCCCAATCATTTATATAAAATTATATACAGGTTCAAGATTTAACCTGAGCTTGACCTGACGGACTGCTATATGTGTTCAAACCATTCATTTATGATGGGTTTGGACGGGTTTCAGGCTGGATTCGGGCTGAGGAACAGCCCTATCTGACAGGTTCAGAGTCTAAATGCTTGCGCACATTTTTATTTACGGAACCAAATAATTCTGCAACTGCAGTAGAATGTTACTTGTAGAACTGATGCTGATGCTTGCAAGAGTCATACTGACTGATGCATGGAAGGAGCCTTAAATCTTAATACAACCTCTGGGACTCAATTCCCCGACCAGTGTTTTCTCTATGATCCCATCATTAAATAATGAAAGATACATTGAATGAAAAGGTTACTGAACAATTTAGTTAATGAGCAAGAGTACTAACCAAGGGTTAAAATGTATCACTCAGAAAAACCAACACGCAGTGGTATCACTCAGAAAAACCAACACGCAGTGGTGTCACTCAGAAAAACCAACGCATGCTGGGTATCAGCATGATGCATTGATGTGTATCTGCTAACTTTTCGACATGCACAAGGTCATTGTTCAGCTGAAAGAGTTGAGGATTAAAGCCAAGTTACCATTTCAGAAAAATAAAGAAAGAACGAGAGAAGGAAGTACAAATAAAAGAGGAAAGAAAGAAGAAAACTATTTGACTTGCACGTAGGCCAAGGTTTAAAACATTGTATCATTTGGTATGTAGCAGTGTCCCTAAAACCACATTTGACAGCCTGTTTCCATTTCCATTAATTTTTTTTTTTTTTTTTGAGAGAGACTAGGATTGTGGACTGCAGCAGAGAAAAAACGATTATGATGAATTGACTAGGATTGTGGATCTCTTCGATAAGGCATGGATAAGCAACTTTTTATGGATGTGTGGATCTCTTCTAGAATTGTGTTTGTACATCATATGAAGAAGTATCACTGAAGCAAGATCTGTTCCATGTTTTCTATTTTGACATTTTCTGTTTTGGTTTTCCTTTTTTCTTTTCCTCTTTTTTGGAAATGGCCTTTTTTCCCTTTTTTTTTTTAATATTTCTTTTTCTTTTTTGAAAAACTCACGATTGTATCCATTCGAGAACCGTAGGTATAATATAAGAGAAATATACTGATCCTCTACATAAGACAAGAATCAATATCCAAAAATAAGAACCCTAGAAATAACCAAGTTACAAGGATAAACAAAAATTACATATTTCCCACAAGAGCCTGATTATATTCCACCCTATTTTTGAATAAGAAATCTGCCTATCCCATTACCTAACCTTCTAACATGCCTGGAAAAAAATGTCTCCGTCATTGCAAAGAAAAGGAGATATCCCTTGCAATAAGAAGTCGTCTCCAAGTAGCTTTCCTCACTGAGAAACTACCATTTGCTAAAATATATGGAATTTTCCCTAGCTCCTATGACATTTCCCCTTTTGTTTGTTTATTTGTAGCGCAATTCCCTCCTCTCTTTTCACCTTCAGAGTCATTGTTGTAACTAATTAACATAATTAGTTATCTAACTTCTATTCGTTTAGCTATTAACCAATGTCAGTGATTAGAATGATTGTCAGAAACTCAGTTTATGCTATGTTACCAGATGAATATTAAGAATTTTTAATAACTGATTTGATTCATTCTAGGTCTGCTGCATTTGCTTGGCAAAATATGTCGACAATGAT
This sequence comes from Chimonanthus salicifolius, assembly GCA_013350335.1. NCBI lineage: Eukaryota > Viridiplantae > Streptophyta > Magnoliopsida > Laurales > Calycanthaceae > Chimonanthus > Chimonanthus salicifolius. Next base: position 11,499,249 of record CM023533.1, read on the forward strand.
GAACTTCGAGAGCTGCCTTGCATGCATTTCTTCCACACAGAATGTGTGGACAAGTGGCTGAAGATAAATGCATCATGCCCTCTCTGCAAATCAGAAGTGGGTGAGAGCACAGGTTCCATTTCTCACCCAAATTCTGTCCGTCGCCAGGGAGAGCGGAGGACGGGGAATGGGGCTACAACAGATGCTTACAGGAGCATTATTTATTAAATTGAATATCTGTTCATTGTTGTCATGATCCTCAAAGCTATTATCCTGGATTGGAGACCCAATGTGAGCTATATGAATTGTTGGTCTGCTAGCTTGCTGTAATACTTATGAAGCACCAGAGCTCGCCAGATCTTGATTCCTTCATTCAGTTGATGATTGATTGGGCAGATTTGCTTCAGTTCTTTTGCATGGTAGACCGGCATGGTTTAAATACTATAAAATTCATGTAAAAATATGTAGAAACGTGAGAAAACAGATATGTATGGATCTTTTGAGTTTGATAAATTGAATTGATTACCTTGAAAGGAAAAAAAAAAAACTGAATTACTGGTTGGGCTTGACCAGTTTCATTTTGGTTTTTGATAGACATGATACCAGGTTTTTAACTGGATGAAGGTACCACGCCCTTATTCAATGAGTTACCCTAAAACTATGTGGTGTTTGCTTGTCAAGACACTTGATTGTGGTGCACACCAGGGTCAATGATACGGCTGATGTGTTGAATTGACTGTGCAACTATAAATACAGCTGATATGGGCTGTTTAATGGCCGAATCGTATTCGACCTGTTGATGCTTTTTTGTAATTATTTATTATTATTTTTAAAATTTTCTGTTTCAAACTGTTTTTGGTCAAAATCTTGCATTTAATATGATTTTAAAAAGATTTAAAAGCAAGTTCTTTAAGTGAAAGGTATTTGTCTATTCTAATTATTATTTTTATTTACATTTACCCATTTTGAGTTATTTTAATTGTTTTTTTGCCCTAAGGTAATTCTGATTTTGGGATTATTGTGAAAATAATATTATGAAATGATATTGAGTGTTCATATACGAGATGTCTAGTGTGAAATATAGTTTGTAAGGTGTTTCTTCAAAGAATTTATGAAATTTGGATTTTTTATGATATTTCTCATTTGAGTATTTTTTTGGAAAAAAATTATAAAATGATATATACAGAAGTTTTTGAAATTAAATAAATAACTCTGAATGTGATTGAGATAGTTTGGGTTTCTGTGTGCATTTTTTATATTTTTATGAAATTTAGATTTTTGATAAAAAAGTCTTAAATTGTAATAGAAGATACGTATTATTATTATTATTATTATTATTTTGGATAATATAGGTATTTTTACTTTAAGTTGGAGTTGAGACTAATCTCACGAATACATAAAACTTGCATAAAAGTTGCATATTATTATGAGATATTAGTGAATATGAATTTTATATAAGGCATTTATTATATTGATTTTTCATTTTCTAAAATTTTTAGATATTATTATTTATTTACGTCATAGTTTATTTATATCGATATTTCAGCTCTTAAAGGCTTAAAATTTTATGAAAATGATTTATTAATTAAAATAAATTCATATTAATTTTTCTATTTAATAAAAAAATTAAAAAAAAAGAGAGAGGAGGAGAGAAAGCCGACCCATTCGTAGGACTGCTACAGTAGCAGGGCACCAATATGATATAGTCAATCACCTTTACTTTAGTTTTATTAAATAATATTTATTTCTTATAATTGATATATCAATCACCTTTACTTTAATTCTATAAAATAATAACATTTTTCTAACAATATCAAATATTATTAACATTGAAATAAAAACATTAGAATTTTTTTTCTAGTATCGTATTAAATGTTGCGGGTCAGATCTTTAACAGCGGGTATTTACAAATTCGGATATCCATGGGCGGCCCTGCTTGAACCCGTTTGTACAGAACAAACACCGCTACAGTCTACTCAGAACACATTAAACGTTTTTGAAAAAAAAAAAAAAACAAAGTTGGGAGATGTTTCGAGTTTCCACTCTCTCTCTCAGTAACGCATTTGTTTGCAGGTAATATATCTCCTTCTCCATGGCATTTTTTTTTTCTCCTCTATCCCTTCATTAATTCTCTCTTTTTCTTTAATAATAATGCTGGAACCGTTTCGAATCTTACAACCCAAATTACTAAACCCCTTTTAATGAATTATGACTGATATATGAATTCTGTAAAAGTAGAATCAAGCAGTTGATCTTAGAACGGTGCGAGGAAAAACTGAGAAATCTGATTCCACTTCCTTTTGACTCAAAACTAGTGGCTTCGTAAAGGGTTGAATTAGATGTAGGGCCGGCTTAAGGCAAATGAGAGCGTAAGGCAAAAATTTTAAATGAGGCTTCTTCTGATTTAAAATATTATTATAAAATCGATTCTGAAAACTAGGTATTGGAGATACGGTATTTTTATCTAAGAATAATGATGTTTATAGCAACATGCTGAGGATTGAAGAGGTGGCAAATTAGAATAAAAAAAGAAGAAAAATGTAAGGAAGAATTATGCAAAGTAGATGAAGTCACGAGGATGAGGTTGACGGCCCAATAAGATGCAATAATCCTCCTCTCTTGATGACTTAATTCAAAAAACATAAAAATAGTCTAGATTGATAGATTGAGACAAATCCATTGTCAAAATAAATAAGAAAGCAGAGAAAATTTGCAGAGATTAAAAAAAAAAAAAAAAAGATAACAGTGAGAGAGAGAACAATGCCTGCCAGAAAATGGGGCGAGAGAGAACAGTGAGAGAGGTCGAGAGTAGGCGAGTAGCGGCGAGAGATCAGGGGAAAAAATAGAAGTGAGAGCGAAAGGAGAGAGAAAAGAGAGGAAAGAAAAGAGAAAAAGAATGGGAAAATGAAAAATGGTGGAAGAATTTTGAAGGCATATCTATGAAATATGATGGGGACCCCATATCATCGTCGTCGTCGGCGACAACTTCTTCTTCTTCTTAAAATTTGACACCAATATAAGGTTTCAAACTCGTCAAATCCCGAAACATGGGGTCTGTGGACTTGGCACAATGTTTTGAGATATGACTTATAAAAGATTTCCTTACCTTGTGTGATTTGGGCTTTATGGAGAGAAAGGGATCATAGAATTCTCAAAAGAAAATTAAAATCTTTCAGTTAGTTCAGATATTAATTAGATGAATCTCCCAAAGGGTCTCAGTTGATCCTCAGTTTATCCACGTTAGTAGTTCAGAAATTGAAAAATCATGGGACCACTGGAGTGGATCCAAGACAAAGAATAAGCCTTCTATCCTTGGAAGACTCCTATTGGTAACTTAAAACCATTTTTCTTTTTTTGAAAAGTACCTTAAGACCAAATACGTCGACCAGGTATTTTTTTTCTTGTATCGTGTTAAATGTTGCGGGTCGGATCTTTAACAGTGGGTATTTGCAAATTCGGATATCCATGGGCGGCCCTGCTTGAACCTGTTTGTACAGAACAAACACCGCTACAGTTCTACTCAGAACACATTAAACGTTTTTGAAAAAAAAAAAGAAAAAGTTGGGAGATGTTTCGGGTTTCCACACTCTCTCACAGTAAGGCATTTGTTTGCAGGTAATATATCTCCTTCTTCATGGCATTTTTTTTCTCCTCTATCCTTTCATTAATTCTCTTTTTCTTTAGTAATAATGCTGGAAGCGTTTCGAATCTTACAACCCAAATTACTAAACCCTTTCTAATGAATTATGACTGATATATGAATTCTGTAAAAGTAGAATCAAGCAGTTGATCTTAGAACGGTGCGAGGAAAAACTGGAAAATCAGATTTCACTTCATTTTGATTCAAAACTAGTGGATTCGTAAAGGGTTGAATTAGATGGCTTTTCTTTTTTATTATTTGAATTCGTTGATTGTTTGTAGTAATATCTTTGGCATGTATCAATCGAATAGTGGCTGCAATGAATTTAATTATTGAATTATGTCTAAAGCATCTAAAGGCAATAAGGAAAAGAGAGGAAAGAAAAGAGAAAAAGAATGGGAAAATGAAAAATGGTGGAAGATTTTTGAAGGCATATCTATGGAATATGATGGGGACCCCATATCGACGACGACGTAAATTTAAATTTATATTGGTTTTCAAATGAAATTAAATGTGAAAATAACACTACTAGAAAGTAATTATTAGCTTGAGTGGAGAAAATCAAGTGAAAAACATATCAAATTAGATGTTGTAATGTGGAATTTCTAGTGTACCCCTGAGGAGCTGTCTCAGCTTATCAGCTTCTGGTTGTTTTCTAATGGTCTGTAAGATATGACTTATGAAAGATTTCCTTTCCTTATGTGATTTGGGCTTCATGGAGAAAAATGGGTCATAGAATTCTCAAAAGAAAATTAAGATCTTTCAGTTAGTTCAGATATTAATCAGATGAATCTCCCAAAGGGTATCAGTTGATCCTCAATTTATCCACATTAGTAGTTCAGAAATTGAAAGATTATGGGACCACTGCAGTGGATCAAAGAAGAAGAATAAGCCTTCTATTCTTGGACGACTCTAATTGATAACTTAAAACCAATTTTTTTTTTTTTTTTGAAAAATAACTTAAAACCAAATTTTGATGGCAGCGGTACTCTATCCGTGGGTGTAGCTGAGTATGGTAGTGTTATTAGGGATGCTGGTGAGAAGGAAATCATCTCCTTCGCTGGCTCTCTCCTTGAAGCCCATGCTATTATGGCAGAATTGCAGGCAACCTGGTTGGGTGTTAGACTGTTGAGGGAGATTGGTAACTGTGGAGATGTTATTGAGGAGATCCTAATGCACTGATTCGATGGTTGAAAGATGAATGACTGACTCTTGTCCCTGGAATACCTTGACCCGAAAGAAGAAATCATAGTCATTACAGCTAGGTGTAAGTTTGAGATTTCTCAAATTCCTACAGTAGTTAATGAAAGAGCTTGCCTGCTGGCTAAAGAGGGTTCAAATATTATTGGGACTTGAATTTTATTAATGTGAACTTAGTTTCTGTTTTTGCCTGCTTTCTTAGGTGCATCCTTTGTTTATTTTCTTCTTGTTTCTGGGTCTCTTTTTGGCTAGTTCTGGCTGTATTATTTTTTCTCAATCAATATATTGGTTAGGCATAAAAAGAGAAAGGTGTGATAATATTTTTTTCCATCTTGGAAAATGATGTTAAGAAGTATTGGAAGAGTCCATGTAGAATCTATAAAAAATCCATGAAGAGTCTAACATGGAAAAGTGTCCGACGGGGATGTGCCACACTTTTTGAATGGTCTATGCAGTGTTGTTGATGATGATCCATTAGGAAATTGCTATCCAACGTCAAATATATGAGTGAATGAAATTCTAGAAATTAACAAGAAGAATGAAGGAGGAAAAGGGCTTTTGAAATCAATTGTTTTTGCCATTGAATTGTGACTGGTTAAATACAAAGAAAAAAGAGTAAAGGGAGAGGGGAGGGAGCAAGGGGGAGGGGGAAGAAGGAAAGTGTAAGACTCATGTATTCACCATAAGCTGTGGCCATATTTGCAGAAAATGGCATCATCCCTAGATGGTCAGCATAATACTTTGATGATGATAATAGCTTGTAAAATAGCGAGCTAACCTTCTGTGCAATTAAGAAGAAAATTCTAGAAAAGACTAAGAAGAATGAAAAAAGCGGCATGTGAATCTAATTACTTGTGATTTCCGAATTGTCATTGTTCAAATCTGTAAAAAGAAAAGTGAACGAAACTATTCAAAAAAATAAAAAATAAAGAGGAAAAGTGAACAAAGAAAAAGACAAGGAAAGAGTACAAGGTTCCTATGTAGTGTTAAATCTGAAGTGATAGTGTAGGAAATGATATGCTCGGAGAAAGAGGACAAGAATAAAACATGTATACTCACCTTCACAGATTTGGTTAAAAATTTAATGCAAACTGTATACTGAAAATATAACGATCTGATTCGAAAATAGGGTTTAGGGTCTAACTCAGTGTCATATTTTCTGCTTTGGACCTCAGACACAAGCAAGCCTGCATGGATTTGCTCTTGGGTCTAGGCCCACATGACCCGACCAAAAACGCGTCACATGAGTTAAGAGGGGCTGAGCTCAAATTAACCTCTATTTTTTTCTCTCCACTACCGATGTGGGACTCTCTCATATCGGTTCCCAGGTGCTGTTGCTTTTTGGGCAGGGGTTTTACAGAAAAAGCATGTCCTGTGTGTATATGCCTCAAAGACCTAGTCAGGTGCTCTATGAGGCCTGAATACCTTGGACTTAAAAAAAAAAAGTATGTCATGTGCGACGGTGGCAATCGTTTGTGATTTTCAAGGAACAACCATTGAGGTGTGGTCTAATCATAATCAATGAATAAAAAACAGTTCGTGTGTTGGCAAATAGGAAAACTTAATGTGTTAAAAAGGGGCTAGCATAGATGGCAACAGGAAAAATGAGTTATGGAGGTTTGCTTTCTTGTTGAGATTAGGAAGATGTGCAGCTTGATGGCAATGCCTCCGTCTTTTTAAATGCCTGATATTGTCAGGATATTGTGTCAACCATGTTATGATACTGATGCAAGCATTAGTTATTTGTAGGATTTTCAGAATAAACTTTAAATAAATTATTTATTGGATTCATTATATTTGTACATGTAATGGCTTTCCCATAATTTTATCATGAGAATCTACGAGGAAAAGAAGCTAAAAGAATACCTATTTATAAAACCGTTATAAAGGTAATGATGTTACCGTGTTTAGATTCATGAGGGATCTACTAAACACCATTGTTAGGAAGAGTAAGGGCGGGCACTGAATGGAAAAGGCAGAAGGGAACAACCAATTGTAAGAGAATATAAAATGCATTTTGCACTAGTAGTGACTTGCTCAGAAACTTGAGGTCTTAGGTTTGAGTCCTGTAGTAACCCGATGCTTGTGACTTGCAGGGAGTTACGTGCATCTGAAGTTTATCCAACACCTTGTACTCAAAGAGGGGTGGAGTCTTGGAGTTCTTTGTTATAAAATAAAGATATTAGAAGAGAAAAAGTTGACAAAATAGGGCAATTCTTTGAAAGGAAAAGAAACATAGAGGAAGAACATTAGTGAATGAGTATCACGTTCAATCAGTTATAGTGGTATGACGGTGCTAATCAAATGATCTCATGCTGAAATGGAGTGTGTCCAAAACCAGATGAACGTTTCCGGTGTTTCATAAATTATCTTAAAAAATGAGGTTTGCAGGGCCTGATAAAACATGTTACTGCAAAAACGCATGGATAGGGAAGTTGAAAGTTCTTTTGAAGGCAATTGTTGTTATTCGGAGTGCATGTTGTTGCAGTCAATTAATTAAATGGCTAAAGGCAGTAGGATCTGACTAATCTTTAAGCTCAAGGTCCTTCAGGAGGAACAATTAGTGTGGACACTATGGCTTTCAGCAGGGGTGAAACTTGGGTTGGATTTTGGTTCGACTTGCATCATCCGACCTGATTTTTTTGCGGGTTGGGTTATACAGATTTTAAATTAGGATCAGGTCAGGTTAAAGAAAAAAATCCGCGTGCAATTTGAGTAGAGTTGGATTGAGAAATTTAAAATTCAACCCGATCCGACCGGATTCGACCCGATTGGGAAAAACCCGACCCGAACCCACCCAAATTCCTAACTAATATAAAATCCCATTTTGCCTGACCCCAGTCACATGCTTCAAAGTTCTACAGCCGTTCCTGCTGGTCTTCTCTCACTCATGCGATTCCTCCTTAGATCTTTCTTTGATTCGTTCTTCGTGTCACTTCTCCTTCCGCCTCTCCTGTCTTGCAACTCTCACTTTCTCTACAGCGATTTTCTCCGGTGAATCTCCGACGATTTATTGTTTTATTTGAAAATCCCCTGAACAGTGACGTTTACTGTCGCCCTCTAAACACCAGATCTGTCCCTCGCAGGCCATTGACCGCTCCTCAGCGAACGATTTGCTAGCTGTTGTTCCGTTCCGACCTTTCTCAGTTTAGGGTTTATATTCTTAGTGTAGGGTTTAGGGTTTATATTTTCAATGCAGTCAATTTTTTAGGAAAAAGGTTTAATATTCTCCGGCGCCATCAATAGATCTAGTGGAAGCAGGCGGATGCACTTGTAACGCAGAACTTGCTCCCATAATTGATATGTTATTCTGGTTTGTGCATGTTTGTTTCGTTGTAGATGTAGTATTTATATGAATATTAAATATTCACAGTTATTACATTTAGTCTTTAATATTTAGCATTCTAATATTTATATATTTTGTTAGTTAAAAAAGAAGCCAAACACAAGATATTTATATATTCTAATACTTTTATAGTCAGTCCCCTTTGAATGTTCTGTAACAACTATATGATACTTGTCACGAGGATATACATCTATATTTTTGGGCCTTGACTTTGTACATGTGGGATAGTAAAATAAAATCATAGAAATTCATCCAATGGGCCCACAAAGACAATAGTATGTGCAAGATTCATTCTTACTCATTGGCCATTAGAGGCATGCAGTAGATGTTATTAGTTTTTAAGTTGCATCGCCTGTTATTTTGTATATTTTGATCCAAATTGGAATATATTAGGCTAAAATATAATTTGGGCACAGGTTTAACTCGGGTCAGTTCGGTTTGGGTTGGGTCGGGTTGGGTTGACTAAATTGGGTTAGCAGTTCGGGTCAGGACGAGTTGGGTTCAATATGTTTTGACATGGGTTAGGGTTGGATTTATCAAAACCCGCCCCAACCCGCCCGAGTTTCACCCCTAGCTTTCAGCAAGGTGGATAGGGCAGCTATGTGACTAGGCCAAGTTCAATAAGGATTAGATTCTTAAATCTTCCAGCACACTTTGCCCCCTCTCAGGATGATGTCAATATTTATTTGTAGTTTGTTCTTGATATTGTTATCTCCTATTAAGTCCCAAGTTGTCTTTTTTAACATAAAGAAGTTTTAGTAGGGCATAACTTAGATGGGCCCACCTTTATTTATAAGTGTGTTTGTCCCAATAATGTGTGGAGACATGCAGGCTAAGATGGATGCGTGGAGTAATATTAAAAGATACAACTAGAATGACTGTATTTAGCCTCAATATAGGAGATGATGATGGAGTGGCATTTAAAATGGTGTCAGCATGAACATAGATAACCAAAACAGTCCCATTACGGAATTGAAAGGTTTTGAGTAGGAGGAGAAGGTCGAGACCTTTAAAGACTTGGATTGATGAGGAAGGAAGGGCATTATCTGCTTCAGAATAATAAAGAATATTATTTTTAATTAGGTAGAGAACAAATGTAGAACTCAAAAGCCTAATCTTATATGATGGGAAATGGCTAATGACAATGATGATGATCCCAATATTTTGCATGATGTTGCTCATTTACTTAGTAATAATTTTGTCAACCACTTGTCCAAGCCTTACTGATTCTCTTTCTCAACAGTAAGATTACAAATTTTAATGACTAAAAAACTTTACTTCATGCAGATTCATACTTTTTGTTTTTTTCTACAATGAGTGTCAGTTAAGTGCATTTAAGTGCCCTTTGGATTGTTACAATGTTATATATAATTCCAAATTACTTATTGTTTATGCTTATATTGTTTTATTAGGAAGAGTGAATGTTGATGAACATCAGAGTCAAGCTTTTCTTGCACTTGTCACATCAGAATAAAGGATTGCACCAGAGCTGTGAGATTCAGTGCTTATTGCAGAGGCTTATTTGTCATGTCTAATAAAAAGTCAGGCTGTACTAATGATGATATCAAGGGAAGAAAGAGGAACCTTCCTTCTTGGACGAGTGCTAAGGAGAACAAGAATGAGACTCATGGCAAAAAGGTCATTGATACCGGTAATCACGTGGAAGGCCACAAAACTAATAACATAATGACATTATATATCATAATCATTATCACCATCATATCATGTATGTAGGGTTGGCACTACTTGTTTTTGGAAAATTGTTTTTCATGAGCTGATTGCCTATCTAATGTTCATATGGTTCAAAGCCTTAACATTTTTTGTTGCAATAGGAGCACTTACTCAAAACCTGTAGTGAGTCAGTCAACCTGAGTCGACTCAATTGGACTTAAAGTTGATAGACTTGACGAGTTTTACCAACGTTTTGAAAAAAAAATTGGAGAAACTAAGTTACCAAACATGATTGAATCTTGAAATTTTAAACTATCTATATGGGGAGCAATCCAGCACACCCAAAAAAGTTTAGACTACACCACAATCATGGGACCTACTTGAGAGTATGCCAATCATGGGGCAGGGTAGGGATAGAAAAGTATTCACATGGATATTAGCTTTGAAAAAAGAAATTACTCTCACTATCAATTTAAGTCAGAACTTAAATGGTCAAAGTTTAATGGAATTTGAAGGTTGGGGAGGTGGGAGGTTTGGTGTATATGAGGGTTTGTGTTGATCATAGGTGGGCCCATTATTTGTATAAAAATGGGGTGTCATGTAAACCCTATTCTTTGGGGTTCATTGGATTTTCACCTTCTGATTGAAACACTCCTGTTTTTTGTAGAATATAAAGCACTCCATGTACTTTTTTGGACTCTAAAAGGCTTTCAAGATAATGTGTACAAAAGACAAAATAGTGCCTCTCTCTCTCTCTCTCTCTCTCTCTCTCTCTCTCTCAGACATGCGCATGTAAGCATACACCCACCTATGATCAATCCAAACCATCGCATGAACTATGATATATCCACATTTGATACCCATTGGAAAGGTATGCACCCTTGAATTGAGACTAAAAAATGTTGCCACTCAAATACCATTGAACTTTAGGTCATTTACTTCATAGCTTACGACCTTCGAATGGGGATGATTTTTTCCTAAGCATCAACCACACAAGTGCTTCCCATTTTAGTTCTCTCCTATGATTGGAATGCATCCACGTGAATTCAGAGGTTCTTAATGTCAATCAAAGTTGACTAAAGTTACATAATAAACCATGGTGACAGTATCTGACATGCCACTGTCACATCAAGGAAAATGGCACTGAAATTTAGTTTGTAGGGCCTATTAGTTACTATTACTAAAAAAGGCAACATGTCATGTGGACATGATGCTTTGGCTTGATACATCTTAGATATATGGAGCTCTTCCCTAAGAACAAGTTTCCACCAAACTTAATGCAAATGACCAATGGGCGCCACCTGGACCCACATGGATGGGTGGATATAGAGGGCTTGGCTTGTATATTACGCCTATAAATTTCATGTTTGGATAAGGGAAGCCATGTTTTTAAGGCATTCAAAATTTCCCATTTATCTAATGGTGGAAATTCACTGGGTTAGATTAATGAGTTTTAAAAGTCAAATTGGGTACGGTGCGATACACATGGGTAGGTTGGTGTGAGGGGGAAAAATGGATCCTAGGTCTACTATGGGGCCCTATGGTGCCACATGGTGACTCCTTATGCCCACGACTGCATGGAACTTACCATGAGCACCAATTCTTAGGAGATAATTTTGTAAAAATGAAAATGGAACTTTCTGGAATGCAAATTGATATTTCCAAAGTGTCTACAGAGTTGAAAAATATGATGCAACATGATGTTTTCATTTTCTTCCCCCTAGAAGGGGGTTCTACTCCAATGGATTTCCTAGGGAATTTATTTTCTTATATATATTTCAAATTTATTTAAAGAATCCTTGAAATTTTCATAAAGAAAAATTCTCATTCTGAAAATCTCCTGAGAATTTCTGTGCTATGAGATTTGTCACCTTGGTTATGAAGTTATTGAAGATGGAAATGAGGAAATCGTGACAAACCATAGTCTTGATTTCCATACAGTCAAAACTACCCAGAATAAAAAACTTGCTTTCAAGGGATGGGGCCACCTTTGCAAGGGTAGGATCCTTTTTCACAGGCATCTAACTACAGTTTAAATTTGCAGATAAGGGTGAAATTCCTTCAAAGATTACACCAGTCTTCTCAAAACTCCTGGTATTAGGGGCAGTTTCGCTTTCATGTTGATTTCAATGTGATACACAACCATTTATGTCTTCCAGAATCCACAACATTGTAGCAACTCTTCCACCAGACATCTCTTGCACTATATTGTAGTTGGACTATTCGTAGTGTGCACATTTGAATGGAATATAGCTTGAAAATCGCACTGATTAGACAATCCCAACCATCCAATATGTGACCATCAAATGCATGAATGGCATGCGGTCAAATAAAATGGTTGGATCTAATCAGCATGATTTGGGTTATACCTGATAAAAAGTGCACCCATAATTTTAGGGCTTGCATTGGCATTTGTGTAGACATGTATGATAGATGAGTTGCTTCGATTGATATTGGTGGAAACTGGATATGAAAGTCTAGTACATTTATATAGTGTTACATCTTTTTTCCCCTTCCCCATGATGCTTTCTGTTTGTGTAATTGTTGACTACAACTTTGTTATGGGCAGGAAGGGGTGGTCTTTGTGTTGTCTGGGTTTGTTAATCCTGAGCGTGGCATATTGCGATCACAAGCACTGGAAATGGGTGCCGAGTATCAAGCTGATTGGACCTCAGATTGCACTCTGCTTGTTTGTGCATTTCCAAATACTCCAAAGTTTAGACAAGTCAAGGCTGATTGTGGAACTATTGTTTCGAAGGTTCGTACCTTTTTTTTTTTTAACATTCTTGCTTTATAAATTTTGCCTGGACTTGGTGAAACTAATACTGAGTTACGTGAACATTTTTTTTTTTTTTTATGACCAAGGTGTCCAGGCCTCTTAGAGCACATGACTAATCCTTGGCCATGTGCAAGCCTCCCTACCCACACACACTGGGTAACTCTATGGGGTGTGACCCTTTGGGGTGGAGTGTGAATCGAACTCAGGACTCCTGCTTCCTGAGGTGGGTTCCTGGCAATCACTCCAACCCCTTTGGGTTGAGTCACGTGAACATCTGTTGTGAGATATCTGTTTCCTTAGATCATACAGCATGCATGGTTGTACTTTATATGCATTGAAAGAATATCTGGTTTAGTTCTTAGTGAAACAAGTCTTTATGCACATGTCGAACTTAATTATTTCTTCCTCATGGAAAAATCAGGAGGAAGAAAAGGAAAAATGTTAGGAATAAGGAGGTTGCTATTTAAAAATTTATGGAGGTCCAACTCAATTATTTCTTCCTCTTTGAAATGTCAAAAGGAAGAAAAGGAAAAATCTTAGGAATAAGGAGGTCCTATTATGGAAATAGTAGTAGAATGAGACCACTGAAGATAATGTCTCATTGAGAAGAATGGTGGTGATTTTGCCAGTTTGGGTCACATCAAAAGGGGTTGGTGTAGACAGGTTCAATTTGGACCCCTGATGATCCAGATAAGTGTTATTTCAGATATTGTTGACATCATAGGGCCAGTCAAAGGAACCAATGAAATTATTGATTGAAAAAAATATATAAATAGCCTGTTAGAATAAAGTATTCCGTAGACCCAATACCTAGAAACCAGATATACCTAGAAACCAGATATGGCTGAAAGAAAATCAGAAAAATAAATCCACCCTAAGGTGCTGATGTCACAGGAAGCAACAGAAAGGAGAGACCTGAGTGGGCCACACAGGGTGCAAATCAGATTGTGGATCATACAGATAGACCCACCTCCAAAATGCGACAAGGGTTTGGGGGGTTTCCACAGAGATTTTCCACACAGCTCTCTATTTTGCTTATGAGGTGGACCTTACTGAGCTTACACCAACCAACCCCATTTATCTGAGCTCTTTGTTAAAATTTGAACTCTTTATTTAAGGATATGAGGGGATAGAGTTGAAATATGTAAACATAATCTACTTAATGACCTTCTATTCACCCACTTCCTCATGATTTGCATGCATTTAGCTGGACCTCATAACTAAAAAAAGGTGACTTCTCTATTTTTCCAAATAGAGCCAAATAGAGACTACTCTCTCTCTCTCTCCTCATGTGTGCATGCTGAAATAGATAGAGTGACAGTTTTCATCACCAATCATCAACATTAGAGCCACTTATCGAATCTATTTGGGTCAGCTTTTTGAGTTCTACTTTTCCACTCAACTTCTATAGCAAATAATTTGATTATTACAGTTGTCTGTCCTAGGAATGGATATTGGAGTGTCATAGCCAAAAAATGCTCGTTGAGATAGACCGCTTTCTTATGCATGCTGGAAAACCGTGGCGAAAAAGCAACTCCTATTCAGGTATAGTGGGTAATCTGATGTTATTTCATTCATCACTCCAAATTCTCATTTTCAATTGACTTATTTCATATCTTAAGTTAAATTTAAATTCATCTCATTTTCTGTGTGTGTTTCACTGATTTTGTTTGCATCCTTCCTTGTGATTTTTGTTCTTTAATGTTACATGCATGGCACTTAAATCTTTTTTGGTCGAGCTACGGAATAAAGAGGATCTTCAGAAATCAATCTTTACATAACGTGTACCTTTATCATTCTCTTGGAACATGAGATGCCAACAGGGCCCAATTTCAATAACTTGGTGGAACTGCTAAAACGGTTGCACTCTGTTGTTAAGGTGCACATTTATGTTTTAGAAGTGTGTGTGTTCACGTGATGGGTCTCACCATGAATCATAGCTGGTTGGTCATAGGTAAAGAATACATTAATCACCATCAATGACTACCTACCCATATAATGGATAATGTTATATTTGTTAGTGATGGTAGCCATTTCTAGCATTCCATGACTGTTGGATATGCGACCTGGCTGGGCTTGTGGAAGTTCCATGACATATTGATCCTCCGATGTTCGTTTCCAGTCATAGGTAAAGAATACATTAATCACCATTAGTGACTATCTACCCATATAATGGCTAACATTATATTTGTTAGTGATGGTAGCTATTTCTAGCATTCCATTACTGTTGGATATGTGACCTGGCTGGGCTTGTGGAAGTTCCATGTCATAATTGATCCTCCGATGTTCATTTCCAGTGTTTGCTTTCTCTATATGGTACAATGAAACATTGATGCATATGTACTTTTTTGTTGTAGATGTTAATTACATTGTATTAATAGACCATTCAAAAAGAAGTATTAGTAGAATAAAAGCCCATGTACAATTGACCCCCAAATTAGGACCAAATTAATCCGCGTTATATGCTGGTAATCTTCCCTTCTCAATTGCCACAATCCTTCACGCCAAAGACACTGAATTTCAACCCTGTGAAATGTATGGCCTCCATCTCTCTAATTGTTAAAAGCACTACCCAACAAATTGTGACAAGAAGCTATTATAATAGCTGCATATTGGTGATGCAAATGCCCAATGCTCTAAAGGAGGGTTGTGGATAAGTTAATTGGACTAAAAAATTGCATCAATGGATCCTAGTTCAATATGAGGCTATCATTATGCATTTAGTACTTTTTTACATTGAATGAATCAATGCTCATAATCATCACCTCAGATTAGATGGCTTTTGATGTTTAGTTGAGGAGCTCTGATATTGTCCAGGTATGGGAATTGCACCTTAGGCTTTAGGACCCCTTGTCGCCTTGACTGTGCCTTGCACCTTGATCACTGTGCTTTCTTGAAAGTTGCTTAGTATCTTTTTGATGGTTCTTGTTACTAGGAAGCATTGCTATGGAGTGGGATTGTGAATTGCACATATAAAATTATGATTCATGGATCACTAACAATAAACTCACACATCAATCTTTCTACTGCATTTTGCATAAACTCAATGGATGCCTTTACTACAATATGAGAAGTGATATTAGATAACGCCAAACCCTTCGAGCTCTACAAGGAGCCACATACACTATTTACCCAAAACCAAATAAGGGAAGCAACAGATTCTTTCTCCCATCTTCACCACTTTTCACTAAATCACAGCCTTCCTAGCATAGTATGAATCTCCAATCAATGGTGAGTGCCCAATCAATGGAATGATATGCCTTTTTTTCCTTGTCATACAAAGAACACTCATCTTGTTCCTCTAAAGTTAAAATGCTTATGCCTTGTCTGCTAGTGCATCTTGCCATCTAGTTCGTGGGAGTTGATTTTTTATACCATCACGCACAGCACCATGTGTTGATTCTACTTATCATTCTGGATCTTTTGTGACTCGTGCAGATCATGAAAAATCACAACCTGGAAAGTCTCACGAGGAAATTGAACAAAGAACTCATTCAAAGTTGATTGGATCTACAAAATCTGAAGTGAGTGTAGGCATCTATTATATTTATGAATGTTTTGATTCAGTATATGTTTTTAACAAATGTAAGCTGCCCAATATGGCTCAGAATCTTCATCTTTGATGTGTATCTCTTGACACCATTTATGTTCTTCCAAGAACTATGTTGTGCTAATTCCTTGGCATTTTTTGTTGGAAGGTGATACTTAACAAACACATATCTCGTGCATATAAACTAATCATAGATTATCTAAAATTTTGTAGATATGCAGTCTTATACCTCCATGTTGGATTTAAAAATCACTGTTATGAAGTTCATGCTTGAAAACACATTGTGCATGGCACCGACACAGTTTGTCAACATTACCGAGGTTCAAATCTCACTTAACCTTCAATTAAGAAAACTACAAAGCTAGATTTGTCACGCCCCGACCCGACCGGTGGGCCCGGAACGCGACTGATTTTTTTTTTTTTTTTTTTTTGAAAGGAAAGTAAACTAATCCACAAGCACTCTTACTGGGCCGGATCAACAGTTAGGCCCAGCGGTTACACATCAGCCCGCTAAGAGGACTCAAACATGTACCATAAGCATGCCCCATAGACATAGCAAACAACACAATAACATCCACTAATAATAAGATCAAACAAATATTAACATTGATAAATCAATCCATAACATCGTCTCAAATGGCAACATAGCCGATTACAATAGTCAAATACAAATTAAGTACCACATCCGGTACTTAATACAAAAATAACGGTTCCGAGAACCAACAGAAAGAGATCAGGGCATTCCGCTCCGGGGGAATCCCAAAACACTGCCTTGGCTCAAACGCCCTAAGTTTGAAAGAGAGGGTCCTCCTCCTCGGGTTCATCGCCTGAAAGGTGAGTGGTGTGAGCTAACAAGCCCAGTGAAGGATAATTAACAGTGCACATTAAGCAAATAGTAAAACAGGTTAACAACGGTTAATATCACATGCTTGATAACAGTAAGCATAAACTCAAAATAATAACATCATCAACTATCAATCACTGCCTTTATCCACCGTAACGCCTGCCGACTACACTGAGACCAGTATTAAGTCCCGACACGGTCAAAATACATCCTTGCAAGTACATCTCCGGCTCTTAAACGTAACCGGTACTGACACCCTCAAGTCAGCAACTGACGACAGCATGGTCCGCCCATGGTCCAGTAGACATAAACCATCTCTCATATGGCCGATATTGGTTCAATAGCCCAGGTACGTGGAAGCAGTCTTACATACACATACGGTCAACACCGTAATATCAAATAATCACAGCACTCTTACCATAGTGCATTATGTACCGGCACATGAGTGGGTTCGTCAAAATCGAAACCACTCATTGCTCAAAATAACACTTGTTTACAAAATCTGCAGAGTTAAGTTCCCTCACCGTGATTGTGTGGTTTCGCGGTCTCTGTCAAACAACATACAAGTGCTCAATCAATATACATAACAAATACGTACATATACGTAGAATTTGGAAATCATATATTTTCCTACAAAATATCCGGGTTTAATGGAATGAGTCTCCTATTTGGTTTCTATCCTCTTTAAATCATCCACAAGATAATAATATAATAAACATAAGGGGCTCAGTCCAAACTCATATTGTCTTCTGGGCATTGACCAGATTGACTTATTGAGTAAGGTCTAGATCCTCGGGTCGCTTCTCGGTTGTCTTCTGGATAGGACCAGAGCTGACATTTTGAGTAGGCCTCGAGGTCACTCAGTGCCCGACTATAGTGTCGTCCTGAAAGTGAATCACTCAGTTCCCGACTAATGTCGGACTGAAAGCGTACACAATAGTATTTACACTATAAATAATAAGAGGAAAAAGGGTTAGTACAATTTTAATTAACAGGGGGTATAAATCGTAACAAATAGTTAAACATATTAAACAAATAATAATCAAGATTAAAACAGTAATCAAACAATATTTTATCATTTTTCAAAACAGTGTTCCTCGGAACATCACTTCGGAACTTGGGTCAGTGGCTTCGGATCATTCGAACCACATAAAACTGAGTCACTGGCCTCGGAACTCGGGGCCCGACTTCGGATCGTCCGAAGACTGGGTCTCGGACCGTCCGAAGTCCATCCGAAACAGAAAAACAGAAACAGAGGTCTCGGTGGGTCTGAAATTCTCGGAACGTCCGAAGATTGGGTTCGGACCTTCCGAAGGTGTTCGGACCTTCCGAGATGGCTCGGTCCTTCCGAAAAGGGTCTGGCTCACCTCGGGCGAACTGGGCTTCGGGTTGAAGCTCGGAACGTCCGAGGGTCACAGCTCGGACCGTCCGACGGTTCGGACCGTCCGAAGATCGGCTCTCGGACCTTCCGAGAGTCGTCTTCTCCAACTGTCTGCAACAGCAGACAGTCACGGCGGAAATGCACTGAAATGCGATTCCAGAAAGGGAGGGCTTCCTGGATTCGTTTTTCACATCCGTCTGGTCTGATGGACTCCTCTGGGAGTCCTCTTTCCATAGGGAGAGGTTTGGAGCTCAAAACCTCAAAGGGTCATCCGATTTTAAGGGTAAATCCTCACGGGTACATGAAACCCATGGTTTTCCTTAAAATTTAAAACAGGTTTTTCTCCATCAAAACAGGGTCAAAATCAGTTTTGTTTGATTCTAAATCGGTTGAAATTTAAAAAGGAATGCAATGGATACCTTGGTTTTGATTCCTGGGTTGAAATTCAGATTTTTGAAAATCTTTCCTTAAGCTTACTGTTACTGAAAAACAGCAGCTCAGGGTCGGTCGGTCGGAAATCAAACAGAGAGCAGAGAAGAGAAGAATTGCTGGGATTTGAAACGGAAGAAGGGGCCTTGAATTTATAGGCTCCTCTCGCCGGAAAATCGGCTGAAATCCGATGGGACGGGACGGCAGAAGGTGATGATCACCGCCGAACGGCCAGTGCACGCGGCATGGCGTGTGCAGGCTGTTATGGTTTTGCAGATCAGTCCCCAATTATTTCCCAATTTGCAGAAAGGGCCTGGTTCAAGAAATTTTGATTCTTAAAACTAAAAGTACTAATTTAAGACCTCAAAAACTTAATCCAACCTTACAGATGGGTTGGGTTTTTAAACCCTAGGTCACCATAGAAATTTCAGTTTTTATCTCTCAATAAAAACCTTTGATTTAAACAAAAATCACATTTTACCCAAAATTACTTAATTAAACAAATGTAAAAATAACTAATTTGTACATCTTATTTTGAGATGAAATGAAATATCTAGATCAATCTTAAAATGGTCTAACATCCAATACCATTTTCAAAATTTATCTCTTTCCCGAAAATATTTAAAATAATTAAAACTCTCTTTCGGGGTTCCGACGGTCGATAAATAAATATTATTTTCTGAAAACTAAATCATTTTGAAATAATAAATGCAAATCATTCCATAAGGAGAGTATTATTCACCAATAAAGATCATCAAATCACACAATTTAGAGAAATAATCACAACAAGCGGCAAAATACCAAAATACCCCTCCAGCTGAACGGGCTGGATCTCTGAGCTCACGAGCTCGGATTGGGCCTCGCTTGGGCTTTCCTCAAGGCCCTGATCGAAAACCTCGAGATCAACCGGTTAAACACGGAAACACTCCTAATCCGGGGCAGGGTATTACATCCTACCCTCCTAAAAGAAAATTTCGTCCCGAAATTTAGAACAAACCCTACCTTCTTGGCCTGTGAACAAGCCAGGGTACAGCTTCTGCATCGTCGATTCAGGTTCCCACGTCTCATGTTGCACGTCGCGATGTTGCCACAGCACTCGCACTAGGGTTATAGACTTCCTCCTGAGCTCTTGAGTCCGACGTTCTAGAATCTCGACTGGTGCTTCTTCAAAAGTTAAGTCCTCTGATACCTCAATATCTTCAAAACTGATCACATGTGACGGGTCAGGCTCATACTTTCTTAACATAGACACGTGGAACGTACTATGCACTCTCTCCAAAGCCTGAGGAAGATCCAACTGATAGGCCACTTCACCTATCCTCTTCAAGATCTCAAAGGGTCCAACATATCGAGGTGATAGTTTTCCCTTGCGCCCGAA
The DNA here is from genome assembly GCA_013350335.1 of Chimonanthus salicifolius. Taxonomy (NCBI): domain Eukaryota; kingdom Viridiplantae; phylum Streptophyta; class Magnoliopsida; order Laurales; family Calycanthaceae; genus Chimonanthus; species Chimonanthus salicifolius. The sequence continues at coordinate 11,519,446 of CM023533.1, forward strand.
CCGCTGTACTCCATGACGTGGTGCCACACGTAAGAAAACTCGGTCGCCAACTGCAAACTCCAAGGGTCGTCGCCTTTTGTCAGCATAACTCTTTTGTCTGCTCTGGGCGGTTTTGAGACGCTGTCTGATTACTTCAACTTGCTCTGACGTCTCACGCACTAGATCAGGTCCTAGTAGCGCTTTGTCTCCTACCTCTGTCCAACAAAGAGGTGACCTGCACGGTCTGCCATACAGAGCCTCGTAGGGTGCCATCTGCACACTGGAGTGATAACTGTTGTTGTAGACGAACTCGATCAAAGGTAAATGATCTTCCCAACTTCCCCGCATATCCATCACACAAGCCCTTAGCATATCCTCTAGGGTTTGAATGGTTCTCTCTGACTGACCATCCGTCTGAGGGTGAAAAGCAGTGCTAAAGCACAGCTTAGTCCCCAACTCCTCTTGCAATCTTTGCCAAAACCTTGACACGAACCTCGGGTCTCTATCAGATACAATGGATACAGGCACTCCATGCAATCTGACTATCTCCTTCAAATACAATCTACTTAGAGTAGCCAAGGAATCCGTCTTCTTGATCGGTAGAAAGTGAGCTGACTTCGTCAATCGATCGACTATTACCCAAATAGCGTCGTTCTTCTTAGGAGACTTAGGAAAACCAGTTACAAAATCCATCGTGATATGCTCCCACTTCCATTCAGCCACTTCCAAAGGTTGCATCTTTCCACCGGGTCGTTGATGTTCCGCCTTCACTTGTTGACAAGTTAGGCACTTGGACACAAAATCTGCTACCTCGCGCTTCATACCTTTCCACCAGAAAAGTCGCCGCAAGTCACGATACATCTTTGTACCACCGGGATGCACTGCAAAGCGAGATCGATGAAAGTGATCAAGCACTTTCCTCCTGCACTCATTCGATTTTGGCACGAACAGTCTATCTTTGAAAGTAAGACTTCCGTCTGCTTTGATCTTCCAATCCTCTAAAGTTGCTCCTCCTGAAAGCTGAGTTGCCAACTCCTTTGCTTCTGGGTCGCTTTGTTGTCCTTCCAACACCAAACTAACTACCTCGGGTTGCAGAACCAAACTATGGATTCTTGCTGACCCGCTTCCTTCGATCAGCTCCAGATCGTACTCGGACAGAACTTCGAGCATCTTCCATTGCAAGGATGCCATCCTCGCCACGTCGTTATGAGACTTCCTGCTCAAGGCATCGGCCACCACATTGGCTTTCCCCGGGTGATAGGAGAGACTGAAGTCATAATCTCCCAAGTACTCCATCCACCTACGCTGCCTCATATTCAAGTCTTTCTGAGTGAAGATATACTTGAGACTATGGTGATCAGAAAACACATTGAACTTCTCACCATATAAGTAATGTCTCCACAATTTCAACGAGAATACAACAGCTGCCAACTCCAAATCATGAGTCGGGTAGTTCTGCTCGTGTCCCTTCAATTGCCTGGAACCATAAGCTACTACCTTCCCCTCTTGCATCAGCACACAACCCAAACCAAACTTGGACGCGTCGCAATAAACATCGTAACCTCGTCCTTGCTCGGGTATCACTAACACTGGAGACGTCGTCAACTTCTCCTTCAGTTCCTGAAATGCTTTCTCACAAGCTTCGCTCCACTCGAACTTGACGTTCTTCCTCGTCAGCCGAGTCATCGGTACCGCGATCTGAGAGAAGTGCGGGATAAACTTTCGGTAATATCCTGCTAATCCCAGAAAGCTCCGGATCTCGAACACGCTCTTGGGACTCTCCCAAGTCTTCACGGTCTCTACCTTTGCTGGATCTACCGAGATTCCTCCTGGAGACACTACATGTCCCAGAAATTGCACTTGAGTCAACCAAAACTCACACTTGCTCAGCTTAGCAAACAGCTGATGCTCCCGAAGAGTCTGAAGAACAATCCGCAGATGACGCTCATGCTCCTCTTCTGATGACGAATAGATCAAGATATCGTCGATGAAGACTATCACGAACTCTCGCAGATACGGTCGAAACACCCGATTCATCAAGTCCATGAACATGGCTGGTGCGTTCGTCAAACCGAAAGGCATCACAACAAATTCGTACAAGCCGTACTGCGTCCGAAAAGCAGTCTTTGGAATGTCTTCTTCTCGAATCCGCAACTGATGGTAACCCGATCTCAAATCGATCTTCGAAAAACACTTCGATCCCCTCAAAAGATCAAAGAGGTCATCTATTCTAGGCAACAGATACTTATTCTTAATAGTTACCTGGTTAAGCCGCCGGTAATCTATACACATCCTCATCGATCCATCCTTCTTTTTCACAAAGAGAGCAGGTGCGCCCCACGGCGAGTTGCTCTGACGGATAAAACCAAGACTAAGAAGCTCTTCTACCTGCGTAGCTAGCTCTCTCTGCTCTGCCGGCGCCATCCGATAAGGTGCCATGGAAATTGGAGATGTTCCTGGCTGTAGGTCTATAACAAACTCTATCTCTCGGCGTGGAGGTAGCCCAGCCAACTGGTCAGGAAAAACATCCATAAACTCACACACCACCCGAGGAGCATCAGACCCTACACCACCTACATCTTCCCAACCCATGCTTGCCACCACACTACCGGGATACGCCCTAAGGCCAGAGAAAGTGACTCTCATCCTTTCATAGGGTACCAACTTCTCAACAAACCTCTCACCGGTTGAGGAGACCCCATGAATCCTCTTCTGAGGGCAGTCTATCAAGACTCCAAAAACAGACATCCAATCCACACCAAGGATGATGTCAAAGTCCGTCATTTCTAGAACTAGAAAATCATAAGACAACTCCACTCCACTAATCTTCAAAATGCAAGATCTACACTCTTGGTTTGCCAAAGCCTTCTTACCCAAAGGTGAAACTACCATTAGCGGGTTAACTACTTCTACAGGTTTCAAACCCAATCTAACACAACAAGTTCTAGAGATAAAGGAATGCGAAGCACCGGTATCAAACAACACTCGAGCCAAAAGACTGAAAAGATGAAGGGTACCTTCCATTACTGCGTTCTCCATTGGTTCCTCCTTCTGAGTCCCTAAAGAGTAGACTCTCCCTTGAGGACGCCCTCGTCCTCTCCCCTGATCGCTCCGAGGTGGTCCGTTCCTCGGTGTCGCTGATCCTCTGGAAGCCTGCTGAGAACCTCTGCCGACAGATGGCTGCGCCACGGAGTAGGAAACTCCTGCGCCTTGTGAAGGTGCCGCTTTACCAGAAAAAGGACAATCCTTGAACAGGTGCCCGGTTTGCTTGCAGTGAAAACAAGCTCTCTCTCCTTTGGATTGACAGAATCTAGAAGTATGCCCTGGCTGATTGCAGGTGTAGCATACGATTGGCCGAGAGTCGGATCGACTGGACTGGCCCACACTAGGTTGGCTCTTCCTGAAGAAAGGCCTCTTCTGCTGATTGAACCTTGCCTTCTTGTGAGAAGAAGGTTTCTGAGAGCTGTCAGTGCTCCGGTTGATAGAGTCAACCGCTTCTACCTTCGAAGCGCGTTCGATGATCTCCTCCAGAGTGTTGAACACTAGGCCGGCCACTTGCCGCTGCAGGAAGGGTCTGAGTCCGTTCTCGAAATGCTGGATCTTCTCCTCCTCATTGGCTGCAATCCACGGCACAAACTGCATCAGGTCGATGTAGCGCATGGCATACTGTGCCACTGTATCTGAACCCTGCTGAATGTTGAGGAACTCTCTCTTCCTTGCCTCCTTCACCGTCTTTGGAAAGTAACGGGCCAGAAAGGCTGCAGAAAACTCCTCCCAAGTCATTGGCTCGTGATTACGAACCAAGCTCTTCGCCTCCCACCATTCGTAGGCGTTCCCTTCGAGCTGATAAGTTGCCAAGGTCACACGTAAATCATCGGCGATTGCTAGGGTATTGAGGATTCGGCTAATCTGGGTTAGCCAGTTCCTCGCAGCGCTGGGGTCTTCTGTTCCCGAGAAGCTAGTCGGGTTCAGACGTTTGAACTCTTTCAGAGCCGAGGTGGCTCTCTCCTCTGGCGTTTGGACTGGCGGACGTCGCATATTTTCAGCTATCTGCTGAAATGCTTCAACCGCCGCTCGTATCGCCTCATTGGGTAGGTCACGGGGTGGAAGACCAGTCCTCCTCCCACGAAAGTTGGCTCGGTTTGCGTTGGGTCCTGACATCTGTTATTTACACTTGTAAATATCATTAACCAAATTTTAAAATTTTTATCAAAGTCGAAGACACAAGTTGTAACAATTTCAATTAGAATTCATTCAACAATTTCAATACAAGTACAAAGGTTAGTAGGGTGTAAAAACCCTTCAAAATAACAAAACTTAACCCTTATAAGACAAAACTCCCTGATGCCCCCTAACAATGATTGATCTAATTCCCTGAAAAAGATCCTTCTTCACCACCAAAATAATAAAAGTTATCTGGGCAGGTCTCAGAATTGTGCCCGTACACCCCACAAGTTAAACAGGGTATGATCCCCGGTCCTCCTACATAAGGACAATTGGTTCTGGCATTTCCATGTCCGCGGAGTCCGCAAACAGGGCAAATGACACTGGGTGGATAGGGGCAATAGATGAAATGGTGCCCTGCCTGATTGCAGAGCTCACACATCTCATCTTGATATTCGTCCAATGGTGGAGTAGCCGGAACATACTCGGGTGATCCATTCTCCCCCACCGACTCCTCAGGAATTGGGACATCTCCCTCTTCCTCCTCAGGTTCAGCACCCACGTGGTATTCGGGGGATGCCACTACTACCTCCTCCCTAGGTGCAACCTCATCGAAATTTGGCGCACCGGAGTCATCTCCAGAATCTATGACGATAGGGTCGCTAGGTGTCCCCTGGAAGCACTCGGTATTATTGCTTGACATATCTGTATCACCAAACAAGGAAATGTCAATACAATAGCAATACTAGGGCAAAAACAAGTCTAACTAGGTAGTAACCCATCACAGTCCTAGAGTTGAGCCTACGCTCTGATACCAAGCTGTCACGCCCCGACCCGACCGGTGGGCCCGGAACGCGACTGATTTTTTTTTTTTTTTTTTTGAAAGGAAAGTAAACTAATCCACAAGCACTCTTACTGGGCCGGATCAACAGTTAGGCCCAGCGGTTACACATCAGCCCGCTAAGAGGACTCAAACATGTACCATAAGCATGCCCCATAGACATAGCAAACAACACAATAACATCCACTAATAATAAGATCAAACAAATATTAACATTGATAAATCAATCCATAACATCGTCTCAAATGGCAACATAGCCGATTACAATAGTCAAATACAAATTAAGTACCACATCCGGTACTTAATACAAAAATAACGGTTCCGAGAACCAACAGAAAGAGATCAGGGCATTCCGCTCCGGGGGAATCCCAAAACACTGCCTTGGCTCAAACGCCCTAAGTTTGAAAGAGAGGGTCCTCCTCCTCGGGTTCATCGCCTGAAAGGTGAGTGGTGTGAGCTAACAAGCCCAGTGAAGGATAATTAACAGTGCACATTAAGCAAATAGTAAAACATGTTAACAACGGTTAATATCACATGCTTGATAACAGTAAGCATAAACTCAAAATAATAACATCATCAACTATCAATCACTGCCTTTATCCACCGTAACGCCTGCCGACTACACTGAGACCAGTATTAAGTCCCGACACGGTCAAAATACATCCTTGCAAGTACATCTCCGGCTCTTAAACGTAACCGGTACTGACACCCTCAAGTCAGCAACTGACGACAGCATGGTCCGCCCATGGTCCAGTAGACATAAACCATCTCTCATATGGCCGATATTGGTTCAATAGCCCAGGTACGTGGAAGCAGTCTTACATACACATACGGTCAACACCGTAATATCAAATAATCACAGCACTCTTACCATAGTGCATTATGTACCGGCACATGAGTGGGTTCGTCAAAATCGAAACCACTCATTGCTCAAAATAACACTTGTTTACAAAATCTGCAGAGTTAAGTTCCCTCACCGTGATTGTGTGGTTTCGCGGTCTCTGTCAAACAACATACAAGTGCTCAATCAATATACATAACAAATACGTACATATACGTAGAATTTGGAAATCATATATTTTCCTACAAAATATCCGGGTTTAATGGAATGAGTCTCCTATTTGGTTTCTATCCTCTTTAAATCATCCACAAGATAATAATATAATAAACATAAGGGGCTCAGTCCAAACTCATATTGTCTTCTGGGCATTGACCAGATTGACTTATTGAGTAAGGTCTAGATCCTCGGGTCGCTTCTCGGTTGTCTTCTGGATAGGACCAGAGCTGACATTTTGAGTAGGCCTCGAGGTCACTCAGTGCCCGACTATAGTGTCGTCCTGAAAGTGAATCACTCAGTTCCCGACTAATGTCGGACTGAAAGCGTACACAATAGTATTTACACTATAAATAATAAGAGGAAAAAGGGTTAGTACAATTTTAATTAACAGGGGGTATAAATCGTAACAAATAGTTAAACATATTAAACAAATAATAATCAAGATTAAAACAGTAATCAAACAATATTTTATCATTTTTCAAAACAGTGTTCCTCGGAACATCACTTCGGAACTTGGGTCAGTGGCTTCGGATCATTCGAACCACATAAAACTGAGTCACTGGCCTCGGAACTCGGGGCCCGACTTCGGATCGTCCGAAGACTGGGTCTCGGACCGTCCGAAGTCCATCCGAAACAGAAAAACAGAAACAGAGGTCTCGGTGGGTCTGAAATTCTCGGAACGTCCGAAGATTGGGTTCGGACCTTCCGAAGGTGTTCGGACCTTCCGAGATGGCTCGGTCCTTCCGAAAAGGGTCTGGCTCACCTCGGGCGAACTGGGCTTCGGGTTGAAGCTCGGAACGTCCGAGGGTCACAGCTCGGACCGTCCGACGGTTCGGACCGTCCGAAGATCGGCTCTCGGACCTTCCGAGAGTCGTCTTCTCCAACTGTCTGCAACAGCAGACAGTCACGGCGGAAATGCACTGAAATGCGATTCCAGAAAGGGAGGGCTTCCTGGATTCGTTTTTCACATCCGTCTGGTCTGATGGACTCCTCTGGGAGTCCTCTTTCCATAGGGAGAGGTTTGGAGCTCAAAACCTCAAAGGGTCATCCGATTTTAAGGGTAAATCCTCACGGGTACATGAAACCCATGGTTTTCCTTAAAATTTAAAACAGGTTTTTCTCCATCAAAACAGGGTCAAAATCAGTTTTGTTTGATTCTAAATCGGTTGAAATTTAAAAAGGAATGCAATGGATACCTTGGTTTTGATTCCTGGGTTGAAATTCAGATTTTTGAAAATCTTTCCTTAAGCTTACTGTTACTGAAAAACAGCAGCTCAGGGTCGGTCGGTCGGAAATCAAACAGAGAGCAGAGAAGAGAAGAATTGCTGGGATTTGAAACGGAAGAAGGGGCCTTGAATTTATAGGCTCCTCTCGCCGGAAAATCGGCTGAAATCCGATGGGACGGGACGGCAGAAGGTGATGATCACCGCCGAACGGCCAGTGCACGCGGCATGGCGTGTGCAGGCTGTTATGGTTTTGCAGATCAGTCCCCAATTATTTCCCAATTTGCAGAAAGGGCCTGGTTCAAGAAATTTTGATTCTTAAAACTAAAAGTACTAATTTAAGACCTCAAAAACTTAATCCAACCTTACAGATGGGTTGGGTTTTTAAACCCTAGGTCACCATAGAAATTTCAGTTTTTATCTCTCAATAAAAACCTTTGATTTAAACAAAAATCACATTTTACCCAAAATTACTTAATTAAACAAATGTAAAAATAACTAATTTGTACATCTTATTTTGAGATGAAATGAAATATCTAGATCAATCTTAAAATGGTCTAACATCCAATACCATTTTCAAAATTTATCTCTTTCCCGAAAATATTTAAAATAATTAAAACTCTCTTTCGGGGTTCCGACGGTCGATAAATAAATATTATTTTCTGAAAACTAAATCATTTTGAAATAATAAATGCAAATCATTCCATAAGGAGAGTATTATTCACCAATAAAGATCATCAAATCACACAATTTAGAGAAATAATCACAACAAGCGGCAAAATACCAAAATACCCCTCCAGCTGAACGGGCTGGATCTCTGAGCTCACGAGCTCGGATTGGGCCTCGCTTGGGCTTTCCTCAAGGCCCTGATCGAAAACCTCGAGATCAACCGGTTAAACACGGAAACACTCCTAATCCGGGGCAGGGTATTACAAGATTGGTGGCTAAAGGTTACACACAAAAGGAAGGAATATACTTCTTATACACTAATTCACCTATTAGCAGAATTAATTCCATAAGAATTTTAATTGCTCTTAATTTTTTTTTTAATTGCTCTTGATGCAATTCATATTCCTTATCATATGGATGTAAAAACTGCCTTTTTAAATGGTAAATTGGAGGAAGAAATTTATATGGAACAACCTAAAGGATAAGAAGTCAAATGATAAGAAAACAAAGTGTGTAAATTTTTGAAGTCCTTGTATGGTCTCAAACAAGCTCCTAAGTAGTGGCAAATTTGGTGATGTAGTTCTTTCCATGGTCTTAGAACAAATGGCACAGATAAATGCATCTATTCCAAAGTGACTGAAAATGCAGTTGTTATGATTTACTTATATGTAGATGACTTGTTGATATTTAGAATCGATCTTAGGTGCAACTATAGAACCAAATGGAGGAGTAGATCTAGATACAATTAATACGTTGGGGGCGGTATAGGTTAAAAGTAGGCAAGCTAGCAAAGTGTTATCTGATAAAGGAGTACCTTGTATATTAAATGGGAGGTTCTATAAGACAATGCTTGGCTGGCTATGCTTATGGAGCTGAGTGTTGGGCAATTAAGGAAAAAACAAGTAGATAAAGGTGAATGGATTTAAAGCAAGTAAGGTCGGCTGGTTTCTTCCGAGGAGGATTCAGATTTGAGGAGTTAAAAACGGAAGGTGCACCATGGAGAGATAGGATTTGCTTCCGTTTTGGAGAGGTAAAGCAGGGAAAAGGATCGAATTTTAGGGATTTGGGGTAGGGAAGGAATCCCATTTGGGGAAAAGACTGTTGGATGCGGTGGTAGGGGTTGTGTTTCCATCAAGGGTTGAGGGAAATATAAGGAAACGAAAGGGTGTGAGTTCCAAATGGCCCACCCGGCTTAGAAATCTCGGGTTTTAGGGTTGGGTTTCCCTTTGATTAATCTGTCATTCATCAATTAAATTCTAGATACTTAATATTTGGAACTTATTTATTGATTTTTAATTCTTAATAGAATATTTCCAATTGAAAGTCTATGTTGACAACTTATTTTCCATTTACTTAATTTTAATTCAAAGGGGATAAATTTGTAAATTCTCATTGAAGAGAAAGTGTGTGTAATCAGGGTCTATTCAAGAGATGCTTCCGTACAGAGGAGAGGGACACAAGGTTGCTGCCGCTACCTGGAGATCGAAAACACAGAGAAGAAATTGGCTGCCAACGCATGGATTTAAAGCAAGTAAGGTCGGCTGGTTTCTTCCGAGGAGGATTCAGATTTGAGGAGTTAAAAACGGAAGGTGCACCATGGAGAGATAGGATTTGCTTCCGTTTTGGAGAGGTAAAGCAGGGAAAGGGATCGAATTTTAGGGATTTGGGGTAGGGAAGGAATCCCATTTGGGGAAAAGATTGTTGGATGCGGTGGTAGGGGTTGTGTTTCCATCAAGGGTTAAGGGAAATATAAGGAAACGAAAGGGTGTGGGTTCCAAATGGCCCACGCGGTTTAGAAATCTCGGGTTTTAGGGTTGGATTTCCCTTTGATTAATTTGTCATTCATCAATTAAATTCTAGATACTTAAAATTTGGAACTTATTTATTGATTTTTAATTCTTAATAAATATTTCCAATTGAAATTCTAACTTAGGGGAATTTAAAAGTCTATGTTGACAACTTATTTTCCACTTAGTTAATTTTAATTCGAAGGGGATAAATTTGTAAGTTCTCACTGAGGAGAAGGTGTGTGCAATCGGGGTCTATTATTAAATCCCTAAATTCAATTGTGTTTTTACCAAATAAATTTATCAAATTAAACTAACAAATCAATTTAAGCTATAAATTTTCTAAATTAATTTTACCCACCGCTACTGACTACTTTGGGTCGGGTCATTACACGCTCCGCCCCGCGACGGGCACGTGATCTAAAAACTTTCTTAAATCTCCAAGCATACGGCAAAATCTCTCTCACTCAGGGGAGACCTATCACTTCTAAGTACATCAAATACAACAGGGGAATCAATTCCAAAGTCCATTCATTACATGATCAGATACATTTCCACAAAGGATCAAACTAGGCCTCCGGGCTTTACATCAAGAGTTTATCATGGTAAACCTTAGCAGATTCCAACTCTTAGATAAAAACACATACAACCTCAATATACCACATAAAACATGCAGAAAGGAATGTTGTAACTCCCAACCTCAAAATCAGAAAGCTTGAAGTCTCCTGAAGCCAAAATGAAGCCCCAAACAGCAAACCCAGCCTATGCGCGGTAGTCATTGGTGGCGGCTGCAACCAAGAAGAGAGGGGAGAAAGAGAGGGCAATAGAGATCCTCAGTGAAAAATGCGAAAGAGAGAGGGAGGATTGAAGGAAAAACTCCCAAAACCCTAGGGCACCGAGAGAGGAAAAGGGAAAAAAGGGGTTTTGCAAAACCCTAACTCGTGGAGCCCTTTTATAGGAAAATCTGTCTGCGCTGCGTCAGACGATCTGAAATAAGTCATGGGACGCTCTGACAATTCTGTCGGATGATCTGATCGGATCCTCTGACCAATCCTATTAGACGATCCGGCCCTTGGACATCCTAATACGATCCACTATGTAATGGTGATTGCCTGCATAGAATGCAAAGCACTCCACTTCTGAGACACTAATTTGATACTTTTGTACTCGCTCTCTATTACTCACGCATTTTCTGGGTATGTCATGTTTGGTTGTCATGTAGTTTCAAATATTGATGCCATGCCACCTCATATTGACAATGGAGAACATGAATATCCATGTTTGTTCCAACTCACTCCCTACCTCCATGCAATCATGTAAAATCTATGCACACCGTGAGGCCCTTCATAATGTTACCCTATCCGGCCCTTGCAAAATTGGTCTTTGAAAACGAGTTTTTAATTGTAATGTCACCTAGCAGAAACACACCCAATTTGCAATCCTAGTGGTGTCTGGGTGTTCAACAACCTTAGTTCTAGGTGAGGCGCAAGGGTCTGGTTCCTTTCACCTTGTGCTTTTGACCATTGTGGAATTTAGTTACCCAGCTTTTTGGTCTTCCATGAAAACAAGCCCGGTCATTTTGCATTCCTAAAAATTAAGGCATAGAACTGGGCCAGCCTGGTCTGTCGACAACCCTAACATTTGAATTTCTGCTTATCTGTTTTGATTCTATATACCATCAGTTCTCTTGCAGGGTGAAGCTTCTAATGCTGCTGTGGTGTGTGTATTTCCTTCTAAAGTGAAAGAGTGGGCATTTGATGATTTGAACAAAACCATCTCATGGCTGGATAGTCAAGAAGAGAAGGTGAAATTTCATGAACTAGTTTCAAGTTATCTGATTGCATTTAATAATTTATGGAGGATTATCATTCCCCTATTTGTCTTCCTTGTGAAGTACCTGTTTGCCTTGTATTTTGTTCATCAAATTCTGCTGAGAAATGATCACATACAAGAGACTGATGATAATACCATTAGGCCCTGCATCTCCACCATTTATTTTGATAAAAATTAGAATTTTAAACTTGAATATGCTGCCATGAGCATCTAGTATGCTTCTAGAGTGACTCTTTGTTGTCCTCATCATCTTGCAATGTGATGTAGAGAAAGATGATACTCCATTGTTCTCCAGCAGCATCCTTTTGACCTTCCACACGGAGTTTACACTCATGTGAAGCATCCAAGTGGGTTCATCAGTGGGTCGTTCCTGGGCCTGATGCATTGAATCAATGTGCTGTTTTCAGTCCCAAACAGATAATTACAGATCAGGCACAACTGGGCCTTTAGTGGGCTGTAGGGCCCATCCATGGGGCGCATGTCCCTACTAGTTGTGTTACAGCAGTCTATATGTAAATTTTGTTAGTTACCCCTTTATTTTCTTTAGTTGTTTCAAAACATTTGTCTACTTTGGTCATTCTATGTTTTAAGTGTAGGTTTTAGTAATTTTTAGTTAATAAAAGGACTCCAAAGAGGAGGCAGGGCAGTCCATGTTTTGGAAAATTCAGTACTGGTGATAAAGCCTTGTTTTTGTTTGTGACTAGTGTCAATGAGGAGTAAATCCTAGAAGACCATTCAGCAACTGTTTGGGCAACCAAAGCCTAGAGAAACTTGGGGTTTTGAAGCAATGACAGGCTTGGGATTCCTAGGAAAAGCAGAATAGTGTCAAAACCTCAGGATTTTCACAAGTATTTGCATTCTAGACTTTGGGGATCCTTGGAATCTTCTGCAGCCACTGTTTGGGTGTGTTTTGGCCTTGGTATTTACATCAAGAGAGCTATTACATCACCTTTAAGTGCAGTTTTGTTTTAAGGTTGCTGTAAAAACTGTATTACATTGATATTAAGGGCTATTTGTTGGCTGTTTGGGGACTGTTTTTGCATAAAAAACAGTCTTTGAATAGTTTTAGGCCAACGTTGGACCTTCTGGCCTATATCAGATTGGTATTAGAGCCTAAGTTGCACCTGTTGAGACCCTTACGTGTGCTTCCCACAAATTTATGATGCCTCGTAAGCATGTTGAAGGCTGTAGAGCTAGAGTGGATGAGGACGATGGATACAGAGACCCCCAAGAAGAACTGTTGCAGGCCTTAGAACAACAAATGTAACTCATTTTGCAGCAGTTGGCCACATTGCTTGCTCGAAATGAGCAATCTTACTCAAGCGGTGATTTGGAGTCAGAAAATAGCAAGGACTACCCTTTCCCCTGTAGAGCTCTTCATAGAGAGCCACGAGGTAGGGAAAGGAGATATGTCTATGAAGACGATGGATAGACCCCCAAGAAGAATGGTTGCAGGCCTTAGAACAACAAATGTAACTCATTTTGCAGCAGTTGGCGACATTGCTTGCTCGAAATGAGCAATCTTACTCAAGCGGTGATTTGAAGTCAGAAAATAGCGAGGACCTACCCTTTCCCCTGTAGAGCTCTTCATAGAGAGCTACGAGGTAGGGAAAGGAGATATGTCTATGAAGACTGGGGTCGGGGACTTGAAATTAAAATTGAAATCCTGAAATACCATGGGAGTATGAGAGGGGATCATTTTATGGATTGGTTGGACACAAATGAAAGTGAAATTAGTTGCCATGAAATTGGAGGGAAATGCCTCAACCTGGGGGAACTAAATTAAAGCCACTGGGGAGAGGTGGGAAAAAGCGAAAATCATAACCTGGGAGAAAATGAAGAACTTAATGAAAGAATATTTCTTATCCGTGGATTGTATGTAATTTTTTTCTAGACTGCAAAATTTGAAATAGGGGCACAGATCTGTGGAAGATTATCTTGAAGAATTTCATCAGTTGATAGCCCTAATTTATGGTAGGGGCAGCAGTCAAGGAAGGTTTATGGCTGTTGGTGGGGAAAGGGAATATGGTCTCTTTCTGGAACGATACTTGGCTGGGAGAAAGGACGTTGAGGGAAGCCTATCTTAGACTACATAGGGGCAGCGAGTAACAAGGACGCTTTCGTCGAGGAGTATTGAGTACAGTCTAATGGTCAAACACATTGAGTGTGAGGTTTTAGGAGAGTTCTAAGAGGCTTTGAACAGGACCAATATGCTCTCCTTAAAAGTCTTCTGGAGGAATTTCAGGTTAGCTTAGATGAGGATGACAGATGGATTTGCACCTATGATTCCTCCGCGGATTTCTCGGTGAAATCTCTATTGATATCTGTCTATGCCAATCAAAGCCAGGTTTTCCCTTGTAACTGGGCCTCGAATTACAGATCCCTCCAAGGGTCCAGGTGTTTACTTGGGCTACAATCGAAGGCAAAATACCAGTCAAAGGAAACCTCAAGAATCGAGGCATCCGACCTTAAGGCTCATCTGAGGCTTGTGTCCTATGTGGGTTAGAAGTGGAAACCATAGATCATTTGATGTGCAGGTGTCAAATTTCTAGATCCATTTGGGACATGTTTTTGAATTTGATGAGTATGCAGTGGGTATTTAATAGGGGGAGGTGGTGAGTTTCATAACTGAGTGGTGGGGAGCTATAGTGGTAGGAAAAAAAGAGAGTAGCTTGGATGTTAATTCCTGCAGTGATATTTTGGCATGTGTGGAAGGAGAGGAACAATAGAATTATCGAAGGTCAGTCTCTTGGGGGTAAGAGACGTCTTTTAGAAATCAAAATGGGGTCTAGTGGGTTGGTTGTCGCTGTGCAAAGAATTCATCGGGTATTCTGCCGAGGACTTCTATCCCTCCTGGGAGGGGTGCCTTTGGGGTGGAAAAATCAGGAAGCATTGCATACTTAAATGGGATAAGCCTGATACAGGCTCTTACAAATTTAATGTTGATGGTGCGGCTAGGGGTAAACCATGTCCAACAGGTATAGGTAGGTGGGGTTATTCATGATGGTATAGGAAGAACGTTGCTAGCCTTTTCGGAATCAAAAGGGGTATTAGATTCTAATGAGGCAGCATTATTGGCTATTAGGAAGGCAATCCTTATTTGGTCATCGTGTGGGAACGACAACCTAGTAGTGGAAGGAGATTCGGTGAATACTTTAGCTTGGACTAGTGGTAGGAAGAAGCCCCCATGGAAAATGATAATGTGAGGGAGATTAGGTCCTTGACAAGGACAAGGGTCATCCACTTCAGACACGTGAGGAGGTCGGCCAATACCATTGCCAATGTTTTGGTTGAGGTTGGGGTCAATAGATCGGTGCCATCTATGGAACTCTCACCCCATTACATGAGGCAGGCATTGGTGCAGCAGTATGGAGGATCGTCTGCTTTGTATTCTTTGTTTTATTATGTTTTCTGTATCTATTTTTCCCTGTGCATTAATGTAGTTTGGTTTATTTCTTAATGATATGGTCTGAATATCTCTCCTATACAAACCATAGATTTTATTTGTAGTTTTTACCTAAATTAATGAATTTCACATCTGTCTCTGCTCAAAAAAAGAAAAAGAAAAAAGGAGGTCCATTAGGCTAGCAATGCTTTATGGAGTTGAATGTTGGGCAATAAAGGAAAAACGGGTGTGATGGCAAAAAAATGTGTATTCCTAAGATGAATGAGTAGAGTAATGTAAAAAATAGAATAAGTAATGAACACATTAGAGAAGCCTTATGGTAGCCCCAGTGGATGAGAAATTGAGATAAAGTTATTTAAGATAGTTTGTGCATGTACATGAGAGGCCAAAATAAACTTTTGTTAGAAATAATTGAAATGGTGTAAGTAGAAGGAATGAGAAGAGTGGGTCTTTCAAACTTGGTTGGAAGGAATAAAAATGGTCACGAGGAATTTTAGGGATTTAACAGAGGGTATGATTTTGATACGATAGAGTAGAAGAAAGAACTTAGAAAGCCAACCCCAGATAGGTGGGATTAGTGGGTAATATGATGATTATTTCTTTTATCTTTTAAGTTAAGCACCTTGTTCATGTGAATTTCTCTCTCTCTCTCACTCACTCTTTTTTAAATGCTGACAGCCAGATCCAAGGGACTTGAAGAGAATAGCTGCAGAAGGGATTTTGATCTGTTTGGAAGATGTTATAGCAGCTCTCAAGGAAAAAAAGGTATGCCAATCATTGTCATCATCTTTGAAGCCTCATCCATCTTAGGTGGGGTTAATAAGTTTTCCTTTTCCATCCTACATTATAAAAAGCCTTGGTTTCTATTGCTCCAGTATTCAGTACATCAATTCTTACTGTATCATTCCAAGCTTTTATGAATCGCTTTTTTTAAGTTTCAATTCTTAGATTTGCAACTTTCTTCTTTTGAAAATGAAATTTATTGAACTGTACATTGTGCTACCATTGACACCGTGTGTGGACAGAAGTGCATGATGTCTGCAAACACGAATTCTTTTGATAAATATTTGTTAGATTTGTTCTAGTACCTGTTCCATTTTGTATCTAAGGCAAAACTTTTCGACGTTCCATTCTAGAAAAGAGAGAATGGAAAAAAAAATAGAAAATTAAAAATGAAAATATAAAAATAATGGAAATCTAAAGTATTATGTAAGTTAATTGTTTTCATCATTTAACACTAATCAATAGAAAAGAATGATTAAAATAGTTATCAAATGGGCACATCATGCTTGCAACTTGAAACCATGAATAAAAAATTACCAATTCCATCCATTCATTGTTTTTTCTTTTTGAGTGGTAATAAAGGTGAATTATATTAATAGAGAAAGAATGTAAAAGAGATCTAAAAGGCTTAAACCCTTGAGAGAAAATACATGTGAGAAAAAACAAGAAAGAAAGCATAATAAATCAAAAACAAAAATACAACTAGAGCCCATCCTTCATAAATACATAGTGAAATTCTGGAACATGCCTTAACCCCTACGATCCCAGGATAGAACCTCGTTGTCCTCTCTGTTAAAAGTTACCATTCACAAGTAATAAACAAATAAATAAGTAGTCACAAGTAAAACGTAAAACAATTAAAGCACTAAGTCAAGAACAAAAGCCTAGAAACTAGTCTTCTCTTGCTCATTCCTACCTCCTCCTGCAACATTTCCCTCATCAACGTCAAGGTCAGGGTCATGATCATTATCCCGTATTGGAGCTAGTTCAACAACTTGTCACACATTAACATCTTCATATATTAACAAAGTGGATTCTTCAATAATCCACTTTTCCATTATATCAATGTAATCCAAGCTTATCAAAACGACAGATTCCGTCTTCCTAACTATATCCCTACAGATTTATTGTGCACAAGTATTCTTAATTCTTATTTTGAAATTCTTTGTTGAATAGATTATGTTTGTATAACTGTAATTAAATAAAAATAAAATGCACAACATAGACTTAGCCTACTTAAATAGTTAAAATACTTTTCTCTGTAATCTAAGGCACCAATATTCTAATATTACAGAGGGATCATTTCACTAAACTTTGCAACTTCGACCAAATAATTTGGTCTTACACTTTTCTTTGTCCATTTTGATGACACCAATTAGAGGTCAGAATTGTCTAATCAGGATGGTATTTGGCTGTGCACTATCCACGACGAGGTTCATATTCTGAATGCTTTCAGTTGAAATGTATACATGCCATCTGCTTGTTTTATTTTACTAAAAATTTTGCGTTCTGGAAGACACTAGCCTTTCTTTGGTGACTTTAGCCCTTTTAAACTGACCTGATATTATTTCTAGATTTTCTCCTCGAGTTACTTACAGTTACATCTTTAGGATATCCGGTATGTGACAGATCAGTGGAAATTTGTCCCGCATGTGGTGGAAGAGTTGGCAAAACTTGACGATACAAGTGGAACCAGGTCACTATCTAAGGAAGAGCTTTCTGAGCGTGCTGTTACATGTAAGCGCATCTACGAGGCGGAGTTTAACAATACCGAGACGAGTCTTGTAAAGGGTAAGAAGCTGAAAAGGGTAGAAGGAAATGAATATGATGATAGAAAAATGGAAGTTAGGCCCGACGATGCAGGGTTTGATAGTGATGAGACGATTGTAATGACAGAAGAAGAAATAGATCATGCTTGCTGAATTCTTGCATCGAAGCATTGAAACTGAAATGAAGAAATCCTTTTTCAGTGGAAATAGTATGAATTATGAATTTCTTATCAAAATGGACTATTCTCTTTATCATTTTTTAACTGTTTTTTTTAATAATCAAAGGTGTCTCATCTTACTTAGTCCTTCGGAGCACATACACGCCCACATATGCCGTTCATTCTTTTTTTATTTAGTTCTTTCAACTACCAAGGGGCTACACATGGTAGAACACATGATTGTTGGTTCTGCCTTGTGTTTGCGGGAGCACAAAAATTGGAAACTCCGTTGGAGTACTGTTCTCCATATCTTTCATTATTAGCATCGTCAACCATCACTGATACTGATCTTGAGTGGGAAAGACTAGAATGATACCAAAACCTTTTTTCATGGTAACAATAATTTTCAGTATATCAAAATGTACAAAACCCTTTTTATTTTTTTTAATGAAACTTATATTTATGGTAAAAATAGTACATAGATCTTAAGCCCAGCAAACCACACAGCAAAACAAAGTAGAAGCAATAACAAGAGGAATCATAATCACGGATTTTAAAAACTAGAACTGATTCTTCTTTTTTAGAGAAACTAGAGAAATGAAAATTTTAAGCATATTTTGGTTAAAAAAGTGGCTCTTTTCATAGAGTATCAAAATTTCAAAGCAAATTTTTTTATACAAATAAAGTATGTTGTAAAAAATTAAAAAATTGTCTAATAGCAAACACTTGATACAAAATTCATATTCTTTAGTGTCTCATGATAACTTTTATCTTTTATTACAATTTATAAGTTTTTTATAAGAACAAAATTAATTTCATAAAATGTTGACAAAATCAGAACAATCACAGAAACACCCTAAAATAGTTTAAAAAAAAAAAAGTTGAAATTAACATCCATACTCGTTCATTCACTTTGATATACATATTTCCCCTTCTTTTTCTGGATTTTCTAAACTAGCCAGGCTTCTCTTTTTTAAAAGTTATAAGAATTAAAGGTATATATGAATTTTAAAATTCCTAATATGAAAAGTGATTTTTTTTTTTTTATAACAACTCATTTAATATATCATGAAAAATGGATTGGTTCATATTGAGGTGATGCAAAATCCGAATTCAGTAGAATGACTCATTTAATAAATTCACGAGTATAATGACATTTGATAGATCCAAGTTCAAGTTTAGTACAATGAATCATTAAATAAGTTATTGGAATTGATCCAAATTCAGTTGATAAATGGATTGGGTTCATATTGAAGTTGATAAAAAATTCAAAATTTATTGGCCAACGTAATTGGTACAATATTTTACTTTACAATTTAAAAGTAGAGTTCGAGTTCAGTACTTGTATTCATTTTATAAAAGGAGTTGAATTAACCCACACTAAATTAACAAAGTGGGTGGGTTCAAAATAGTTGAGCCAGCCAACCTAATTAATTTTTTTCTCAACCTTCGGCACTTATCTATTTTTAACTAGTATTATATAGGTTACAAATTGTAACTTACAATTTCATAATTTGACACCAAACAGTATTTTTAAAAATTCTAGAGATGATAGAACTTTATGAATTTTGTCTTTCTATTCCATGAGTAACCAAACAAAAAAACATGTAAAAATAGAATTTCTCTAATTCTAAAATTCTAAAGAGAATTCCTGCCAAATGAGACCCAAGACATACATGTAGAGAGGCATTAACTTGGTCAATAACACCTTTATCGAGCCTCATGTGGTGGGAGGGGTGGAGGAGGATGTAAAGGGCTAAACATGGCATAGGACTACAAAGAAAATCAACTTGATTTAGATGACTTTATTAATAGATTTTCAAGCTGCAAACAACGAACACAAAAATCATTAAAAAAAAATAGGGTTTCAATCCAACTAAGGGTTTTAATGCAACAGTGTTTGTGAGTAGGTGTAAGAGATATGGAGAGAGGAGATAATAGGATTGGAAGGATTACCTCTCCTTAGGATTGGTTGGTTGGGATGAAGAGAAACTAGCTTAAAAAAAATCTGAACTGCACCAGAGTGAGGTAGCGGTGGCGACGGCGGTGGTAGTGGTGTGTGTGGAGTGGGGAGAAAGGCAACATATTTATGCTATGAATATGGTGCACTAGTTGTCGAAAGGTTTTCTTACGCTATCAAATGCAAAACAAGAATCATCCCCATCATCTGATTTCAGATTTCAATATCTATGTTAAAATAACCATTCTAAAGCAGATGTATGGTTGATTTGTTCATAGAAAACAAGTATTGAGATTATCATCTTTAAACACTCAGATGCTCTTGAACCTCTATGTTGGTCCACCATCAATCCTGTTGAAAACTTAGTTAAATATCAAATTTGATCCATGAATTTCTTTCTTCCCAGTCGTTCATCATTGGCATCCATTCCTCCATGACAAGCCCATGCACTGAATTGACTAATATATGCCCTTTAAAATGTCATACCTGTTCAGCTTGGTCAGGTTCACGGAGACCCAGCAAGTGCCTGCAACAATGGCACTTTTTAGTTGATGGCAATGTCATGCATCTATCTTCAGAACAAAATAGAAACCACCGATGACGACATTCCTTTTGTCTTATGAACATGATCTACATTCCTTTCTCCCATCTGGGTTACCATTGATCCTTAAGATCTCTGTCTCAGGCACTAATCAGCTGTTCTTTGAATAAAAAGAAAAGAGGTGTGCTAGATAAAGGTTGACCAAGTGCAAACTTTTGGCACACGCTCCACCTCTTGACTCTCTAACAGTCGTTTCTCATTGTCCACAGATGAGTATAGTTAGTAGTTGCCTCAAAAAATCAAGCCTTTCCCATTCACCATGGAAACCTACTTTCATGGGAGAGGGTCAGAAAATCTCTCACTGATTCTGCGATGCATGGTTCAAACACATGCTTTTTGATGGAAAAATAGTACGTTGCAAATGATGGAAAACAGTGCGACCAGATCAGTGTACGTGGATCTAGGTAATGTCTCTGACATCCAACTACTGCAGTGAAGCTTTCTTGTGTGGAAACATGTGAGCTTCCCCTAAATCATGTGTCAACTTTTTCCTTTATCCAACATAAGCTCTTCCTTGAACTTCCCATTCATCCCCCCAATTTCTCATGGATCTCAAATGATAACATCATGAGATTGATCTCCCTTGAGGATAATATTACTTAAGCCATTGGCCCCAATAATAGTCCACCGAGGTTCCTTCACTAACTGATGCGGTCATCACTAATTCTCATCGTTGACCAATCACACATTGGCTTCAATCATACTCAGCCCAGGTACCTTCACCAATCCTCTGTCATCGATCAATCTTCTCATTTCTGCTGCCTCATTCCATTTCCCTAAAGAGGCATATATATTAGCCATCAATATACAATGGTTGGTATTTTGAGGCTTCAAATTAGACAGGTGTTTGGACAAAGTATCCCTAAGTTGAATTCCACCGTGCGTTCTACATGCACTCAGAAACGGTGCCAAAGCATGAGTCTGCATTTCAATGGGCATCTGTTGAATAGCTTTTGAAGCCAGAGTAAGGTAACCTGCTCGGCCAAGAAGATCAACTAAGCACAAGTAATGTTCTATGCTAGGTTGTATGTTGAAATCCCTTTGCATGCTATAAAAATACTTCAATCCCTCTTCTACCAGGCCTGAATGGCTACAAGCAGACAAAACATCTGTAAATACAATGGCATCCGGCTCGATTGCCTCTTCTTTTAGCATCTTCCTGAAGAGAGAGAGTGCTTCTTCACCATTCCCATGCATAGCATACCCATTTATCATAGAGCTCCACACTGCTAAATCTTTGTTTGAAACCTTATCAAAAATTTCTTTTGCTTTTTCTATGCAACCACATTTGCAGTACATGTGAATCAATGATGTCTGAACTCGTAAATCAGACTCAAAACCATTAGCCTTAACATACCCTTCAAGCTTCTCTCCAACACTTAAAGATCCATAATCGGCACAAGCTGAAAGTACAGTGGCTATGGTTACTTCATTTGGTTTTACAGTTGTCATTAACAAACTTTCAAACAGAGACAAGGCTTCATCTGCATGCCCATCACGGACATATCCACCAATCATAGATGTCCACAAGAACACACTCTTCTCATGCATCAAATCAAAAGTTCTTCGAGCCATTATAAGATCACCACATTTCCCATACATGCTCACAAGGGAATTGATGACTATATCTTCTTGATCACAACCACTTTTTATTACAAAAGCATGAACAGAAGAACCAGTTAATAATGCCCCTTTTTCAGCACAACAAGAGATGAGATTTACAAATGTGATCGAATCCAAACTAACTTGTTCACACTGCATTGTGTGAAAAAGCTTGAAAGCTTCACTGAAATGATGGATCTTCACATAGCCTCCAATGATTGTGGTCCAAGAGACATTTGTTTTTACCACCAACAAATCAAACACAGAACGAGCAATGTTAACAAGATCAAACCTCAAATACATACTTATTATTGAATTCGAAAGAGGCACATCAGAATCAAGCCCAAGTTTAATGGTGTAACAGTGGATCGATAAACCTTGACGGAGAACCCAAGCCGAGCCACAACAACCTGACACAATACTCACAAGTGTGCTCGAACTTGGCATCAAACTGAGAAGCTGCATTTCCTTCAAAAGCATAAGGGACTCGTCGATCTTAAAAACTCTGCAGTACATGGAAATTATTGAATTCCAAGAAACCAAGCTTCTTTCAGACATTTCATCGAAGAGTTGGTGGGCAGCAGATAAATAGGAGCATTTTGAGTACATATCCAGTAAAGCGGTTTGAACATAGACATTTCGTTGAAAGCCCATCAAGATGACATGGGCATGGATCTTTTTACCGTCTGTCATTGAGTTTAGTTTGCCGCAGGCCTTTGCAACAGAGGGGAAAGTGAAGTTGTCGCCATGAACTCCAGCCTCCAGCATCGAAGAGTAGATATTAAGAGATTCCGAAAAGAACCCATTTCTTACAGAGGCTTGAATCATCGAATTCCATTCAGATAATGGCTTTTTGATGAGTAGATGACGATGGAATTGCATCAGTCGGTTGGCATCTCAAGATAGTCTGAAGAGCAGGCGGAGAGGTCGAAAACGTTAAACAACCGAGACGAGACGAGACGAGAGATGCAGAGACACGTCTATTCTCTCGATCTACGTCGGTGCGGCTAAGTGTTTATTTATTTATTTATTTTTAACACATGTTCTTTTGAAGTCAACTAAATTATTTAAATTATTTTTGTTGATGGTTGTGTTAAAAACAAATTTTAAAATCTCATATAAATCAAAATAATTCCTTTTTATATTAAGCATTCATTTTTATGAGTTTTATAAAAAATATAATTTTACAATTAAATAAATTTGATGTAAACAATTCAAATGAAATAGTTCATGAAATCCAAAAAAGGACAAATGTTAAAAACTAAAAAAATGCTCTAATTGCACTAGGCTGAAAATGACCAAAGGTGAATTCATGCTCGAGATAATACGTGCAAGTACACAAGTACATCATCATAATTTTATATCACACTTCACGTTTCTCTTCTTTTATTTAACTTATTATAAATCATACCAATAATCACCATATTACCAATCATGTTTTTTTATACTCTATCATTTACTTTTCATATGGTCTACCTTCTACACATTAACGTCTCCACTTCAAGAAATAAAGTCACTTATTACCTTTCACTTACATATCCAAATTACGAAAATAAATAAATTTTCTTTAATTTGTCATTTTTTTTTATTATTCAAAAATTATTTCTCACGCGATCACATTTATCTCTATCATTTAGAGATAATTCGATACTTTAACTTTGTCTTTGTGTCTATAACTAACATATAAAATCACTCTTTTAAACATTACATAACTCTTAATCTCTTATCATACAACACTTTATTAGTCTGTCTATATTTTATCTTATCATATATTTAAGTCTAATCTCAACTATTTTGTTTCTAATTATAATTAGACCACTCTCTCTTTCTTATATTCGACTAAAGTTATACTTTATTAATTTTATTTTAGATCTAATTTTCAAACTATTTATCTTTAAATTCTTCATCTTAAAAAAGACCATTTATCTTTTTGTCCAATCACAAATGACTGACCTTGTTAAAGTCGCCCTTATTGTGAAAGCACTGAGGACTCAGTCCCTTTAGAGTGAAGTGAGAATTGATTCATAACCATTCGATAGAGCCGTCGTCGTCGTCGTCATCATCATCATCATCAAGGTAATTTATCTCAACAATGTGAAACGTAAATCTGACAAATTTATTCTATAACCCAACTGGCTACCCAACTAGCAACATGCAAGAAGATCACTTACTAACAGTATTGCAGCCTTGAAATTTAAATTCCATCCAACACAGTTCTTAGGTTACTACTGAAGGGGAAAATCACATTAACCAAAATCTATGAGCAACTCGTTAAGGCCCAATAATCACTTTAACTTAGATTGTAAATGTATCTCTCTCTCTCGCTCTCTGGTTCTACATTTCTCAGTTCGGACCATACCATCGATGGCTTGGAAAACAGGTAGCTACAAATAATTTTTTAATAACAAAACAAATATTTTCTAATTTAATTAAGGATGACGATGTTGAGACTGAAAGCATCATCAGATAAATGTGATCAGTGCCCACATGAAAACCGAAGTTCTGTCTGGATGGCGTAAAAGTTTCAGGTGATCACTTTGGTTATGGAAATTTCGAGATGAAATATTCAGCCAAAATATCGTTCATCTACTGTAAGGGGCATTCTGAAATTGCAGATCTAGGAAAAACTGATACTACATTTGTAGAAAGCCTACCTTTCTCCTGAAGCACAAGCAATATTGCCGATGTCGATCACTGATCTCCTTAGAATGATAAGAACTTGTCAAACAGGAAGAAGTCTTTCTCCTGAATTAGATGTTGTCTCCCCATCTGAATAGGGTCAAGTAACATGCCAACCCATAGATTTTTAACCAAGAGCAAGCATAGATTTGAAAAGCTATTTACCAAAGTAGAGAGATCTGAATGAAAAACAAGTAGGTAATACTAACTTCAAAGTAGATCCTTCACCAAAAGTATAATGAAAACATACAAGAAAAGAAGAAACAAATTGTTAGCTAAAGTTTGCCTGTAAAAAAAATATTACATTATGCCATAACAACTAATTAACATAAGCATTAAATGAATGATTACGTTAATAAAAATGTGAAAACATATATATATTCTGACAAAAAAAAGGAATAAAACAACAACTGCAGTGTAAATTAGCCACCCAATATGCAATTTGAAACATGCACATTGATTTGATTCACAGAACCGTGTAAAATTGTAAATATCAAGTCATCACACACAACACATTAACCACCCAAGATGTGCCTGATGGCTGCACGCTGGTCAGCTGTCAATCTTGCTGGAAACTTCACGTCAAACTTGATCCGCAAATTACCCTTCTTCCCATGCTCCTTTGCAATTGGCATCCCTTCCTTAGCAATAACAAGCTCATATCCGGGGGAAATGATGTCGGTCACTGGGATTGATAAACTACGCCCGTCCAGTGTAGTAAGGTTCACAGTAGTCCCAGCAAGTGCATCAGACAATGATACCCTCTGGTTCACAACGAGGTCATTGCCTTCTCTCTTGTAAACTTCGTGGGGCTTCTCATCAATGACAAAGACAAGGTCTGCTGGGAGCTGGTTTGCTTGCTCATTACCCTTGTCCGGGAATGTGATCTTTGTTCCTTTCTTCCATCCAGGCTTGACATTGATTGTCAAGATCTCCGAATCAGGAACAGTGCGTCTGTTATTTTTTGTAATTAGAAAATTGTAGAAAATGAAAAAAAAACATACGTCATTAAAATATATAAAACAACTCATTAACTTTAAATTTAATCAAATGTCAAATAAAATGAAAACATAAATCCTTTTTCTCCATGAATAGATTAAACTTCATTCATAAAACATGATCGAATATAGGCCCTATATTTTAGGGGCATAAATATAATGAAGCAACGTCATACAACCAGTCACAACCCAAGCAACAAAATGGAAAGATACATGAGCATATAGCCCCCCCACTGCCTACGTGACGTAGGAACTAGTCAAGCTAGACTCATTTATCTCTATTCATAACTAAAGGACATTGAAATGTCCATCCATATTGACTATGGAATCACTGTATTAAAAAACAAACATTCCAACACATGCACAGCAAAAATATAGAAAGGCAACTAATGCAGCACACTATGACAGACATACCCATTAGCATCAATGACATTCCTGGAAATCTTCATCTTCCTTGTTGTTCCTCTGTAAAGATCCTCAAGACTGCATGGTAGCTTGGTCTCAATTGCAGGAGCTTTCCGCGGTGCAGCTCCCCCACTGGCACCAACACCTTCGGTGTAGGTCTTGTAGACATTCTCTGATCCATGGAAACCTCCAAAGTACCCACTATCTGCTGGCTGGAACCTGACAGACTTTGCACGGCCCATTGAGCTAAACTCAAAGGGGCTGCTCCCAAAGAATTCAGCAAAGATATCCTCTGCATTACGCGGATTGAAATGGAAATTACTTGGGCCACCATTTGAGGATGCACTTTCAGAACCAGGAGGTGGCATGCCCTTGAGTCCCTCTTCTCCATACTGATCATAGATTGCCCTTTTTGTCGGATCGCTCAAGACCTGAGAAGCAACTGATCTAAGAATCATTCAAACACATCACAGGGTGCATACCAGAATACATTTTCATGTCACTGTGTTCTTCCCTTAACCCTTTTTTAAGAGACAGCTTCCCTATACTAATTGAATAGTGAGAAATTAAAGGTTAGATATATTAAACTATGATCAGGTGAGCACTACTAACAAAGTAAAAATGCATTCATCACCTAAGCAACATTTAACCACTTTAAAACAACCACCCCACCCAGAGAAGGGGAAGGGGAGTGGATGGAGGCATGCAAATGGTGCTCCATTGGAGGTGTAGTGCACTAATAAGCTACACTCCAGTTCTCAGCTAAAAAATGGTGTTGTGTATGCACATGAAAGAACGTAGCCCAAAAAGATATGAGCTATAAAATAGAATAAACAAGTATAGACAAGGAATGAACAAGTGGTACTCCAGTTCACAGCTAAATGGGTGTGGGTGTGTGTGAGAACATACTCTGAATAGAGATGACCTAAAACGTAGATTGCACAAGTATACACATGGGATGTATATATATAAAGAATTAATAACATGTAAAAAATCTGAAGAAATTTTATCAGCCAAGCTTGGAATGAATGTTTGAATTAATCACCAGAAATCAAAAAATATAAAAAAAAAAACACCGATAAAATTTCATCCCTGGTGCCTAAAATTACCAGAATACACCTCCAAAATAAAGAACAACCATTCTAAACTCCAAGCAAAAAATTCTCTTTGTTTGCAGTGCAACCATAGTGATCAATTTGTATACAAGGTTCTGTAACTAAACAGTGAGAATTAATAAAAAAAAAAACACACTTCCAAAAGTGCTTATGGTTAATATTTCCAAAAATAAAAGAAAAAATCACTTCTGAAAGTGCTAGAAGAAAGAAAAAAAAAAAACGGAGAATACACGGGTCACTCGAATATAACAAAACAATCTACTTTTGCAAAATATTGAAATCAAAGACACAAGAATGATTAAACAAATCAATTGTAAGGGATTAAATGGATGACTAACATCATAAGCCTCCGAAATCTGCTTGAATTTGGCCTCTGCTTCCTTCTTATTGTTTGGATTCTTATCCGGATGCCATTTCATAGCCAATTTCCGGTACGCTTTCTTGAGGTTGTCATCGTTTGCGTTCCTGTTCACCTTCAGTATGTTGTAGTAATCCACTCCCATGCCTGACCAAACGCCTGAAATGAAACACTAAAAGAAAACCCTAATTCTCTGACGTCCAGGATTATACAGAACCTTCTAGTTTTGGTCCAGAAACATATAACTAAATCAGATCTCCAGAAAGACTTTCCAAAAGAAGATATCCGCGTTCCAAATTCGCCAATTCTCAGAGGATAAAGCCCCAAACTATAATCCCATCATCATCTGCTTGATTGAATCACGAAATGCCGAATTTATCCAAGAATAGATCACAGACCTAATCAAGTAACCCTAGAAAATGAAGAGAACGATAATCTCGAATTTTTCATGAGAAATCTAAGAGAAAACCTGCAAAACTCGAAGAATTCGAGCAGAATTAAGAGAAAACCACTCCGATCTCCACAATCGCTGGTCAAGAGGCGAAAATCTTCCGATCGTTCGCCATTTTCTCCAAAGGTATCTCAAGTTTCTGCAAATTCGTATGAAATCAACGAAGCTTTGACCTTGAAAATCCCTCGACCGAATGGGAGAATACAGTAATTTAACGATTTGAGCGACAAATATCTAAATTCTCAGCGAATTCGCACGAGATCAAGGAAAGAGGCTCTGATCTTCGGAATCCGACGCCGGATGAGGAGAAAAACCTCGCAAATATTGCGACTTTCTGTGAAATCTACCTCAAGATCTCAGTTCTGTCGATTGCAAGCACTGACAAAGAGAAAATCCCACGAGTTTTGAGATTTTCTGCGAAAGATTCCTCGAATTGGTGGAAATTACGGAAAAACTTTGGGCATGATTGAAATTTCTTTGGCGGAATTCGAGAGAAGGAAAGGAGCGGAGAAAAAGGAGGAAATTAGAGAGAGAGAGGGGGAGAGAAGACGGAAATAAGAAACGGACGCAGGGAATCGGGTACTTATCTAAATTAGGTTACGCTAGGGAGAATGCCAATTCTCCTTTCTTGTGACTAAGGAGAGAGCCAATCAACGATTTCAGAGACAAGCAGCTTTCATTCTTTCAGTTACCTTGGGAAATCTCAAAACCCAACGCCGTTTGGAATCTCTGAGTGCCACGCTGCCACGTTCGCTTAAAGTTGAAATTATAATTTTTTCTGTTTTTTTTTTGAAAGGGTATAATTTTTACTATTTTAAAAATTAAGATTAAAAAGTAATTATTAGCTAATAATTATTAATATCTTTTGATTAAAATTTGAACTTTATGAGTGTCCGACAATTCTATATTTAATATAATGATATTCATTAATTTATATATATAAAAGATAATTTTCATCATTTTCAACAATTTTCCTCTTCTGAAATGAAAATTTGAAATGTTGCCATGGAGATATAGTGTTTATCGAGTCTCTCGTATTGAAAATAGATTGATTAAATCATTAAAAACTAAAAATTAAATTATTCGGTATGTAGATAAGAAAGTTTACATATGTCTTAAGGATTAATCTGGTATTCTAAGAGACTTGATCACCTTAATCATTAAAAAAAAAAAATTGATATCAACAATTATAATTGATGGTCCAATTGAAATACATCGAAATCAATAATCATGGTGACATTGATTTTGATGAATCTAATTCTGATGATTAAATGGCATTTAATCTTAAATTTTGATTATATATTTTATTTAATAAACCTCGTTACTTCATATAATTTTCATCTTTATTATTTTGTTAAAGTAACCAAATTTATTCATTTTAAATTATTACTTTAATATATAAACTCTTGCACCATTTTGTGGTACACGATTTAGACTTGTTATGGGTGCCATTGCATCAAAATTTATCTTTGATTATATTAATAAAATAGATTTTAAAACAAGTCAAATTTTAATTCTTTTAAATTATTTTAATTCATAAAATTTTGTAAATTTATTATAGGTATTCTAAAAAGTTATATATGTGATTATGAGAATATAAAAGATCTCTTTATTGAATTATCAAAGTCATATTTTTAAAATTCTTTAAGATTTAACTATTTTATAATTATGAAACTTTTATACCACTTGTGGAATTCAATTTACCTTCACCTATTAAATTCATGAAAAAAATTTAAAAAAAGAAAAAAAAACTCTCACCTAACATAATTTAGTGATGAGTTCTAGTGACTCGACTTTGATTCTAACAATAGGTGGTACTCTCTTAGCCACTCATTATATAAACTATAGCATAAATTGTCTATGTACTTGTGGTTGATAGTATAAATCTCATTAAAATGAGATATTGGCCTGATGTCTATCTTTTCTCTTTTTTTATTTTTTATAAATATTGATGGTTTATTTATTTATTATTTTTTCTAACTAAAAAAATGAAAAACAGCCCAATTTTTTTTTAAAAAAATGAAAAACATACATATCAACTGATATTCAGTTGATATAGACTAATATCGGTCTGGCCTACAGCCGATATCTAATATTTGTTTAAAAAATTGATAAGTAAGGATTTTGGTTGATATCTCGACCATATTAGTTGATATCCTCAATATACGGCAGTCGAGATTTATGCATGTACGGATCTTCAAAATAAATACAGCCCACAAAATGAAAACGATCTCTTTAAAAAAGAATGGAGAATATAAATATATAATCAGATGTGTAAGTTAATCACTTGAGTTGTATCTGCTTATATTTCTATTTTTTTTTTTTTTTATATCAAAGCTAAACATGAGTATCAAATCTCCAAAAGAATCAGAAATTAAATTTCTCTCTATAATTTTTATTAATTATCTTGCTTCTCTGTTTCTGAATTAAATTTTTTAAAGTAGTTTTCTACATTTGTAGACTTTTTGGGCAATTCATTGCCGTCACTGTCTTTGGCATCATTTAATTTTAAAAACTTTCCTCTCATTGAACACGACATGAATATTGTCGGCACAATGATTCAGATCTTTAATTTAGAAATTCATTAACTTAGAAAGCAAAGTCCCTAATCTTCCAAAATCATGTAATTAGTGTTACTCTACCCACTTAAACATGAAGGTTAGAGCCCAATAAATACGATAGCAATGATTCTCTTGATAGGTCTTCAATTGAGTAGGAGGGTCACCATAGATTACTTTGATCCAAACATAGGTTATACCTTTTTTAAGATCACAAAGTTTAAATATTAAAAAATAATTAAATTTTGAAAAGCTTAAAAAAATATGATTGGTTTGAATCAAAGCATTTTTTTTTTTATGACTAAAGTGTTCAATCTTTTTAGAGCATCCGACTAATATTTAGAACATGTGCAAGCCTCTCTATCCATGTACACCTGCGTTTGGGTGAGGGGTAAATTTTACAAGGGTTACCTTTGATCAGGAGTTATCTTGGATATTATAAATACCACTTGTTTAGAAAGAGTGTTCCAAAGTAAGAGAGGAGGGGTAAAAAGTAATTTTTTTACTTCTACCACTTAGTTACCAAACTCCCATCCAAATGCAGCACAAGTAACACCATGAGAAGTGACTTTTTGAAGTAGAGTGAGAATCGAACTCAAAACTCCTACTTCCTTAGACGGATTCATGACCGTCACTTCAACCCTTTTTTATTAATCAAGGGAGGTTTTTATAGGCATGCACCTAAAAAAAAAGATATTTCTAATAAATTCATCATCACTCTGTTTGATAGACTCCATGCCAAATGAGTGATGATCATTTTATTTATATTTTATGATACCTCATGAGATTTAATTCTAAGATCACTCTTGTTTTTTAAAGTGAAACTTGGATTGCATGATAAGTGTAGCAAATTCTAGGCTTTGTCAATTATTATTTACATACAGACAAGAAGATTGGCGACTTTTTCAAATTTATTAAAAAAAAAAAATTCATATGAGTCTAATTCAATTGGTTAACCTCCCATCTCAAAGGGCTGGAGGTACCAAGTTCGAGCCCCTGTAGCCTAACTTAGTATATTCTAAAGGCAGTGGGTATCATTTGTGGAGGTTTTTCACTGGATTTCCCACGATTTCCCCCACGTAAATTAAAAAAAAAAATCATTAAGAAAACTTACACCCTTTATACATTTCTCATATTAAAAGAATCAGTGTGTACCTACTGACAAGTAAGTTTGACTCACAAAATCCTTATTATGTAAGTAAGATATATTATGTCACCAACGCATTACAATTTGTTTAAATTTTTATTTATTTTAATCTTTAGTTTGCTAAGAAGTTTTACATTGGGTAATGATAGAATCCCTTAATTTTTCATAATGAGAGACGTCGATATACCATTTTGCTCTAAGTTAAATGTAGAAGAAAACATAACATAATATGCTTTGTTTTATTTATAAATATTCTAAGAAAGGCTTGCCTGGACCCTTGAGACTAGTAGAGTGCTTATCATCACAATGCATTATATCTAAGTCGAAACCTCCTAGAAATTCTACCATAAATCTCAAATATTTAAACTTATCAGAATGTGTAACTAAGTCATTTTCTATTTTTATCGTGTTACCCTTGCTATCATCTAATCCACTAAAGATAAATTCAATATATTATGTTTTAGTTATACTAATTTTCAAATCGTTTGACTCTAATGTTCTCTTCAACTAATCAAGTCTCACATTGAGGTATTGTTTTATTTCACTAATTAATATTGTCACGCCCCGACCCGAAGGGTGGGTCCAGAACGCGACTGATTTTTTTTTTTTTTTGAAAGATAAACTAAACCAACTCACAAGCATTTTAACTGGGCCCGATCAACAGTTGGGCCCAAAGGTCACACATGATCCCAACATGTGGACTCAAACATATACTATAAGTCTATCCAATAATAGACATAGAAAATACAAACATCAATACATAATTCCAAACATTAAATTATTATTCAAAACATTATCATATAGAATCCAACCATTGATTCATCATTACAAAATCACATCAGAGTAGCTACAGAAACGCAGCAGTCCTAGTACATCACGTTAACACACACTAAGTACCACACTCGGTACTTTACAAAGAAAATGGTTCCAAGAACCAGAAGGCACAAAAACAAGGGTACTCCTCTTAGTGGGAATCCCAAAGCAACGCCGCAGCTTATCAATTCTAAGTTTCAAACGGAGGGTTCTCCTCTGCGGGTTCATCTCCTGAAAGGTGAGTGGGGTGAGCTAACTAGCCCAGTGAAGGAAATATAACAGTGCAGTTTTAAAGTAAACAACAGGTTAGTATAAATAATCAACAGTTGCAATATAACATCTCATGCTTGATAATAAAATCACAATATCGAGTAAAGTCTCGTCATCATTTCCATTATTTCATCATTCTTCTAGTACTGCTGTCATCCAACGTAGCCTCTAGATCCCATATTGAAAATCATAGTATTAAGTCCCGACACAGTCAAAATACATCCTTGCAAGTATATCTCCGGCTCTCACATAGCCCGTACTGACACCCTTCGGGTTAGCAACTGACGCCCACAGTCCACCCATGGTCCAATAGACATAAAACACATCTTCGCAAGTATATCTCTGGCTCTCCCATAGCTGGTACTGACACCCTTTGGGTCAGCAACTGACGCCCACAGTCCACCCATGGTCCAGTAGACATAAAACATCTCCCATATGGCCGATATTGATTCAATAGTCCAGGCACGTGGAAGCAGAATTTCACATTTCGTCTGATCATAACATTTACCAGCATCATAAGCACTCTTACCAGAGTGCGTCGAGTCTAGGCCAGCATCATAAGCACTCTTACCATAGTGCGTCAAGTCTAGGCCAGCATCATAAGCACTCTTACCATAGTGCGTCAAGTCTGGGCACATGAGTGGGTTCATCAAATCTGAATCCACTCATTGCTCAATAACCATAACAATTAAACCTGTTTACATCAAGCTGCAAAGTTAAGTTCCCTCACCGTGACTGGGTGGTTTCGCGGTCTTTGTTCAAACAACAAACATGTGCACAATCAATATACATAGCATTCATATATAGCATGTACACATACAAGCAGTATTTCGAAATCATACTGGTTTTCCCGAAACATCCAAGGTACATGGAATTGAGTCTCATACTCGGTTTCTATCATTTTTAAATTATAATCATTCACAAGATAATAATATAATAAAAAGGATGCTCAGTCCAAAACTCATATTGTCTTCTGGGCATTTACCAGATTGACTTATTGAGTTAGGTCTAGATCCTCGGGTCACTTCTCGGTTGTCTTCTGGATAGGACCAGATCTGACATTTTGAGCTAGGCCTCGAGGTCACTCAGTGCCCGACTATATAGCGTCGGCCTGGAAGTGAATCACTTAGTGCCAGACCAATACGGTCGGCCTGGAAGCGAATACAATAGTATCTACACTATAAATAATAAGAGAAGAGGGCTAGTACACATTTTTAGATTAACATTGGGTACTAATCATCACATCATATCAAATAACCATCAAACAAGAACATTTTACACTTTAAAAACTAGGTCCCTCGGAACATGCCTCAGAACCGGGTACAGTGGCTTCGGATCATCCGAACCACACCTAATCTAGTCACTGACTTTGGAACATGGGTCTGACTTCGGATCGTCCGAAGATCGGGTATCGAACTTTCCGAAGTCCATCCGAATCGGAAAAACAGAGAAAACTGGTCTCGGTGGGTCTGTGCCTCGGAATATCCGTAGTCTGGGTTCGGAACGTCTAAGTGGGTTCGGTCCTTCCGAGCTCTGCTCGGAACATCCGGCTGGGTTGAGATAGCCTCGGGCGCTTCCGGGCTTCAGGTGAAGCTCGGAACGTCCGAGGGGTTATCTTCGAAACATCCGAAGGGTGTTGCCCTCGGAACGTCCGAAGATCGGCTCTCGGACCTTCCGAGAGTCGTCTTCCTCCACTTTCTGTAACAGCAGACAGTGACGGGCTGACATGACACGAAATACGAATCCGGAAACAGAGGGTTTTCCGGACTCGGTTTTCACATCTAGCCGGTCCGATGGACTCCTCTGAGAGTCCTCTTTCCATAGGGAATAGTTTAAGGTCTTAAAACCCAGTAGGCCATGAGATCTTAATCCCAAAAAACCCACTGATATACTTAAAATCGGGTTTTTCTTAAAACTTAAAATGGATTTTCTCACTGAAAACAGGGCCAAAACCAGTTTTATTTTATTCTAAACTGGTTTAAATTGAAAGGGGAACTCAGTGGATACCTTCACTTGGGTTCCTGAGCTGAAAATCCGGACTTTGGGAAAACTTCCTCTCTTAAGCTACGGGTGACAAGAAGCAGAGAAGCAGAGGCTGAGAAAGGGGTCGGCTGGTTTGAGAACCAGAGAGCAGAAGAGAGAAAAGAAATGCTGGGAAGAAGAACTGAAGAACTGAGGCCAATTTATAGGAAATTGGCCGGACAGCCACTGCATGCAGTTGCAGGTGACGTCGGCTACAGTTACCGTTGGTTGGTTGCAAATTAGCCCTCCAACAGTTTTGGTTTTGCAGATTAGTCCCTGGTTTGATAAAAAGCTGATTTTTCACTAAACACAAGATTTAGAAAACTCGAAAACTTAATCCTTACAGATGGGTTGGGTTTTGAAAATCTTAATCACCATAAAAATCTTGGAATTTATCTCTTACTAAAAACTCTTGATTTAAAATAAAACCATCATTTAATACTATTTACTTAATTAAACAAATGTTAAATAAAACTATTTAGATACCTCATTTTGGGGTGCCAAAGAAT
Source organism: Chimonanthus salicifolius (assembly GCA_013350335.1). Classification (NCBI taxonomy): domain Eukaryota; kingdom Viridiplantae; phylum Streptophyta; class Magnoliopsida; order Laurales; family Calycanthaceae; genus Chimonanthus; species Chimonanthus salicifolius. Next base: position 11,554,603 of record CM023533.1, read on the forward strand.
AACTAGACCATTCTTAAAATGGTCTACCATAAAATACTTGTTTTGAAAATTATCTCATTTCCAAAACCATTTAAAATAATTATTACTCCCTTTCAAGGTTTTGACGAGCGGATTTAAATTTCATTTTCTGAAAATAAAATTATTTTTTAAAATCATAAATACAAATCTTTAACTAAGAAGAATATTATTAACCAATAATAATCACTTAACAACACAATTTACCAAAAATAATAACTACAAGCGGTAAATTACCAAAATGCCCCTCCAGCTGGACGAGCTGGATCACTGAGCTTTCGAGCTCTGATTGGGCCACACCTGGGCTTTCCTCAAAGCCCTAACCGTAATCTTCGAGATTAACCGGTTAAACACAAATATTAAGCTAAAACACACCTAATCTGGAGCAGGGTTTTACAAATATTATATCATCTAAGAAAAACAAACATCATGGCACTTTATTTTGGATTTCTAATGTTAAGTCGTCCATAATTAATGCAAACCTATATAGACTTGAAGCGATCCTTGATAGAGTCCTACTCCAATAGGAAACTATGTTGTCTCCTAACAAATGATTCAAACATTAGTGCTTACACCTTCATACAGATCTTGGATAACCTCAACATAGTCAAATGTATTAAAAAAGAAGCAGCATATTTTCTTTAAAGAATTATAATCAGTTTTCTCTTGTTCTTAATTTAATCACTTTTTCTTGTCAATCTATTTGTAAAAAAGATTTTATTTTTCTAATTCTATATTTTATTATGATTTTCTTTTCATTATCTTTCTATTTCCAAATTATTAGGAGTACTTCTGACTTTAAAATTTTATAATTATAGTTTAAATTTTGTAATTAATTATGTTCAATGAACTAATTGAATAAGATTAATAGCCATCGCTTAATTCAATATACTATCAAGTTGAATCAAACTTACTCCAACTCCAAGTTGAGCCTGAAGAGTAGGGGTGAACCCGACCCGCATGATCTGGCCCCAGAAATCATGAAGGTCGGGTCAGCGGGTTGGGTAGGGTTGAGAAGGCAAAAACACGTGTGGAATTCGGGTCGAGTTGGGTTGAAGAATATTCAAGTTAACCCGACCTGAACCGACCCAGCGCAGCTAAAATTAGGCTAAAATGGGTTCAAAATGTATGTTGGGTCAGAATTTGGATTCAAATGGGTTAGAATTTGGGTCGAGTCGGATCGAGAACTTCAGGTCAATAGTTCAGGTCAGATTTCATAAATATTGACTCGGGTCATATTGGATTTTGAGAAACCCAACTCAACTCGACCTGATTTCATCCCTACTGAAGAGTTTTAGACGGGTCAGGGTGACTGAAAGATTGGGCCCCAATTGTTACTAGTGCTTGGCAAAAATAATAAATAAATAAATATTAATTAATTAATGTAATTTTACAAAAGTGAAGATGAGCAATTCATACTTGCATGGTCTTTTTAAAATTTTAAAAGGCAACTTGTTGCATGCACGTTTTCTATGGGAATCAATGCATTCCTAAGTGGAAAAGCATTATTTTTGAATCATCACTCTTCAAAATTCAAACAATTAGAATTAGATTGAAAGAAACATGGGTCACGTACTCCACGAGGCATAAACAAAAGTGGAAAATGATGTGCCCCCAATTTTTTCCTCTTAGGAGAGAGAAAATAATTAAATAAAATTGATCACATCGTAAATTGAGTTAATTTTATATTTCAAATCTACTTTTAAAGAAAACACGTTAATCTCGATATCTCAATATCATTGTTAATGGTCCAATAGCAACTATTTACAAAATTTATTTATTATTCCCTCTCTCCCAAAATACTTTTCCCATTTCAGAATTTTTTATTTTTTAAAGATTTTTTATAATATATTATTTTTCAGATGTTGGTATTTTATTATTTAGACAAATCAAAGCTTATAAAATAAGGTCGTCTTTCTATCTACGTTGGTCATTAGAGTTAGTCTTCTGTACAAATGTACCCATATTACTTTTCACTCAAGTGTGCACAAAATATTATATATCTATATAAATAATAATTGCTATATATTTTCACACAGTCGTACATATATATACATGGTTATTTTATGAGTTTTTTTTAATTATAATAAAGTATCTCCACCAAACAAGCCTTGTGTATCAAGTTAATCTAAAAAGAGTCAAACTCTGGCGGATCTGTTCGGGAGTCAAGTCAATTTTTTTTTTGGAGGGCAATTTTGTAATTTCATATTAAACCCTAATTAAGTATATATATTTTTGTTTTGTAAAACAGGGCATCTGTAACGAGAGCTGCTTATTTTTTATTTTTTGTCTTTGAACATAATAGATCAATTTAAACCCCGTGGATGTTGAAAGAGAGCAACATAAAATCTTTGTTTTGTGATTTACTTCTCTGTGTTGATTTCTCTTTTTTATTTTTCGATATTGTTGTTTGTGCAAGGACTTAAACCACATTTTCTCCCAACAGTAAAAACTCACAACAAACTTTATAAACGTTGCTACCTTCTCAAAAAGAGCAAATATGCACATTCTTATTAAATTCAAAGTTCATTATTCTAATAAGGAGATTAAAAAGGTGCTACTAGTGATTAAAATGAAATATTGTAATCTAGTCATGCAAGATCCAAAGCAGCATGAGACATCTAGATATAGTGATATGAGAGCCAACTTGGGTAACAATTGCTCATTGCAAGAGCCATCATCTTTGATTTCAAAAAGATATTACTTTCAATGAAGTGTTTGGTTTCTTGCCAAATGACAAATCCTAAGCCTGCAAATTATTCTTCATAGTATAAAATAGAAATAATTCCTTCAATGGTCGCAAGCCATTCAGTTGTCTCTAAGATGGAAGCGGAAAATATGTGCAGGTCAAAATAAGATAAAATCAAATAGATTGAGTAAATAGTTATTGGAAACCTAACAACAATTTTTTTATGACCAAGATGTCCAGCCTCTTAGAGCACTCGACTAATCTTCTGCGCATGTGCAAGTCTCCCTACCCACACATCAGGTAAATCTACGAGAGGTCACTTTAGGGTGAAGTGAGAATCAAACTTAAGACTCTCGCTTTTTTAAGTGGGTTCCTATCCATCACTTTAACTTTTAGATTAAGCTAACAACAAATCTTGTTAGTTCTTTGCTGTGAAATTCCACGGATCTCTATTCAGCAAGGCACTGATGCCAGCCTATTATTATTATTATTATTATTTTAAGTTAAAATAGATGCCCTAAAATTGCCAAAAGCTACTGTCAAGGAAAGTTGAAAAAAGATGAGCCATCAACAGCTAAAATTTACAGCAGAAACAAGTTATAAGTTACACACACTATCAGTCTTCAAAGGAACAAGCGACGAATATCAGCCAGAGATTTGACTGTCATTGTTGATCAAATCCTAAGCTCACACCAGACGAACCACATGAACCACTTGCCTCACCAGTGACAGTCGTCTTCTCTTTTGCCGATGTTTCAGCCACATCTCTGAAATCCGACATATCCCCAAAGTCGAAAGCATCAGGAAGCTGTTAAAATAATCAGATTGGCACTGTAAATATGGAATTCGTAGAAATAAATGTTGACTGAAAATGAAGAGTAACATGACAAAATTCAGTAACCAAAAAAAAATTCGACTTTCAAAAACTGGACTGCAATGAGCAAGGAAAAAGCAAATATTAATAACTGGTAAAAGCAGTACATGATTCCAATAGGAACAATACAAATAAAGTGATGTAGCAAATTTCTTTCAACATCTAAAATTCTCAATAGTTCACAATTTGATTGAGATAATTTGCACTGCTGGCTTGCACTAATGATCAACATCTAAGTTGCTAGGTACAGGTGAGTGTCGACTCCAACACAGGTGTGAGATGTTGGACTCAATATACAAGGACAAGGCACCATATTTAAACAAATTTATATCTAAATTTATTTAAATGAAAATAAGGTGCAAAAATAACATTAATAGAAAATAATGACCTAATTTTGCTCTAAACAATTAAGTGACAAATATATCCAACACGAGTTCAAGTATCCAACACAGGTATGTCACGCATCTTGATGAGTCGTGCAATACATCAAAATGTAGTAATAACTGATGTTAGATTGTAAGAACAGTACAGGAGCTGAAAAGGCTATAAGAGAGATGGAATAATTCTTTAATGATGATAACGACAATGATGGTAACCACAAGAACTGATGGTGGCATGCAGACAAAAGCAAAAACCCTCACTTGTAAAGGAATTGTAGGATCTACAGCAGCCAATTCCTCTCTCTTTTTTTTTAACAGTAACATTGTAGTAATCACCTCGCATAGGGTAAACTCAATTGGCAGGCACAAGATGAAGAAAATGAATCGAAGAAGAAAATAGCAGTAGTAGTATAGTGCCGTTGAAATGATTACTCCTTGCCCTCTAGGTTGATGGCCCTCCATCTCCCTCCTCATTCTCACTCTAAATGTCACTCTCCCAAGTCCTAATCGGTGTACCCTAATCTTATAAAAAAAAATCCTAAACGTACAAAAATGCCCATATTTAATGGGACCCTTAAAGATTGGAGAGAAGGGGGCTTTTTGGAAAATTACAAATTTCAATAAACCAATTTTCTTGTTTCAACCAAAACAACTCTGTTTACCCATTTAGCACAAAATGAGCTGAAATAGACTGAAATGTCCAAAATGGCCCAAAACAACAAACAGAAAATTATGAGTATGCATTTCATTGCAAAAACAAGGCAAAAGGAAAAATTTCTCTAATTAGGATTGAAATAACACGAACTTAATAACTAAGCAGACTCGCCCACCACTAGAATTTTTAATTTTTTTCATCTTCCTCATGAAAATGTTCACCTCTTGGAAGATTGTAGTAAGTCCTACTCCCTCCTGAAGTCTCTCAAACCCGTCCTGAAGAGAACCTCCCACACCACAATCCCATCTTCAAACCTATAAAAGGTATCTATTGTAGCATATTTAAATGCTGCTGCTGACAGAACAACACACAAATATCTCCTTCAGGAACCATTCTCCCACCCACAGGTCCTTCCGAAAAGGAGCTCCATCAGCAAGGAATCTAAACCCATATATCCTGCCCCAGTCCACTTTATATATGGCATTCAGCACATTGGAAACACTTCCTTTAAGCCTTCACACTCATCTCCCATCCTCCCTGGTCCTCAATTCCATATCTTGCCACTAGAATTTTTCACCTATAGAGCATTAGCCTTCCTACCAGATCTCCACTGCCCTTAAAGTAAAGCCAAATTCTTCATGCAAAATGTACAATGATCTCCAATCTAATGATATCCAACTTGATTTAGAATGCCTCAAAATCAGATCATTACCCTTCAACCAGGGTTTTAAGGACAGACTCTACATCAACAGCCCAGACAAAAACTGAACAAAAGATGGCTATGATCTACATACATATGATAAGGTGCCACAGTGTCAATGATCATCATATGGGATAAAATATCAATGGTCCTTGACTGCAGTGATCTCAGTGCCTACTCTTAGGGTAGGGACCCAAGACCTGAGATTGTGCATATGATAAGGTCCAAAGCACCCCTCCATTCCTCCCCAGTTAATAAATAAATATACAAGCAATATTGGGCATTGGAATTACAGGTAAATAATGTATGAATTTAAATAAAAAAGTAATATTTCAAGAATTTCCAAGCAAAAGAATATTTTTTCAATGATACAAATTCCAAAGCCAACCCCAGACTAGATCGGCACACTTCAATAGCTGATGAAAATCAGAGTGAGAAGATTGTAAATACAACTATAAAGCTAACTGAAGAAATTCAGAAAAAGAAAACTATTAAATAAAAAACAACCCAAAAAAGTAATTAGGACCATGTTGATGGCATATTTGAGCACATGGACTTCTCCTTTGAAATCCTCAAAACTGAAGATTTCTATAATTACACAAGATTTCCATAATCTGGATATACAATAGATATCAACTTAGCCATTTAAGAATCAATTAGAATCAAAGAAATCATCAAGGATTTGTCCAACTAAAAAAAATGCACTTTATTTCTTTTGTCCCATTCATGAGAAAATTTATCTAAAAGAAGTAAATTCTTGATTCTAGTGATTGAAGAAATCCATACATTTAAAACTTGTGTTCCATATGTAATTAGATTGGGGTCAAATTGGTAAGAGTCCAATTAATGGAGGTAGGTAGGTGTGAGGAGGGAAGGGGCTTGAATGTGCCCATAGTGGGCTCCATTTGGCCAAGACCTCAAGCTGCTTATGTGTGGCCTTGGACTTGGAGATTCAACCTATGCCATATGATCAAATATGAGTTATAACTGCCATTAGATCAAAAAACAAGGCTTTGTTGATCCAATGAAGCTGATTTTTTATAGACATCTTATTTAAGAAAATATCATTCCAACCAACCCATCCACATGGGCCTTGGTGGGCCACACAGTTGTTCTCAAATTGTTATTTCAAGACGAGACCTAATTTGATCCTAACTATATATTAGGAGTTTCACCTATGTGACAATGCCATGCACGAGCACCATGTGGGACCAACTTGGATGGGCCTCAATACATGAGGATAGGTTCATTTTGAAAGGTCTTGCATTTAATGAGGTCCATAAAAAATCAGCTGGATTGGATTCCATAAGGCATGATTTTGCAAAGACACGGTGAAAATAGGGTCAATTTGAGATGGATTTTAGTCTAACAATGAGATCCACGAGGAATGGGCTCAAAGTGGGAAGGCATTTAGCTCACATGGTAGATGCGTATAGAGAGGGGCCAAGGTGATGGTGGAGGGAGGGGAGAGATTTACTCCATATTGCTGTTTTTTTTTTTTAAGTTCTACTAGATCAATAACAGACATTTCAACTCTTCAATATACAGAATGGAAAGTAAAAGTATCTAATCGACAGCAACTTTTGCACCCAGTAAGGTATGACAAATTGATCACCACATGGAAAACACAAATAGCAAACAACAGGCCCTGGACTTCACTGAAATCCTGCTACAAAATTGGTGGACCCATTTCAAAAGAACAAAATGGACTCATCCACAGCAAATATGGTCATCATTTCACACACATCTCAAACAGCTCCAAACTGCAAAAGATCAAATGGGATATGAAATGATCAACATTAATTAGTTCCTGGTGACAATATCACTCACAAATCTTAAAAAAAAAAAACAGCACTGACAAATCTTTACAACATTTTATATTCCTACAGACACAACAGTTTGCGAGTTGTGATTATCATGCTATCACCTATACATTTCACCTATTTCAAATCCATCATCATCATTCAAAACAAATAATGGAAAAATTCAGAACTCAATTTTTAAGTAATCTAGCTACAACAATGTCTTTGAGCTACAACTAAATTCATTCTCCAGAAAAAAAACATTGAGTCAATTTTATTTCAGCAAGTTTACATGCCTCATTCAGAAAAAAAAAAAAAAACAATGGAAGTGAATTTGTACCTCTAGTTGGCTCAGCATCTCAATTGAGGCCTCCAAGTCACTATCAGTTGCAAAGTACACATCGGCAAGAGACTGTTCCGATAAAGCAGGAAATGTTGCTGAAAGATATGCCAAATCCAATTCAAAGTCTTCAACAATATTCACCTTTTCAGATCCATCAATTGGATTTTCTTTTGTAGAATCTTCAGAACTTGCATTGACAATATTAACATGGTTCTCAGAATCAACAGAGGTTACATCATTGCCTCTATTCTCTGTTACTTGCTCAAACTTGACAGTCTCATCTTTCTTCTTGATATCAGTAACTATGTGTGTAGGAGTTGCATTTTCTTCCTCTCTTCCTCGAATGCAGAAAGGTGTGAATGATTCTGCATATGGATTCAAAGGCTTTCCTGGCCTCATCTCTTAATAGATGAGAGGTATCTATGAAAAAGCAGAAATATTCATCATGAGATGATGAAATTGTATAATCAACTATCCGTAGTGAAGTATAAGCTCTGTTTGAACATGAAAAAAGAATTTCATAAAGAAAAGAAATGGTTACTGTGGTTCCCTCACAGACAAATCAGTTTCATCTTGTTTTGCCTATTACAGTCACCAAAACATAATCTCTTGAAATTCTAGAATCAAATTGACAGAATCTCAAAACAGAAAGATATGATGAATTTGAATAAAAAAGTGAGTTTGATACCACACAAGAGTTGCATCAATCAAAACGAGTCCAGGAAACAGTCAGTAGGGGGAAACAAGAAGAAATGAGGGCGTGTCTTTAGAAGAACATCGAAAGAAAAAGTGCTGTCCCATTTTTGTATCTTTTGTTTATTTCTCTTGTATCAAACATGCTGTGGCTGCACTTATTGCATCACATTTCAAATAGAGTATTTCAATCCATGAACCAAAAGTGTCTCAAATTATTAAGAAAAAAGGTTGCCATCACAGTAGGTCAAGTGTAGTGAATAAATTCACCCATAAGAAGGCATCATCAGCTTAGGTCAGCTTTCCCTTCTCTCATTTTGGTTAAGGGGACTGATTTATAAAATTGTTGATTTTATAGTAATAAAAAGGTTCTATTGTGGACTGATATCCAGTTGATCTAATGCAGGAGATGACTGCTTTCTTTCTTTCTTTTGGAAAGGTCAGAGATGACTGCTTTCTCAATTTGACTTTCTTAATGTCACAATCTCTTTTTTAACTATGAGTGTTTATTTTTTTTTTCCTTAAGAAATGTACTGTTGTTTCCAAAAAAAAAAAAAAACAGAACAAGAAGAAGAACACAGGTACAGCCCAAGGCAAATCGACAATAAAAGATGGGAAACAAATTCTCACATGACAAAAAAAAACGCTATGCCACATAACTTCAAGCATCTTGATAGGTCTCCTTCATTAATTCTATGGAAAATATGGATGACTTAGAGCCCATGATATGATCCCATAATTAGTAAGGTCAGCTAGAAAATGAGGATCCCAGCTGGTGTTGCAAATTGGGCTGGCCCCAGCTAAGCATATACCAAAATCCCAGAAAATTGGGCTATGGCAGACCCCTAGCTCAGGCTAGGTTCTTTTTTGGGCCCAAAACAATGGTTTGAAATTGTGCCAGGCATAATGCATTGAGAAACCAAGCCCACCCCAAAAGCCTAAGCTCTCGACTTTGATCAAACAATATCATATATCATTTCAAATGTTATGTTTAACTATTGGATTTATTAATAGAAATCCATATTTTATATTATTTGATAATATAATCCACTAATCGTAACTTTGGCCCAAGAAATGCCTGAGCCCGACAGGCCCAAAAATACGACGTGTGTAAAAAGTCAGGCAAGATGGCAAGCTTAGGTCCTATAGTTACAAATTGGGGAGGCAAAAGCCAAGACAGGCACACTTGAGTAGCAGTCCTAACTCCTAGTCCCAGGATCATTATTGGGGTGTAATACAGTAGATAATAGCAAAGCAAGTCTCAAACCTCTAACTAATAATGCAAGATTGCATTGACATAGGAACCACATCCATTTCAATTCAGAATGCTTAGCTCAGTAGATGATGAAGAAGGCTATAGGTAGCCTATTGCCAAGGGCCTAGAGGATAAAAGTGCTTGAACAAAGTTGCAGAGAGGGGTATGGGGGTTCGAACCAAATTGACTAGTAAATGGTAGATGGTAAATAGTAGAATATTGAATTTTTGCAGTTCACTTCAAAAGCAGGCTAGGCCTTCCACTCATAAGGTTATAGTTATACGGGACCATGTTTCCATCATTATACAGGGTTGTGTAAGGAATGGCCCTTTTTTTATCCGTGTTGTAGATACAGGATAGTGGTATAAGAGACACTTTGCTAATCAGTGTTCTGGATTTTGGACTAGCAAGATCACGATCTAGGTTGCCAAAAAGGAATCTTTAGAGTGTATGCATCTTTATTCTTCTTAATGACAGATATGAAGTGGTAAATGAATAGGAAATTGAGTGAACCTAGACATTATTAAAGTTGATTCTTTGGTTGGGACAACATTCTTTCTGAGAAAATCATAACACCCCATATTGAAAGCAAGGAGCAGAGCTTTGCCGAACTATAACCAAAACGAGTTGGAAGAGTTCGCTTTGAGTATCTTGTAGACAAGCTGGGAACCCTGGATCTTCATTCTTCAGATTGAGGCAGAGTGTTAGAATAAATAAGTGTTTGGGATGAAGTGATAGATTTTATGCTTTATGCAGTGTGGTAGGATCAGACTGAAGCCTATTAGTCATTTGATTTTACACATTATTTGTTGTATGGGCAGAGTTTTCTTTTGGCCCAATTGTCTTGTATTTAGCATATGAGGCTACACTTTTTTCTTTTTTTAAATGGAATAGGATTCTTTCTTCATCCAAAGTTTTTTATTCTGTAGTTGAGTGGACACCTTCAAGAAAGTTCACATAAATTCCATCCTGTTCTGAGTGTGGACAGAAGATGATAAAATGGACAGTTAATTATAAAGAGAATCATCACTTTCAACTTTGTCAATGATTAGATTCATATGCAAAGTGCAAGATGGAACAATTATCATCTATTTCCTCTTCCCTTGTATTTTTATAAGTTTTCTCTTTTAATGAAAGTTAATCTTTACTGCTCAAAAAAAAAAGTTAATTATAAAGAGGATCATCACTTTCAACTTTGTCAATGATTAGACTCATATGCAAAGTGCAAGATGGAACAATTAACTATCTATTTACACACTGCAATCTTTACCATTTTAAATTCTAGGAATACTTTGAGATTCATGGAAAGAAAAAACAAGTTGTTAAGGATAAGGAGCTTTCTTAAAAGAGTGCATCTAATAAGTAATGTCATCCTATTTTCAGTTTTATGGTCTAGTTGGACAGAAAATAAATGCAAGATCTTCAAAACTCAATGAAATCTCTAAATTTACCTGCTAATTGAAAAGGCGAAATAGGAGAAAATGGAAGAAGCAAACAGATGCAAAGATGGGCGCCTTAACTGAATTAAAATTCAAAAATTCAAAGCTGATATAGGAGAACAAGAAAAGGGTCTTGATGGAATGAGAGGAATACGTTATGGTGATAAAGGAAATATTTGTGTCATTTGGGAGTTAATACAGTTGAATGAAGCTGAAGTTGCAAGGAAGCACTTCATGTTTTCTCAAGGTTGTTCTAAGGATCCTTAGCACAATTAAATGAGCAGCGAGTATGAACCTTGGAGATCACACAGCACACTCAAAGAAATAAAGTAGGTCTTCATCTTAACAAGTCAAGTTTTTATACATACTAGAGCAATGAGTCTAGTGACAGAGACATTAGCACATGGACTGTGAATTTTTTGTCCATCAGGAACACTTTGCCAATGTAGTTTTGTGGTTTATGACATTGTATTATGTAATTATTTGTGCATAGAGTGTGTAAATCGTACTATATAGCTACTAAAAAGAGAAGGGATGCTGGCACAATACACAGTACCATGACTCCAAGCTGCAACATCAATTAGCAACAGTGGCACCTTCATACCGTGCTACCGACTCTTACCAACATTGCATTGCGTATGTTACACACTCGGAATTTCAATATCATATATTAGATAGAAGGTGGCAAACAACAACGACAGCAGCACAATGAAAAAGGAAGAAACATCAAGAAATCGATATTCCACTCTACAAATGAATGCGAGAGAAATATCATACCAAAGCTAACTGAACCCAAGTGTGAAGTTAATGACAGCTGGAATAAAGCATTTAGAACTCACTAATCTAATCAGTAGACATAATTCACGGTCATCTGACTGCACTTTCACAAAGCAACTTGAGATACCACATAATCACCATCAGCTTAAATGTATACAAGATTTGCAATTGACAGTACAATAATCCTTCAAACTGAAAGAAATTGTAACGAAAAAGGATTCCTTTATTGTTGGACAGATAGGAAAAATAGCTTCTTGATGATGATAAATGGTCCTTTTGTTAAAAATCGGTGTTGACATAACTTAATCTCCATAAATAATTGTTATGAATCAGCCCATTAAAATGCCAATATGACTTAAAGGAGAGGCAGTTCATGCCTGCTTCCAATTCATGTCAACTTAAATTGTGGTTGACCATTCATTGACATGGCATATAGTCAGCTAAGCAGCACATAACCTATACTTGCATTTTCCATGGCATGCAGTAAATATACATAAGTATTGCTGATATAGGATTATCTGTGTATTTGGTGGAGATTTTCGTAACCGTAGTCACATGGGCTTCTGGGACCTCTGATTATCTATGGCACTTGGCAAGCATTATCACAGAAGTCAGAAAACTTATCATTAAATATCACATTCTATTACTCATATTCCTCATTCTACCAACAAAGATGCTGATTCTCTAACACGACAGGGAACTTCCTTATGTCCTCTGTGGTCTGATACTTCTTTTCTTTTTATGCTTGATCCCAGGTGCTCTGTTTTATCTTAAAATAGAGCCTTTTTGTTTTTGTATTTACGCTCATCTTAATATATCTTCTTTCACCTTCTAAAAATAAATAAGTATAATGTCAATGTCACCAGATCTGCATCCATATTCATACAACAAAGAACAATATTAATATGGGATAGAACTGTTGGAAACTCTGTACCCTACCTAATGTGATTTCTGATTCCCAAGCTGCTGAAAATACCCAGATAGGTGAGACAGACATATAACATCCATGCTGCTAAAACATTCAAATTTATTTTGATTTAGGTACATCCTACTCACCTTAAAACAGCACACAGTATGTCAATTGGATTTCTTATAATCTGCAAAATAAATACAAATCTCAATCTTTATGTGTTTAACTTCGGTTTCTTCATGATCCTATGCATCATTACAGATCAAGTTCCTTGAACCCACAAAACTAATAAAATTCAATCTTAATTTTAAAGATTCCCATATAAATTCAACCTTCAAGTGCATCATATCAATCCAACTTACATTCATATCACAGTTTCTATCAATGCTTCTTTTTTTTTTTTGTACATAAAGCCGATTGGAACCAAACATCTATCTACAAGTTCTCGATCAATAAGCCAAACTTAAGTGATTACTCAAACCCACAACCATCGAGTTGCAACAGAAAGCACCTTCCACTGTGATGAGGCTCTCATCAATTTCTCTCCCACTTCACTATTGAGAATCTTACAGTTGAAACCAGAATTCCATATGTGGTATGGCCTAGCTAGATTTATCTAAATCCCAAAATTCAGCCACTTGATTTGTAAGACCATGAAAGGAGTAAATGACAGTAGAAATTGAAAACTCTCAAATGACGAGCAGCCATCAATTTCAAGGCCTTATATCAGCTAGAAAAATTAGGTCGGGTTGAATTTTAGTATTTGGATTAATCCAGCAGTTCCTTCTCATTTGATATGGCATATGAGACCAACCACCATGCCAACTTTCCTTCCTTCGTTTCAACCAACACCACATCATAGAAGCAAATACATACTAAATCAAACCGAGTAAATCGAAAGAAGCCCACCCACAAAATTCTATGCAAATTTTTTAAGCAAAGGAAGCGTAAAATCAAGCACTGCATGTCATATCTCTCAGCAAAAATATCAAAAGAAGACAAACCAATTTCCAAAATCAAGACAACTCCAGAAAGGACTCACATCAAAAACTGACCTGGGCAATGTTCTAGAAAGTAGAGAAAAATCACTCAATTATTTAAAAAAAAAAAAAGGAGTCAAGGCTCACAACACACCTGACACCTCTTAGGCCTTGGACGAATCAGAGAGAGCACTAAACGAATTTGGGTATTTGTGTAGGGATTTTTTTGGGAATTGGTCAAGAAAGAAATGAGAGAGAATTGCAACAATGGATAACATAGAGAGATTGAATAAAAAGAAGAGAAAGAGAAAAGAAGTCTTGGGACACAAGTGAAATGAAAAGAAGAAAGAAAGGTTCGTATTTGATGTTGACGCCAGTTTGATACTGAAATGACTGATTTTGCCCTTCTATTTGGATTATAAACATTAACTTATATTGCCATTAAATTATTTAATTTACAAAATAAATTTTACAAAAGAAGGGGCAAATGCTTCCAAATCCCAAGAAAAATATTTCATTTCATGAAAGATTTGAATTATTTTTGACATTTTAGCTTCAGTGAATACATGTTGTATTAATTTTTTGAAGGGTTGATAGAATATGTATTGATTTCGGTAGGAAAATATCGATAATATTTATAAGATATATCGGGCGATATGAACTGAATTAAAAAAAAAAAAAAAATCAAATATCAATGCTGGATGCCACCACATACCGGACGTTATTTAAAATATCAGACGATATTATATATTTTTGTTTTTTATTTTTTTTTAATTGAGATAATATTAAAAAATAAAACCAACCGATATTTTTTAAAAAAAAAGAGAAGAGAGAATCGGCGATATTTGAACCTCTGATGGTGGGTCAATGGGTGAGTGGAGTTATTTAATTATTTATTTATGTATATATAAATCAAGTGAATAATAATGATCTGCAATCTTACTTTTCATTTTAAAATATTAAGAAAGTAAAATGTTTTCAAAATATTGCATTACATTTAAATATATGACATATTGTAATGAATATTTTATGTTATTTCTCATACCAAATGCGCTATCAACTTTGAATATGACATCTGAGAATATTTTAATGCCATTTGATATAATTGTTAAGATTTGTTTGCCACGACAGATTTAAAAAAATATATATAAATCTTGCTTAAGTGTCAAAATCCATTATTAGTATAAAGTTCTAAAGAGAAGTGACAGAATTTGAAATGAAAATCTTATTTAGGAAAAAATTCAATTTTTTGTATATCAAACAGATATAAAAAATGTAATTGACAATAATTTTTATATTTAAATATATAAAATTATATGTTATTCAATAAAATCGGTAAATCTCAATAATCATGTCATGAATATATTTAGAAGCTTGGTAAAATGACATATATTCAAATTAGTGCACCATGTAACTCAAAAGGGATTGGAGTAATGGTCAGGCACTTGTTTTATGAAATAAGAAATCTTAATTCAATTCCCACTCCACTGCGAAAGGCAACTCTTCCTAGAATTACTAATGCATGTGAGTAAGGAGTTGAAATCTCGGTCGATACTGTGTGTATCAGCCAAAGATAAAAAAAATTCGGCCAATACGGCTGATTTTTATTTTTTATTTAAAAAAAAAAACAAATATCAGCGTGGGCTTGGTCGATATCTCGGCCGATATTTGTCCGATACGGGCGAATATCGGCCTAATATTTATATCTTTTAAATTTTTTTTTTTAAAAAAGCCCTTTTTTATTTTTTTAAATGAATTTTTTTAAAAAAAAAAAGCCACCGAGAATTTTAAAAAAATGAGGCGAGAGAAAAATCTCGGCTAAGATGAAATATATGGGTTAACGATCTTACCAAACTTGGGAGGCTCATTTACCATTGAAATATTAATATTTTTCAATAATAGGTTTGGGTCTGAATATAATGTTAAATTGCAAACAAGTGAATTTGATGTTTGAATAAAAATAAATAATAAATGACTTAGATAATGATAATAATAAGTTGAGAAATGAAAATTTTCTACTTCCCACTTTTTAAAAGTTCAAATAATTTCAATTCTATAATAGAAATTAGAGGGTGCGCAAGTTATACGAAGGCCAACCACTTATGATGAGCTTAGATACAATGTACTACTTCTCCCATCCTTCTTAATAAGTCACTCTTGTAAGCTTGTGTGGTCCATTTGTATCGATGGTGTTGGGTCTATTAGTTTAACGCTGAATTTATATCTCATTTTAGTTAAATCAATGAAGCCATGTTTTTAGACATTAAAAAGTTTATCATTTTTTTAACACCTAAATTTTTATAGCTTAAAAAATAATGGCTCTGTGCATTCAATTGATATGATTTTTAACGAGCCACAAGTTCAAGGATAGACCTTTCCAATGAGCTAATCATCAAGAGTGAAACTTAAAGAGGCGTGCAGGAGATCATTATATGAGATACTTGTTCACCAATATTATTAGAATGATCCTATGTTATCATCGTAAATTCAAATAGATATGTGGGATTCTTCTTTTTTAAAAAAAAAAATCAATCATTCACTAATTTTTAAATGCAAAAACATATGCATCTTCCTCACAGAATTTGGAAAAAAAAAAGGAAAAAAAAACACATTCATTCACTGAAGCATCGTCTCAATAGATGTTAAAAATACAGTCCAACCAGTTAAAGTTTGCTTAAAAGGCCATCTAAGATGGGGGATAATGGCAATATGTCATTGACATTTTGGAGGTTTGGGACTGAAAATTTGAAATTAACCTACACAAAGTTCTAACTCAAACTATAAACCTTTTCGATCTATTTTTTTTTTTATCAAATGTCTGGGTCTCTTCGAACACTAAATCAATTTTCAGAACATATGCAAATCTTCCTATCCACACACACTAAATAACTCTACAAGGAGTGACCCTTTTGAAATAGAGTGGGAATCGAACTAATGACTCACTTTTTAAAACAAGTTCTCGACTATCACTCCAACCCCTTTGAATTTCAATTTATTCATTTTCATAAAAGAGTTCACCAAATATACACTAAAAGTAAAAGATGTGCAAGTTATCATTTACTACACGTAATTAACCAAAATTCAGTCTGCATGACAATCTTGTGGAACCCACCACCCCTCAGTCCACCTCCAAATTGACCTACGAAATTTGACTCCATTTTGAAATTTCACCTACATTAGATTAAAAGGCATTTTAAATTGATCAAAGTTTAGGACCGTTAAAGACATCTTAATTTATCCCATCAGTAACTTTTTTAAACATTATTCAAATAATTCATACGCACGACAAATGAAGATCATTCATCATTTGGTGGTACGGGCAAAACTGTTTAGATCAGTGGACCATATATAAAAGGCTGGCCTGAGATCTCCTAAAATTTCAAAGACCCTAGGCAAGGTGAGATTTCAGGGCCGGCCCTAGGTGGCGGCCTGGGCAGCCTATGCCCAGGGGCCGACCCTGCATATATATTCTATCACGATGAACATATTATATAAGTATTTTGAACAAATACATGTTTCGTAGTTATCAAAACAAATGTAGGTCAAATATCATTAAGGATCTTTCCTTGAAGTTCTAGAATCAATTAAATAATTAACTCTTAATATGTAGAAAAACTCTTAGATTAGTCTCAATAAATGTAAAAATGAGAGCAGATGTCTGACATGGTTTAAACATATAAATAGAAGATTAGAGGACAGGCCCATTAGAAAAATTGAAAAGACGCAAATAGAAGAAAAAGAGAAAGGGGAAAATCATTAAAAACTTAATTAAAAGGAGTAAAAAGAAAAATGATAGATTGTAGGATATCAGAAGATACAGTTTTTATAAAAATGTAAGATAAGAACTAAAAAGACAATCCTAAATAAATAAGATAAATGACTTTAATAATGATGAAACACAATATTCCTAAATATCAATAACAAATCATAAGCATGACGTAGTCCAATTCAAAACTGTTTCGTAAGTATTTCGGCATTTTCAAGTTCACTATTCCATTGCTTCGGAGATGTTCCCAATGTGTCTCTTAGTTCATCTCCTGAATCACTGACAAAAGATTATGAATCTACACAATTAACCAGATAAATTTTTGACCAATGATAGATGATGATGTTGATAATGAACTCAAATGTAAAAATATTACCCAAAAGATAATCTTCAGATTCATTCAAATAGCATGATAGACATCAGTAAATTAATGTTGTGAAAATCAAATTATTTTGTAAAATCATATATATCTTGAACCACAAATCATGCACCGGTAAAATCATAAGATTCGTACGTTTTTTCCCTCAAAAATATTGAATATATGAATAATGAAAAATTTATCAAAAAGACAATAGTATAAGAAATTCTCCAACTTTCTTTCGATATAAAGTGAATATTATATAATTACTTCATTAGAGCTCAAATTTTAATGCTCTGAATCTTGAAAGTATAAAATCATTATATAATTCAAGTATATAGTGAAAGGTCAATAATGAAAAAAAAAAGGAGTCTCAAAAAATTGAAAGATCTTAAATGTCCAACAACTCAAGCCCTAAAAACAATCAAAACAAAAGGTTTCATGCTTTGAAATTCTTAATAAGTCAATAATTCTATCATTTATAATAACCGTAAAATTTGTTAATAGATATAAATCGTTCCTCTTATCATATCGCATGAAACGAAAGATACGAATTGTATATCGTAAGATTTTAACAACAATGTGCAAAATCATTAACGGTTTCCCATTTATCAGTATTAGTTTTGCCACTACCTTCATATACACATCAGTTTTGGACCTAAAATCCTTTATGTACCATCCCATATGCACCATGGTCATATGAGACTTTAACCATGGCTAAGATTGAGCTAACAGGGCCAATGAGCACAAGCATATGGCATGCAAAGTTAACTACACTACTGTATTCTACCGAAATGGGGGTAACTGCAGGATTAACCGTAGAAGTGAACACAAAAATGATGCCAGAGAAGTGTGCACTTGTGCCATCAATAGCTAGCGAAAATAGGACAAGTTTTTGTGTAAGCAGTTTTTACTGGAACTCTTACCAGTATTTGGATAAACACCCTTCTGTACTTCCATTAACATGCAGGCAGTCAGCTGTGCATGCTTAGTCTACCTTTTTTTTCACAAAATACTCCTATACAGCCATCTACTATATGTGCTCTAAAAAAGATGCCCAATGTCCAGCTCGATGAACTTTCTACTTCACCACGACAAACTCTGCCTTGAGGTTTGAGATTCCAACAGGGAATTTCCCCTCCTCATCATATTCAGCAAACTCACCTTCAGACAAATCAATGTCAATGAACCTAGTCCCAGCAGTCTGAACAACAAGTGATGATAATCAGTACCAATTCAAACATGTTCACAGATGCATGCCTACATTTATTTCTAGGGAAAGTTGTGTGTGCAATCACAAAGAGACATGCATGTGCACACAGTATCATTCCAATTCAATCGACAGAAGCACATTCACTGATACATTCATTTCTTTCAAGTCATGTTAGCCGATGCACCCGAGGCACACATCTACATGCATAAATAACCAACGATCACAGGTAAATTTCTTTAGGGGCCTGTTTGGAACGAACCTTTTTCTGAAGGGAACGGGCCTGCGGTCATGAGGTTACTAAAAAATAAAATTAAAATCTAAATCATCTGAGCAGACATCGACTCCCAAACCCTGGATAGACTTGAAATATAATCTCGGACACTCATTTAACCAGAGACCAACAAAGATTAAGATAGACAACATCAGCAGCAGCAGCCATTTCCCATCTATCTAGGGTTAGTTTTTTAAATGTAGATTCAAACAATTATATTAGGTGTCAGTTTTTTTTTTTGAAATGGTAAGTAAACTGCAAGGCCCAAGCAGTGAACAAAAGGTTTCAGCTAAGTTTCTCACAAACAACTAGCCACAATAGCCCCCTTCAAAATAAAACTGCATCAAACAGGTCAATGGTATTTTGCATGAAAACAAGACTAGAATTAAACATGTAAAAAGAAAGAATCTTCACAAAAATAAATGAAAGAAACACTGCTGCTACAGAGCCAGTTGTCATACATGCCTATATAACAGTCATATAAATAGAGGAAACAGAAGCACTGCCAGTGGTATATTCTGTTGTCACAGGATAATTGAATAGCATTACTAACAAATGTTCTTGTCAAGAGTCAGTTGGAAAAGTATGAGTCATACTTTTGTCATATAAAATATTAAAAGAATCATCAACATCCAAAATAAAATATAAACATAAAATATGAAAGGATGTTACAAAAGATTTGAAAATAAAAAGCCTAAAAAGAGTTCATGAAAATGCATTCAGTAGCAAGATTGAAATGCTATTGCACTTGTTGAAAACAAAATAAGAGCATGGCAAATGATTTTCTCTAATTTCATGGCTGAAAAAAAATTGGAAGTTTTATAATTTACTAACTGGAAAAGGTTTCGTGTATCCATGGGATTAGTCTCCCGTCCATGTTGGGTGGGGATACCATGTTATTCAGGAGAATAATAATAGTAGTAGTAATAGTAGTAGTAGTAGTAGTAGTAATAATAATAATAATTATAATGTAGTGGTAGTAGTAGTAATTTAGTAACCTCAAACAATGTGCAGTATCATTGGAACTTGGAATGTTTTGCATGTGGGTAGCAACCCCTAACCCCTTCCCTTCCCCTCGCCTTGACCAAACCCACCTGTTTCTCTTTACTTTCTTTCCTATGATTGTTATTCTTAATTGTTGGGGTTTTTGCTTTTTCACATTTTGTAATTTTTAGAGTTTAACACATGCATAAAAATAATATTATTTTATAGGTTTTTACCAAGTCTTGATTTTTTGACTTGGTCGTACTCAATGAGCAATGGAATCGAGTCAAACTTATTTCAAACTTTGATCCTAAGTTCCTAATGCTTAATTTTTTTTGTTAGCTTCAATGCTAAACAGACGTATAATTTTTTATATTTTTATAATAGACCAGATGCTGAGGATAAACTGCATCGACATCAATCGAGGCCAAATTTAAATTGAGAGGGTACAGTCATGTGTTGCGGTTTGGATTTATCACAACAGTCACATGAAGTCGATACACTTGAGCAAGATTCCCTCCAGACATGAAGGGCGTGCACTCAAGTAGGATACCCACGTGTTTTGTAAATTTTCCTTGATTAAAGATATAAAATAAAAAATAAAGATATGAAACTCAGGATACTTTTGACAATAATGATACTTCCATTTGCATCACCTATATGATTCATCATAACAAAAGCGAGAACATTAAAATGAATATCATTGTCATAAACATTAATTATGTCTAAATGAAACATGGCTTCAGACAATATCGAATGAAAAATAAAACAAACAGAGTTGACTCCATATAGATAGGATGCATCTTCAATCATGAGGATGAGACAAAATATCTTAAGTGAGGCATGGCTGCTGTTAAAAATTATTAATTCTAAGTATAGCATGTATGGTGTGAGATGATCACAGTTTTGCTAAGAGTGTTCAATCTTGGGTTCATCTCCATCAAACGCATTAAGGGATCGTTAGTTGGATAGCATGTAATTTGGGATTATTGTCATATTGAGTATTCATCCAAACGGAAAGTTGATGTGACAAGAAGCAGGAAGGTAGAACCTTGGCCATTATGAGGCCCACAACTGAACCCACCAAATTCATAAGGGGCAGTACACCCATAACCTTTTCTACCGATATTATGAAAGAAGCTCTGTCATATTTGCTTACTCTGAAAAGGCTCATTCTTTTTTCATATCCTGGATTGAGCCCCAACTCTTTCTTTGAGTTGTTTGAAAAGGAAAGAAGAAACATTTCTACCCCCTACAACACATACCACATGGATTCCATGCAGGAATTTCAAAATGGACATCTTGCACTGTTGTCGGTCACATCCAACCATACCAAATGAAGAAGACCTCTAAATTAGCCAAAATATCAAAATTTAGCTACACTTGAAATTTTTTGCCATCTAGTTTTTAAAATTCAACCATCCATTTCATGGCTTTACAACAAATAGCTAGAAATTCTAGATGCAACTATCCTTTAGTAATGACCAATCTAGATGTCCCTTTGCATGTGATATGATTTGATGGGACTAACAATAATGCCATAGCTCTATTTTGAATATACTAAATGAAAATCCATGTTACAAATGCTGAAGAAGGACAGAAACAGCATGTTTCAAACAACTTAAAAGATTAGAACTTATTCAGAATATGAAAAAGAATAGGGCTTCTTTCTCAAATTAAACAAAAAATACCCCTTTTCTTAATGCTAACATGACCCAAACCCACAAATCTAGGTTGTACAGTAATCACTAAACAATTGTCCTGTGAACTCAGACCCATTCCAAAATTTCATCATCACCATAGCCAAAATCCTATCTATGTCATCATTATCATCATCATAGTCAAAATTCCATCTATCTAAGGTCAGTTTTTCAAGTTCTACTTTTCCATTTGACCATATCATATACCACTCATTCCAAAATCTGAACTATATACCTTTTTTATTATTTTATTTAGCATTAAAATCATTTGCGATGTTTTGAGTTATTTTCAGTAATTTGGGTAATTAGAGTTATAATCTTTAAGATTTGTCTCTAAGATGACTCTTCTTTTTTTTTAGTGTTCCTCAATGATTAATTTAATAATATGGTTTAAGTTGGACCTTTACTTTTTATTTGCAGATACATAACCCTGGTTTAAGTCAAAGAGAATGCTAGTTGATCACCGATAGGTGATGTGATAGAGTCACTCTCTCTTCTGGGATCACTTACGAAAAACGGAAAGAGAAGCAAATCACTTTCAAGTGAATGAATACTTTGAGATAGAACGAGAAAAATGAAATCTGATTAATGCCACTTATGAGAATTTGGAACGAATAGAAAATTACAAAAATGAAACCATTCATTTTGAACAACAAAGAGCAATTAATCAGGTCTAGCAACGAGTTTTCCAACAAGCCAACCAAGGAGCTCTAGGAACTCTGAATAGTCGTTCGAACAGCAAATTACATTTATGCACTACTAGCGCTAATATTGAGATGCTCGGGCCATGAAAGAAATAACTGATTAGCCTTTCTATTGTAGGCATTTTTTTTCTCTCTTTGCTTCCGAAAAAGAATTAAGAGACACTAATGGTTACCATTCGAGCCGACAAAATTAGTAATATTATCCGTGAACGTATTGAACAATACAATAGAGAAGCCAAGATTGTGAATATTGGCACAGTATTTCAAGTAGGCGACGACATTTTTTTTTAATGGTAACCAAGAAATATCATTAAAATAAGAAAGAGTACAGATACAAAAAAAAAAGGACATGGTCTAAGAGGGTTAGACCAAAAAAGAAAATAAAAGAAAGAATACAATCATATAAAAGCAAAAGAAGAAAAACTAAAACTACAAAATAGAGAGATCCTCCCAGCTCAAAGGAAGAAGATGCCAGAGAAAAGATCAGTGACTCCAAGCCTGGTAAAATAGTCTTCCACTCCATTTGTTGCTAGGCCCGTCTGGATAAAGGATACACCAAGCCCTGAAGCCAACTACTTAATCTCCCTAACCATAGTGATCAGTCTCCAAGGAGGCCACCTTTGTCCCTTGGCCCATTTGATCCCATTTGCTGAATCCCCCTCAATTATGAGTTTTCCTTGCCCATATGATTTCCAGATAGTCAAAGCTCTCCTAATGCTATTGACTTCCACCTCATTGGAGTCCCTAACTCCCACCGACTCACTGAAAACAATGGATGTAGTTTCCTCATGATTCCTAAGCACCACACCTATCCCTACTGGTCTCGGTTTCCCTCTTGATGCCCCGTTTACGTTGAACTTCATGACATTCTCTTCTGGATAGGTCCAAATTTCCATGGGTCTCACTTTCCTCCTACACCCATTCATACACCCTTCCCAAGATAATAGGAGATCTGTGGGTTTCAGACTGCTACACTCAGTGCTAGAAAGAAACGAAACACAAAGTCTCCATTTTGTTATTTTGAAAAGCTCATTAAGGTCTGCTGATTTTCCTTCAAAGATTCTGGAGTTTCTTTCTTTTCAAATGGCTCACATGGTGACTGCTGGGATCGTGTCCCATGCGAGTTAGCAACTAGCAGTTAGCCTAGAGAGGGACCACGATTCCAATGACTCAGCACAAGAGTTCTATCCAACACCCAGGTATGTCTAGTAGATTTGCAAAGTTAGTCCAAAGATGCCGCACCATAAGGCACCAAATGAAGAGGTGATCTACGTCTTCCTCCTCAGTCAAATAGATTGGACATTTGAGATCCTCTTCCAAGCTGATCAGTCCTCCCCTCTTGAGTTCCAATCTAGTTAAAACCCTCCCTTTTAAGACACACCACACGAATATCTGAACCGTGGGGGAGGGGGGCAGTTCCTTTCCAGGCCAAATTGGTTGTGGTTTCTTCAATGTGTTGCTGTTGCAGGACCAAATCTACCACTACTTTGACCAAGAAACTCCCAAAGGAATCACCAGTCCAGACAAGTTCGTCCTCCTCACTTGGTGAAATGGGGAATTCCCCCAGCTGACCTAAGAGATCTATTCTACTACCTTCTTTTGTCCAACTGCCAAGATACTTGGTTAGCCTCTGTTTTATAGCAGTCCTGTATTAGCACTCTTTTATTCCTTGAAATCTTAAATAGCCTTGGGAAGACTTCCTTTAGTGGTCTCTCTCCTAACCATAGATCTTTCCAGAATAAAGTTCTATCCCATTTTCCGACCAAAAGCCTAGTTCTACCCCTGAAAATATTTTCCACCACATCTCCCCCTTGTCCTAATCTCCACCAAGTTTTGAACACCATGGATCATTTCTTTCCACATTGTCACTTAAGTACCAACCATTATCCTCCTCCAAACCGTAAATGGCTTTCAAGATTTTAACCAACAAAAACCGTGAGGGTTGGCTTGACGGTTAAGAACCCCAATAAGTTGTGGAAGGTTATGCATTCAAGTCTCACTCTCAACATATAAAGGCACTCTCCTAAGTTTTACCCGGTGTGTGTGGATAGGGAGGTTTGCACATGTCCCAAGGACTTAGTCAGGTGCTTTAAGAGGCCAAGAAACCTTGGACTTCCAAAAAAAAAAAAAAAGATTCTAACCAACAAGGCATCGCGTTCTCTCTCAAATCTCCACACCCACTTACACAGAAGAGCTTCTTGGACTTTGGTTTGATTATCTCCGACCATCCCACCAAATAAACCTTCTTTTTTGTCTTGTTGTCTCCACACAGAAAATTTCTAAAAAACTGCTCAAATATTCCTAGCAACTCGTTTTGGCATTTTGAAGAGAAGATTCATCAAGACGGATTTGATGTGGGTAACCCTCCCGCCAAGAGAGAGATAATTTCTACCCCATCTAGCCAATCTTCTTTCCACTTATTCTATGACCGGGGTACAAAAAATTGTGTCTTGGATTCCCACCCGCAGGTAATCCCAAGTAGGTGAAGGGAAGATTTCCAATACCGCAACACATTCCTTCTGCAAGGTCCTTAAATTGATCCTCTGCCAAATCGATCCCAATTATGGAACATTTGCTAAGATTGATTCTAAGACCTGACACTAACTCAAAGCATCTAAGAATGGCCTTGTAGCCCAATAATTCCTGACGAACTGGGTCACAGAAAAACAATGTGTTGTCTGCAAACTGTAGGGCCTTTTGACGCCGTCTTGAAACCTCTTACTACTCCCAACTCTCTAGCTTTGTTCCACTAATTTGTTCAGACTTTCCCCCACTAGAGTGAAAATGAAGGGAGATAATGGATCTCCCTACCTTAAACCTCCATTGGCTTGTATTGGTGGTGTTGGAGAACCATTTATCAAAATGGAGTATGAGGTGTCTTCTATGCATGCTTTCATCCACAGGCACTATAAACGCCCAAAGCCCATTCTAACAAAGAGGCATCCCACGAAAGACCAGTCCACGAAATCATAAGCCTTCTCCATATCAATTTTGAACAAGAGTCCCGGTTTCTTCTCTTTGCGTCTCATGTGGACTAGTTCATGCGATTAAAACCCCATCTAAAATTTGTCTATCATCCACGAACGCCCCTTGAGATTCACCTATGATGTCAGGCAGAACTTTCTTCAACCTTTCAGCTAAAACATTTGCTAAGAGTTTATAAACACTCCCAAGAAGACTAATTGGCCGGAAATGAGAGAGTTCGGCAGGGCCCTCCCTCTTCAGAAGTACGGTGATAAAGGCATTCTTCAAACTCTTATTTATAATTCCATCACGATGAAATTCCTTGAAAATCCAGACCGACAATTTCCTAACATGATTTGAAAAAGTTTAAGTTAAAACCGTCAGGACCAAGAGCCTTATCCACTTCCAAGTCATCCAGTGCAGCTTTGATCTCTTCTGTAGAGAACTCAACTTCCAACCATGCAAAACTCTCTCTACTGATTCTCCTAAACTGAACGCCCTCCATTATTGGTCTAGTGGGACTACTATGGGACAATGAGGTGGAAAAAAGCTCGGAAAAAGGGGATCTAGGACCTCTAGACATCTGGTCAAGTAATAACCCATCTAAGGAGGACGACAAATGCAATTCTGGTGGGATGGGGGGTTTGGCATCTTAGCATTGCTCGTATTCATGATCTTGATGAAGTAATGGCAGGGGAATTGGTAGAATTTGAAGAGGAATAGGCATTGGCATTTGATAGTTTGTGTATCATTTTTTTTTTTTTGGGAAAAAAATTCTATCATAACTTACTAATTATTTGGAAAGAACTTGCAGAAAAAAAAAAAGATTTTAAGCCCTGTAGTCATTTGTACCATGTAGAATTTGGAGCTCTTTTAATTTTTATTTGATTCATTATGATGCCATATCAAACCACGGATGCAGTTTGAACATGTGGACCAGATCCTAAATTAAAATCATCACACAAAGAAACCATCCTCTTTAATATTGATTATGCATCAACTTAAGTTACTGGAATGATTCCTTGCATCATAAAGACGGATATTGGAGGACTCTAAAAGGAAAGCTTTTGATTTCTGCAATAAATTCTGAAAGAATCGATTATTGGAAGGTTGTCTCATAATCACTATTAGAATTGTCAATGAGAGAAAATCTCTGAGCATTGAAGTATGTTCGGAGACTGAAGTAGATGCACCATTGGCATGATTTTAACAGTTTGATTTACATTGATCTTTGTAATGTCAAAACTAAGTGGTTGTTCATTATTCGTTGTCAGTTAGCAGGACCCTTCAAAGTATAGCCTAACTGATCCAGTTGTAAAAACCTTCTCTGAATCTATTCAAAGAGGTTTTTTTCCTTTTTCTTAACAATCAGAAATGGAAGTCTGTGGACAAACTCAGAAAGCAATATATATTTTGGTATCTAGTTTCCATCTTTTTCTTCTTTTTTTTTTTTTTTTGGGGGGGGGGAGGGGTGGGGGGGTGGTTTGAGGAGGGTTTTCCATTTTTAAAAAAAAACTACATCAACAAATGAAACTAGTACAAGAAAACTGTACCGGGAGAAGGAAAAAGTTTAAAAGAAAAACAAGAAAACACAATAAACTGTTAGAGAGGAAGAACAAGAAATAACTACTAGAATGGACCAATGACCCATCAGATGTAGTAAAACAAGAAAAACACAATAAACTTGTTATAATAAAGCTGTGCAAGTTAGGTGGCGTCTCTTTCACTCATACACCTCGATCAGCAAACTGCGTAGCAGACTTCTTGACGAAAGCTGGTGTTCATTTACAAAGGCCTTGCTTGGAATTTTTTAATCTCCCCAACCTTGACTTTGGGGTTTGGGGGTTTCATTTGGATCCTGTATTGGGTGGTTTTTGGATGTATTTTTTATTTCTTATTTTCTCCTTGTTCTTTTTCTTGTTTCTCTTCTTTATCTTTGGCTCTAAGTATATATCTTCTATTAGGGCTGAAATGGGCCGGGTCGGGTCGGGTTTTTTAAAACCCAACCCAGCCCGAATTACTAATATATGGAACCCGACCCGGCCTGACCCGAACTTTTGACCCGGACGTCTTGACCCGACCCGACCTGCATTTTGAACCTACTTTAGCTTACTTTTTACCGGGTCGGGTCGGGTTGATTTAACTTAAAAATCTCTCAACCCAACCAGACCCGAATTCAATCCGGGTTTCTGATTTCTCAACCCGACCCGACCCGCTGACCCGACTTTCATAACCCGACCTGCATGATTTTCAAGTCGGGTCATGCGAGTTCGGGCCAAAACCCGACCCGAGTTTCACCCCTATCTCCTATACTCAGTTCCCTTCTCTGTACTTCCTTCTTTTTAATGTTATTAAATCGTCAATGTTTCAAAAAAAAAAGAAGGGGAAAAAAGAACAAGAAAAGAAAAATAAAAGTAACTAGTGGAGTGGACCAATGACATATCAGACATAACCCAGCTTTAAGTTGTGGGGCAGGCCACATTGATGATGAAGTTGAAGATGATGATCTCATTATCATTCTGCAATCCCAACCAGACTTGGCTTTCCTCTTTAAGCCCAAATTACATCAAAACCTCCAATTGGACCTTCCAATTATCTTCTCTTTTTGGTTACTTGTTGAACCATACAACATCTCAAATTTCTATAAAATGCCTTCAAATTCCTTTCTTCTACTATTGCCCATGGAGCATATATGTACCTGAATTATTTCAATCACTTCATGTATCCCCTCTTACCATTAAGATCCAATCTTCTTGTGGACAACATGAGATTAAACACAGCACATATATCTCCCTCGTCTAGTAAATGGACCAGATCATCATCATCATCATCATCATGAAAACTTAAAAACATATATCTTATGTTACTCTCAAGCACCCAACAAACATCAAAGAGACACAAAAACTTGAGCCAAATGCCATATGCACACTTCCCTGTATGAATCTTGCCAACAACAGCAGAACCAATGAAAAGCCTCCATCCATGAAGATGAAAACCATTCCAAATATCCATCTGATCTTTAATCAAAGTCCCACTTCAACAATCACCTAAGACTGCACCGACTCGTCTCCAATTCACCATGCACTTGTCCTACTTATAGTATCTTTATCAAGCCATCTGTTTTGTTTTATAGTTGCACCCAGATAATGGAACATATCAAATTACGGCACTAGCACAAACTAGTCTCTGATTTTAACTACATCTCCCAGCTCACACTGAGAACCACTACAATCCATGTGCTCCATCTCTGTTCTGCCAATTTTAAAACCATTTTATTCAAAACCAGTTCTCTAAAATTTTATCTTGTCTTTTTATTGCTTCATTGCCACGCTATTTAGCAGCAAATCATCAGTAAGCAACACACACCAATGACCTTTATTTAGGATAATTGCTTTCAAGTTTTTAAATGGTTTTATCCATGATTACTGTTAAAGAATACATCCCATACCAGTAATTTTAAGCAGTTAGAAGAACTCCAACTGAACTCTTAGCCTCCCTTTCTTTTTACATGCACATGATACAGGGTACCTATCATTATATCTAAATATCCCTATGAGGGGGTCCAAGAGACACCCAAGTTAAAAACCCAAGCTCTCAAACAGTGCACGCCAGAGGGTGGGACCCAACCCAACCCTAGTTGACACGACCCAGCTGTGATGAAAATTTTGGATGGATGGATAAATCATTAAGGAACAATCAAACTGTTGAAAATAGAACTCATCAAATCATCCTCTCTCTTAATTTAAGATCAAAATAAAACCATGGGACAAATATTTTTTCTCTGATGCTCAATCCAACAGTTGGATCTAAGCACATATGAGAAAGTGACAATTTCAACTAAATCTATCATAGAGTGGGCCCCACATGGGACCCTTGTGCTTGGGTGTACAAAACACCTAGGTATTTTGTAGATTTGATCTCTCCCTAACCTTTCGTTTAGCTCTACCTCCCCTAAAACAACCCTCCCAAGACAAACAAAAATCCTGTAAGGACAACCCCTCAAACTCTTTGTTTATCGATAACTACCCAAAAATCCTTAATCTAACGTACTCAAAGACCTCTGCAACCCTTGCCATCTTTCCTTCAAATATCTTGGAGTTCCTCTCCTTCCAGATGGACCATATCTCAGCTGCTAGAATCAAATCCCACAGCAGTCACTTCTACCCTTTAGAGGGACTAAAGCCAGATTCCTCCACAACGCTCACCGAAAAATTATTAAGAACCCACCTACAACCCATCAGATCACAGAATCCCGACAATACCTCTCTCAAAAAATGAACATCTACAGAAAAGGTGATCCACTCTCCTCAAAAGCCACACATATAACACATGACACATCTGCTTCTTTTGACAAAAGACCCTTATGCCTAAGACTACATCTTGTTAAGATTTTACCTCTCAACACACACCACAAGAACACCTTAACCCTCGGTGTAGCTTTACCCTTCCAAGCCATTAACCAAGGTGGTTTAGGGAAGTACCTGGACGACACTACTTCCCTAATACAACCCTAAGTGAAAAGTCTCCAAACAAGTCACCCATGCAAATCCTTTGGTCTTCCTCATCTATACAAATAGACAAGTCTCCTAATAAGGATCTCATTTCCTTGTAATCCCCTCGCTCCCAGGACCTAAGAACCCTTCTAAAAGCCACAGACCACATCACTTTTCCATCTACCACCTTGTAACAATCATGTACCATAGCCTTCTTGTTCCTAGTTACCAATATAGAATAGGATAAACCACTTTAAGAGCCATATTGCCTACCCATAGGTCTTCACAAAAGGTCATCTTATCCCCTTTGCCTACCGACATCTCAAGGCCATCACAAAAAAGCTCTTTCCACCCTTACCCTCCTTCAATCCTATAGGTAACTCTTGCAGCACCGAAATCCTCCTTCATTGCCTTCCCCCTAGAGTCCAACTCCTTTCTTCCCCTACCCATATCTCACAGCTAAAATCCTCCTCCACAAAGTATCCCTTTCCCTCTCAAATCTCCATTTACCTAGCAATGCATGATTCCTATCCTTCAACGGTATCACCCCTAGACCCCCACCATGCCTTGGTTTAGCCAACTCAGACCATTTCTCCCTATTTTGTAACTTGTGCGTGCAGACCATGCTTATGTACAATGAGTTGTTCATTAAAAAAATAAGACCCAACAGTTGATATAGACCAAGATATAACGAAAAGATCACCTTCCTACTCCCGTGCTTCAAAAAACAACTCATTTGTACACAGGCACAAAGACATGATTGCCCACAAAATTTTAAGACATCTTTAGCATATAATAGCTTAGAACTTCAAACATGTTAAATTAATTAACAGACACTATTTAAAAAATAAATCAAAAAGAAAACTTTATAAGCATTAACACTACATATCACACATTTAACTGTTCAAGTTTCAAATTATAAATCACAAAACAAATTCATAATCATCTGAGAGACCGGGGCTCCTTTTCACATGTCAAATTTTCAATCCTTATATATCTAGTTCAAGGAAACATTTTGTGTAATTGTCACTAAACATGCTTGAAAGCTTCATTTTCAACGTCTCCCAGTTATTATAGAAAAAAAAATCACAAGTATAAAAGAACATTGACAGAACAAAAGTTCCACCAATCAAATATTAGGAGAGTTCAGGTCATAGTCAAAGCCTATTTTTAATATATACAGCATCAAAATCCAAATTAACCAAGTTGATTCACCAAAGCAAAGCAGCAAACCAAGAAGTGGAAATGAAAAGAGAATGTCAATCAAGCATCATATGCTACCTTAATTATTTCAGCAGGGTTTTGAAGAATTTTTCTTTTTCATAACTTTATTTGGTGAAGTAACATTAGATGTTGATACATTGTTTTTAAAAGGGTCCAGAAATGGTCAGGATTATCGTCTAAGTAGATCTGATGAATGTTCATACCATCAATTGATGAATGTTCATACCATTCAGTCGGTGGTTTGGAAATAGACAACTATGGTCAATGACCCACAGTAAAAACCCAATGCTTAGGATCATCTAACAGGGTTATTTCTTTAAGTCTCACCTAATTATGTTTGTCTTTTCCCCCCTTTTTCTTTTCTTCTTTTCTGAACATTTAGGATCCGATCATATGAAAAATCCGAATGCCCAAGCTAATTGTAACCATGAACAAATATATTTCCTCCAAACTGAAATGGAATAAAAATTCTGAAACCAACATTAACTGCTGCCTCAAATCCAAACAAATTACTCAGGACCCAAAATTGTGCTCATTACAGTCATCTAATAGTATTATGAAACAAAAGGGACAAAACAGTATATTCTCACATTAATCCAAATTTCTGTAACGATAAATTAATGCAGGTTAAGATACTCACAGAAACAGCTTCCCATTCACTTCCAAAAGAAAATTCCATGGGCTCAAAGCCCCTGCAATCGAATACCATCACAGGGGTAAACTTTCCCATTTGACTAAATTCAAGGGTTAGTGGCTGCCCTCGCCCAGGAATCAATAGGACAGTTCCATCCCTCCCACAAAATTTGCACTGAAAATAATCAGACATTGCAACGTCATCCAACAGATGAAGAAATTATTTACAACAAAGAATCAAAGTATCACCAAACCACTGCATTTTACTAATTAAAAACAAACAGGATGTACCTTTTAAAATACATTTTGGATTCTTGAGCAGGTGATACACCAAATAATATGCAAATGTAATACAGAAATTTTGAACTCACAAATACAATTTAACTACCTAGACTTTTTAAATAACTGTTCTTTCTAATGGGACTTGATTAGATTATATGGAGGCCCATAATAATGGAGGGAACCCCTTCATGATGGGTATACTAAGATCCAACTTGTTAGCTGGAAAAATAATATTAATCCAAAATAAAACAAGTACTTGTGAAAATGATGCCTGGTACAGTTACGACTTAACAGCTTATACCATCTCACGAGATGAAAAGGCTAAGTACCCAAGAGACATAAAGCACAGCAAGTACATGATGATGGTGGTGTTGGTTATACACCAATGCATTAACATAAATATAAAAATAAATCCTACCAATACAATGAATCGATAATCAAAAGTAAATTCCCCACAAAAAGAAAAAGGACCACCACCACCAAGACAGTGATGAAGATGAAATAACTAGTTATGTTTTTTTTTTTAAAAAAAAATAGCTAGTTATGTTTAGAAATCCCAATCAGTGGACATTAGGAGAAATCCCCATTTCTCCCGAACATCAACTCCATTTTGTTGTCATCAACCACATCCAAACACAGTCTACCACCTCTCTTTGAAATGATCTAAAAAATGAACATAAAAATAATATTAGTTACATAAACAATTATAATTACATATTATCCACTTTGCATAACCACACCATTTCACAGGATTCCATCATCCCATGCTCTTAATAAATCCACATCAAACAACACTAAGTAAATGAGTAAACAAAAACAATGGCGACAGCAACTATGGCAAATATCATCCAAAAACAAGGGCAAAAAGAAAATGATAATTAAGAAACGGCAATGATTCGTCGAAATCTGAAACACGACAATGTACTTCTGCATCCATCCATAAAGCGCAAGGAACAATAGAAAGACAAAATGAAGAAGGGAAATTGAGAATAGATACCCTCTGCGCGAGATTGGTAGTTCCCTTCCCATTTGGAACAGGAACAGTCTCGGACAGAGAAAGACACGTCTCTTTCTGAGTCACCTCTCCACAGTTTCCGCATTTCAGCTGAAGAACAAGCAAAATGACAGAAACTAAGTAAAATTTTCCATATAAAATCAATACAGAAGATTCTATGAAAACCCAATGCCATGAAATGCAGACGGATTGAAGAAATAAAAAACAATCCATTGCAAGACCTTGAAAAAGAAACGGAAATCGGGATTGTCACAACCACCCTGGGGCTTGAAATCCGTCAGGTTTTCCAGTTCCGCTGTAATCTGCAACTGAAAATTCACCATTTTCTCTTTCTTCTCGAGATTGTTGAGTAAGAAATTGTTTCGACTCTGGACTGGAGCTCACCTGCTGGCAATTTGTACCTTGTAGGATTCTTCCTTGCCATTCAAGGGAAGGGAGCTATAATTCTGTGGTCCACGGGAGACCTGAAATCGTTCACCACATTTTCACTTGGCTAGATCAAACCGTGCGTACGTACAGGGGCACCTCATATTCAAATGATAAAATTTTGGAGGGTAAGTCAATTTTAGTAAAATTCATCTATGTATGCATAAAACATAAATAAAATAACATATATTATATTATCATCTTATATTAATTGAATCCTAATACTCTAATATATAATAAAAGACATGAGATTTTTTGTGTAACCAGATAAAGGAAAGAGTAGATTTTTCACTTTACCCTTCTCTGTTGTATGGATTTAAAAAAATATAAAAAATCGGCGCATTTACTAACGAACCGATCACTCCAAAACGGCGAGCAGTTATCGTCAATTATCAACGATGGGTTTTTCTCGCATTTGGCTCAGATTTTCAAAATTACTTTGAGTATGATTTTTTAAGCCCAAAACTATACCACTTTCACTTAAAATCAGTTCTAGGATTCATAAAATTTAAAGTAAATGAATTTTGATACCTTGTTTATAGAAATTGGTCGAGAAACGGCCTCGTTTGAAAATTCGAGCCAAACTTAAGAAAAACCCACAGCTGATGAACGAAGTAGAATGGCTAGCCGTTTTGGAGTGATCGCCCGGCCGGTAATTCATTTTTTAAGTTATCCGTACGACAGGATTGAAGAGTAAAGTGGAAAATCCACTAATTCCCATGTTTGGTTACTTAAAAGTGTCGTGTGAGTATCGCTACCCATAATAAAAAAAACTGTATCTCAATTCATATTTGTTATTTTAATTGATTATAATGCTGATGGTGTCTTGCCTTGTAGATTTTGAATGTTTCTTATATCTTAATTATTTATTTTTTTTGTAATTTTTATTCATTTTTTTTTAAAAAAAAATATTTGAAGTTCTTGAATTCATAATTTAAAAACAATATTGGGAACATGTGAATGATCTATTTAATGAAAAAATTACATATCCATGAAGTCATAACTTTCTTCATTTTCTATAATTTTTTTATTTTTAAATAAAAAATAATAAAAAGAGAAAAATATCTTTCATAAGTATCAATATATTGACCCGACCAATATTTTTGCCCCTCCTATGTATATATATTTCAGATTTTTGTGATTGTGGTGTCCTTTGGCCACCCATCTTAAAATAGGTGTTTTTTGTTAGGAAACGTGGGATAAAGTGAAACTTCTACTTTATCCCGCCCGTTCATATGAAAATCTTAAGTAGAGCATAGCGGTGTACCTATAATTATGAGCGGTGCACTGGTCATTTCGAAATTAACTATAACTTTGACATGCAGAACTCATCCACAACGGTGCATCTATAATTATGACCTGTGTACTTATAATTCTGAGCGGTGCAACTATAATTTCGAAGTTAACTATAACCTTGGCGTGCAGAACCATCTATAGCGGTGCACCTAAATTATGAGCGGTGTATCTATAATTTTGATTGGTGTACCTATAATTTTGGCATGTAAAACTCATCCATAGCAGTGCAGCTATAATTACGAGCGTCGTCCATATGAGCGGTATACCTATAATTATGAGCTGTGCAACTATAATTCCGTTTTTAAAAGGTTAGAAAGAGTGAAACGTAAAGTGAAATTTTCATATAAATTTTTTAAAAAGAGTGTTTCCTAACAAAAGAACACCCGTGTTGAAATACACAGCTGAAATGAAATTTGGGTAAAAGGCTGAATACAGAGGAAAGTGATCACATGTGATACCTCCTCTGATTGGGAACCCTCCTCTCACTCTCACCTTCCTTCTCCAAATTTCCAGTTTTCCACTCTCACATGCGTTTTTGGCAGGCTCATGCTTTGGATGCCCAACCCACGAATCTCATGTCATTATTATCAAGATTTGACTTTATTTTTATAGTTAACAAAATATTTTTATCTAATTAAGATAAAAAATTCACGAGGACAAATTATTCATAGAGCGACAACCTCAGTTTAGAACTCAATGTAAAACCCACTAAAATCTCATTAAATATATGAACACTTAAAAATTATAACTCCTCCTATTCTTCTTCTTTTCTACTTCTTTAGTTTTAAATTTTCCTTCATTTAACTAAAATTGAGTATTTCTGAGTTAATTTAAATTAATTAATTATTAATATGCCATCTCAAACTTAATTAATTCATAACGGTAATGTCCAAGTGACATTTGGACAAGTCTGATTGGGATTGGGTTGAATGCGAGGGAGAATTGGGACGAGGTTAAGTGGAAATTGGGATGAGTTCAAATTGGGTCGAGAAATTTTATTTTGTATTATTTATTTATTTATCATTTTAACTCATTAATTAATATGATCTAAGTTTGATCCTTTACTTATAAAATGAGAATATCTAGGTTAATTATATTATACAAAAAACGGATTGATTAATTATTTGAACAGGGAAAGTGAAGTTGATTAATTAATTTAAATTTCCATTGCCCTTTGGAATTTAAAACAGGCAGAGGATGTTCATTTGATGACTTGGGAAAGTCCAACTCAAAAGGTTGATGCATGAAATTTTCCCATCCGCGAGTCATCATGACCCACCACGTGGCATGCCCACCACCTCTGATGTGGGTCCTACAAAGAGTGTATAAAATGAGAAATGCAGAGGCCATGTGCTATGATAATGATAGTGAGAGTCAGAAGAAGAGAGAGTGAAGAAGGAAAAGCAGAAAGTACAGAAATAGGAATAATATTTATCGGTTGGGTTGCGTTTTCGTCTGATTTTTGTTGTTTTTTTTTTTGAATTTACGTGTGGAAAATTATGAGATACTCAGTATAAAATCTCATGAGTGAACTCCTACTCTTAAAGCACACCAAGGTTAGGTCATGAGGGTTGGAACCCATGACCTCCCTCTTTCTGAGACGGGAGGTAACGAGCTGAGTTACACCTATTTGGGTGATTTTTGTTGTTTTGTTACTTTGGTTGCATGCGTGAATGCTTTAGCTCTGCAAATTTGTTTGAACAAATGAATTATGTAGAGTGAGATTTTTAAATAAATCTATTTTTCGATCAATTTTTACAAATAAGATATCAAAATTTATTCACTTTAAATTTTATAAATTATAGGACTGATTTTAACTGAAAAGGATAGGATCACTCGTTCGGAGGATACAATGTTTTTAAGTGAAAATATAATTTTCATCAATTTTTAAAAAATAGATGTGTAAGGAAAGATTTTCCAAATGTCCTATACGAGCTCCCTTTCTTTATTTTACAACATTCATCTAACTAATGTCTTCTCCCATTAAATCTTTATCAATTTAAATTCACCATCAAGTAGTGGGGCCCTGTGCCTTGATGCACGTTTACAACCAAAAGGCATAGAGGCAGAGACTCAGAGAGTTGGATTTTGAGACTTGAAATTGAGAGAGGGACAGAATATGGAAAAAAAAAAATAGGTAATAAGAGGCTTTACAGGACCACTGCCTCTTAGAACTTAGAAGGGATTGGTCCAACGGTGAAAAAGCTCCTTTCATAATGGGAGATTTTGAATTCGATTCACGTTCAAATTTCTCTAAGTCACTCTTCTTATGTTACTCTTCATCATCTTACTAGTGTATCTAGATTAAGAAGTTTACATATACTTCGTAAAATTAGTCCCAACTTCGAATAGAGATATCATTAAAAAAAAGATATCTTAATTTTGATTTGACAGTTTTTTTTTTTCCTGCCAGAAACCAAAGGAAGGTACTTGGAAGAGATAGAGGTAATGCCAAAAGAACTTCTATGATTGTTGGAAGAAGCAGAAAGAATTGAGTTAGGAAACCAAGCAACTATTAGTGTCTCCAATGAAGTTTGAAATCCAAAGAATTTAGTGTGTAACCTGTGTCTCTCTCTCTCTTCCACATTCTATCTAAATTTTATTTTATGTATATTCAAATGGCAGAATGATAACCATCTCTCTCTCTCTCAATTGAAAATTAGATCATTGGGATTTGTTAAAATCAAAGTCCGAGGTTACTGGCTGATGATTGGGATAAAATTCAAATGTATTGGAATGACACTCACTTTAGGAGGTGGAAGCTCTGAGTTCGATTTTTATTCCACCTCAAATGGTCATTTCCCGTAAAATTACTCGATCTGTGTGGATAAAAGGACTTGTGCATGACCCAATGATTAATTGAGTACTTTAAGATATTTGAATATTTTGATCATTTAAAAAATTAAAAAGAGAGTTTTGATCCACCTTAGGTGGCCCGTTAGTCTATGGACGGGTCTTTTTATTTATATCAGGGATTTAAAAAATGGTGTCACCGATATATCGGCCGATATGTAAATATCGGCCGATATGCGATACGGGCGATATATCGGCCGATAATTTTATCTCTCATACCGATATCGGCATTTTCTCTCTCCTCCGATATCGGAACCGTGAAAAAACCGCAAAAAATCGTGATGAACCGTGACAAAACCGTAAAAAACCGCAAAAAACCGTGAACCCCCTGAGAACCGTAAACCCTGAACCTCGTAAAACCGCGTAAAACCGCGGAAAACTGCGAAAAACCGTGAATACCCCTGAGAACCGTAAACCGTGGAAAACAGCGAAAAACCGTATCGGTGTTTTAATTTTTAATTTTTTTTAAATACCGATATTTATGAATATCGGCCGATATTGTGACCGATATTTCGGACCGAATATCGGCCATATCGGCCGATATTCGGTATGTACGGCCGATACTTATCGTATCGGCCGATATTACTCGGTTTAAAAAAACCGATATATATCGGCCGATACGATATATATCGGCCAATATTTAAACCTTAGATTTACATATAGATAAAAAGAAAAACTCTATAGATAATTATTACAAGGCTATATAATTAAATGAAAAAGTAAGAGACAATACTAATAGGATTTAAATGAAATTATAGTTCTATTTTATTATTTTAGTCTTTTGATCTTTATCATTGAAAAATTGAGTGCCATAAGCTATTAATTTTTATTTACCATATGGTGAGGTGGGATTATTGGAAATAGCCATGAAATTATACTCAAATTCCACTATACGGTCCAACGTCATCTTTTCAATATAATATCTAAAAATATTTAAGAAATTTTCTAGGTATTAACATCAGGCTATCCAAAAAAAAATATTGAAAAAGAATATTCTGAGATACTTACTTTAAATAAAAAGCGAGTTCAATGTCTAATAATTCATAATTTTCTTCAAAAGATTCATAACTTGAGTTTTCGAATTCGTATTTGGCCAAACTTAGACTCGTTGAAAAGTCCACAGTCGAGATCTATGCAACTGAAACTACTCTTATTCCAAAATGACAATTCCAAAAATTCTTTGAAAAACATAATCTCAAGTTGAGTCATTACAACATTGTTATAAAATTGTATGTTGATGTGCCACGTATTGAATGATGGCAAATGACCATATTTTGGATTCATCATGTTGGTAGGTAAAAATTATTTGATTTCATTATTTAAAATTATATACACAAAAAATAAATAATTTAATTTTCTTTACTAAATCGCACCAAACATACATCCATAGAAATAGTGTGCGCACTTATATATCTTAAGAGATGAGGCCTCTAAGACAATGAAGTTGAATTAAAACCATAGAACTTAAAAATATTGAAAATTTACATGATTATTTTCATTCAAGCTGGACTAAATTAAGTCGAATTAAAATTTTAAAAATATACATAAACTTATTTATTTTCAATTGAGTTGAGTCAGACGTGAAAGTGAGGTAGAAACGGCTGCCTTAGCCAACGGCTAATTCCCACTGAGTCTATCGGCTTCTTTTTCGTTATATTCATGATTTCGAGTGGATAAAGTGCAGAAGAAGAGAAGAATGGCAACGGCCCTTCTCTCTCCATCTTCATTCTCCTCCACTTCCAAGTCTCTCTTCCCTCGAAACCTTCCAACGTTGAGGTCTAATTTATCTCCAATCCATTTCAAAATTGCTACTACTTAACCTCTCTTTATCTATTATCTATCTGGATTCATCACTTCTGTTTTTTTTTTAATTTTTTTTAATTTTCAGAAAACACACCCAGGACTATCCAAAGTGTAGAAGATGTCGATTTTGGGGCAACGTGCATCACATTCCTTTATCTTCTTCAGAACCCATGTCGGAAAACAGTTGCCGGACGCCAAAATCCATTGAGACCCATTTGCAGAGAAGGGATTTAATAATATTTGGTCTCTCTTCTTCAGCTTCCCTAATGATACCAACTCCAGGTCGCCTAATTTCGACTGATTTTTTCATTATTATATAATTTTTATTTTTTCAATAGCTTCTAATTTTTTGCATGGTGGGTTTTGCTGAAATGATAAAGAAAGATGATGAGTTTGAATTTCTTAGTCATTTATTGATTGAAAATGTCGAAAGAAATTATCTCCACTACTGCGAGTGGGGCCACATGTATTGGAGAGGCCTGTGTAAGATAAGGGATCAGGTGGGGTGAGTGAAGTTCTATTCAACAATTGAACTTCAATTGAGATGCAAATCTAGGCCTTATTCATGGTTTATCTTAGGTCATCCTTGAAATCCGAATTGGTTAACTTGAATATACCATCCTTTGCCATTTTCTTAATGTTGCAGCTTCAGTTGCCGCAGTTGGGACTGATGA
Source organism: Chimonanthus salicifolius (assembly GCA_013350335.1). Lineage (NCBI taxonomy): Eukaryota > Viridiplantae > Streptophyta > Magnoliopsida > Laurales > Calycanthaceae > Chimonanthus > Chimonanthus salicifolius. The sequence continues at coordinate 11,594,774 of CM023533.1, forward strand.
GGAAATAAAAATGGTTCAACTTGTTGATGATATAAATGCATATTCTTTTCTCTACCCGGTGGAGTTGCCATCAAAGAAACTTGTCTTCAAGTGGTATGGGAATTTATGTGTTTAAGTTAAATTCCAACATTGAAATTCCTTCCATAGTTTGTCATTTGCGTTTCTTATTGCTAGGGAAATCAGATTCTGCTGTATTTAAGAGTTCAATTGGTGATATTTGTAATGTGATAAACAAGATTTTTGAAACAACTTGGACAATGGATGATAGATGCTACTGACTTCATTTCATTAATTTGTTGGTTATTTACATTTCTGATTGCATTTGTAAAATGTTGGACCAAGATACTAGGGATTTGGATTGTTAGGACCTGGGTTTCCTGCCCAAAAGACTAGCCTATTAGGTGGAGTGACGCAAGTCCTTTATAAACCTCTTAGATCTCCCTCTATACTTATGTGGGACTCGTTTGCAGCAGTCCCAACAATCCTCCCCTCGAACGAGGTCCTCTGACGGAGAGAGTGATGCCGGCCATCCCGTTCACTTGGGGGATCTCCTGAGCTCACATGGGGTAGCCTGAAACCTGGCTCTGATACTACTTGTTAGGACCTGAGTTTCCAGTCCAAAAGACTAGCCTGTTAGTTGGAGTGACATAAATCCTTTATAAACCCCCTAGATCTCCCTCTATACTTCCAATGTGGGACTCGTTCGTATATGATTATGTGGAGGTCTTATTTCCTAACATCCAGTATATGATTATGTGGACACATATGCTACTTGCATGTTAATAAAGTGTAACATTTTGACAAATTAATAATATGAGAAGATTGAGATTCAGAAAAAGTACACAACAAACTTCATAGTAGAGTATATATATATTTGAGCGATAACAAAAAAATTATTAAAAGAGCAGAAAATAATACCATTTTTTCATAGTAGAGTATATGATTTACCATTTTCTAACAATATCTTTTTTTTTTTGGTAATTATGTTCTAATAGCACTGTTGAACTTACCCAGTTCCAATAATGGTTTTTGTTAAAAGACTAGGAAAGCCAATGAAAAAGGAGGAAGAAGGGGTGAAGAAAGGAAAAAGATAACCTGAGACTTTCTTGGTCATGTGTGTTCATTTACGAAAGAGGGCAGCAGTGCTCAATTTAAGTGTTCTTGAACTGGAGTCAGCCCTTCAATACTCGTACTGTCCCTGATCCCAACTGGACTACCATAAATTCTGATTGAAGAAACAGTTTGCTGAGGATGCCTCTTCAAATAATGGCCAAAGGGCTGCGGCAGTCATCTATCACTTCGCATCAAGGCTCAACACCTATCCTGGGTGACTTGGTGAAGTCAATAAAATGCTTCAACCCAACAGCCCATGAGAGTTTGATTCCATACTTTCAGGAATTTTAGCCTTCCAAATATTCCTATTTTTTTATGGTGGTGCTGCTGGTGCAGGGACCAAATATAGATAAGACAACAACAAAAAGGAATGTCAATATCAATCTTATAGAAAGGGATGAAGCAAAAAGGGTGGAAGCTCTAGTATTCCACATGATAACATAAAATGAAAAGAAAACCCATTGTAAGTGTTGGGCAAGAAAGGAAAAATGAGAGGAGAAATCACATTTGAGTATTTGACTGAGGCACTAATTTATTTGGATGTGTAATGTAGCAGGAAAGCTAAAGTTAGGAATGAGTACACACGTTGATAACAAAAAATGAAGGGGTGTTGTTTGAGATGGTTTGGGTGTTTACCTAGAAGGTTGAAGACAATCCCTGTAATGTGATTTTTTTTTTGAAATGATAACTTCATAAGAAAAACACAAATTTGCCAACAAAAGGGAGGTATGAAAAAAATAGGAGAGATCCTCCAAACACCCTGCGAACTAACGTCAATAAACAACAAAAAAACCAAAGAAACACAAGACTACAACAAGCTAGGAAAACAGGGATAACCAATAAGTGCTCCACAGAGATAAAAACAAAACAAGACTATCAAACCGATACACTCCTTCTAGGTTCTGGAGATATTTGAGATGGAGAAATCCTGAAACTTCTTAAAGCACAAGCCCAAGCTGTACACTTTTCTCTAACTCTGCGACTTGCGAATGAAGGGAAAAGACAAATAAAGATTTGGAATTAAGTAGTTGTAAGTAAATGGCAGACAGTGGAGGGCACATATCCCTAAATAGGGGTGAGTGGAGAAGTGGAACTCATGAAGTTGATTGTAGATATATAAATGTGGCTTTGATAATGATGATGGTAATGTAGTATAATAATAAGAAAAAGAAGGAGAAGGGAAAATATGGAGAAGAATTCATCTCTGAAATTGTATTGAATTGTTCCTCGATTGTCAGAGGTTACAAAGGGAGTCATTCATGGTGGCCAAAAAGGAAAAGAAATCAATGAATAATCAAATAGTATAATTTACACAGCTAGCGACATATTCTGAGTCAACTTTCTTAAACTAGAATTATTCTGGTCAACTATGTTCAGAAGTGGGTCCCACATGGTCCACTGTGTCCTGAATTGGGTCCCACAACAGGCAAGTGATTCTTGTAGTATAATCCATCTCCTGATAATTTAACTGTGATATGTTTGTAAATCCTTGAAGTATTTTTAGCCTGCATCTCAAGTGCAATTTCATTGTAATTTTATTTCAACTCCTTGTTGGAAACCTAACTTCTTCAATTTGAAAGGGTGGAATCAAGAAAACCAGAACGATATTCATCTGCTGCACCATTATCAGGTACAGTGTATGCTCATGATATTCCATATACATTGTTAATGTATCTTTTTCTGCATAGGATTTGCTACATTTTCTAGTGTACGCAACAGCTGCACATACCATTATTGCAAATGTAGAAGTCTGAGCCATTTCCCAAGTGGGGACTCCTATCTGTGTGGGGGTTGAAAAATAGGTTGTATTATTCTTCAGGCACACCACATTGTATGAAATGAGTAGATTGTTGGAAAAAGCAGCCTATGTTCAACATAGATGTCATTGATTTGATAAATTGACTATTCTTACTTTTGGTTCATTTGTCCTTGTCTCTTGTGGCTCTGGGGAAACAGTTGCAAAACAGTGATGAGTTATTTATCTTTTTAAATGTTGTAAAGCATTTTTTCCCAGATGATTCACACTTTTTGCATCCTCCATGCTTGTCATGAAACCATTGGCAGTGTTATCTCACCTTCTGCTAGAAAAGGATGATTACTTAGTAACTTAGCGATTGAATGACAAGTTCATGTATTACAGCTGATGCACGCCAGCGCATTGTGTCTGAGCGCGTCGACATGATAGATAACATAATCATCTCTGTTTCGGTAAATAAACCAGAACCTCTCTACTTCTGACATTAGCTGTTTCTTTGTTTAGCAACCACCATACAGTCTTCTGCTAAAAGGTAATGATTATTTTCTTGGATGCAGGTAGGACCTCCAAATTCACGCTTTATAACATTGAAGGACAAAAATACATGGAATGCAAAAGATGTTGTTGATTCTGTTTTGTCCGACAAATCTACATTGGTATTTAATTTCTCAGCTTTTAACTTATGCAATATAAAGTTTGTGAGGCTATAGGGGCGTCAATAGGTTGGGTTGCTGTGCAGCTCTTGTCCCACATTTGTCTTGGTTTGTTTACCCAGACTGGGACTTGTTGGTTGGATACGAGTCCAGGTCCTGGCATTTTATTGAGAACTGGATAGTATCATGATCAACCCACTGCAACTGCTAGTACAATATGAATGGTACATGTAATCAACCAGTGGAGTTGTGGTCTGTCTTGGAACTGGTTTGAACCTCAAAATATATACTTTTCCCTTGTTTGGACCTAGGTTCAGGACCTGGAAAATGAATATCAAATGGGTAGATCAGATTAATTCTAATCGGAACAAAATTTCGAGAACGACAACCTTATGTCAGACTTCATGCATGCTTGTTTATGTACTTATGTTGCTCATGCATTTTCATTTATGCATTTCTACATTATGGGCTCGCGCACATCTTTATAAATGCTATATGTGAAATTGTTGAGTCAATTACAGTTTGAATTTGTATTTGCTGTTCTACCATCGGGGCATGATATTTGTTGCCTCTTATGCTGCAAAATGCTTGGTGCAGCGTGTCAACACCGGTCAGCGTGTGGCTGAGAGCTCTGTTCTTGATGCACATTCTAGCAAAGTAAGTTAACAGAGGACTTCCTTACTGTTTGTCATTTATGTTAATGTTATGCTGGAATAGAATTTTTACAAGTATAATGCATTTTATGGTTCAGAAGAATTACCATTTGATATTACTGGGCAATGATATCCATTTCATTTCTGTAGTGAACAAAGCTTGTGAAAGTTACAACATCATATACAAGCACAATGATCTGCATATAATGGACATAATGGGCAATCATGCCATTCTCTTTTTTAATCATCATCATCGTGCCACTCTTTTTGTAATTATAACACAATCGTATTTTTAGAGAACATTGGTTATTCATGAAAAATATCTAGACAGTTATAATATTTTTTAGACTTATGGGATGATTTTTTGAAAGTCATTACTTTCTTTACACCTGTGAGTTGCTTCATCTATCCATTTTCTATGTTTTTCTGATTTCCTGTTTTTGTTTTACGTAATGACAATTACCATTATATGGAGAAAATTCCTTGGCCTTTATAATGCCATAAGACCCCTTTTTTAAGACCTTGATATGTTCCATGCCAAAAAAAAAAACCCATTAATTTGATTTATGTGCTTTTGTTGCAATCATCTCATGTTCAAAACCTATCTTGTGCCCCCTTGCAGGTTGATGGTGAGACTTATTGGTACTACGAGTATCTTATTCGAAAATCACCTACAAAATCTGTAAGTATTTTATGCAATTATTTTGGTCTGTATGGAGTATCAATATACATGCTGGCCATTGCTTGCCTATCTTATTGATTCTCTTTGCTTTCCATTTGTCGATGCTCAAAAGTGTACAATGACTGTTGTTCCTTCTTTTGGAATATGCAGGATCAAGAGCCTAACCTTTTCCGGCACAATGTGGCTTCAACTGCAGAGCGAGATGGTATGACTGGTTTGCCAATTCAAATAAATAACACATTCAATCATCACTGATCAAGTAACTTGGATGTGTACCTTATTGAGCATGAACATTTAAAAATGATGTCTTAGACATGATAACCCTGGAAAACCTGACATGCGAAGGCACTCCCACATGGTAATTGCTAGTAGCAAGGTATATAGTCTGGGTTAAGATTGATATTACAAGCAGTCGGTGGTGTGAGATGTGCACATTGTTGTTGACCTAGATAGTGCCTCAACCAGATTCTAGGAGCATCAAGAGATGTGTGACAAATTAATCAACCTAATTGGGAGCCAGATGCATTCGTTGATCCATGCAAAGTCTGTGGTCCACATGTTTTTGTTGGTTGGCCCCATTAGAGTTGGATTTCATGTGTCAAAACAGAATTCAAATGAAATGAAATTCGATGGATTCAATGGGTTTTTCACGTGGTTTTCCATCCAGATCAAGGTTGTTCAATTTTTAAAGGTATTATGCTATGGCAAGTTTTTATAGGGTATGGATGTCTCCAAAACAAAGGTTTATGAGTTTGGATTTAATTAGGTCCTTTGTTTTTATTAATATTTAAGTCTACCTTTTTATTTTATTTTATTGGTCTTGAAAACATTATGTTAGTGGATCAAAGTAGAGTATGTTTAGGACCTTTTTTTTTTCAATCTATACACAACTAATGAGAAGTGCTGGATGTCCCATCTCTTACTCTTTTTTATTTTATTTATTTTTGTTTTGTGAACATATGAAGCCACTTTAGCCTTTGGTGTGACAATAGTCAATTTTCGTGTTTCTTTGCTTGCTTATTCTCTCAAGTCCAATTGTTTTGTGGTTTTGCTGAAGATGCCTTGGAGACTTGGTGTTGTTTAAGCCCGTGATCGTTGTTGCAATCTGTGGCTCTGTGCCAGGCCAGATAATTGCAGACTGCATTAGCATGTAACATGCAAAATGTCCTGCCTATTGAGTTTTCATCTTCTTTGCATCAAGGAAAGATGCTTCCGAGGCATAGAACACTGATGATTAAGGACATCATAGTGAGACCAACTCAAGCCCAAAGAACTGAGAAATTGGAAAGGCAAGTTTAGAATCTTGTCCAACAAATGGCTATGCTAAAACCATCGTAAAATCCAACTACTATGATGAAGAAGAGAGAACTTACCTCCAATTCTGATGAAGACAGTGGTCCATGGGTAGGAAGGAGGTTATATTGCCTTGTTGAGAAGGAACATGCTCCACATAGAAAGCCTCATAATTTGTAATAAACTAGTAACCACTGGACTGAGATTAGGATCTATCCTATCGACAATGTTTACATATGTCATGGGGATTTAGAAATAATAACATTTGCTTGAGTACGTCGGAAGCCGGAAAGATGACAATGTCTATGATTTTGATATATGTGGAATATGTAGATCTGCTTTACGATTAAAGTTCAGGAAATGAAAGTGAAGACATCCTGAATAATTTCTGATTCATATTCTTGCTTTCCTAAGGAATTATATCATGAGCTTTGATGCAAAATTTTGGTAGGCAATAAATCTCTTGTACTGGTTACTTTGTAGGTAAATATTTAACTGGATAATGCCCCTTAAGATAAAGGAATTTGGGATGCTGGAGGGGTATCGATATTTTATGATGAAGAGATTTATGGTGATGGCACCTTGCTCTGGTTTTGAATCCTAGTCATAATGAAGTCCCAAAGGAGTTCTCTCTGAAATCTTTTATCAAAACTGAATTATATATTCTGGGTGGGTTCTTTGAGGACCTTTTGTGATCAGACCAACTTTGTGCAATTAACAACTATTGAGGCATTTCTGTCCAATTTTCTAATATGGTACATTTATGGGTTTTAGGAATGGTCTTTTACCTTTTTTTTTTTTGGAGAGCTATGATTAAAGCATCAAGTTAGTTAATCAACTCTAGAGATTATTTCTTGGTTTTTACTTTGTGGCAACCTCTATACAAATTGAGAAGGTTGGATGCCGAATCTATTACTTGTTTTTTGAGTTTTGTCCTTTTTTTATGAAAAATCTATAGGAAAATGTGAAGCTATTCTTTTCAAAAAAAGAAGAAAATATGATGCTATTCTATGCTTGAATTTGAGGTCCAATACTAGTTTCTAGATGTTTATTATATGTTTTTTTCTTTTGTTCTGTTATGTTTAGGAGAATGATTTAGGTTTGTTTAAACTTTAAACAATTAAAACCTATTCTATGCTATTCTATGCTTAAATTTGAGGTCCAATACTAGTTTCTAGTTGTTTATTATATGGTTTTTTCATTTGTTCTCTTATGTTTAGGAGAATGATTTAGGTTTGTTTAAACAATTAAACCCTAGATATTCATCTCTCTTGCACTTTGGGGTTGAATAGTTTCATGCTGCATTGTTATGAATGCGTAAAGTGCCAACTCATCCCGGGAGGAGGGGAGAGCTTTTTCACTTGTAAGGTACCAGTGTACCACCAAGGATGGACATTCTCCAAATAATCATACAATTGAACCAGTTTGAGGAGTTTAAAAAATTCCATATGGATAGTTAGAATAATCAATAAAGGGAGATGGTTAGAATAGGTAGAGCCACTGGTCAATGTTCCATGACATACATGTCATCCAATTGGAGACATGTGACGTCCAAATAGTGTTTAGTATGGCCTGTTCATCAAAAGGCTGAGTAGATGAGTGGTGCAAACTCTTGAACCCATGGCTCTGTGGAGATGGAATTCATGGCATATAACCTGGATATGTGGTTCACTTTTCCCCATATGTAGAAGACACCTAGATAAATGGAATTGCTTAGAACTGCATGACATAAAATATTGTAATAAACATGTAGAAAGGAACTTCTGAGCATTTTCCTCTCGACCGAAAACATATGAAGGGTGGTTAATGTTACAACTTAGAATAGCTATAAAAGACAGGAATGGTTGTGCATACACACAAGACTAGAAACAACCCCTAGTAAAAAGAACAAAAGGGTTACAATTTACAAGTAGAAGGTACTTGGAGGAGGAAACCTGAACAGTTGTCCAAATAGTGTTTAGTATGGCCTGTTCATCAAAAGGCTGAGTAGATGAGTGGTGCAAACTCTTGAACCCATGGCTCTGTGGAGATGGAATTCATGGCATATAACCTGGATATGTGGTTCACTTTTCCCCATATATAGAAGACACCTAGATAAATGGAATTGCTTAGAACTGAATGACATAAAATATTGTAATAAACATGTAGAACTTCTGAGCATTTTCCTCTCAACCAAAAAGATATGAAGGGTGGTTAATGCTACAACTTAGAATAGCTATAAAAGACAGTAATGGTTGTGCATACACACAAGACTAGAAACAACCCCTAGTAAAAAGAACAGAAGGGTTACAACTTACAAGTAGAAGGTATTTGGAGGAGGAAACCTGAACAGTTGGATCAATGTGGTGTAAGGGGGAGACCATGATAGATGGGGTGCTTGAGAACATGATTTTTAATGAGATTGAGGTCGCAGTAGAACTAAGAAAGCTAATTCGAAAGAGTTGGAATAAATGGCTTTTATAAAGAAGAAGATGATAGACGATGAAAATGGAGTAGGCATGAAGAGTGATAAGGATTTTATTTTAAATAGACAGTAATGGTTGTGCATACACACAGGACTAGAAACAACCCCTTGTAAAAAGAACAAAAGGGTTACAACTTACAAGTAGAAGATACTAGGAGGAGGACACCTGAACTGTTGGATCTATGTGGTAAGGGGGAGACCATGACAGATGGAGTGCTTGAGAACATGATTTTTTATGAGATTCAGTGTAGTAGTAGAACTAAGAAAGCTAATTCGATAGAGTTGGAATAAATGGCTTTTATAAAGAAGTAGGTGATGATAGACGACGAAAATGGTGTTGGCATGAAGAGTGATAAGGATTTTATTTTAAATAGTTAAATTATTCTATGGAACAGTTGAAGATTTAGAATTGTTGAACTGAAGTTAACTAGAACCTCGGTTGACGCAACCATTTTTTAGGATATAATTTCAACTTTTGTGGAATTACTCTGTAACAGTTACAATGATTTAACTTATCGTGAGAGAATTATTACAGAAATAAAAGCAAAAGAAACCAAGATTTCTCATTTCATGATGTGAAACCCCTTTTTTCAGATTGATTTTAGGGTTTATTATCATTTCTGTTGTCATCACTTTCAGAACATCGGCAATTTGTTAATAGCATGTCGATCTCATTTTCTTTACAGGTTACTTGTACTCTTTGAATGCTTCAACTCTTAGCAAGCAGTGGAACTCGGCAAGTTTCTTTCTTCCAGTTCTTTTAGTATTGTATCAATCTTTGACTGTGTTCTCTGCTGCAATGACGTTATTTTTATTCAAAGGTTTCATGCATTTGAATGCTTCCAAGGTTTTCACAATATAATACTTCTTAGTGCAAGCCTTAGTTTAAAAAAAATTGTAAACCTTATGTCCATTGTAGCTTCCTTTTATGTTGTCTTGAAAATCAAACTCAAGCATGATCTGTCTCCCTAAAATCAGGGCCAAGCCCAATCTAAGAAGGCTATGCCCAAAGCAAGCAGCTTACCCTTTCCCAATGATGACTGTAGTGGTGGATGAGTTGGGCGTACTCAATATCAAGAATATGAAGAGAGAAAAAAGGGTGTTAGAAGAGAGATGCAATGGACGGAAGTATGCGATTGTGAGCCATCTTGGCTGGATCATTATTTCTAATAGTAGAACAATTGCAGACCTCTAATTGCTCCATTACTATCAACTAAACCAGTAATCAGACCACTAATCACTCCATCAGTTACTGTAACATGTGGTGCATGGAAGTTGATCACGCCCAACTTTGATAATGTTGTGCAGTCTGAATTTTTCCTTAAGTTTTGGTCGGGAACATCGCAAGTTGATGGACGAAACACAATGGTGATAAACTTTAATGCGATTTTATCCTTTTATGAGTGCTTGTCTTAGAGGCTTAACCACCAACTCTTTTGGACAGGCTGTAATCGCCCTGGACTGATATTTCACTTGACACCGTATCAAGTTTTTGCTTTGTCACGTTATTATGTATTTGTTAAGTGTTAACCTGTAAATTTTTCTTCTGTGTCCAATTCCACACATGGGATGTTGGGCTTAATGGTACAGCTATGAACCTAGTGGACCTCATGGTGGATTCAGGATGTGCTAAAAAATTCCCAGCTTAAAATATCCTGACCTTTCTTTAGAGAAAAGAAATACAAAAAATGGTCCAGAAAATAGGTTGAGGAATGGATGGTTAGAATATTCAAATCTACCATGGCTTTACACATGAAGACAGGCATGGATGAGCTAATGGGCCGACCCTGTGGTCCCACCTAAATGCCGTTCTAGTGGACTCGTAATATGTGTTGGCATGGAGGCCTGTCTAAATCCTCTCTAGTGCATTTGTGTTGCTCTATACTTGATAAATATGTAGGTTAATTTGCTAAATTATGATTTTAGTACTTCTGAGCATGTTGTTGATCAGTTCAGTTCATTTTGAAGAGGAAAAAGAATAAAAAAAGGCTGTACACCAACACTATTATAGCCAGTGATTGTTATATCTGGTTACTAACATGAGAATTTCTTGCTTGGTGACAGATGGGTCCTTATTTAGAGAAGGCAGTGGCTTCCTTTCGTCTTCTTCCTCCCACAGAGAATTATGTCCCTCCATATAAGGATCCTTGGAGATTTTGGTGATGGTATCTCCGGACTAATTCATTTTGTTGTAACATTCAAGATCTTAGTGATGTAATTCTTTTTGAAATTTTGTAATAAGGAGGCATTGTTAATATGATCGACGTGAAGCTCACTCTGAGAGAAAATCTCATTGATTTGCATTCCTAATCCACACGGATAACTAAGTTGGTCTAAGTTTTTATAATTAGATTAGAGGTCTTTGGTTCAACTCCTCCCGAACTTACCTGAGACACGAGACTTACGAGTGGTTTCATGTATCGGCTCATATAGGCATTGGACATGGGTGACAATGTCATGTCTCTCTCTCTCTTGAAAGTCCCACAGAAACATCAGCCAATGTTTTGAATTTTTTATTACCAGCCAATTTTTTTTTGCTTGTGACTGTATTGGCCAATCACAATGTTCATTGTTCCACCGTAAATCCTTTCTTTGATATCAAACTCGAAATCAATTCATTTACAACTTAGCTATATCGATGGGTCTTTAAGTCAGACTGGTATGGTCAAATTGCATCATAACTGTAGTTTTACTTTTTAAATATTGGTCAATAGATTGATTTTTGAAAATCAATGCCAGTAATTTTTGTATTTGAATAACACGAGTATCTTCACTTCACATTAGAGATAAGACTAATTCCGTAAATACACAAAGTCACACACAAGCTTCATATATAAGGTAAGACGTTGGACACTTTGTTCATAAAAAAAAAAAATTCTCTATAGATTAAGTTATCCTAAGTTGAGCCTAATATTGACAATGATGGTTTCCCATGACAGAGACAAACTATGCACAATAGTTGAATCTTGCATCCTTTTTGAAAGATCATGTCCGGCTCTAATTATATCTTGAGCCATTACTGTCATTTTATCTCCATCTTGCATTTTATACTTATAGTATTTATCTAATAAGAAAGTGAAATAGGATTTAGAAGTGGTGTCATGTTTTTCTCCAATGATCTCCTTCATTTCTTTGATTGTCTCGTATTTTTTTTTTAAAAAAATTAATGGATCATCTTACATGAAGAAGAACAAAAAATATTTATCTATTAGAGATAAAATTTACACATCACAAAATTCATTTGTTGCAATAGTATCTCGATGGTTGTGGATTCATATGTGAGGATTTTATACTGGGTATTCTACTGATTTTTTACACGTAAATTAAATAAATAGTATCTCGCATGAAATGTGATAATTTGACTATTGAAGATTTAGTTGGGGATATATAGAACACCTTACTTTTCTTTTTTTAGTGGAGTCTCTACTATTTTTGTTTTAAAAAGACGACAAAATGCTTTTGATAAAATTTTAATGCAAAAGAAAATTTATTTTAAATAGAATAAAAAATAACCTAAAAGAATTCTTTATTAAAAAATAAAAAATTTGGTACCCTACTTACCAAACGAGGTAAACCCTTTCTCTTAAACTGTTCAGTGGGAAGTGAGGGACTGTCCTCTGATATTTTTTACCTGGAGACATCCTTTCTCTTACCATAGATACAGTGTTACTTTTTTACCGCGGTCCTTCACCGCCACTCTACCCATTCAGATTAAGGTACTCCTCATCTTTTCTTCTCTTCTATTTTCTTTCAGGTCCTTCGTTTTTTTCTTTTCCTACTTTCGATTTCTTTTACTTTCTGATGGGTGTACCCGACGTTGAACAAATCCCATTAAATAGATTTCTTTTTTAGAATCCTCTTTCCCAATGGAATGAAGGAATTCCCATTAATTAGATTTTTTTTTTTCAGTCTTACATGCCCTTAAAAAATTATCTTGATTGGATGAATGAAATTACTTTTTTTTTAAAAAAAAAAATATTTTTTAATCTTTTAATGCTGCGACCTTCAAAAATGATTGATATGATCAACTTTTTTTTTTTTTGGGGTTTTTTCTCCAAATAAAAACCTTTTTAATTGATCCATTACCACTCTATTTGGTGAGGCCCATGTCGGCCTAGGTGTGTGGGGTGTGGGGGTGATCATCCTTTTCTGTTCCCTTGAAGTGCCTCCGCAGGTCCACTAGAAAGTGTTGTAAATCATGGGTAGGGTGGGATGTTGGATTTCATTTGGATCCCATCCACTCTGATGGATGATACCATCGTCTCTAAGTTTCACTTATTTGATTTATCTGTATCAATTGCATGGATTTCAATATTAGATGCCTTGGAATCAACTCAGAGGTTAAGAGTGTGCCAAAGGTTCTGATTGGTTACTCTTTTGTTCAAACATAGATGGAGGATTTACTGACATTTCCTTCTTCCTGTTGGGCATGGTTTTCTCCCAGCTAACCATGTTGAAGGGAGTCCCTCAAGGGAGACTTCTCAGGTCTACTTAGTGAGGGAGACTGATTTCTTAATTAGAAACTCTAGTTAGGGAGACTGCCTGTTTGCCCTCTTTTTTCTTTTTTGTTTTTGCTCTTTTCTCTAGTTTCTGCCACTGTTTTTCATTTCTTGTTTAGTTTTGAACTTTTTATTTTTTTTGGGTTTTTCTTGATTTCTTCTGTTTTATTTTTTTTCTTATACTTCTAATTTCTTCTTCTTTGTTTTTCATCTTCCTTAATACATTTTTTTTCTGTTCATGTTTTCTATTATTGGATTTTTTTTCTTCATTCACTACACAGAGACACATACACTTATATATATGTTATAATAATATAATGCGAAATATATTAAAATAATATTAGTTTAATTAGTTTGATTGAGTGTTGACTTTTTGGACTTAGTCAAACTCATCGAGTCTTTCAGTTGACTTGACCTAATGAAAAATGAAGTCAAGTTGTGTTTCTGAACATTGATGTTAAGACGTGAGACCAAATCTTTGTTAATAAGAGATCATGTAATTTACCATAACAATGACGATATATCCTAACATGTCCTAACAATAAATGTGCAATGAAAAATAATTTTTGTTGAATGCTACACCTATAATCATATAACGTCCTCTTGGTTTTGATGGGTCCAATGGATCTCAGCCATTGGCATGCAGTTGAAAACCAGGTTAGAGCATTAGTGAAAGTTCCATTACCAAAATCAGTTTTACATTTCACTAGAAGACAAAAATCATGTCAGACTTTTTTTTTGGGTAATGGACTCATAACACAATTGATAAGTAGTCATTATGTGATTTTAAAGGTTGTAAGTTTGATTGGCATTGCCATCTATTTTTACCAGAAATTGGGAAAAGAGGCATATCAGTTTTTCCTAATTGTTATATAGTTTGAAGTTCCTAATCTATAATCTACGAGGTCATAGAATTGTTGGCAAATGCAAGAGTACTTGGTTTCTCCTCTTTAGCATTCAGAGAAGCTTTGCTTGCTTACTTACATAGTAGAATATTTGTGGATTAAATAGATCAAGATCATGTTTGTTTGACCTTTAATTTGGGTGGCAACAGACAAAACTCAAGGATGAGTTCTCTCCAGCTGGGGAGAATGATATGAGGGGCCATCTAAGGCCTTGATTTGATGGTTACAATGAAAAGACTCTGGAAATACTTTCGAAGAAGTTATTATTTTATTTTTAAAAGAGTTTTTTTCATTAAATAAAATATGGTATCTGTTTATGAAACTTGTTACATGTTGACTATCCTCATAACATCTTTGTTTTCAAAAGAATTCTCCTTTGTTAGATTATCCAAGTCATCTTTGTTAGGATCTTTTATAGAATTATCCTCCAATCAATCCTTTTCTATTGTATGATCATCCTCTGTAGAAATAAAGAACTGTTGGTTGAGATTGGCTTTTTGGTACATCTATAGAGAATGATAAACCACTAGTAGAAAGAGTTAAAGGGTTGCAAGTAGAAGGTTCTTGGAGGATGGAGAGACCATTGGAGACATCAATTCAGGTAGGAAGACATGATTATTGACAAGGTTGAGTGAAAAGTAGAACTTGGAAAGTCGATCTTAGGTAGACGAAACAGTTTTTACTGCTACTGCTGATGGTGATGATCTTCCATTAGAGTTTCAAATTGGAGGGTTTGGTATTTGGCATGATATCATTCATACTAGGACCTTAGAAAGTATGATGATTGTACTTGTGTAATCGATTCTTTTAGTAAAAATTTGATGACCATTAATTTCAATGGATCTTTTATATATTCCATACTGAGCATGTAAGGAATTTCATTGCCTCTGTCATTGAAATGCCTGTTCTTTCTTTGGAAATAGTAACAAAAATCTTGTATGAAATAAAAGATTACAAGTGTATTCAAAGGGATTAGAGTGAATTCTTTTAATGCCTTAGGGTGGGCAAGTGGTAGGTTTTCTCCGCCATGGAAGCTGACATCTGTTAGGGATATTAGGAGGTTGGCAGATCAAAAGGAGATCAATTTTAAACATGCTAGACGATTGGCTAGCAGAGTAGCAGATTTCTTGGCTAAGGCGGGATGGAAATTTCTGAACTTTCTGTTGGTTTTTTGTGTTCTATTTTTGCTGGAGTGGGGAGGTATTGGTTCTTGCTCAGCATAGCTCTCATACAATGTAGGCATTTGTTAATTATTTTTTGTTACCATTAGAAAAAAAAAACCAGTACTTAGTAATGCTATTTCTCTTTGTGCAATCTTTCTGTTTTTATTCTCCAGGGCAGTTTCCAGAGATGCCATTGATGTGTTTTCTTTCATGTGCTTTAAAATGCAAATAATGGTATGATATATTTATTCAAATTGGAATAGTACAAATATCATGCATGTTTCATTTTAGAAAACCAAATACTGCCAAAATGCATTTTCAAATTTCCCTCTTGATTTGGATAGGGGTTAACCTTTGAAAACTTTATTATATCACTTCTGCAACACTGCTACTAGTAAACTCATGGAGAGTTTTGGAACTGCAGGGAAATGGCACTTGTGTGATTGTGTTTTCCCATCATTCTCTTTCATCCCAAATCCTGAGTTTGGATGGATTATGAAATATGTAGCTTGAGTGAGTTGGGATCCAACTATCCAAGTTTATGTAAATTGCAACCTGAAATTCCAAGCTTTGAGATATCTCAAACAATTTGGTAGTGGGTACAATATGGGTTCTAAGATAAATGAAAACCGAAGATGTTTTCGTTCAGACAATTCTATGCTCAATTCTTCTTTTTGTCTACCACAAAGGAGCTCAGGCATTGGTGACTTGGGTTCCATTTCAAAGGATGAAGATCAAACAGTCCTCAAGAAGCTTTTAGGAGAGACCAAGGATGGACAATCCTTGGAAGATGATATAGATTTACGATATAAAATGTTCTTGGAACATCTGAAGGAAGATGGAAATAGAATTGTTTTTGAAACAGTAAATTACAATGGGGTTCCTTGTTTGAAGTATCAAGAGGAAGATGTTTCATATGATGATTTGGACAATCAGATAAGTTTGAGGGGGTTTTTAATGGAACGAACTAAGGGTGGACTAGCTACAAAGAATCAGAAATCCCCAACATCAAGTGAAAGAAGGCCTGTTCTGGGTAAGAAGAATCAGAAATTCCAAATTTCAGGACTCATTCCTCAGATGGGTTCTAAGATAAATGAAAACCAAAGATGTTTTCGTTCAAACAATTCAATGCTCAATTCTTGTTTTTGTCTACCACAAAAGAGCTCAGGCATTGGTGACTTCGGGTTCCATTTCAAAGGACGAAGATCAAACAGTCCACAAGAAGCTTTTAGGAGAGACCAGTGGTGCACAATTCTTGGAAGATGATATAGATTTAGGATATAAGATGTTCTTGGAACATCTGAAGGAAGATGGAAATAGAATTAAGTATCAAGAGGAAGATGTTTCATATGATTTGGACAATCAGATAAGTTCGAGGAGGTTTTTAAGTGAACGAACTAACACTGGACTAGGTACAAAGAATCAGAAATCCCCAACATCAAGTGAAAGAAGGCCTGTTCTGGGTAAGAAGAATCAGAAATTCCAAATTGCAGGACTCATTCCTCAGATTGATTCTAAGATAAATGAAAAGCGAAGATGTTTTCATTCAAACAATTCTATGCTCAATTCTTCTTTTTGTCTACCACAAAAGAGCTCAGGCATTGGTGACTTGGGTTCAATTTCAAAGGATAAAGATCAAACAGTCTTCGGAGAAGCTTTTAGGAGAGACCAATGGTGCACAATCCTTGGAAGATGATATAGATTTAGGATATAAGATGTTCTTGGAACATCCGAAGGAAGATGGCAATGCATGTGTTCTTGAAACAGTAAATTACAATGGGGTTCCTGTTTGTTTGAAGTATCGAGAGGAAGCTGTTTCATATGATGAGTTGGACAATCAGATAAGTTCGAGGGGTTTTTTAAGTGAACAAACTAAGGCTGGACTAGGTAAAAAGAATCAGAAATCCCCAACATCAAGTGAAAGAAGGCCTGTTCTGGGTGAGAAGAATCAGAAATTCCAAATTTCGGGACTCATTCCTCTGACGAAGGATAGAAGTTCGAGTGAGGATTCTAGTAAGATTAATGTTCGTCCATTCTCTCCTGGTCATAACCATGATCCTGTGATTTTGGTGGATAAAGATTACCAGACTTTTCGAGATCATGTTAGAGTATGTGGAGAATCACTGATTCCAGAACTAGAAAATGGTGTTGTAGTCAGATATGACGAAGAAAACAAAATGCCAACTACATCAGACAGAGGCGTAACAAAGAACACCATATTTCATAGTG